>CM055100.1:49335082-50556605 GCA_029204225.1 Diphasiastrum complanatum | reverse complement strand
ATGCTGGCCCGATCCTGGGATTGCCTGATGCTACACTTAGCATGCTCTATCATCTGGTTTAGGTCTTCTAAAAAGTTTCTAGCTACTTCAACTTTTTCATGTTTAAAGCTCTACAACTGTGGGGGAGCATGGCTGAAAACCATACATCAGCATGAATGGGTTGTATCCCGTAGTTGAATGTTTGGTACTGTTATAGCAAACTCTAATATCGAGAGATATTCCTCCAATTAGTCTGCTATTTTGCTGACGTATGCTCAAAGCATACCGTCCAGACTTGATTTACTCTTTCTTCTGTTTGACCGTCCATCTGTGGATGGTCCCGGGTAGTACTCATGTTTAGTTTAGTATGGAGAGATGGAATACTGCCCTCCAAAAAACTTTCCCATTAAACTTACTGTCCCGGTCACTGACTATGCCGGAAGGGAGACCGTACAATTTAAATAGCCCAATCTTTAAACAACCTTGCTAACTCTGGAGCTCTAACGGTTGTTTTAGTCGGAATAAAGTGAGCCATTTTGGTCAAACGGTCAACTGTGACCCAAATAGCGTCATAACCCTTTTGGGTCTTAGGCAGGTTCACTATGAAATCCATGGAGATACTGTCCCACTTACCAGCTGGTATATCTAATTGGCTGTAACATTCCTACTGCCTTTAGACGCTCTGCTTTATCTGGCAACTAAGTACATATTGTTGGACGTCCTTTTTCATACTAGGCCAGAAGAATTGCCTCCGAAGAAGCTCATAAGTCTTTTGAATGCCTGGGTGCCCCGCACTAGGATTGCCATGACACTCATATAGGACTTGCTGCCTATAATCCTCTGAAGAGGGGACACATACTCTATCTCTATAGAGCAAGTACTCGTCTCAAATGAAATATTGTTTCCATTTGAATCCTTGAGTCATCTGACCCTCAACCACTGCGGTTTGCTTGGGTAATACAGGCTCTGAGTCCTCAACGTCATCTGACGTATACTCGGATTCATCATCCTCAACGGAAGTTGTCATATTCTTGGATGAACTGGCACCAGTCTCGGGAACTGGTTCTGAAGTCTGTAACTGTCTACTCTGGACTGACCTCCAAATAGTAGAGAAGCAAGCATCATGCTGGCACTTCCCTTTCAAGAACTCTAGTAACTCACTACGAATTTGAGTAAAACTCAGCTCGTTTATCATAGGCATTCTACTAAGGGCATCAGCTACTGTGTTGACCTTCCCTCGTCTATATCTGATAGACATATCAAACTCTTGCATTAACTCAGCCCAACGAGCTTTCCGACCTCTGAGCTCAGGCTGATTGCAAAGGTATCTAAGGCTTTCATGGTCTGTCAAGACCTCAAAGTTGGCACCATACAAATAATGCCTCCAAGTCTTAAGGGCATGAACTATGGAGAAGAGTTCCTTATAATAGGCACTATACCTAGTCTGTGCTAGTTCGAGTTTCTTACTCTCGAAGGCGGGGTTGACGACTTTTAAAACTGGTGCAGTAGCTAAAGCTGTTTTGAGAGCATCAAAGCTCTTCTGCTGTGCGGACTCCCATCTGAACTCCTTTCCCTTCCCCTTAAGAAGATTTGTCATAGGACTGCTATTTGAGCATATTCCTTGACAAATCGTCTGTAATATCCCGCCAAACCTAGAAAGACCTGTAGATCTAAAATATTCTGAGGTCTCAGCCCAACTGAGTATGGCTTTAACCTTACTGGGGTCCATCTTAATCCCATCTGCCGAGATAATGTGACCCAAATAAGCTATTTCTTCAATGAAGAATTTCTCACTTAGCTTTCTTAGCATAAAGCTTATGCTTTCTAAACAATCGAAACACCTTCTGAGGTGTTTAAGATGCTCCTTCCTCGTTTTACTGTAGATGAGGATATCATCTAAAAATACGACTACAAACTTACCTAAGTATGGTCTGAGGACACTGTTCATCAAAGTCATAAAGGTAGCTGGAGCATTTGTAAGCCCAAATGGCATCGCCTTAAACTCATAATGATCGTGACGAGTCCTAAAAGCTGTTTTCGGGACGTCCTCCGATTTTATGCGGACCTGATGATATCTCGATCTAAGGTCAATTTTACTAAAAAACTTAGCCCTGTCAAGTTGATCAAACAACTCATCTGCCCGAGGCATTGGGTACTTATTCCTAATGGTAACCTTATTGAGGGCTCTGTAATCTAGGCAAAGACGAGACCCCTCCTTCTTTTTCACCAGAAGGACTGGTGATGCCCATGGTGAACTACTAGTCTGAATTTGGCTTTTCCCAAGATAATTTGATAACTGCCTAGTAATTTCTTCATCCTCTGCTCGGCTGACCTGATACGGAGGTTTAGAAACAGGTGCTATACTTGGTACTAGATTTATTACATGATCTACATCTCTGCTAGGTGGTAAACCATGCGGTAAATCCTCAAGAAACACATCTTTAAATTTAGACAACAAAGTTTCTAATTTATTTACTTGCTGCTATAAAGAATTGGAAATAGAAACTTCTGGGATAAATTGAAGGTCACATAAGAATATTTGATGGTCGCTATCCTCGTTTAGCTGACGGAGCTCTGAACTGCAGACCATAGGACTGTTGGGGACATCATGCTCCCCCCTGCAACTGGATCTCTCTGCCATTACGCTAAAAGCTAAGGGTGTTCTCCTGATAATTTCTATGGAGGGAAGGCCCTAAACTGTAGAGCCAGCCTCTTCCGAGAACAAGGCCTGTACGATCCAGGTGCATTATTTGAAAGTTAATTTCATCTTGATACCCCTGAATATCAAGATTTAAGCTGCTTACCATAGTTTCCCAAATTTTCTTGTCTTCACCCTTGGCTTAAGAAACTATGTACCTATGCTGACTAGGTACCTCTGGAAGTCTGAGTTTCTTAACTAGGGTGTAGTTGATGAAATTATGGGTTGAGTTATGGACTCGGCTCATTACATTCGCCACGTCCATTTACATTTACTTTACTTTATGCATAAGCAGGCCTTGGGCCCTTTTTTATCATTAGTGACACTTAGACTATATGGTTGGCCTTTGGCCTTATTATTCATTATTAGGCCATTTGGAAATATTACTGGAGAGTGGGGGCCTTTTTGGAGGGCGCACTATTTTCCCTCCCAGTTGGGCCCTAGCCACCGGAAGCTTCCTTTTAGGGCTTCCTCTTGGCTATAAGTAGGGAAACTGTGTCATTTGTTATTTAGCTGATGATATTGATCTCTCTCTTTAGTCTCCTTAATCTCTTTCTTTCCTGCTTTCTAGGGTTAAGTCTTGCTTATGTGCTGCTTTCATAGCTTAAGTCTTTATGTGATGCTTTCATAGCTTAGCTTTAGATCAGCTGTGGCTTTATTCGTAACTTGGTATCTGAGCACTTTCCTGATTGCTGAATTTCAGATTTGATTTTCTGATTGGGTGCCCATTTTCCTTGCTGATTTTTCTCTCTTTGCTGAGGGCTTTCGTCTCTTTGCTTCAGCAACATTCAGCACAGTTTGGAGGAGGACCAGCTCCTATCAAAGCATTTTCCTTGGCGGAGCTTTAGCAGATAGTTAGCGGAAGTACTTCCGCTAAATTTGGCGGCTGGAAATTTTTTTGTTTTTTTTTTTTTTGGGCAGATTATTTCCGGCGCCCAAGTTCCAACCCTCTATCACCCATTTCCAGCTTGCTTGCAGGGTCTCCAGCGCCCAATTCCCTCATCTCTTTCATCCGTTCCTCCTCCCATTTTCAGCCCTCTCACTTTTGTTTGCAGGCTGTCCAGCCGTTCAACAATGAAGCACCAGTTAAGTCCAAGCATAAAAAATGTCAGTATGTCCTTTGGATGGCAGCACTGATTCTGCTACTTGCTGGATAAGTTTTCCTTTTAAATAGCTCTCTAGCTGCTCATCTATGTGTTTCATTGAATGCAGATGGAAATTGACTGTTTGACTTAAAAACGGGCAGTAGTCTCTTTAGATAGCACTTGGTTTTATTGTCTGTGCAGCTATGTTGCAGCCATGGTTCTTCTCTTTAAAGGAGTTGATGTCAATAAGAGGTGTAGCTGGTGCCATTACCTAAATTGCATACCCACGTCTAGATGGCATTGTGACAATGGAAGTGTAAATTGATGGGTAAGATTTTCATTATGTTGTATGTAGTTTGGCTTTTCTTCTTCAATTGCATTTCTCTTCATTTAGAAATAAGGATATGTTCTTCTGAAAGCCTTGCTCTTTCTGAGTGAAGCTCTTGCTTGCGTTCTTAAAAAATTTCATTTTGCTCAAACAGACATCATCCAACAAAGGATATTTGACATTGACATGTGCAGACAACGGCAGGTCAAAGGATTTCCCAAAGATCACGAGTGCAACAAATACTCAACTGAGCACACTTTGCTCTCAAAACTGTAGCTGAGCTGAACAATGCTTTCGGAAGAGCTCAAATCTCCTTTTACAAAAGAACATCTGCTTTCACAAAGCCAAGGGTGTTTGCGATTTTTTCGTATTTGGAACCATGTGTTGCAGCATCAGTTTCCTTGTCCTTTTCATGGGATTCGAAGCTTATTTTGTACACTACTTGTGTTTCTAGTTGAGGGTTTTTTATTTACTGATGTCACTTGATTCCAGTTTACGTATTCCTGGCATTAACAAGTCATATGACTTTTTTAACGTCTACTTTATCGCACAACATTTATGATAAAGGATTGATTCTATTCACTTTTTTCAATTAAAGGTTGAGTGTGAATATCGACTTTTTATTATCAACCATAGACTTGACATAAGCCTGCATTTGATCCAAGTTGTAGATTCCCAAAAGGTTTCATTTTGAAACTTTACTTTTTGGAATGAGTCATTCACTTTTTCCTGCTTCTGGAAAAAGATCGTGTTACTTTAGTTTTTGGGTATCTTGCCTTTAAGGTAGTTTAAGTGTTTAATGCATCATTTTTTGATTTGACAGTTAGTACCTTTACAACCCTGTGTATATTGTTGGCACATCATTGGGCCTTGGGCCACCAATATATATCCCTTCCTCCATTAGTAAGTCCAATAGGTATGTGTATTGTCCCAGCACCATGTACCATCCTCGACCATTCGTTATTCAAAAGGGTGGCATTGGAGAATTTCTACCCTATACATATAGGTTCTTGGCCAATACTCTTATGTGCACGTCATCTTGAAACATGACCTATAGCAGTAGATCAGGTTGATACATGTTACAAGTCTATTCATAGCTCTATAGAATACTTCAGTTCCAAGTCTTAAGATTGATCCTTTGGTTCAACATCATGAATCGATTTATTACATATTATGTAGACAAATGCTTCTACTTAAACTGCTCTAAGACTAGTTATTTTTTCTCAATTAGACATGTCTTTAAAATATGTCCCATCTCTCTCTATACCATTCGTTTGTAGAATGTCTACAAACTCAGATTCGATCTATTTTTTAATCGTTTGAAAGTTCTTTAGTATTAAAGCTCATTGATCCACTTTTACTGACATAGTTTATATGCAGATCTACAAGGCTACATAAATCTCCAATATAGTAGAGGTAGTTAATAATCCTCGACATAAGATTTTATTAAAACCAGTTTTGTCTTTGTTGTCAGTCCGTCTACAACCGTTATAGATCTGCGGAGGTTGATGGAGATTTAACTTCCACATTCCCTGTCTAAGATTCAACAAACACTTGCCATTAACATTCACAATTATGGCTACTTGACTATCCTTTAGTTGAGGGACATCCTCCTCCTAATACGACTTCATTTTGGTGAGTAGATTTCATACATTCTTTGTATGCTAGTAAACCTACCCGCTATCTTGACATTCAATATTTTAGTACATGCATCATATTCATCAACTTCTTCCCTATGGAAAGAGCAACCCATTTTGAATTGCTCATTAAACTCTAGCTTTACTCTCTCATACATTATTCTTGAATACCTGAAGACGATCCTCTAGCATCCCAAACTGGACTTTTCCTCAGGCCTAATGAGAGTAATATAGACCAAAACTAGATCTCATCTAAATGCTTTCCATTCATTTAAGCATTCAGGCGGAGTGCCTTACCCGCATCTCAATAGACTTTTTTTTGTTTCAGATTTCCAAACTGAACTTTCTTAAGAGTTTAGACAATGTTGTCTCTTGACTATCCAAGTTAGATGCATACCCAAGATTAATGACTATCATGGTTCTCCCAAGCCTCCTATTTACTTGACACACTTGGGATTTCTATCATGGACCTTCCATTAAGCACCCACGACTACATCGGACCTTTTTTGTTATAAGTTATCTCTTGGTCGAGTATGGCATGGCCAATTAGGGATTAAACCCGACTACTATCAGACTCATGTTTTGGAGTTGGATACAATAGGGTTCCCAGTTTTACCACACTATCTTGGCACAGGATCATCGCATGGTCTGAGATTCATATTGGGCCAATTCCGAGTCTCATCACATCGGCTTGAGATTGAGACTGGACGCTTTCAGGGTACCTCGCGAGAGGAAAGGATTTGCCAGCTATGTTTCCTAGCCAAGGTGTAGTCTAAGGATCACTTCTTATTCAAGTGTCTAGTCTACTATGAGATGAGATCAGAGAGGTATCCTTGCCTCTTCCAGGATACACTTGTCACTCTACGATCTATTATAGCATATGAGGATCCGCATTGTATTGCACTCATGGTCAAGGAGACGTCTCTACTACGACATGATCTTTATCACCCAGTTCAGTCGAGTCACTATGACGTACAGGTCCATATTACATCCTTCTTCATTCACAGAAGATCATAAATTGATCTAGTCTTAGATGAAAGTGGCTCTTCTTGACGTAAAGACCAGAGACTGCGTACTACCCATGTTGATGGTGGAGCCACAAGTCATACCATGAGAGCTATTTATCTTGCCATGAGGAGACGATATATTCATATGAAATAGAAAGTTGCAAGGTAGCTTCAAGAATATCTCTGGAGGGAGTATATTCATATGAAATAGAAGAGGGTGAAGTTGCAAGGTAGTTTCGGTAATATCTCCATATGGTCGATTGGAGTATGATAACCTGAGCAACTCCTTTTGAGAATGATGGGATGGGTAAGGTATCTAATGATTTTGTCAAAAAAGCACCAGGTTGAATAAACTTATAGAGGTGAAGTCTACAAAATTAATGAACTAGACATTAGTGAGGAATTTAGAATGTCCATAAGAGAAGATGATGTACTGGAATATTGAATACCATGGTCTCATCATTCCATTACAACGAACTGTAAGTTTTTAGCGTTTTACATAAAAAAAATTGAATTGTCGCAGGAAACGCCGAGTTTGGGTTTCAAAGCCATTTTGGGCCATTTTTCATGTTTTTGACATCTATGAAGATGCTGAGATGAGGTGAGTCCTGCCTGCCTATATATCTCACTACTCATCCATGGGGAACAGTCTGACTTGCAAGACATATGTGATAATCTGAAATATGGCATGGGACTGCAAACTCAGCTAGAATGATCTAATGTGGGACTGAAGGCTTAGTCGTATCATATGTGATAACGGAAAGATCAAACAAATATTGGCCCAAACAAATAAAGTGCAACCTATACACCATGTCTCTGCTGCATATAATGTGGTGAAGCCGACACTTACTGAAGGGTCGAAAACAAAACCTCTAAAATTGGAGAAGGGAAGGGCGTCGGTCGAAAACAAAACCTCTAAAATTGGAGAAGGGAAGGGCGTCCCTTCTCGAGCCTAGCTATAGATGCTTGGCTGATGAGAGAGAAAGAGAGAGAGAGAGAGTTTTGGGGGAGGAGGGCGTGCTCACTTGGCCCTCCCCATTTGTAAACCCAATTCCGATGATATCCTTATGACAATTTGGAGGAGCTTTCCAAAGGATGATTCATGGATGAAAGGTCGATCCAAACCAATATAGATATTGCACTAGGCGACTGACTTTACAATCAATAGATATGGCACTAAAGTATGATAAAACTGATTTTAATTTGGGAATCGAGACCACTTCCCTAGCGGAACATAGTCCAGAATTTTGTAGGGTGCCTACACCATAAATCTGTATCAAAACTCAATATTCGAATTGTGAACGTTTCAATCGGAACATGCCATACTTTCTGGATTCCATGTCTGTGATATATGCATGAGCATATTGTGCATGATCAAGTCCCAAGCACTATCCATGCGGCAATTTTTTTTATGCTAAATTCCATGAATTTAGTTTGCACATTTTGAGGTCATAATGCACTTCCCACTTGTAAGCACATAATGCATCATGCAAGAAAAATTGAAATACAACAAAAGATTGGACCTTCTCATAATGAGCTAGAAAATCTATTGAAAGACAAAATTCAAGAGAAGCTAAAAAATTAGCAAGTCTTTCAGTACAGGAAAGAACGTTTTTGCAGCAAATCCAAAGAGCCCCCACAGAGCCAGGGCCCAGCACTGTGATTGAGCCTGTCTTCAATTCCTACGTGCAGAAGTTGTTTATCAAGAGATTAGCTCCTCTATCCTCAGAGTCTAGAGATTGCTTTTCGTGATTGAAGCAGCATGGAGCTTTCTGTGCATGAACTGTACAGTCAGTAGTAGACTGACAGCAGCCTGGTCCATGTAGGAACGCTAGCCATATAGCTTTCTGTGGATGAAATTAGCACTAGAGGGTAGCCTGGAATGCTAGCAAAAGAGTTTTCCGTGGATAAATTATGCAGGAGACAGCAGCCTGATTGATGCAGGAATGATAGCAATAGTGCTTTCTGTGGATCAATTCAGCAGTACTGGGCAGCCAGGGATGCTAGCCATGCAGCTTTGAGTAGATGAGTGCGGCTGTTGCGAGGTCTTCTAAAGCACAGCCCACAGATTTGAACAATGTCACCTCCTCGTCTGTCTGCCTTCCAATCTTTTCCCCCTTTGCAAGCTCGCTCAAATCACCCACCACATCCTGTGGCGAGATCACCCCTCGCTGAAGAGCACCCACCAGCTCCCCGGACTCCTTAAGAGCCATGCTTGAGTCCACAAACACTCTGGCTCGCCTCACAGCTTCATCATCACACTCCTTCATGGCTGGAGTGAAGGAGCCCACCAGGTCTAAATGCACCCCAGGCTTCAGCCATCCCCCTTCCACAAGGGCTACCTCAGACAGCGTTGCACAGCTGACTATATCAGCTCTACTTACAGCTGCCTCAAGATCACTGCATTCCTTGAAATCCACCCCCTTTAGAGCTGAATCCTTTGCTAATTGATCTGCAAGCTCTGCAGCTTTGTGGGCGGTCTTGTTCCAAATCAACACAGTATTCAGAGAGGGTCTGGCTGCAATGTGAGCTGTGATGAGGTGAGGGGCCATCGCCCCAGCTCCCACCATGACCAGAGTATGGGCTTGATCCTTTGCCAGGAATGTAGCAGCCAATGCAGATGCGCAGGCAGTCCTCCAGACGGTGAGCTCTTTCCCATCCAGCACACACAACGGAGCTCCCGTCTCAGCACTGAGAAGCAGATAAGACGCAGACACTGCCGGCAAGCCGATCAGATTGTTGCGAGGGAATACAGTGGCAATTTTGACGCCGATGAAGGCATTGGAGGTGGCGGATGGATCTGACCATGCAGGCATAATGAGAAGCGTGGCATTCTGATCAAGTGCTGAGGAGATCAAAGGGTAGTGGTGACGATCGGGAACAGAAACGAGGTGGGTGCGAGAGAAGGCGGATTGGAGAGCATCGATCAAGGAGGGATAGGAGAGGACTGCTCGCATGCTGGAGGCGCTGATCAATCCTACCGCTCCTGCCATACCTGTCCTATCAATCACTCCCTGTGCTCGCTCTCTCTCTCTCGAGTCTCACCTACTCTATTCTGTTTCTGGAAATTCGTTCTCTTTCTAGAAATTTCGCAAAGGAACCATCGACTTTCCCAGTCTCTTCCCACTCAAGAACCGACATGTGCAGGTAAACATTTAGATTTAGGGCACACGTGACCCAATGAAAACGCACGATTCTACTTTTTTTCAAAACATTCAACAGCCTACATTCATTCTCTCTCAACTCACATTATCGTTATTTCACATCCCAAAATTTAAAACCCTAAAAGTTTGAAAAACCCAAAATCAATCTCTCTCTCTCTCTCTCTCTCTCTCTATATATATATATATATGTATATATGTGATGGGGCTCTTTCTTTTGCAATGCATCCTCCAATTTTATACCTTGTCTTTCTCTCTCTAAAAACTTCTCTTTCTAAAAGTTTTAAAAAACACTTGTTCTTTGTAAATCAGCATGTGAGATTTTTAAACCCACTTCAACTGCCCTTCAAATACATTTTAGGGCAAATGTGGACCAATGAGAAGCTCCACAACGCGTTTTCTTAAACACAGCAAACATTCTCTTTCCCAACACCTCATTATGATAGCTAATTTTACTCTCAAAACCCTAAAACCCTAAAAAATTTAAGAAAATCCACACGCTCTCTCTATACTAGCAATGTTTCCTTATTTTCTGATTCATTGATATTCGAACCACGATACTAATTCAAACCAGCTCATCTGATTCAAATTAGATTGAGAGTTTAGGCTAATTCATAGAAAATCAATACATATATGTTGAATCTCATTCTAAACGACGAAATTAGACTGCAAGTCAGACAGAACATGACTGCAAACTAGAGAATGCTTGACCTGTCTATAATCAATGATTATATCTCCATGGATCTAGTATGAAGGTAGAGGATTGCAAGATTCGAAAGCTGATGAGATTCTAGAGTTAAAACCGAGAGGAGAGCTATTGTAAACTTGCTTGTAGTAGTTGAGACTAGGAGGAGATATGGTGGCAAATATATTGTTTAACGAAATAGCTAGGAAACTACTCACCCTAGATACTGGCAATGATAACTCTATATTTTTTGTGGTCGCCCATTGAATTGTTAGTGTGGCCATCTATAGCCTTTATGTTATAAGTGAGGCATTGTATTACTAGTCATTGAGAGTGGATAATCTCTAAAGTGAAACTGAAAACTGGGAAAAATAGTGTTTTTTTGAATAACACAAGAAAAAGGGCCTCAGGTCAAGCATAACAAGAAGTTAACACCAATGGCATTGTTATGAGCTAAAAACAGAAACATAATGATATGAGCACCTCCGAATTCTTTAGGTGAGCTTTGTTCATTAGTACCTTTCGATTTGTCATGTGGATTTGTCTTGGTAAAATTTTTCAAGAAATATCATGATTTTATCACAATCTCTTTTGATGGGTTATTGGCATTGTTAAAATAATAATAAAAATAGTTTCATAGTGTGATTTCATTTCCTCAAATTATGTCGAGTGTTCCAATAGGTATTGTTTTGTGTATATTTCTTGATGAAGAGAGAAAAGGAAATAAAGAGATATAAGTTAATATGGTATTTAGTAACAATTCAAAAAAACTAAGATTTCGATAGTCAAACATAGCAATAATTAAAAAAATAGTTGTGCCATTGAGATTATAGTGAATGAAGCCATGATGTGATTTTTGGAAGTGTGAATGACTACAACTTGCCATATTAAATTTACAATTTTCATGGGCAAAGGCCATCCCAAAGATCTATCTAATGGGCATTGTGAGTTGTATTAAACATCTAATATAGGTCCATGATTAGAACATTATTTTAAAGTATAAGTAGGTGTCAAAGTCAAGCTAAGTTGAGCTAAGCATTATCGGAAATGAAGAGTTCTATGTAGTAGTTATAACTTGTCGAGTGCATGGGTTTGAAAGACCGTGACTTGAAATTATGAAATCATTTTTGTGTTGAGTCCTGAAAGCAATTGGAACACATGATAGAGGACTTAAATTCATTGTGGTTGGAACATATCTCATGTGTTAGAAAATTAGCCCATGTTATTTTTCGTATAAAATTGTCACGATCAAGATACCTCATTGGAGCATACGATTTCTAATTTTGCATGAATAATCAATCATCCACCAACCAGATGGGCTAGGGCTAGGGGTCAGAGACAAATAGCCTTAATGGAGAACAAACGGAAAAACATGAGACAACAGACAATGTCGAAAAAGCTATGGAATTTTTAGATAAATCTACACAAGTGTGAACTTGACTTTTGTCATTTTGGTCAATTTCCTTGTAATTAGCTTGCACTTTCATGTGAATGAGTAAATGCTCTCACATGTCAAGATGATGTTCACACGTGTGGATTTGGATGTACTTGATAAGATGTACATATTCTCCTAGATCCTATTTTATAGGGAAGATTCATGTTTTTGTGGAGACTAGCATTTGGATTCTAGCTAGTAGGATAAGTCAACTTTAATCTATGGGCATATCTTGCTCCTTAGCAAAGAAGAGTACAAGTGTGTGCGATCAACTATTTCTAAGATGAGAACACCAACAAATTTTGCTCATTCATTGAACATCATTCATAGCAGATGAAAAGCTCATGGTCTAAAATCTCATGACTGGTTGAAAATGCTTGAATATATATTTTCAATGTGCATTTGTGGTTGTCTAATAGAGCATCTTCGTAAGACCATTTACAAACTAGCAGCTGTTGTGAGGTACTTACACATCTTTATGTTACCTGTTTGTTTTTAGATGGATTCATTTGCAATAACAACAAATGACAAAATGAAACATATATTATATACATGATGTAGATGGATATGCAACAAGGAGATTCGTGAGGCGGACATGCAAAAAAAACATGAAAACATGGTGGAGGCTATATGTATGCTTGAGAGGGATTTTTTGACTTCTATTTTAGACATACAAGTGCATCTATTGGTGCACTTGGTTCAAGAAGTTGGTATTACTGGCCCAGTGCACTCCAAATACAGATATAAGATTTCATGGCTTTAATCGAGCTTACCAATTTAACTAAGGTTCTCATGTTTTTTATTTTTTTGCAGGTGGATGTTTTTTTTGGAAAGGTATATGAAAGTCTTGAAAGACTTTTTGCGTCAAAAAGCAAGACCCGAGGGAAGCATGTCAGAGGGTAGGTTAGCACAAGAATCTCTCTTTTATATTTTTGAAGTTTTGCTTTAAATTGATCCATCGTCTCCAAGATTATGGGATGATGTGGAAAGAGACAAGGTCATAGGTGAAAAATGTCAAGGTATAGGAAGTCTAAAGAAATTATGGATAAATGGTTGGAACTATACGAGCTAGAGAAGAAACAAAGAGCAATGGTTAGTAAAAGACAGCGTAGTAATTGGCGAGGGCCAATTTTCAACTTCTCGTGACATTGAACCATTACCTAATCCATGCACCACCGAGTGGATGCAAGACACACTAAAAAATGCAAAAGCCAAGTGACAAATTATATCTGACATGGAATGGAAATTTTCTAGAGGATGTGATTGGAAGATAAGTTTTTTTAATTGATTTTTATCATTTGACATGTTACATAGGTCTAGTAAAATCATTACAGGAGTTTTAGCATGATTGCTTATTGTACAATTTGTGATAAATGTTGCATGATAGTATCGAACGTATAGCCGCTATGGGGCATATGGTCACCATCATCGTGTTGAACAAATCGATGTGAAACGACGCACATATGATTGTGGTGTTGTGGCATCTTTTCACCAAGAAAGTTGAAGTAGTGCACGAGACCAAAATCTCATTTCTGGAGAGCTTGAGTATGTAGGCACAATTCAAGAAATATACGAAGTGCGTTTTGGTGAAAATGGTTCATATTTTTTGTTTGATGTGAAATGGTTTAGAATCAATTACACAGGATCAAATGCAATTGTGAAGAAAGATGTTAATGGATCTTTTGCTACTGATTCACCCAAGACATTAAGCATGGATTTTTTAGACACATTGGTATTACCTCGTCATTGCGAGCAAGTATAATTCCGTTGCTTTACAACTTATAATTTTCTTAGTTTGTTGATCATATATCTTCGGTGGACGTTAGAATATTTTATTGTTTAATGAGCATATAATTTGTTGAATGTGTAGGTATTTTTTCATCCGGACTGATTAAACAATGATTGGTGGTATGTTTTTCAAATTAAGCCACATTCAAGGCACATATTTGAAAATGCATATGTTGAGGACAAGATGGAGGATTTGAACTCCAACGTAGGATCTAACGAGAATATAGAAATTATATCTTTAAACATGTTAGATATTGAAGATTTTACAAATAAATTGGAGGACGTTGCAAATGAAAAAGATAGTATTGATTATTTTAGTAAAGACAATGAAGTAGTTGGGGCTGAATATTTTAGTAATGATGCAGTCCATCTAAGTGAAAATGAGTTGCAAGATATATTGGCCAATGAGTTTGAATCTTATAATGATATTTAATTGGATTAAAAATCAGCTGTTTTGGTGCAACAATTGTTTTTGTAGAATTGGTTGATCTTTGGGATGATCAGAATGTTTAGGTCAAATTTTGTTTTCAAAGGATGTGTTTTTAATTATTTTCATTTTTTTTCCTTCGTTTGAATCACTATAAATGATAACATATATATATCATACGTTCATTATTGCATCTTTTTTTTACATGTGTGAGCACAACACATCTCTACATACACATTTTGATTGTTATCACCCACCAATTTTCATCTTCTACATCCAATTGTAATTAATGGTAGAACAATTTCCAAAACTAATGTTTGAATTGATATCAAATATTTAAACTATGAAAACATTAATGAATTTTTTGATCATGGACCTTATCTATGCTATAAAGGTTTTTTACATCATCCTTATAACATTGGCACTGACACTTTGTCTTTGTTGGCCCTCTATATATTGCAATCAGCACATTGACTGAATGCATAGCCGATACAACCAAAGGCTATAAATATCTGATTAGATCGAGATTGCATTGTTAATAGATTGATCAACTTAGAGTAATCTTGTGTTTAGTACATTCAAATAACTTCAATTTCATGCTCCCTGTGGCTACTCATAATTTAATTAATGCCAAGCTTATGAGCTTTAAAAATAACTCACCAAAATTGACCAATATCATGTTTAGTACATTTGGATTGTTTGAATTCAATCCCCCTATCACACAATAAATCTCAAATTTGATGTCACTCGCAATCAATTTTGGCATTATCATTTTAGATTGGGTATAATGACAAGATAACTCCCTCTTAAGAACTACAAAAGTCTATCATTTTATTGGAAATATATTCTCCTCCATTATCACATCTTAATACCTTAATTTTGGTATTAAGTTGATTTTTAGCTAGAGTTTTGAATACAAATAAATCAAACACCAAACTTTTGGAAGACAAAAGGTAGATGGCGTGTTTCTTCTGAATGTGCTCCTAAATTGTCCAAGTAAACCTCTAAGGTAGGTTCTCCATTTTGCACGAACATTCCATAGATAGAACATATTTTGTTTAATTGCAATTGTGAATCATGAGAGGAGTTTTCACTTTTTGAAAGAAGAGAATATATAGTTTTGGTCTCACTTATCATTTTCAATTTTGAGTGTTATGCATTGTGTAGTGGGCATTTCCTATCCTACCCTCAACCCTAGATCCAAGCACACAAGCATCAAGGAGATGAAGCTAGTTGTCACGTGGAGGTTCGTTCCCATAAGAGTGATAGCATATTTCATAATCCAGCATGTGCATATGATTCATGTCTAACACTAAGATCCCTTAACACTCAGCATTAACACTACATCCATTAACACTAGATCCACAATAATGATAGAAACTCACTCTTCTCTCTCTCCCTTTTTCTCTCACAAAAAGCATAAGAAAATTCAATCCCAATAAGCGTCAAATCCAACAAATAGCAGATCCAAAGAAAACATGAGAGTTAGAGGAGGGCAGATGGAGAGCAATGACATTCCATATCCATTTCATAAGAGGGTCAACTTGCTTGTATTGAAATGAAGAAAACATGTTTACAATATTCGAATTTCCCACTATATATAGGGCTTTGGCCTCAAATCCTATTGGCCAATATCTACCTCCCTAACTATTTGAATTTGAAAAAGTGAGGGAACCAATTTGAATTCGAATTTTAGTGGGAACCCCTATTTTATTTACTAACTTGACTATTAGGCCCTGCGACATTCGAAAAGTCTCAAAAAAAAGCCTGAAGTCCTTTTATTATTAACCTTTAAGTAATCAAATAACTATGTGATCATCAGGTTAGACTTACACACGCAGGGTGCCAAATCCCTTTCACTTATTAACTTGGGTTAGGGTTGTCTCGATATCAGCAAACCCTCCAACAATATCCCCCCCAAATCTGGTGGCGGTTCCACGACACCTCGTGCGATTTATTACTTCAGGCTCTCTTTGGTTCAAAGGGTCCTGGACTCATGGGCATCACAAAGCATTCATCTGCCCCTAGGGGATTAGAATCATCAAACAAATCCACAAACTGCTGGGTGCCAGTGAAGTAGCTTGTACTTGTGGGGGTGAGGCGGCTTGGGCAACTGAAATTGGAATAGAGGATTTAATTGTCACATATGGCCCTTGAGAGGAATCAGAGGTGAGGGTTGCTATAGTGGATGAGGGCATAGGAAGTTCTGTGCGAGTGGCAACAGGGGGTGGTAGCACAATTGTTGCCGAAGGTGGCCGAGTGCGACGACGAGATGTGGAAGGCAAGTCGGGTATAACCATCTTGCTGCATACACGTCTACGACTTTGAGCGTAGGATGCTTGGTGGGATGATTCGGTTGGTGTTACTTCATAAATGGCTAGCATAGAATCAACACAAAACTTGTGAACCTTATTATCTAGGTACGCTGTGACTAAGGAGGACAGAAGAGAGCCAACAATGAACTACTATTGGTGTTACCCTTAATGGCTCTCTTTAGCTCCCCAAAGACCGTTTTGTACGAGTCATAAGGTTCCAAGGCTCCCTTATCTAACTTATAGTTAGATTCAACCAAGCGATGGAGGATTTGAGATGAGATCCTTTCCTTCCTGAGGTTGCGAACCATTAAGAAGTTGTTCAGTAATTGGGTGGCGGCCTGCTGGATCTCTAATGGCCTCTACCAGGTAACCATCATTAGTGTAATAGAGTTTGATGGTGGTGTCGATAAATGGCTCGATGTTGATTTGGCATGCTTATGTGGGTTAAGGTGTGTCTCCGAAGAAATTCCCAGGGCGGCATCAGTGACTCGCACCTTGTGGGTAGCTCCTTGAAAAGTGATATAAAACTTGGACTTGGCCTCATCCCAACTAAAGGGCATAGTGATGAATTCCATATTGATATTATCAGAAAAGACACGCTCATGGATCCCCATTTTTGTCAGTAAGAGCTCAGCAACGTTCATCCATCAGCCACCCTGCTTGTGCTAGAAAGTGACATGATGTCCATTGCAGTTGGAACATGACATTTAACCACAAATCGAGGTGAAATACTAGTATCACTAGAAGACATGATGGCAATTGGTAGAAACTAAAAGTAGAGAGCTTGAGAGTGCATCAGAAAGCTGTGTGAAAGTTTTGGAAAAGTTTGGTCGCTGAAAAAATTCGCAAGAGCTTCACTAGCACAAGTGAGAAATGAAATCGAATTCAGCTCTTTTATATGCTAATTTTGAGGATCCATTAGACAAAGTACTAGTTTGGCACATCAATTCTAGACAAAAATTTGCAGGCATATTCAATATTGTAAAAATAGCTTTCAAAAATCTCGGCGAAGGTTCTGAAGGTCTTTGGCGAGGGTTCAACTCTCACCTAAGTGCATCCTTTGCCTAGGTACTGCATTTAATGAAAATTTTCAGGATCTAGACCTTTGTCCAACCTAATTTTGGCATTCTGAATCCATTTGTCAGGTCGACAAAGGTTCATGATGAGGTTATACTTAGGGATGAGCCTCATGCGCTAACTTCATCATCTTCATCTTTCCAAAAAGCACCATCAAAACCACACTAATGATAGACTAGATAGGTGTAGATAGAATAGCCTAGTGCTCCTTCGATTCTCTTGTAATTGTTAGTTTAGATAATAATAGATAATTAGGACCAACATTAGAGGAATTCCAAAAAAAAAGTGACCCTTTGTAAATATACTTTTATTTATTTTTCTTTAGTTTCGAGCACCACCTGGCCCAATCAAAATGCAGAAATTTCAAATCTACGTAACATAGCTCAAATAAATTGAAAAATAGAAGTATATTACAGAATACTTTGAAATTTACGTCGGGCAGCATGGACGTGTCCCATTGGTTCGCTCTTCCTACCCGACATGTGCTAATATGTCTGACGTCAATACCTCAAGTTAAATTTATTTTACTATGCTGGTTAGTATAATGAAATTTGTTAACTAGACTAGTTACAGTTATAGTATGCACAGTAACTGTGACTTTTGTGGCATTCTCATGAGATTAAATGCGATACAAAAAATTGAACTGAGTATCATATCAAAGAGATTTTTGGCGCCCAATCTTTGAATGTAGCAATGGCAAGGAGACCAATATCTACAATTGAGTATGTGATTTTTTACAATGAGAAAGATGACACTGATAAGTGGAAGCCAATAAAATATACGAAGAATTCATGGGTGTTGCTGCATTCATCATCAAAGGGCGATTTTTGATAGAAGAAAAAGACAAAGATGACATACAAATCTTAATGGAAAGCAAAAAATTTGGAGTTTAAGACAACTCTCGGAGGTCACTCTATATCAGATGTGTTAGTACAACATGTTTATATGCATTCAAAAAGCAATCCTCATGATTATCGAAAATGTAACTGTAAGCATATCAAAAGGTATGCACTTTACTGCAATCATAGGTGGTTTTTGATTGAAGCTCTTCATATTAAAATTCAAATAATGTAACGTTTTTCTTCTTGTAGATTTATATCCATCAAACATAAGTGAATGAGAGCCAACAGAATCACTTGCAGGAATATTGGATGTTGGAAAGCTGCAATACAGAGGAAGTAGTTCAAAGGAGCTTGCAGATCGTGGTATGTATTTTTATGAAACTTCATATATACCACAAACGGATGGGAGTTTTAGCAAGCTTGAAGCAATTCCATTGGCAAGTTTTCAGAGTGATGAGTGGCCTACTCCTGACAATATTATTTCTGAATCCTTCAAATGCAAGCTACTCTTGGATGTTAGAAATGCCATGAAGATAAGTACGGGTTCGAAAATTATTCACCTAAGTTGGCTTCTCTCATTGTATTTGTTGATTTTTTCTCAAGTGCAAGTGTTCAAAGGACACCAATTGCAAGGATTTATCAGTCAAATCTCATGGATCAAGATTGGGATAGTAAAACAAATACATATACAGAATGCAGGATAAAAAAAGTCTTCAATGATCTTTCGTTATCATATTGAAAAGTCTCACATTTAGCTATCAGAGATTCAAGAAAATTGACGGTACATGGCTACCACTAAGACTTCCAGATAAATGGTCACACCGACCGAAATGAGATAAGCATCATACAGAATAAAGAATTTTTGACTATGATTGAGGTGGAAGAGCATTGGAGCTTTGATTATATCATAGCAGAGCTCATGCTATTACAAACCAATCTACCCACTTATTTCAGATTTATCATCAACGGAAGACTCATAAGTACTCTATGTTTATCGTCTGTTTAAAATAGTACACACAAAATGAAAGTGACATAATTTGCAATGACACATTCACTAATATTTGTCTTGTTACAGTTGTGAAAAAGACAGGAGCTGATAACGTGCTACAAAGATCTACCTACAACAATCATCATTGTGGAAGAGCAATAGATTCGAATACAGTTTAGTGAAATTTGTGTATAGAATCTTTCATTCAATAAATGAAGCCCAAGCTGGACATCAATACATGTTTTTTCAAATAATTGTATAGCTCCCAATTTCAATAAAATGGAGTTGCATTTGATATATATGTGTATATGTTTCTATTTCTGATCAATGTTATCTATATTTTTGTCATTTTTTATTTAATATAACAACATCATCAACAACTCTAGACAAATCAGGATGCGACTGAAGCCTTGCCCTTGACAGTATGCTCATAATAATCTCATGTCTGAATTTGTACACTTGGGCTCTTGTGTATGTACAAATCGTAAACTGCAAGATAAAATGTTCACATATTAGCTAAGGTAAGACAATTTACAGAATAACAAAATTAATCACGATTGCAAAATCAAGAATAAACAGAATAAATCACCTTTGAAATATCAACATCCGTCTGAAGGTTGTACCACTCAAAAATAGCTTTGCATTATACAAGGTATATCACCAAAGCTGAACGAATCATTTTGTTGGGGTGACTACAAAAAGTTCAGCACTGAAGATATCAATAAATGAAACCACACAATGAATATAATACATTAGAATATTGATTTTAAAACGTTGATGAAATGGCCATGAATTACCTCTAGATTAATGATATCGCATTCCTTTGCTTTGGCATTCTCTATTGGAATGTATTTACAGATTGTCGACATGATCGAATCAATATCCTTATGAGTCTTACTAGCCAAAATCATCTTTACACAAAAAAGTTTAATTACACAAATCTCTTGAAAGAAATCAGGATTAAGCTCCATTGGTCACTACAAAATAAAATAGACAGTCCATTAGATGCAATTTTGAGGAATAATTTCAAATTGGAATGCCAATGATAAAGTTATTAACAACAAGAAGCAAATAAATTGTCTTACTTGGTATGATAGGGCACAAACATATATTTGGTGAGTGGTGTGCATCCACTAAACAGACATTGTGCCAAGGTGCCATTTTCGTCCTTAACATACTGTAGGAAAAAATTGCTGAGAACTAAGACTTCTCGGCTTGAATGCCTTGCAATGTCAAATTGCAAGAGCTGAATCTTAGACTCTATCACATGATCACTGATAGAAGCCCATCTATTCTTCAAATCCAAACAATCAAGAACTCTAAAATTTGTGCTAAAATCCAGTTCTCCTAAAGTGACACAAAATGGAACTCCTATTCTATCAACGACATCATATATGTCTCTCAAATTTTAAATATTCATCCGAATCTATATATCAGGCGAGAGAATTATTTAAAGGAGGAGGAGGAGGAATAGTAGTATTTACGAGATTAACTAGATTGTCCAAAATGGATGTAGTCGTATTTTTACAACCGAATCCAGTGCAACATTATTTACATTTTTACCAATAATAGGAGAAAGTTGAATATTCATTCTCTTGACTTTCTTCGAAGCATCAATTTTGTTCCTCACTGCCCTCTTGGGGACTCGCTGCTTCCTAGGCCTCTTCATAGGGAGGTATGTCCTATCTAATGGATTAGGTGTGGATGAAGATGGCTCACCCTTATCTAATTTACAATACCTATCCCACATCCTATACAGGAGTTGAAAATCCTTTGGCATTATAGTAATTCGCTTGGCATGACTATCTAGAAAAAAAGAGTCTTCAATAAATAGGCTCTGATAATCCTCAGCAGCCTCTTGAAGGCACTGGAGTGTCGCGGGTGTGAGCCTAACACAACTGCCAAGATCATTCCTAGTGATCTGGCGAACAATACGGTAGAAGGGTGCTCTGGGGATTAGCAGGTTGGTTGACCTCTGGTATTTGCGAATCTTAGACAACCACCTACTGCGGTTACATCTTCTCGTTTTCCTTGGAGGATTCAAGGCTACGGGAGGCCCGGAGGCAGAACCTGAAGAGAAAAAATCTCTCCTAGTTTGCTTCATCATTTTCATTGTGGTAGGCCCTCGGGATATTGGACCTATGTGTAGGAAGAGGGAGGTGAGCGAGAGAGGTCTAAGACAAGTCGTAGAGAAGCGATATGTACAAATTCATATGGTATATCACTTTTGTGCACAGACAATATACTAGGGATCAAAGGTAGTAGATTAGTGTCACACAGGAGCGATATCCGGAGAGCAAGCATAAAAAAAAGTGAAAAACAATGCCTCGGGGACGAAACCCTTTACCCCATGGGTTGCATGTGGGAACGTACGGCCACACATGTCTCTCTGTATGACCAAATTAGAAATTTCCACATTTCAATGTACGACGTAATGAGATTTTGACGGGCAGTAGACCCGAGGACAAAATTGAATTCCATCTGGGTTTGTTTCTGTGAGAATCTCAGTAGTGGGTATCAGAGGACGAAACAATTCGTGTCTGGATACCCACTGCACCCTTATCGGGCAGGAGAATTCCCATCATCAGCCCAATTGGGCAGACATTCATAATGGATGTGAGAGCTTTATCTTTTTATATAGGAGGACATGAATTTGTTAAGACAAATAAAATCATTTCCATCAAGTGATCTTATGTTTTGAACATTTTAGATTTTCCTGATGAGAATGTTCCTTTACGTTATGAGTACCATCTACGTTATAGGATTGAAGGAAAGAAGACTTTGGATCTGTGGACATATGGCCCTTTGTATCCTAAAGATCTTAGTACCCTAAAACATCATGTCTTCTCCTCAATAACTCAACTAGTTATTTGGATCTGCAATGGGCATAATGGTTTATTATTGTGAAAGATTGAAAAAATAAAGGAATATATTTTCAATGCAGAGGATTCAATTTTTGGAGAGTCACATCAGATCTATGTCCTCCTACAATAGAGAGAGAGAGAGAGAGAGAGAGAGAGAGAGAGAGAGAGAGAGAGAGAGAGAGAGAGAGAGAGAGAGAGAGAGAGAGAGAGAGAGAGAGAGAGAGAGAGAGAGAGTTTTGTACAAAAGTTGCTCCAAGAAAATGTAGATGTTCGAACAAATATGAGTCATTGAAAAAAGATATTTCAGACATAACAATTGCATCTGAACAAATGCAAGTAATATTGCATTCTATTCGTTCAAAGAATTCACAGTTACTGAAAGATGTGAAAATATTAACAAAGAAAGCTAAAAACAAGAAACGAAAGCGAATATCTTGCAAGGATATTCAGAATCTCCTGAGAAAAGGTTACCGAAATAGAAGTATTTGTGCATTCAAGTAGATATTTTGTAATTTATCCTAGATGCTTAATTGAATATGCTTATGTAGGTTTGTTTCCTAATTTGTTTTCTTTCAATGCATATCTACACTGGTTGCAAATCAAAATATGAGAGATAATGATTCAATTGAAAAGACATTGGGTTGTATATTAACAGGTAAATCAACTGAATCTATGTTGATGAATAATAAAAGTCCACATATAAAGTCTAAAATTGTAGAGGGCTTGATGATGGACATACAAAAATCCTTAGATAAAACTATAATGCAAGGTGCTTGTGATTTTGTCGGGATAAGCAGGGAAGCATATGATACAATTTTTAAAACTTATCAAAGAAAAATTTAAGAAAGTTTGTATTAAGAAGATTCCTCTTCCAAGGTCATATCATTTGAAGCATGAGAGAAGTAGCTTAAATATAGGAATGCACAATCCATTTCATATTGAAGAGACATATCAAACGGAAGGAAGATCAATTTCCTACAATGCATCAAATAACCTATTTGGGATGTAAATCAATTACTAAGATATATGATTGTTTTTTATGAAATCACATTGGAAAAGGTAAGTGGTAAAATAATCATAGTGGTTAAGTTAGATGAGTTAGAAATAGTTAAAAGGTAGAAGGTGGAGAGGGTCAGTATAACTCTCATAAACGTGGCACTTGGACAATCAATCGATCAGAGAGATTTTAACTTCAATGTCCAGTCAGAAACAATATCTAGTAGTTGGCAGCTTTCCAGGTATATTTGCTAATTCAATGATGAAATATGATTGAAGTTTTAAATCGAACTAACTAGCTATGTTTATTTCTGAATCTAATGGTACATTTTCGTTGATAGGTGTTGAAAGAGGATCCGCAAAACATCTTATCCTTAGATTATCAAAGAGCATATGGATGGTGTACAGCTCAATGTACCTGGAAAAGGAGATTTCAATGTGGAGTTGCATTTGGCAGGTGATTTGAAAACTTTGAAATGCATATAAAATTTTTCTCATGGAGTGACATCTAAACATCCATCTACATACTGCATGAAACTAGCGAAAGATGTTACAAGAAGTACATGTATAACAAGAGAAAATTTAGATCCAAACTGGAAACCTGTATTGCCTATTCCTTTGAAAATATACATATTTGTACTCTTCATGCAGAGGTGAGGATAATAGAGGAACTTGTTTATCTTCACATATTATTTGCTTGGAATACCAAGCTAGCATCATCTTCAAAACAACCCTTATCTAGATTAGAATATGTTTAATCGAAAGTAGGGCTACACAAGGGTCACGTGAAAATACAAAAAGATGAAAAGCTTTTAGGAAAGACTGAAAATTGCCATGCAAGCCAAGCATAGGAGGAGAAAAAGCACGAAGATTTTTGTCAAACCACACAGGTAAAGCATCAAGCATTGCACAATCCATTTGGAAGGAGATCATTTCTACAACTCAGGATGATCCTTTGACTCCTCTTTTACGTAAAGGTGCCAAGTCAATAGGAATGTCCACAAATGAAGATGATACAAAGTTGTCATCATAAAAAGTACAAAAGCAGTAACAAGCTTTAGAGTACTCAGAATATAAATACTATGAAATATTTGAATGCAAATATATTCTTACCTGATGCAAGATAACCCATTTTTTATGAAAGCTTTTGTAATGGTGATCCCTTCCATATTCAAATATGGATATGGTGCTAATATTTCAATTTTCACCAGAAGATTGTGCTCATATTTTGATTTCATGAGGGAATACACATTCAAAATCATATTTATAAAATTTTCGCTAAACAAAATGCAAGATAGACAATTTCGGATGAGAGCTTCTGTAATGGTGATCCCCTCCTTATTCAAATATGGCGATGGCGCTCATATTTTGATTTTCACATCAAGTTGGCACTCATATTTTGATTATACATTCAAATTCATATTTGTTAAATTGTGATTAAACATTACCAACCATAACAACAGTTGGTTTGCTTAACTATAACTATAGATGAGCTGGTTAAAATGTTGAGAGTGGTGTAGGATTTGGGAGTGGTGTGGGCAAACAAATAAACAATATTGTTTTATTTAAATCTTTCACATTCTGCACAGCATATATGACTTTTTTTCTCATCCTATGTGGCATTTCTTATAGGGTCTTTTTCTAGTTTGAAACTCCTCTAATGCTTTAGCAAGTTAGAATAAGTTAGCAAGCTAGATCGAGTAGGATAGAAGTTAGATGATCAGAATCTAGACACTAGGATTAGCTAAATTAGGCCTAGATTTAGTCCTCTATATTGTGAATTAACCAGATTAAGATTATCAAATTAGTTTAGGCTAGTCTTCTTAGAAATAAGTAGCTTGGCTAGACCAGTAAGCAAGTAGATCAAGTAGCTTTAGATCAGTTATATCAATCCTACTGATAGCATAATTAGGTCAATCTTAGCCTAATTACATAGATTAGACTTGGATTGTTTGGTAAATAGTGAGTAGCTAGATCAGGTTAGGTCGTCTGTAATTTAGACTCAATTAGCTAGGTCGACTAGCCCTAAATTAGCCAATCTAGCTTACCTAGGTAGGATTCCATTAGTGTGACTTGGCTAGATAGGTTGGTAAAAAAACCTAGAAAGGGCCAAAATTCATGATTTTTGCTTGTTTTTTAATGAAATTGGATGGTAGGAGGTTGTTGAACATCAATTGAAGCTGGAAAAAGATGAATCATAGTCTTTTGAAGCTGTCTTAGAAGATAGAGCCAAGAATTTCAGCAATTGGATTTGTTGGAAGTAAAAAATTGTCAAAAATTGACCAATTTTGGTGAATTTTGGGGGGTGGATTTCTCTAAATCCATAAGGGGATCATTTTGGCTTTTTTACAACATGATTTGTATTTCTTTTTACCTTCCCAACAAACTGTCAGACCTGTAAATTGATGGGTAGAGGCTTATGTTTCAATTCCATCAAGTTTGTAGCAATTTTGACTTCTAGAAATCAAGAATTCATGGTTCTCAGCCCATACTGCTTCATAGGATCTGTATGAAGGCTTCATGGAAATCTTAGAGACCATTTAAAACTCTTTGGATCATCACTTTTAGACTTGGTTGAGTGTTTGCAAGTTTTTAGGCTGATTGGGCTTGAAAAAAGTGCGCCCTTCTACAGGTTTTTTGGCTGTTCTGAACTCACACGTGTGAAACCTAGGTCGCAGGCTGACGTGACAAGTGTCGTGTCCCTCTGTACTGAGCTTTATAGCACCCAATTTGGTGTTTTGTAGCCAAAGATATGATCATCTGAAGTTTTGCAATTTTGTGAGCAAAATTGGTAGAATTTCGAATTGTTCTGATTGATGTCAATTTCATATTTTGAGGTACTGTGCTAGGATGGAATGTCTAGCATGTATTTTGAGATACTGTGCTAGCATGGAATGTCTGCATGTTGATTCTCAGAGTGATTCTGACAAAAATGAGTGGTTTAGATCTGTTTTGAGTGGTTATACACATGTACTCTGACTGATAGATACAAAACTGGGTTTTATAGCTTACAATTTTCGTAGTACTTGATTTTTACGTAAAATTCCATAAATGTGAGAAATCAGTTTAATGTCGCATGTCTTGCATGCTTGACGGATATTAAGGTAGTAAAATTAAGAATCGAACAGTGAATCGAATTTTCGATTTTGGTTGCTTAATAAATGACAGGGGTTTTTTTTACGGAATTTTTAGAAAACGTAAAAAAAATTTTAAAAAAAATTAAAAGTGCAAAAACTCAAAATTTTTAGTTTTCTTGTCAAGCTGCGAATCCAAGTGTGCCATCTTATATGGTGATTTGTCAACAGTTGAGTACGGCGCTCAATGATATCAATAATCATAATTAGATGAGAGACCAGCAAATGGAAGTTCTGTTGAATCAAGTCAAATTGATGTCTTCACCCAATCTTGGTTTTCAACCGGAGGTTTATGCGGGGGAGAAGAAGGAGAAGAAACCTGAAGTCGTCGAGGACTGGCTGGCCAAGTGGAGTAGTTACTTTAGTCTGCACGGTGTTCCTGATGAGAAGTGTTAGAAATCAATGATAAACTTCATTGTTACTGTTTATGATGCACATTAATGTTGACAGTTGTGACCAGCTGTCAATAGCCGTAGGCTAGTCTATTAGTCTACTCGTAGATTTTCTCTCTCTATCAGAGGTTCAGGGTTTATTTGTACATTTTACATTCTGTATGAGTTAGTGTGATATAGTGACAGTACGTGTTCTTCTTTCGCCTTCTTGTGGTGATTGCTTATGGTGAATGCTTGATGTTGCATATCTAATTCTTAACATGGTATCAGAGCAACGATAGTCCTACGTGCCTGATCAGTGGATACAGCTTGTCACAAGCTCCGCAAGCTCCGCAACAAAGTGAGAAAGTCCTTCACGAGAGGTGAAAGCTTGGAGAGACAAAAACGGTTGGAAGAAATTCTTCTTTGGTATATTTTGTAGGGTTAGAGCTCAGAATTATCAGTGGGGAACGAAAGCACAGTCTCGGAGGCATCAGAAAGGCTAGGGCAGCATCAGACAGATTGAAAATCTGTTGAGTGGGGGAGATTTTTACAATACTTCCTAGTTATTGTGGAAAGTGCTATTTGTGTGAGAGGTTTGCCAAGAAATCTCTCATTTGTCTGTTTGGAGTACCGCAAATCACACTAGACAGTGTCTAGTACTGCCATTGAGAGTTAGAAGGCTTCATACTTTTCACATTACTGATCTCTGTCTTTTGAACGATCACACATTTCGAAATCTTTGCAAAGAGGAGACGGCGTAGCCGCCGCGCCAAAGTAGGAAATCTAGAATATTCCCTTTGAAAGTTCTTATATTTTCTCTATTTTTAATCTTTTTCGTACCAATATTGGATCGACGCGCCAGCGGTAGGAAAAATCTTGAGCAGTCGTACATCCGCGCGTCATACAAATATAGCATATTTGTACCAATATCAGATCGACGCGCCAGAGGTAAAGAAAACCAAGAGTAGTCGTACATCCGCGCGTCATACCGATATCACATATCAGTACCAATATCGGAGCGATGCGCCAGAGGTAAAGAGAATCTCGAGCAGTCGTGCACCCGCCCGTCGTACCGATATCAGGTGTACAACCAAAAATTTACAGTTCTGTGGTGTGAATAAATTTTGTGCTCCAGACTCATCTATCCAATAATGGCAATTCTAAGCGAGAGTGTTCTTAATGAGTCAAGCAAATTGGAAGGTGCCGGCAACTATGCAGTTTGGAAACTCAAACTGAAGAACATTTTGATGGAAAACGAGCTATGGGAGATCATGACAGGTGAAGAGACAAGGCCAGTGATTGAAGAAGATCAGCGAGCATTTGATAGGAGAAGACGGAAAGCCCAAAATGTCATCAACTTATTAATTAGAGATGCAATTATTCCCTATATTTCAGATTCAGAAGGACCAAAAGAAGTGTGGAATACATTGAAGGCATTGTTTGAAACGACAAATACATCTCGAATACTATTTTTAAAGACAAAGTTGCATACATTGCGGATGGATGATGGTGCAACTATTGCCGATCACATACTGAAGATCAAAGAGATCCGTGATCAATTAGCAACCGTTGGAGTGCGAGTACAAAATTGTGAGATCGTGCAATTGACATTGAATAGTATGAGTGAGTCACATCAGATGTTTGTGATGAGTATAGCCACAAGAGAAAATCTTCCAACCTACGAAGAACTAGGTGGATTTCTTTTGCAAGAAGAGCAACGTCAAGAGAACTTGAATCATCCTAACAGGAGCTATGATCAAGCTCTTGCAGTTAGAGGACGAGGTGGAAGATTTGGCCGTGGAAAGTATCAATCGAGAGGAGGAAACTCAAGCCGAGGATCATTTCAACAATTTCATGAGCAAGTCAATGATAGTCCGAATCGAGGTAATTGGAATCAAGATCGAGGTCAAGGACACGGCTATTCAAGACAAAATAAACTTGGAAATTGTAGGTACTGCAACAAACCTGGTCACTAGGAGCGTGAATGCTTCAAGAAACAGAAGGAGATGGAACAAAGAAAAGACAAATGGCAAGCGGGAAATTATACTGATCCACATCAATTTGATGACTATTATTATGAAGACAATTATTTAGATCAACATCAATACGATGATGATCAATATCAAGACGACACATGTGAGAGTTCAAAATTGTTCATTACAGCATTAATGACAAGTGATGAAGCCAAGGATACCTGGTACATTGATAGTGGTGCATCCAAACACATGACTTCAAGGAAAGAGTGGTTTTCAGAACTCAAGAAAACTGACAATGGTGATGAAGTTGGACAAGCTGATGGGAAGATTGCTTGTGGATTTAGGTCAACCACAGGTGGATGCGACTACTATCTCTTGAGATAATCAAAGTTGCATTCACCTTGCCAAAAATCCAATTTTACATGCTCAAACCAAGCACATCGAAATACACTGCCATTTTGTTCGAGAGAAAATTCTTGATGGAGCCATTGATCTTGTTTTTTGTAAATTTAAAGATCAAAAGGCAGATATTTTTACTAAGTCATTAGGTAGATGTAAATTTGAGAGGTTTTGTACTCTATTAGGGATAGAAAAATGTAATTTTATCATTGAGGGAGAGTGTTAGAAATCAATGATAATCTTCATTGTTATATTTTACGATGCACATTAATGTTGACAGTTGTGACCAGCTGTCAATAGTCGTAGGCTAGTCTATTAGTCTACTCGTAGGTTTTCTCTCTCTATCAGGGGTTCATGGTTTATTTGTACATTTTACATTTTGTATGAATTAGTGTGATAGAGTGACAATACGTGTTCTTCTTCCGCCTTCTTGTGGTGATTGCTTATGGTGAATGCTTGATGTTGCATATCTAATTCTTGACAAGAAGAATATTGAAAGTGTCGTGTTGTTCTTATGCGGCAAAGAGTCATCGTGGTGGCGAGATTTACCGGTGAAGCCAACTACTTGGGAAACGTTTGCGGAAGTTTTCAAGAAAGCTTTTCGAGTTGCTGAATGATATTGACTACTACCTGAAGTTCGTGAACTACAAGATGGGTACAAAGAGTTTAGACTCTTATATCCAGGAATTCATGGACCTATGGAATAGGGTTCCATCATTCGATGCGAAGTTGGCACTTTGGCAGTTTGTCCTAGGGTTGCCAGCTGACTATCAGAATGAATGCAGGCAAAATATGCTTCAAAACCTCGAGGATGCGTTTCGGATTGCGAAAGCATATGATTCCACAGTGGTGGCATCTAGGAAGCAGTTTGCTCAAATTCCAACCACTTTGAAAACCAAGAAGGGTAAGAAGCGCGGTCCAGACCAAGCAAAATATTTTGACGAATTAGATCAAGCAGCATCGGAACTCAGGAAGCCGAAGAGAAAGAGATTTAAGAAATCTATGTCCCGGAAAAAGACTAAGAAAGAGAACTTATGTTTCGTCTGTAAGAAGCCTAGACATATGATGAAATTTTGTCCAAAAAGGAAGAAAGTGTATGCTCACATGATTGAAATCCCAGGAGGCAATGGTAAAACTTTGGAAAATAACCTGACTAATTGTGAGTGTGAATGTTCTTTTAGTACTACTTCTTTCTTGCCTAATGAACTTTTCCGTTTAATTGGCACAATTAAAGATCAGACCACAAGATTGAGTTAATTCCAAGAAGTCAACCTGTCTCTAGACAACCTTATAGGTTCTCTCAGAAAGAGGAGACATAGATTTCAAATCAAATAGAAAACTATCTGAGGATGGGACATATACAACCTAGTAAATCACCATGGGGCGCTCTTGTTCTTCTTAAAAGCGAAGAAAGATGGAGATTTCCGGATGTGTGTGGATTATAAGGGTCTTAATAAAATGACTATCAAAAATAAATATCCATTACCCAAGACAGATGACCTTGTAGATCGCTTGAGTGGAGCTCTGTATTTCACCAAGATAGATCTAAGGACAGGGTACCATCAAATAAGAATTAAGTCGAAAGATGTCCAAAAGACAAGATTTTGTTCTAGATTTGGTCATTATGAATTCTTAGTGTTGCCATTTGGATTAACGAATGCTCAAGCAACATTCCAGCAAATGATGAACGATTTATTTGGTCCATATTTGGGGAAGTTTGTGGTTGTATTCTTAGACGACATTCTCGTTTACAGTAAATCCTTGGTGGAACACGTAGAACACCTAAAAATTGTCTTGATGAAACTGCGTCGGGAGTTACTCTATGCTAAAGAGTCCAAGTGTGAATTCTTTAAGAAAGAGCTGTTTTATCTCGGTCATAAGATCATAGTAAACGAGATTAAGATTGACGAGGATAAAATCAAGATTGTGATTGAGTGGCCAATTCTTGGAACTATGAGGCAAGTAAAGTCATTTTTTAGGTTTTACAGTTTTCTTCAAGAGATTTATTGAGGATTATGCTAAGTTAGCAGCACTGCTTCAAAAGGGTTTGTTAATAAAAAGAAAAAGAGGAATCAACCTAGTCCACCTGTTGTTTGGAACGAGGAATTGAATCAATATTTTGAGAAACTTAAAACAATGATTGTTTCAGCTCCCGTGTTACAAATTGCAAATCTAGATTTACCTTACGTCGTGAGAACGGACGCAAGTGATGTTGCAATTGGAGCGGTTCTATTACAAATGGATAGGCCACTAGCGTTTAAGAGCAAAAAATTTGCTGGTCCTCAGTTGCGTTATACTACGCAGGAAAAGGAATTGTTTGTTGTAATCCATGCACTTAAAACCTGGAGACACTACTTGTATGGTAGTAAGTTTGTAGTGTATACGGATCAGCAGCCTCTTAAGTATTTTTGTAATCAACATGATCTTCGGGGGAGAAAAGCTTGATGAACTGAATTGATGCAAGAATTCGATCATGAAATCTGTTACATAAGAGTCAGCTCTAATCAAGTTGCAGATGCTCTTAGTCAGATCGGTGAACTGAACGAGCTATCATTCATCCAAATTTCTATGAATCTGTATCTTTTGTTGAGAGAAAAATATGAATCAGATTCTCATTTGGGTCACATTTGGAACATTGTTCAAGCCGGAAGAAATGTGGACAATGTTGAGTTAGAAACATAGGGGACTCAACTAACTAAGAAAGATAAGAAGATTGTGGAATAGTTCACCATTCAAGATGGATTACTATTTCGGAATGGGAAAGTTTGTATACCTGGTGATGATGAGCTCAAACATAAGATTTTGTTTGAATGTCATGACATACTCTCCTGTGCAAGACATCCCGGTATACACAGGACTCTGGATCTGGTTAAAAGGGAATTTTATTGGCCAAAGCTCAAGCCATATGTCATATGTTGTTAGATGCAAACCCTGTCAACTAGCAAAGGCTAAACGCCATAAGGCTGGTGGTTTGTTGCATCCGTTGAATATCCCAAATAAGAAATGGGAAAGCATATCTATGGATTTTGTAGTTGGACTTCCAAAGACCCAATGACAAAATGATTCTATTTGGGTTGTAGTGGATCAGTTAACTAAGTTAGCTGCATTCATGCCAGTCAAGTCAACTATAAGGGCTTCTAATTTAGCCCAGATCTTTGTTGAAAGATTATTTCTGTTGTATGGTCTGCCCAGTGACATTGTTAGTGATAGAGATCCTAAGTTCACAGGTCACTTTTGATCAGCAGTATTCCATAAGCTTGAAACTTCTTTGAGTTTAAGTTTTTCTGATCATCCTGAATCAGATGGCCAGACAAAAAGGACTAATTAAACTATGGAAGATATTTTGAGGACATATGTTTTTCACAGGCAATCTCATTGGGAAGATTATCTCCCACTGGTTGAGTTTGCATATAATAGTAGAAAACATTATGCTACAAGTTACAATCCTTTTATGCTTATGTATAATTTTCAACCTAGATCTCCAGTAAATGTTGAGACGAAGTCTATTAAGATCCAGAAGGTTGCTGGTTCTTTGCATGATATGCAAGAAATGTTGCAAGTGGCTAAGGATAGTATCCGAAGTGCTCAGGATAGAGCTAAACACTATACCAATCTTAAGAGATCTCCAAGAGATTTTAAAGTTGATGACTGAGTATATCTTTGGATTCCAAGATTCTAAGACATTACGTACAAAGAAGCATTATAAGTTGTTTACCCATTATTGTGGACCTTTTAGAATTGTATGTAGAATTGGTTCTTTGGCGTATGAACTCGATCTTCAAGAAAAATCGACTACACACCTAGTATTTCATGTAACTCGTTTGAAACTAAGTTTACATGATGGTGATACAGTTGGATCGGATGAGGATTTATCCCTTTTGGAAGATTTGTCGCTTAGTGTACCTTTGAAACCTGAGAAAGTGCTCGAAACCAGAGATAAACAATTGAGAAATCGTTCTATCTTTGAGTGCCTAATCCAGTGGAAGGGTTGTACTGAGGATGATGATTCATGGGAGAGAGTTCATAGCATAAAGAAAAATTTTCCGAATTTTAGTTTCTAAGGATAGAAATAGTTTAAGGAGAGAAGAATGTTATGTCCATGACCAGTACATAGGATATAATATACTCCTAGTCTTGGATACATGGTACTCCAGTGAAACAAGCTGTTAGTTAAGCCACATCATACTGGACATGACCCGAAAGTAACTAATATCCTTGTGAGGCCTAGAACACACTAAATGGAGTTTAGACAACTTTATGAGACAACAATTCTATGAATAGTTGGTCCATGCTTAGGACTCTATTCTAGGTGAATCTATGTATAGGGAACTTAGGGCTATGCATGGCTATGTGCCCATGATGCGACGCTATATATTGGGTTCAAACTTGCCCTACTCCTCATCATGGTTTTGGATTCATTGTCAGGCTCTCACTCTATATTCATGCTTCTTGTTTCTTTGCTTGGGGGTGAGGCTTCTAGAGTTTAATTGGATGCTTCTACTTGGTTGGGTGGTTTCTCCATAGTGTGTTATCCTTTGTGTTTGTGATTTGTAAGCAAGATCTAGAGCTTCCCTTATAGGGAGAGATATCCCCCATGAGTTGGACAGATGTCGTTCCAACTCCACTCCCCTTATAATGTCTTGCCCCTATACACAGAGCAAGAACTCTGCGACCTTCATACTAATGGCTACATAGTAGTCCTCAATGCCACTGGCCTCGTCCCAATGAAAATTTTGGTCACTCAAGACATACAATTAGTCAAATAAGCCTTTTCAACCTTCTCCATATACGACTTTACCATCACCTATGAGGGAATGGATTATGATATCCCCCTTGATCCCAAAGTAGTGGCCAAGGCCCCCAACATCTTGCACACATCCTTCCTTTTGCAAACTCACGCCCTTGACAAGTACGACAAGTAAAAACAAAGCTATATAAAGTGTTATAGTACAGAGTACCAGAAAGTGAAACAAGTTTTAGGACACCCAGCTGTTATCTACCACCATTCCACAAAACACAACCGCACGAGTTAGTTACATGAGGAAGATAGGTGCCATAGTTGAGCATCAGTTGTTATCCATGTCTAAAACAAGATTCACTACGTTATCAACTAAATTTCAAATACAAAACATACGTCCAATCTTCCCTACCAAGCATTATAGCATTAGCAATACATTCTCTCCTAAAAAGAAACCGTATCAGGGCAGATGCCATACTAATCAGTATAAGGGCGAACCGAATGTATTTAAATTTTTATTTATATTCTACACATATAAGAAGATATCTTTAAAAAATTGTGTATAAGGAGACATGACCCTTGCATCAATGCTAGGTACTAGGGCAGATCCGTGCCATACTAGCCCCACGAACTTCCCATAAGAAGATTAGGGAGTCGAAGCACTTTATAGCTTGGGCCAAATCCATGCCATACAAGCTCGCTCGAGCTACATCTTGAACCAATCAAAAGCATACATATAGTTGTTGTTTTATGTTCTCTAAGCAACTTATAAAACACCTATCTTTACAACTACTTTTTAGAAGATGCACAATATACTCTTATCATTTAAGTTTCTCATGAGCAAATTGACTGTATCGTATTATGTGTTTCAACTAAAAAGGTAAGAAGATAAACCATATTGGTATTTTACACAAAGCTCCATACCTGGATTCGAGACAAAGACATCTCCTGAGAGCTACCCATCTCCACATGACTTAAGCGAGACACCTCCTTAGGTACTAGTGATTCCAAAAGACAATGACGGATTAATGATAGCATAAAGTCCTTGCTACTTCAATTAATTCCAAAATAGTAAGAGGCTTATGTCAAGCTGGTTATATCTATTTTAGATTTCAACAAACGGTCTCATTCATCTCATTGGTCATAAGCCATTCCAACTTCATCAAAACTTAAAGAGTTATAACCTCTTTTAGTTATTCTTATATGGATATCTCTAAATAACAATATCGAAAACTCTATAAGCTATTTCTCTTTTTGGGAATATATTTGTGAATTTCTCGATATTATGAGATCGATTATCCAATTTGATGTAATTTCTTGAGAGCTACTAGTTACTACCCGAAAATCTTGGACAATGTCATACAAAAGGCTAATAACATCCATCCATATCTATGATATAGATTTTCTTGTGTTAACAGTGATAACAAAGGATAACAAAATACAAAGATTTTTTAAAGGCTTCCCAAAGTTTGCAAAAGGTTGTCTTTCAAATTTTCAACTCAAAACTTTTTATGGTGTATATCCTTGGACTACCAAATTGTGCATTTAGTTATATATAACTAGCTTTTTTGCTTACAAAATCAAACAATAAGTCTAACTATCTCAAGTAGCTAAAACATCTTCCAATCATAAGTAAAAAAATCATATTTTCCAAAGGCTCTTAGCAATAAAATTTTTGTTTGGGCCTTGCCTTGTCCCATCAACAGGTTTTAGCATATAATGTATTCTAAATTTTTGAATATTTCTAGTTTGGGTTAGATGTAACTTTACTGAAAAATTTGAGGTCCTAAGAGATAAGACTTCATAATATCAAAGTTTCTATTAATACTTGAGTTATTGTAATGAGCTTAATGAATCCTATATCTTCTAAAACTAGCATTTGTAGTCTTGTAAATATTTTAACAAAGCAAAAAAAATTCCTACAAAGTATTAACTTTTTGGAAGAAAACATCTTTTAAAATTTATGAAATCGGTTTGTAGAAGAAAGTTGAGTTTCATTTTCACATTGTGCGGCATTTCTCGAACATTGAACTAGGTTGTCTTATGTGGTGTAGTGTCCTCTTAAACATAAAGTACACAACATCTTTCTATAGTGAGAATGACAAACCCCTGGTCAACAAAAGATGAATACATTGAATCCAATAATTCATATATCTAGTAATCCCTTCCCATGACTAGTGCTAGCCAAGGTCCCCCCTCTGCCATACAAAGATCCAATCATAATGGTGTGCATCTTCCATAGGGCTCACTAAACAAACTTAGCCCCAAATGAAAGCACTAAATTTAGCATTCAAAATCACATTTTAGCCCATGCCACTAATTCTCGTGGTCCAAGCGTCTTTTTTATTTGTGAGAACCTTCACTCATGACTCAAAACAAGATGAGGTGTGTGAGATCCAAAAAAATTTATGGAATAAAAATGGAATAAAATGTGACACAAAAATCATAAGATGACGGAGGAAAAAGATAAAAAATGACCAAGACAGTAAATGTTGGATCTTAAAAAAGGCCATTTATACTCTTAATCTACAAAATCTCCTTAATTCGATCAAATTTGGAATAAAAATTTAGCATCCCACCCTTAAAGTAATCAATTAAATCTATAATCTAATGGGGGTTGTAAACTTTCTCTAAAATTTCTCAAGGGCAACATTAGGTGAGAATGCTTAAGGAGTGCACTACTGTAGGGGGACCTGCAGTGCTGGCCCCACTCCATCCAATGGTGATGGATGGAGCTAAGGGGAAAAAAAAAAAGTCTTTCTCTCCCCTTGGATGGAGTGGGGCCTGTGCAGTAGAGGCACTATAGGTGCCTCTACGCGGTGCACTCTCTAGTGAGAGCCACATTGGGTCAAGGGGTATCTCTTGGGGCTATAAAGACTTTGAGGAACCTTTGGGGCCCTCCTTTTGGGGTGGGAGTGGGTGAGGGCCCAAGGGAACCAATCTCGTGGGTAACAAACTTTTTGTAATGTTCTTTTAGTCCATAGAAAACTACAAATCCACTTAATATTCCAATGTCAGGCTTGTTTATAGAAAACTATAGTGCTCAGGAATATTGGCAAAGCATAGGAATAGAGTCACAATAATTTTTCAAAAAAATCGGTATCAAAAAAAATTTCAGGATTTTTTTATGTAAGCATACAGACCCTTTTATGAGTGAGTCTTTTTGTTTTTTTGCATACATTATTAAGCAATTAGTGGTTGTTACATACAACATATATAAAACCTTGCCAAGCCATTTTCGGTGTTAGTCAACAACTCTACCTATACACCCGAGTGGGATGATGTGGAGGGGAGAAGGCCCTGCCCGAGGGCCTTCCGTGCTGGGAGGGCGGGAGTCCGAGGGTAGGGCCCGAACTGCACGGAAGGCTCGGGCCTTCCCCTGCGCAATTCTCAATGCGAAGGGTGCATGGGAAGAATGAGATTCCTATAGAATGCACTACTAAGCCAGCTATCAGATCCATTCTCGCAGAACAGCCTAGTAATCCAGCTGTCATAGTAGGCATTCTGCATATTGTGGCATTTGGAACTGTCTGCTTGAAAATTCTGTGGGAGGAGGTGCCTCCCCTTGTCGCTTATTGGCACGGGGACAGCTTTGGCCCCGTGCCAGTCGTAAATTAACACGTGGAGTCCAGGCAGGGGACATGAATCCGTGCAACCCGGGACCCCACTGTTGCCGCAAAAGTATCATCGCCAAGCGGGCACCTGGGACGAGGGCGCCGGGACCCACCGCACTGTGCCAGCACCACCCTTTCACTCGAGCCGGAGGGCTGGGCGCCGCCGGGACCACCGGCCACGGGCGCCGGCGCCAACACACGGGACCGCATGCCACCCCGGTCGCCGGACCACTAGGGTAGTGGCACCGGGAGCACCAGTGCGCCGAAGGGGGACCGGAGCACCTGCACGCACACACATGCACATGGGAGTGAATGGGCATTTTGAGTATATATGCATGGTGGAGCAGTTCCGAGAAAATATAATGGGATAAACCCATCAGGTCATGTGGCAAGCAAAGGTTCAATGTCTCTCGGGCAGGGCGGCGGGCAGCATCATCGGGCCACCTGGGGACACATGTCGCGTGCAGAAGTTGGTCGCGGCCAAACTGGCCGTGCCAGTAAGATACGAGGGGTGCCTCTAGAATACACACGAACTCTGAGCATTGAGCATTTCGTACATTGATAGTCTTCCAAAATGCAGTTTCTTTTTAGATAACTCAAAAGAGGTTTCCTTAGCACTCCAAAACTACATATCCATCACTATAAATTATTACCATTGTGGAGTTTTATTTTGGAAATCATGTCTTGCAGCACCATCAATTTGTCATGTGCAGTGAAGCGCAAAGAGGCACAGCTTGTGGCACCATCTCTGCCTCCGCCTACAAAAGATGGAGTTTACTGGCTTTCCAATCTAGATATAATTCCCATGATGTTGAATATAGTCTTCTTTTTCCAGTCAGAACAAGTAAACAACGCTAGCGATCCAGTTGTGGTGTTGCGAAATGCATTAGCACAGATTCTGGTGCATTATTATCCCCTAGCTGGAAGGATTGAGCTCACCCCGGATGGAAAGTTTCAAGTTATCAGCAACGGTGAAGGAGCTGTTTTTGTTGAGGCAGAAGCCGATGCTAACATTTCAAATGTACTGGCAGAAAAGGATCTTGATACAGATATGGAATTTGGCCATAAGTTTCTACATAGTAGTGTAGGAGAAAGCAAGAGTATTCTGGATCAACCCTTGCTAGCAATTCAGGTACATATAGTCTGAATTTGATATTAGTGGCCACCCATATATATATATATATATATATATCATATCCATGATTTTGCTTTTTGTAGGTAACTAAATTCAGGTGCGGTGGATTCTGTGTCGGAACTAGCATCAACCATTGCATGTGTGATGGAGCTGCATTTAGTGAGTTTCTGATTTCTCTGGGAGAAATTGCGAGAGGTATGTCTATCTCGATTCCGCCTGCGCTAGACAGAACACTACTGAAGGCCAGAGATCCCCTACAAATCGAATTCCCTTTCTCTGAATTCACAGAAGTTGGTCAACGTAACTCGCCAACAACACATGACCCCAGTGCTGATATAGTCAAAGATCCCCTAACAATTGATTCCTCTCTCTTTGAAATCACAGAAATTGATCGAAGAAACTGGTCAACTACACATGACCTCAGCGTCAATGATATGATCTACTCCTTCCTGTGCTTTGACTCAAAGACTATAGACCTACTGAAAAAGCAAGTATTAGATCAAGGCGTTCTGACGACATGCACCAGTTTTGAGGTAGTTGGTGCTTTCATCTGGCGCATCCGAACAAAAGCTTTATGTGTGGCATCCTCTCAGTTGACTAAGTTCGAGTTTCGAGTAGATGCTAGATCACACTTCCGCCCACCTCTTCCTAAAGGTTATCATGGTAATGCGGCCGTGGGTGTCTGCGCTATCGCATCCGCAGGAGAGCTAACCGGTCGCGAATTATCATATGCCGTTGGGTTGATTCAAGAAGCAAAAGCGATGATCAACGACAAATACTTGAGATCTACAATAGATTACTTGGAGCAAAAGCGTCCATTGCAATCTCGGACATCAACACTGCTCATCACATCCTGGTACAAGATCCCTTTTCACAAGGCAGATTATGGGTGGGGAGAAGCCACACACTACTTCCCAGTTGGGCAACCAATGTTTGGAGTTGGGCAACCAATGTTTAGAGCTGGGCAAACAATGTGTGGAATTGGAGTCTTTCTCGCACATGGGAAGGATCGTAAAGGAATCAAATTTCGCACGATGTTGCCATCTTTTGCCTGGGACAATATTAAATTCCTACTGCAGCAGCAACGAAATCCAGAGTTGTGTGTGGAAATGGGAACAGTTAGTAGTTAGATGAGAATTTATGGGGTTGTGCAAGAGTATGAAAGTGTGATCATCATTTAATTGCTTAATTTCTTGAAAACTAGTCTCAACGTGTGCAATACAATTTCATATTGCCACTAAATAAAGCTGTCATTCTTAGCTTTGCCTCAGAGTTGTGATCACGGTGATATGCAAAATCTTGTAAGCCATGATGAAATGTCGACGACTTTGACCTCACAAAATTCAAATGTATGATGTGCAAAAAGGCTCTCTCTCTCTCTCTCTCTCTCTCTCTCTCTCTCTCTCTCTCTCTCTCTCTCTCACACTCCCCCCCCCCCCCCTCTCTCTCTCTCTCTCTCTCTCTCTCTCTCTCTCTCTCTATGATTTGCTAAAAGGGTTTTCAAAATCCACAATAAGGGGGGGTGTTGGATTTCAAATGCTTAGCCTCAAATCCATTCAATAACGAGATCTTGAAAGCTATACAAAAAACCAGGAAAAAAGGAGGATTTTCTGACTCTGGATCGGATCGGATCGGATCGAGTCTAATTTTTTCAACAGGAAAAATGACCCTGTGTATATTTCTCATACAATGTTATTTTCGATCCAGTGTATATTTTTCGACCCATTGTAAAGTTTTGATACTGTCGGTCAGAAATCCGACCCAACGATACGACATTGACAGTCCGCCTACTATTGTACATACATTTATAGATACAAGGCGGTTGTAATAAATGTAGCAGATAGCATTTAATGCAAAAGTAGAAGATATTTTTGTAATAGTTAATCAACAATCAATCAAACTGATCAATCTTCTTAATTCTAATCTGATATTTTGTTGCCAACGTTATCACGCTCAACGATCAAGCTAAAGTTATCACTTCAACTTATTGTATTGATTGTTGATATGAATCATAGTGCAATTTTTGTCTCACTACTATTTTGTTCTATTGCACATTGTAATGAATCATTCATCTTGATTATTTTGCTGCTAACTGACGTGCTTTCGATCCTAAAACGCCCACGCTCCACTTCTGCTGCCAATCCTCACGATTTTTGACACATACCGCATAGTTGAAAATGCCATCCAATTTGCTATTTTCGCTCAAAATGGATTCTCCCATGTTTTCTATCTCGAAACTGCCTGGTACTACAACCATAGGCTAAAAAGAGTGCTATGAGCACAATGACAATGTCAAAATCTCAATATGATGATCTGCTTAAATTTCTTACTAGGTCCCCTCGTTGCTTAGGTGGAAAATTTAAAGCCGATTTCACTTCGGAATGTGAAATGCCTTCCAGCGCATCTTACTGATCACCATAAATCCCGAACTCTTAGAAAACCATCTTTTTGAAGCTCTCTCGAATGGCAACACTACTATATGCCCAAACCATGTCAAGCTCTGATACAAAGTTAAAATTTTTGTCACACAGGATCATAGATAAGCCTAGACTAAAAAACTATCCAATAAGTATTCTCCAAGCTCCGCATAGCTATCCTTGCATTACTATCCATTCTGCCATGTTTTGATCAGAAGAATAGATGCATGCTCCAATTTTATATGAGTAAAATGGGGTCTTAATTAGTGACCTCTAATTTGCCATACACTATAGCTCCAAATTATTGTTTTAAATTTGGATCAAAACCATATTTGTTGCAAAAAGATTGTTGGGTTGCAATGCTAGGGCATATTGGGTAGCTATTTGTCTACAGTTTCTAAATGAAAAAAATATATACTTTTTTAACAAAAAATCCTAGTGTTTGGCATAAGGTAATACAAGTTGAGACTGGCTATGGCATGTCTTTAATTATATGGCTCTTGAGTGATTATGTTTCCATGAATTGCAACACGAAGTTGGATGAACCATGATTCTCTATTTGAAACCATTTGTCTAACTTGATTTGGAAGAAATCGGCTATTAGGTTAAGTTTGTGTGTGTCATGCACGCACCATAGTTGCCAACAAAAGTATGAGATGCAAACGTGTTTCCAGGGTTGCCCCTGGGGGGTGGGGTGAACAGAGGTTTGCAAATGTTCACCCTAGGAAAACCCCCAATTTTCCAGAGCAGAAACTTGAATTAGAACTTGTAGGTAACCAAAATATTTCAAGTTGTGCATCAAAGTTCAAATTCTCAAGCATTTACTTGTTTTCTACATTGAAATAGGATTAGAAAGTTGTACTCATTTTGAGTACATTGAACCACCAACAAACGCCTCAAACACAAGCACATTTGCTTTGAACTATGGTGCATGCACATGCCTATGCCTATATGTACGTATGTATCATAATTGCATAGGTCGTTTTAGAGCATGTTTTGGAATTAGGGTTAGGGTTTTCCAGAATGCAAAAAAAAAACATTGAAAATTTCTTTTTTATCCTTTTTCTTAAATTGTTTAGTTTTTCCTTGGAGTTTTTTTAGGGGAACTCTCAAAAATAGCTATACAATTATATAATACTAATCTAAGCTCCAATTTGAATATGAATTGAAGTCAAAAGGGTCCTACAAGATTGTTGTTAAGCAACTATCTATAGGTCTTAGTTTGAGATTTTGTGCTTGACTTTAAGCACAAGTTTTGCTTATAGAAGCACAGAGCTCCTAAATGTCGCATTCCGAAATGGTTTCGAGATCCCAGAGTGTTCTGGATCGGAACGCTGCACATTTTTTTTTTTTTTTGGGGGGGGGGGGGGATTCAGTGTCTATTTGTTGCATTTTAAGAAACAACCTTCGGGTTTGCAAACAAAATTCCAAACACATTGCAAACACAATGTAGATCTATTCTTTTACTGGGTCTAAATATACATTCTAATTTCTCACATGAGCTCAACTGAGGTCATGTCCTTGGCCACCTTACTAGACTGAAGGCTTGGGTAGCCAGTGGCCTTTCCTGATATTTGAAGGCTAGCAGTTGACCTGATAAGTTACAAGATCACCACTACCTTTTTTCACTTTCAAGGCTTGCCATCCTTTTATAAGCAGTTAAATAACTTTCTAGTACTAGAACATTGCAAATATAGTGTGAATCCATTCTTTTACTAGATCTGAATATACATTCTAATTTCTCACATGAGCTCAAGTGAGGTCATTCACTTGGACACCTTACTAGATTGTTCTGGAACTTTGTGCTTCTATGGATTGTAATCACAATAAGCTTGTTTGCATGGTTTTTTTAATCAAATCATGTTTTATGTGAGGTTCAAGATAACTGAACTTTATATTGTTTGTAAAATCTTCTAAATGATGAAAAAGATGTGCAAGTTTGTATTGGAAGAAATTTTGACATGTGAATCTTCTAAAAAAAATCTACATGCTTTTTCAACATAGCGTTCCGGAGTTTTGAAGTTCTGAACATTGTGTTTTGGAACGTGGGGGTCTAGAACGACATTCTGGTGCAACATAGGTTTTGCTATAGATAGGTGTTGGGTGCCTCTACCTTATATAGAGACATTAATTAGGCAATTGCTTATAGATTGCTTTTGCTTTTTGGCATAGACTATTGTCTAGAAGTGGTAGCATGCCCTCGTTCATTTGCAATGGGACATAGTTGGAGTACATCTCATCATTGTTGCTTGTGTTCTCTCTCATGTGTATTACTATTGTCTAACAACAATAGGAAATTTTTCTTGGGTAACTTGTATGAGCAAGTCAATTTTCTAACATGATATTGAAGGATAGGTTCAATATTTGAGAGAACAAGGAGGTACTCAATGAATGGGATCAATCATCATATGTAGATTGATTCAACCATCTTCAAGGTGTGGAGCTGGTGTCCCTAGCCAACCTGCAATTTCAATTTTCATCTACAAGGGTGGTAGCTTTCTGGAAGGAGATTTGGCACTATAAGAAATCGAGTTGTGCTACAAGAGGAGATTATGAGATTTGCCTCAGATGTTAGGGCCGAGAAAAAGTCATGTTGTTGTAGATTGTCGAAGTTCTCTATTGCATGCTATTTTTGGTTCTCTACAAGTTTAGATCACTAATTGGTTGAAGAAGAATCGCTCATTGGCAATCAAATTGCTTATTCATAGGTTGTGACAAGGATTGAGTTTGATTATCATTACAAGTTCTACTGTTGTTGTACATTAAATCTTCATCAAAGTCAATTGAGGAGAAGTTTAAAAATGCATGTAGTGTTTGCATGCAAGTAGGAGCAAGTAGAATCTATTCACATATAAGAGGAAGATGGTAGGAGAGTTCACTTTAATTTTGTAGATTCATATCCGTAGGGGAGATCAACGAAGGTTAATGCAAGTACATATCCATAGAGAAGGAGCATATCTACACAAAGATTCAAGGCAACTATCAAGTTCATTGGAGAGTAGTTGATGTAGCTTGATTCATGGAGATCAACATAAATGCATCAACAAGTCGTTAAGAGAAAGTCAGTGCATCTTATGAAGGTGCAAACAGCGGATGTGAATGTAGCCATCATTGTTGAATAATGTTCATCAAGGCAGCTAGCACAAGGTTTACATCATAACTAGCGCACATGTCAAGGAGCCAACATGGCATGTCTAGGAGTTATTTTGAAGGATAGTTTTGAAGGAGAACAGGTTGATTGTTTACATGTTGGATCATCATCATAGGAGCATGACAATCGAGTTGTTGTCAGAGTTTTTTTGCATGCAAGTGAAATTATAGCAAGGAAATCACATATGATTTATCACATGCAAGTTGAGGATGGTTATATGCAAGACAAAGCACATGTGACAAGTTATGTGGAAAATCCGTTTCAAGAAGAAATGTTTATTTCTATTTGAACTAAATCACTTAAGATTTATGATTAATCAAACTGATTGTTTGTTGTTGTTGTCAAGTGAAGTTTAAATACCATCCAAGGCATCGTTTCATGTTTAGGTGGTGGTATCAAGTGAGTTGGGGAATAGTTGTTTCTTCAAGTTTTTGAATCTATCCAAATTCATGTTTTGTCATGTGGTAGATTTTGTTGTTTCCAATAAGATTTCTAAGCTAAGATTGTTGATTAGCTTTTGAAAATCAGCTGGGAAGGTTGTTGTTTAGCCTCATGAAAACAAAGTTCATTTCTATGAATCAACAAGTTATTGATCAGCCTTAGAAAATCAATATGAAGTCTTTTTTAGTGAAGGTTTTTTCAAGGTGAAAAAGTATCTGGGATCATCGATCTCTACTTTAGTTTATCATCATGTACGATTTTGGTGTAGAGATGTGTCGGAAAAGGTTCCAAACAATTGTTTCATGATGGAGGTGTTTGAATCCCTTAATCGACAGAAAGATGGACATACACCCATTGGGAAGTTTGCATATGTATTTGACAGAGTGACAAAACATCCTCTTGATGAATTTTTCATAAGTAGTGATAAAATAGATGTCATGATGAGATGCTTTCAAGTTTGGAAAGTTGTTTGGGGCAAGTGACTCTATGTGTGAGATAGAGGCAAAAGATTCCATGGAACAAATAGGGTTAAGTATCTTTTGTGAGAAAGTACTTGAGGAAGAGTTGTATCAGTTACTTGGTGTGAGGAAGTACTGCATACATTTTATCTTTCTATTGAGGATGCTCTATTAATTGCATATTTGGTTTGGTTCATAGACGACATTCTATTTATATCATTGTTGGAGAGTAATTGTTATGGTAATTGAAGACATGAAGTGTACATCCAGGGGGAATATTTTAGGTAAGTCCATCAAGTCCATCATGTGTGGTAACTTATGATAGTACCAAGAGAATCGAAATGGATTCAGTTCAGGGATTCAACACAAGTGGAGCCAATTAATTATGACACATAGGTTTCTAACATGGGTGTTGGTGCGAGAGATTTTGTGTTGACCAATGTTTCATTGAGCTTTTTGAAACGCCTTTTCAAAAAGGGTTTGAAATGGGAACGAATCGGAAATAATCGACAAATCGGTTTTAGTTTTTTTTTTTTAAGGGAATTTTTTCCTTGCCTTCTATTATAGCAAAAACAAGTGCTCTTTTAGTGCTTAAATTGTAATGCACATTATAGTCAAGTAACGATCAATCTTGAATCAAATTTTTGAGTCCCACCTATTGTCATGATACATATCAAAAGATAAGTCTTATTCTAGTTCAAAATGAATCTTTCTATGCTTGGCTAGGGTTGCCTTTTGAAGTTCATGAAGGCTTGAAAGGATCATTGTATAACATTTCACTAAGAATTGGTAGTATAGTTACTGCTATGCTAGTGCGTAAGTTGTCCTTTGTGAACCACAACATTCTTCTCCCCTTGTAAAGTGCAATGGGAGCAATTCATAGTAAAAGACCAAAAATGTAGAAAGATTGAGCAAAAGTTTCAAAGGCTGACAAGAAAGATAAAGTGGGCTTCTAAGAGTCAAGTTAATGGATTTTAACCTGCATCAAAGATGCCCTATTGTAGGAGGAATAATGGTCAATTTTTCATAAAAAGAAATAACACAAAATTGCAAAACAGATGAAGTGTCAAAAAGTAGTGAAAGTCATACAAGGGAGAAATCTCAGTTAACTCCATGTCCAGGGATCCAAAATCCAAATCAAGATTTGTAAAGTACAGTAGAAGCTCCCTATTGTAGGAAATATAAGGGTATATTGATCTCACAAAAATCCACAAAAAAGCATGAACTGACAAATAATAGCAACATGAAAATTTAAGGTGCCTCTACCTTTTGCTAGTCAAAAAGACCAGATTTATACATATTTTTGAGTGCCCAACAACAAGGAATTTTAAAATGCAAAATGAAATAAATTATGCTCTTTTCAAATAAAATTAGAGCCTAAAAAAGTAGTTGAGTGACACACATACATGCAAGAACCAACAATCCCATTTCGAAACGATTCTAAACTTTCTTTTTTTGTTTTTCTTGGAGGAAAAAATCCGATTCGAATGGTTCATTCGAATCGGACTGTTTCGAAATGGAAATTCTTTGAATGAATCGTGATTCGAAGAAACTATGGACTATTGCCATTTGTAGATTCATTTCCTACTTATGATTGTTAAAATGGTGCTTTGGTAATAAAAGAGGATTACATTTTCTTCATGGGCATGGGTGAGATCCTTACATATTTGTGGTAGCTTGGAAGATGTTCAAAGAGACCAAGGGAGTCAATTTTCAAGAAAAGTTCTCAAGGTTATGACAAAGGTTAATCATGTCCACATAATTTGATTCAAGGAGATCCAAGTTGTTTGAGCCTAAGGAAGTCAAGGTATTGGATGGTGTTATGTTGCACACATGGTGGTCACAGATATGCACTAAGGGGACATGAAGACAAAAGCAAGAAATGGGAAAGTCATATGAAGCAAGTTCATATGAAAAGGATTAATATACAAAGGAGTTCTACATAATCATACGAAGGAAGTTGTACATTGAGTAATTAAGACATTGAGATATGAATTGATTGTGGATTCTACATCAGAATTGAAGATCTTCATTACATGGGCATCATGGAGGATATACATGCATAGTTGTGTTATGCATAGTTCTTGTTATCAACAATGTAAACATTAAGGGGGAGTGTGGCCTTTACCTATATTTAGTAAGGTCAAGTTAGAATTTAGATAGACTCAAGTTCGAGATTCTAGTGCTTGATTTGAAGCACAAGTTTCACCAATGTTAGCCGATTCTCTAGTGCCGAGCCAAGCTGAAGACATAAGTTATCTCTCACCCATGACCGAGGAGGTCTCAGAAGGAAGAGAGCAGAAGAAGCTGAGAGCCGAGGAAATACTAGCTAGGAAGATAGTGAATAACTATGTGAGCCTACGTGGTGTTTCCCAAAGAAGGAATGACCATGTAGGAGCTAGTAACATTTCCTTGAATAGTTGTAATAAATGTAGAACCCCCTTAAAATAGTAAGAGTGAGCCACCTTTTGATGGTGACCTCTAGTGGAAGGGCAAATTCCACATGTAATTTCTAATTTAGTGGAATTGCCACATGGGCTCCACATGGGCAGCCTTCTTGCTTATTTAAGGGCCCCCCCTCTCTTGTGAGGGAGATTTTGATTGTATTTTCAAGTCTTCTTGAGCTAATAAAAAGGATCCTCCATGAGTTCTTGAAGATCACTAAGCTCCTTGTTCATGGCAATGATCTTGAGTGATATTTCTATGAGCATGCTTGATTCCTTGCTTGTGAATTAACTAGATTCTTGTTTCTTGTGCTTGCTTAGTTGTGGATTAGCTTCAATTCTTGCTTGTGGAATCTTGTAGAAATCAGCATTCAAGTAAACTATAGAGGCTAGGAATGTGGTGTAAATCTTGCATACTCTTGACATTCTAGTTCTTGATGTTCTTGGATAATTTAGACATCAAGTAACGTGTGTTTCTTGGTTCCTAGATTGTTAAATGTTGTTAGGAATCTTGTTTCTTGTTTCTTGAATCTCGTTTTGGTTCCAGTAGCTATTCTAGTTCTTGATTGTTCTTTGATTCAGTAGTTAGTAATAGGATTGCTCTCTGTGCTGAATGTTGATCTGCTTGGGCTGTAGATGGTTGCATGGCTAGTGTATGCATGTAGCTGAGTATCGGATTTGAGTTATCCACTGATAGGCTAGGAAATACGTAATGCATCCTTGAATATTGCTTCTTTCTGTAAACGTTCTAATAAGAAGAGTAATCACAAAGAACCATAACGACAGAGGTAATCCAAGAGAGATAAGCAACAAAAAAAGAAAAACGTGTTCACAGATTCAGTGAATATGTGAACATTTGGCGCCGTTCCACAGCTACACACACGCTCAACCAAGCCATATCTCAATCTCCTGTGTTGTGACACCATCGTCTGAGAGATCCTACACATTCATTGTTGAGCTCATCCCTTCGGTCTGGACTGAAGTCCTGCTCGTTTCTCAACCAGAGTCTTACGATCCTCACCACGAAGAGCTCCACAATCTCAACCGGAGTTGGACCACTACCTCATACCTCTCGACCGAACCACAACTTCATGATCCTAACATATCCTGAGTTACACCTCAACTACCGCTAATCGTTCAACACTCAAACGGAGTCATAACTCAACATTTAGAACGAACATCTCTTTGACATCTCGACCGAAGGAAACCGCCATATCTCAACTAGACCCTTCAGTCCAAAACTCAACCGGAGTGCTCAAAAGAAAAAAAAAAAAACTCGACCGGAGCACTGCCATCAATTCTCGACCGGAGCATTTCGCTCGCATCTCAACTGGAGTGCTCAGTAAAAAACTCGACCAGAGCACTGCCATCAATTCTCAACCGGAGCATTTTGCTCGAATCTCAACCGGAGTGCTCAGTAAAAAAAACTCGACCGGAGCACTGCCATCACATCTCAACCGGAGTGTTTAGTCCAATCTCGACTGAAGCACTCTGTTCAGATCTCGACCGAAGCACTTCTATCAGCTCTCGACCAAAGCATTTTGCTCAGATCTCAACCAAAGAACTCTCCTCAAATCTTGACCAGAGCACTCTGTTCAGATGTCGACCGGAGCACTCTTCTCAAATCTCAACCGGATCACTCTACTCAAATCTCAACCGGAACACTGCTCTTGAATCTCAATCGGAGGACACAGTCCCCTCTCAACCAACGGCCTACTTCCAATCTCAACCGGAGCCGGACCCCTGTCAAATTTCAACCAGAGCCGGAGCTTCACTCAAGTTCCAACCGATGCACATCCGTCCTTGATTGTCACAAACCGCAGTAGACCGCAATATTACGATTCACGGCCTTCAACGACCTCCATCGACCATCCCAAACCGAAATCAACCCGTAACAAACCACAATACCCGCATTCCGACAACCATATCCACCGTAACCAGAGTGCACGAGCTTATTTCCACCATCCTATGACACTCTACGAGCTGTCATGGATCGCCCTAACGATCCGAATACTACAGAGGACTATCCACCAGAGATGGTCTCCCCATCTACCAAATAGGCTCGATTTAACAGGTATTCCAGGATGAAATCCCAAGTCCAAGAGCCATTCACAAACCCATTCGACAGATGGGAACCTACGCTCCATACGAACGACCACAATTCCATGTTGCCAAATCATCCCATGCACGAGCTCACTTAAACGGAGCTTTTTCAAATAATGTTCCACGTACTGAAAAAAGGACCCCAAAGCTAGACTTAGCTAAGTACGATGGTAACACTGATCCTCAGCAATTTCTCCAAGTCTTTGAGAACGCCTGTGGCATCTACGGCGAGACAGCACCAAAGGTCATGGTACAACTCTTCTCGATGACCATGATCAATCGTGCACGAGAGTGGTATTTTAACCTTGATCGTGAAGATAAACATGATTGGTTACTCTTGAAAGAGGCGTTTATCAAATGGTTCAAGACTTTTCGCTTGATAGAAAGTCCTTTTGTCAAACTAAGTAATATCAAAATGACAAAAGATGAAAAAGTACGTGACTATATCGAACGATTTAAACGATTATACAAGAGCAACCTACCGAGTCCATGCTCATCATTTGGTTCCTTGTTGGACTTCCCCGATGGATCAGACATGAACTTCGTTCCAATGATGAATATACGTCATTGAAACAAGCCATGTTTGATGCCATTCGAGAAGAAGACGAGGGCTCAGATGTTGAGGAACCACGAGAACGGAGAGCACATCGTGCTGTCCAAGAAGCTCGACCAAACGATGACACACGAGAACAATTATGGAAAACACAGATGGAGTTGCTTAATCAGCAACACCAACAATAGATGGAGAAACTCACAAAAGAGTTTCAAAACACTCTTAAGTCTATCCAAAGTTCAATGTCAGGTCCGTTACCCACTGGCCAAATCCATCATAGACGAGAGAACATGTGGTGCCCTCACTGCCGAGGTACACACACTGGCAATGAGTGCCCTTCATACCGGTCCCAGATACCTCCTTGATCAAATGTGAAATATGTGACTTTATGGGGCATACCTCCCTTTATTGCTATTATAACCCGAGGAATCAACCTCACAACTAGTCAGGAGGACATTATCAACCTCCTCGACAACCATTTGTTTCACAGCAACAACACACGTCCTATCCACCATGAAACAACCAGATCCATATACAAGAGTTGCCCAGACAACCTAGACATCAACCTCAACAACAGCTGGCACTCTTAGGACCACCACCACGAGGACAACAGGATCTAGGAGCACAAAAAAATAGACATCCTTGAGAGTCTGCACACACACACCTGGTAGAAAACTCCTACAATCAATCATATCATCATGATACATCAATTCCATCATCTAGAAATCACCAGTATCAAACCGACAACTCATGCTTGTGCAAACAAGCTGAGTATTCCACACCACAAGAAAACCTAACTCAGCTAGCCATCCAAGATAGTTACGCTATCGCCATCGGACCCATGAGCAACCGTTGCTTTATCTATGGCAAAACAAGACATTACATGGCTGACTATAAAGTTAAAAACCAATACCATGCAGAATGTCCCGACTGTGTTCGCAAACACAGCTTCAAAGACTGTCCTAAACAACCTAACAGGATCCTTCCAGCACGTCATATCACATCCGAACCAGAGTTTTTACTAGAGCACAACGCCAACAACAAGAACAACAGCAAAACCATGGACAATCAGTTGACCCACATGGAAGCCATTTGACGGCCTCCACAGCACCAAAAGATTACCCAGACCCAAAAGTGGAACAAAGACAATACAACGAATTTTGAGATGAATTTTTGCAAGAGGAAAAACATACGAACAGTCCGTTATCAGCTCATATCCCCGAAAAAGAGCAATTCCTCCAGGGACTTGAAGTATTTTCTGACCTCCTGCAAGCTCAACTCACCATGCCATTCCATAGTGCTATCAAATCCTTCACTGGACTTCAATGTTATATCCATTGTAGTTTTCAGCTGCCTCCTATTCCTGATGAACAGCGAAATCCAAAAGCGATTCCTGAAATTCCTTAGATTTCTATGAATCTGATGAATATAGGTGTTGCTAAGGGGAATAGCATCACACTATCCTTGTCCTATAAAGATTACCCCGCAGTATCCGCTATCCTCGATAGCGAATCAGGCGTCAATATAATGGCTTTGTCATTGGCAAAGTCATGGGGCTTCAATACCCTCGATTAGCCACGATATAAACTTCGTATGGCTGATCAACGAGTTACCGACTCTGCTGGTCATTTATCAAATATAAAAGTTCGAATAGCAGGTGTCAAGTTTATCATCGATTGTGTCATCTTAGACTTACCAGAAGATGCCAATACGTATAAACTCCTTCTTGGTACACCCTGGCTCCAGATGGCAGGTGTTGTCCAAGACTGGAAGAACAGCAAAATTACCTTTGGCAACCACGATAAACGAGTCACGGTTGACTCAAATGGCCATGTCAAGCCCGCCAAGGTATATGATGATTGGTCATCTACAACATATGACGAATCAAATAGTGTCCCAATCCAACCAAAAGGACACTATACACGAACCACAGACATAATCAATTGGGGTCATGCACTAGCTACCGTGGACTGTGCGGATTCCAATCGATGTCATATCGAAACGGCTGCAGAAGATGTGGATATTCTTCCATCTTCTATGGACATTGACACACCCATCATTCCCCTCATGATGATAGATCCCATTCCTATAGCTTGGTGCCCAGGAGAACCTAGTGTCTCTACTACCCATGTTTCGAAAGAAGGTATTATTTCCATGGATGCTGTCGAAATGACGGATGATCGTGTACTCCTCTATCTAGATGCTTAACGTTATCCGTCCAAAGCCATTCCTAAGGAGATCAAGTCACCAGGACCGTTGGCTCATGTCTAACTAACATCCAAAGTACCAAACACACAAGCATATAGGCCCAAAACCAAAGTATATACTTGGGACGTGTATCCCGATGAAGTCTGGGATACATTTGACGATGATATGGTAAGTGAGGCCACAACACCACCCATTCAAAACCCACAAAACCCTCGGTTACAAAAAAATACCATTATTGCTACAAAATTAACCGAGCGACAAAAATAGATGCGTGCGAAGCTTAAACAGCCAATCAAGCCCTTGTCAGAGGGGACAGACAACAAACACTCTGACAAAGCTTCCACGTCTGATAAAGAATCACCTCAAATGATTCCTAAAGTTCCAGAACATTTTGTGGACCCACCTTTCGATCTTCCACAGAAGTTCAAAGACTTTACACTGGATGACGTTGTTATCCAGTTACCGCAGCCACATCGGGAACCTACACCAAGTTCCAATTCCTTTGAAGGACCCGCTATGACAATTCCACTAAACCTTAAAGATCCTGTCGAGGACATAGATCGAATAGTTCATGTTGGTGCACATTTGTCATCAACCCAACTGTCTGATCTAGAGACTTAATTACGCAAATACAAGGATGTATTTGCATGGAATTATACCGAGATGAAAGGAATCCCCCCTGAAATAGTAGTACATCGGATTCCTCTACAAGACAATGCTAAGCCCGTTAGGGCTAAACCTTACCGCAGTAACCCAGTCTATCGTGAGAGGATCGACGAAGATATTAAGAAATTGCTGGATGCTGGCTTCATTTATGAAGTCCAACATACTGATTGGGTATCACCCATTGTGGTTGTACCCAAGAAAAATGGCAAGCTTCATATATGTGTTGACCTCAAGAACCTTAATGCGGTTATGAAGAAAGACCATTTTCCCTTGCCCCTAACAACCCAAATATTAGAGGAAATGGCAAGAGCTGAAGCTTTCAGCTTCTTGGATGGGTTCAGTGACTATTTCCTTGTTCAAATAGCCCCTAAAGATAAATATAAAACGGCTTTTGCCACAGAGAGCGGCGTTTACGCTTATAACGTTATGCCTTTTGGCTTATTTAATGCCCCCTCAACATTCCAACGGGTCATGCAACTGACCTTTCAAGATCTGTTACATCGGGTCATGAAGATTTATCTCGACGATCTAGGTGTACATTCTTCCGCTGCTACGCACCTAGACGCCTTGGAGAAAATCTTCATTCGCTGTCGTAGGTTCGGCATCTCACTAAACCTTGATAAATGCCAAATATGGGTCACCCACGGGGTTGTACTCGGGCATATAATATCAAAGGACGATATTTCTACCGACCCGTCAAAAATCAAGGTTATCTTGGACATGCCCCTACCTGCAACAGTGAAGGAAGTATATGTCTTCCTCGGTATCCCAACTACTATCGCATCTTTATAATCGACTATGTCGGCAAGGCACGTCTCGTTTATTTAGTTGTGGTAGATCCTCGCTGGATCGAAGAACAAATTAAGGCCTTTGAGGAGTTGAAGACAGCACTCACAACAGCTCCCATACTCCGCTCGCTAGATTATACGAAAGAATTCCATGTGCATACTGACGCAAGTAAGTATGCCATTGGGGGTCTTCTTGCACAACCAGGCGAGTATGGCAAGGACTTTCCCATACGTTTCTTAAGCAGGCAACTGGTGCCTGCTGAAGTAAACTATACCACTACCTAGAGGGAAGCATTGGCAATGGTCTATGCGGTACAACAACTACGACATTATTTATTAGGCCAGACCTTTGCTTTCTACACAGACCATTAAGCACTCCTATATATCGTTAATAAGTCCTGTAAGACGGGACGAATAGCTCGATGGCTACTAATTTTGGAGGAATTTAATTTTCGTATAGTCGTTCGGAAAGGGTCCCAACATTTCATGGTGGATCACCTTTCTAGACTACCAAGTGCTGAAAAAGCAACTGCACCAGTCAACGATGATCTTCCTGATGCATGCCGTTTTCAGATTGATGCCACACCCCTATGGGCTGAGGAGATCACTCAGTTCCTCACAACAGGCCGACTAAAAGAAGGTCTGAGTACAACGAAAAAAATAAAAATTTTAATAAAAGCAGCGCCCTTTCAGTTAATTGCGGGACAACTTTACAAAAGGGGCGTTGACGGCATTATTCGACGATGTGCCTATGAATCTGAGATACGACCGATAATATCCCAGGCTCATGAGGGCATCGGAGGTGGCCACTTTTCTACTGAAGCCACAGCGAGGATTATCCTTCGAGCAGGATTGTGGTGGCCATCTTTGTTTAAAGACACGTTTGTTGTCATTAAAGCATGTGATGTCTGTCAAAGAGCAAAGAAAAATACCAAAGCAGACTTTACACCATTGACTCCCATTATAGAAGGCGAAGCCTTCCATAAGTGGGGGATTGACTTTGTTGGACCCATCAGTCCAGCAGCGAAACATACCCAAGCTCGATACATCCTCATAGCCACAGATTACGCCACTAAGTGGGTAGAGGCCCGAGCAACGAAGGACGCCAATGCAAAAATAGTTGTACGTTTTCTTTACGAAAACATTATTACCCGGTTTGGTTGTCCCATTGAGCTTGTTAGTGATCGTGGCACGCATTTTTTAGATGCTATCATTAATAATCTCCTACGCCATTACCTTGTCGTTCACAAAAAAAGTACACTGTACTATCCTAGGTGTAATGGCCAGGTTGAATCAACTAACAAGATGATCTGTAAAATTCTAACCAAGACAGTTGAAACCAGTCGCTCTGATTGGGAAATAAAACTTTTCTCAGCTATCTGGGCTTACCGCACCACCCCGAAGAAAGCCACTAGGTGGGTAACCCCTTTCCACTTAGTATACGGTCAAGAAGCGATAATGCCCATAGAATTCTTAGTACCTTCGGTAAGAGTTACGGAGGCTTTTGCAACAGATCTCTGTGAAAATGCTTCAATCAAACAACAAGCCAAAACCAGGCTATTTATGTTAGCCCAGTTATGCGAGACCAAACTAATATCTTATCACGCACAACTAGTTAACAAACAACACCAAAAAGCCTAGCATGACCGTCACCTGCACAATAAAGATCTACATTTAGGTGACCAGGTACTTCTTTATACATCAAAGAAGCACCCCAGCAAGTTGAAGTTCCGAAGTGAAGGGCCATACGTTATTAACAAAATATTTCCTAATGGTGCAGTTCAGTTACAAACACTTGACGGGACACTCCTAGACATTGTGGTAAACGGTGGTCGTCTACGGCGGTACTACGAAGAGTTGTTCTTTGTTGACCCAATTTAGAACCTTTTTCCTTGAAAAAAAATAAAAAATAAAATAAAAAAAGTTTTTAATATTATTTTATTCCTTGTACATCTTGCCTATTGTTCACCTCGTTCCTTGTTTATACTTCATATCATTACTTATGTACATTCTATGCATTTTTTTCTTTTTTTTCTTCTGTTCATACTCATGGGTCATGGGTGTTCTAGATCGACAACTGATAGGCTACATCTTAGGAAATCATTCTCACACTTCGGCCACCTCATCTCTGTATCACTGGTATCTCAGGGTAACCAACATTCCTGGAGATACACCTCTTTTATAAGAACTTCTACTCTGAGCTACAGTCCTATTTTCCTTGGAGTTCTTCAATTGCATCAAATAGATCCATTTATGCATCATGAGATTTTTCTCAAATCTCAACCGAAGTGCCTCTGTCAGATCTCGACCGGAGCCTTCCTTCGGAACTCGACCGAAGCAGTCCCTTTAGATCTCGACCGGAGCCTTCCTTCAGATCTCGACCGAAGCCTTCCTTCAGATCTCGATCAAAGCGGTTCGTCAGCTCTCGACCGGAGCCTTCCTTCAGATCTTGACCGAAGCAGTTCCTTCAGATCTCGACCGAAGCAATCCCTTCAAATCTCGACTGGAGCCTTCCTTCATATCTCGACCGAAGCAGTTTCTTCAGATCTCGACTGGAGCTTTCTTTCGAATCTTGACCGGAGCAGTTCTGTGAGATCTCAATCGGAGCAGTCATTTCAAATCTCGACTGGAGGACATACATTCAAATTTTATGAACCAGCACGTCCCATCTCCCTTGCAACCAAATGACAGCGGCAATAAATGCCCTCTCACCGAAGCCATTCGCACCTCAGCGAAGTGCGAAGCTAAAGCGTTTTCTGGCAACGATCTACGGCGATCTTTCTGCTCTTGACACCGATCCTGGCGCTCGACTATTCAATCCGTTCGTCATCATCTTCACACCATCTCACCATCGAGCGCCATCACCGAAACCTTCAACACAAACGTCGCTGGCAGAATACCTTACATCTCAAGTTTCGCATGCTGAGGGGTAGTGTCACACGAGCACTTATCACGCTCCTGTCACACTATTGAGCATCCTACGATCACAATCAAAAACCATACACCTTCAACCTGCTTCATCCCTGACAGATACACATCCATAACATTAAAAACATTATCAAACACCTCCACTTCCTCCTATTCCACTCGCCATCTTCTTCACTCGACCTCACTCTGTTCACCCACCTTTACTTCATCACCCACACCGCTCTACCCAACACATAACTCCCTTTCCAAACCCGTTCATACATCCCTTCCCCCACACTTTTCGAACCATTCTGCACCGCCACTTTCCATCTCAACCGAAGCCACTCCATCAGATCTCAACCGGAGCCCAACCTTTCCCATCTCAACCGAAGCCACTGCATCAGATCTCAACTGGAGCCCAACCTTTCCCATCTCAACCGAAGCCACTCCATCAGATCTCAATCGGGGCCCAACCTTTCCCATCTCAACCGAAGCCACTCCATCAAATCTCAACTGGAGCCCAACCTTTCCCATCTCAACCAAAGCCACTCCATCAGATCTCAACCGGAGCCCAACCTTTCCCATCTCAACTGAAGCAGTTTTTCCAGAACCCTCCTTCTTCCATTTTTCAACCATGTCGTCCAACTCCAACTCCAGTTTAGATGATCTCGAAGCAAGCAAGCTCGACATCCAGGTGTGCAAGCTTGACCTTACAGAGATGCAGACCTGGTACCAGCAGGCGGAGTTCTTTTTCAAGGAAATCGAATTTCAGATCCCTGTCTTGATAGGTTATCAAAGTCCCTATCTGGTACACATGGCACATGCCAATTGTCATACCACAGCAAGATCATGTCAGATCATAGTTCGCCCTATCAAGAATTATGTCTATAATGTATCCTTTGCGGCAGCTGACTTGCAACCTTATGGTTTCCCACGAGGGCCAAACACTGTCACAAGGACACTCCAGAAGATAGAGCAAATGACATATTTCAAATATATTGATCCCTCTGTGACCAAGTGGAAGAACAAGGATGGGTACAGGCTGGAAGCAATCAACGACAAACAACTTCAAGCAACATGTGCATATCTCACCAGATGCACACAAAAGCCTCGAATGAAAGTGCTGAGGGTACCCATGTCCCTATTTCACATGATGGCAGATTCACGACTGCATGCCCAGAACCTCTATGATTGGGCACAATTTGCTTCGAATTGTCTTCATGAGTGCATTAAGCACAAGCAGCCTATCACGATATTAGGATATCTGATGATAGATATCACTCTGTATCAAGTACAAAACAGGCCAAAGCTCCAGCAACAACTGCAGCTTGCGGACAAGGCATGGGATATTCCCATTGAACACAAGAAGCCCAAGCGTGCAAGGACAACTTCACCATCAGGGTCCCAGGCCAAACGAGTCAATACCAGTATCCTCCCTCTGGTTCACAAGCCAAGAAGCCCACCCCAGAATCCACAAGCAGTTGCAGCCTCCGGAGCTCAACATGCAGATACCTCAAGGGCTCAGTTGCCAGGTACACGGCAACAACAAAGACAAGAGAAGCTTCAAGCTAGGAGCACATCATAAGTGGGATCAGTTTCACATGGTTCCACGTCACATGGTGGCAGCTCGTCCACAACATCACAACAACACTTGTCACCCTCACATGTCATCGACGAGGGTGATGGAGCAACTACATCCACACTGACACCTAACACGACAGTACCTCAAGTCCCAAGTCAGCCAGATGAGACAACCACCCCACCCACACTGATTACAACGCCAACGCCACCAACATCACCACTGGCACAAGTTTTGGGGGGGAGGAGTGGGGATATCCAGTCCCCAAGACACGGGAGCAGTCCAACAGTCACAAAATCAACAATCACAGGCCCAACAAGTCCACATATTGGACACATCTCAATATTTTGATGGTGCGGACCTGATGGAGATAAGCAACGACGAACCAGAAAAGGGAAAGCAGCCAGGAAGAAGCCAGACACCCCCACCTCCACCTCCACCTCCACCTCCATCTTCAGTTCTAACACCACGCCTATTTTTTGGTTTAGCCTCACCATCCCACACCCCAAATCAGTACCCAACCCTCTCTAACCCTGAAAAGCCCACTGAAACAGCCAAAAGCTCAATGATTGGCCTATCCGAAACGAGCTACCACGTGCATTGGTTGGTGAGCCAACATCAAGTTCTAGGAGCAAGGTCCAACATCAAGACCAAGAGATTGCGCGATATCAAAGGATGGCCAAAGAAAAAGAAAAAGAGGCAGTAGAAAGCAGATCCATGATGGCCGGGCTGGAAAACCACCTTGGAAGAGGTCCAGCAGCAACTGAAGCACCGAATGGTCCAAATCGACCAAGTACGAGACGGATCATCGGGTGCAATGATAGTCAATGCTCCTCCAGTCAATCCCGAGGACATTCAAATCCAGGCCCCACAGGCCTCAGCCATCCGGATGGAGAAATACATAAGGCTGATCCAAGAGCGAGAGGCCGATAAAAAGAATTTTGAAAACATTGTGGCGAAACAAGAGAAGATCATCCTGGAGTCCCAGAAGCAGCTTGAAGAAACAACGAAGGCCCTACAACAAGTCTTGGACAAGGTGAACCAATTATGGGACACGGCAAGCAGGTGCTCACGTAACGAAGCCACGGGACGATGATGGGAATGATGGAGCAGGGAATCAGGACGGGCAATCTCACCGATCAGACGGTAGCTCAAGATCGGGTGGCCAGAGAGCCGGTGTTGCTTCCATGAGCTTTCCCCGACCCCCTCCCACCTTTAACCCTTCCTCCTACTCCACATTTAGTTTCTCTGAAACACTCATTCCAACTTACCCAATTATTCCATCTCTCATTTCTTCATCACCTCCTAGTCAAATAATGGACCCATCAAAAGGTCCAGCTGACACCCACAAAGCCCGACGGGACGAGTTCCTCCAACAACTCCACCCCCCCGGTGCTGCGTATAACTTATTATTTTTGCCAACTAGATCACTCCATCCCCGACCTTCTGGAAACCAACACAGACATTGGAGCCGATGGTGACTTCCTGGCTGACCAACCGGAGACAAGAAGATTCTCGCCCAGGCCAGACACGGGTGTAGGTGAGCCGTCGACAAGCGAGCGAGCAAAAGAGAAAGACACGAGCACCAATGCCCTTGATGAATATCTGGTAAGGCCGCCCCAGCCACGTAGGACAACTTCCCCTACCCGGCCTAGAAGTAAACTGGCTGATACAAGGGAATCAGAGCGATTTGAAAGAAAATATCCTCCCAATATGAGGGGCGACAAAGAAGACATCGATCAAAGCCAATACTCCACCAGGGCCGAGATCATTGCCGCACTACAACCGCAGCCAGAATGGTGGAGCAAATTTTTGAAGGATAGTAGGCGACTCCAGGAATATTTGAGGGCACCGGCATGGAAGCGAGTGGATCCTTTTTACATGCCGCTCAAACACAGAAACCCATGGCCGGTGGAAAAACCTCGAGTGGAGTTAGTAAATTGGCCAGTCATTCCAGGAATTACAGATGGAACCTCCCCGGATGATCTGAGGCTACAGTTACTAGACTTCGGGCACAAATACAAGTCAAGTGCCGATCTCTGCGTGCAGGAAAGTGCCAAGTATTGCAGATCCATGGCCTTCATGATGCAGCAAGAGTGTTTCTGGAATCGAGGTTTGGATCCCATTAGGATCAACCCAAACATAGCCCTCCAATCAGAAGAAGACCATGAGATGATGGCCAGGCTATACTACAGAGCGGCCTTCATGTCATCACGCTATGTGACCATGGTGGAAGACTGGCAGGAAATGGTCTTCGTAGAAAAAATAAGAGAATATCTGGGGCCCCTTAATCTTGGAAGTAAGCTCCGCTTCCAAGTGTTTGAAGCCTTGGGCCAGAAGATGATCGAGCGAAAGCAGACGGCGCGACGACGAGGCAAACATGATTCACAAGAAGTGCCCAAGAGGGATGGTATGTAGCGGCCAATTGAGGGACTTCCAATTTTGGCGAATAAATTTTGCGGGTAATAAGCACCTGGTTTTACGAAAGCGAACAAAAATCCACGCTTTTCCAAGTGCCAAGCGGAAGACATCGCCGATGTTGCAGTAGGTCCTGCAACAGATATGGGGTGGATAATGTTAGCCGATTCTCTAGTGTCGAGCCAAGCTGAAAACATAAGCTATCTCTCACCCATGACCGAGGAGGTCTCAGAAGAAAGAGAGCAGAAGAAGCTGAGAGCCGAGCATGAGAGCCGAGGAAATACTAGCTAGGAAGATAGTGACTAACTATGTGAGCCTACGTGGTGTATCCCAAAGAAGGAATGACCATGTAGGAGCTAGTAACATTTCCTTGAATAGTTGTAATAAATGTAGATCCCCCTTAAAATAGTAAGAGTGAGCCACCTTTTGATGGTGACCTCTAGTGGAAGGGCAAATTTCACATGTAGTTTCTAATTTAGTGGAATTGCCACATGGGCTCCACATGGGCAGCCTTCTTGCTTATTTAAGGGTCCCCCTCTCTTGTGAGGGAGCTTTTGATTGTATTTTCAAGTTCTCTTGAGCATAAAGAGGATCTTCCACGAGTTCTTGAAGATCACTAAGCTCCTTGTTCATGGCAATGATCTTGAGTGATATTTCTATGAGCATGCTTGATTCCTTGTTTGTGAATTAACTAGATTCTTGTTTCTTGTTCTTGCTTAGTTGTGGATTAGCTTCAATTCTTGCTTGTAGAATCTTGTAGAAATCAGCATTCAAGTAAACTATAGAGGCTAGGAATGTGGTGTAAATCTTGCATAGTCTTGATGTTCTTGGATAATTTAGGCATCAAGTAATGTGTGTTTCTTGATTCCTAGATTGTTAAATGCTGTTAGGAATCTTGTTTCTTGTTTCTTGAATCTGGTTTTGGTTTCAGTAGCTATTATAGTTTTAAATGTTCTTTGATTCAGTAGTTAGTAGTAGGATTGCTCTCTGTGCTGAATGCTGATCTGCTTGGGCTGTAGATGGTTGCATGGCTAGTGTATGCATGTAGCTGAGTATCGGATTTGAGTTACCCACTGACAGGCTGGGAAATACGTAATGCATCCTTGAATATTGCTTCTTTTTGTAAACGTTCTAATAAGAAGAGTAATCACAAAGAACCATAACGACAGAGGTAATCCAAGAGAGATAAGCAACAAAAAGAGAAAAACGTGTTCACAGATTCAGTGAATATGTGAACAACCAATAGGTCTTGGGTGCTTTTACCTTATATAGAGACGTTAATTAGACTTTTGCTTTTAGGTTGCTTTTGCTTTTTGGCATAGACTATTGTCTATAAGTATGTAGTTCACCCTAGTTCATTTGCAATGGGACATAGTTGGAGTACATCTCATCATTGTTGTTTGTTTTACATCTCATGTGTATGGCTATTGTCTAACAATAATAGGAATCTTGTCTTGGGTAATTTGTACAGCAAGTCGGTTTTCTAACAATAATGTCATTTTCCTATCTACTTTAAAATAAATAATTCATGATCTTAATCTATGTAGTAAACATGTGACCTATCCAATCCGAGAGATCTTTGAGCACAAGAGAACTCTAATTGTAGAGAAATGAGCAAAGCTCTATACAACGGAATGAATCTATGATGGGTTGCCAGCCTACTTAAATACTTTCTCTATAGCTTGTGAAAGCCTAAAGCTAAAGGCAAAAAGTTGATTGCTATTATTGCTACCTATTTCGGGTAAAGACCCGTAATGAATCACTAAGTAATAAAAACAACTTCTATCCTAGAACTAGTGTGCCCACCTACATGCATGAACAACTAAATTGACTTTAGAGATTATTAAAAATAGAAATTGGCCCCTAAAATAGCTTGCAGGCATGACCAAACCCACTTTAGAGGTTTAAATAAACATTACTTTCTAACCCTCCCCCTTAATGTTTATTTTGTTATCTATTACTCCTAGAAGTTCTCTAAACTTCTGAAACTTTTCTTTGTCAGGTCCTTTGGTAAAGATATCTGCAACTTGCTCTTCTGTAGGAAAATTATTAAAAATAGAAAATGGCCCCTAAAATAGCTCGCAAGCATGGCCAAACCAATATTAAGGGTGGAAATAAACATTAATTTCTCACACACCAGTAAACCTCCACATTAACCCTTCTACTTGCATGCACATTTGATTCTATATGCCAACATCACAACACAATACTCTTCTAATAAAATCCTTGAGGAACTTGACCTAATGAGGAATCCCTCACAGGTGCTTAAAGACAATTGTTACCAAAATTCATCTAAGATTATTCATTAGTCAATCTAGGTTTTATAGACCTCTGTAGATTTTATATCCTATGCAACTTCTACAATTAAGAGGTCTATAGAATTTTCCACTTTCATGCCTTAAGGCTAGTACACGAGCCACAACGTTTGCTCAAATCGCGGTTCGAACCATGGACCATGGTTTGAATCGGCCAATTTGAATTGGCCTGGTTTGAACCACGGTTTGATTTGAACCATTGTCCGCTAAAAAATTGTCTTCCTCTTGTGATGAAAAGGGGTATCAATAAATCTACTAGAAGGTTGTTAATACTACCGTCATTGAGGAGGTAATGACATAGGGAGGAGAGGGTATATTGTTGTTTTGTAATTTGTAAATTTCTGACAAGCCCTCAACTTTTGATTCTATTCCATAAGATATGCTTATCTAGAGGTTGAGAGATCTCCACTTTTCACGAGACATGTCACACAAATTTGAGACAATTATACAAGAGGGTAATGGGACATTTTAATCTCGATTCTCAGGAAAATTTATTCAAGATAGATCGTCAAAACTATAGGTGTGAATATTGAAACAAGAATGCCCACTCTCACCTACACTGTTCAATCTTTACGGGGCTTGGGTTACAATGAATTATGAAACATTGTTGGCTTGTGCAGGGTACTTATATGGGAGGCAGAGAGGTTTGGAAGTGATTATGAGAAGACCAAACTAATTGATGCATCATGCTAGCTTTACAGACATCCCCAACTTAGCTTGATACTTATTACAATTATGTAATGTGAATCATGATTTATCCTCGACAAGAATAAAATTTTCAATAAAATACAAAAAAAAACTCAAAAATCGATTCGAACGGTTCTACGGTTCTTGCCTGATTCAAACCCTGTTTGAACTATCGAATCGCCCGGTTCGAACCGGGTATCTAAACATTGATGAGCCAATAACCAAATTTTGAGATGTGATTGTCTCTCTTTTACATGCAGATATTGTATCAATCAATATACACGAAAACTGATATCTCTAGTTTTCACATTTTTTAATCACTATTTTTCAGGTACTACCATTCATGTCCTTTACTATAGCCATATTGGGAGAGAAGCTTTGGTGGCTATCTAGAAAAGGCCAAGATAGTGTAGCAAATTTGTCTGCTTACCTCAATGAGGTAATGTAGGAATACAAATGCTGCTAGATATGTAAGGTGAAGTATAACAATATCAATATCATCATGTCATCATGTCCTGTTCCTAAGAAGAAGGATGGGATGTGATCTGCAACATGAGGTAACTCAAGTAGGCGCTCACATTGTCTAGGAGGTTGAGAATTGTATCTCCTCATGATAGGATGGGTAGCTCAGGTTGCGACATAATGTAGTGGTGTCTCTGATCTCTATTAATAGGTGCATTGTCTTCTTCTACCTCATCACCATCGGACTCTAGACCCTGGCACGGTCTTCTCCTAGAGAAGGAGGTAATCTGAGACTGAGAACTAGGATGAGTCGACTGAGCTGACCAGCATATATAACATTGGAATAGGAACATCTCTCGTAACATAAGTGAAACACAATGGGGATCCTCATGTGCTATGAGTGATCAAAGTATGGTGGGCATGCCGTGAAATAGGCAATGGTATCTCCCTCTAATCTCATACTATATAGGCCATCTAAAGATAAACTGCCCCTTGGACTCCACATCTCTCAAAGACAATAATTGGCATATTTGCTCCTCTCTTGAGATACCATGGAACCTCCTGGTTTCAATAGTCAACTGATGTGATGATACGCGAAGTGGCCCAATGTGAATCTAAGACTATGTGTCTAGATATTGTGGTAGAATTGGAAGCCTTGCTATGCCATGCTCCCAGAAATGAATCTGGTAGTAGTCGGGGGCTTAGCACCCAACTAACTCCAACAAGTGCAATCAAGGTATGGTGTATATAAAAAAAACGTCCGATATACTGATGAGTACTCAAGGGAAGGTATGTGATAAAGATACCAAATTCCTCAAGGAGGAGGTGGGATGCCTAAGAAGACCATGAAAACCGTTAATCCTGATCATGAAGAGAGTGGGGGGAAGCAAGTGCTATTTGAGTATATCATCTGGAAGTTCCTGGACTCTCTGAATATATGTGATAAGCTGGAAGGTTGCATCTATCGGTATAGGTGGAGTAGAAAACTCGAAGGATGATCTCATGTGGAACAAAGGGCTTCACCACCCTCTCCAACTCATCCATATATAGACCAAAGAGAACTGGTGAAAGAGAGCAACCCTGTTTCACCCCAATGGTGCTCCGAATATGCTCATAAATACCATTGCCATGTCGAAAATTGCCCAAAACTCTCTCATAAAGAGCCATCACAACCAAAACAATTTCAGTGGAGAAGCCAAGGTCACGAAGTCTCTGAATGAGCAGGGAGCATGGGGGACAGAACCAAAGGATAACCCTACCTAGCCCAAAGCGTGTAATCTCCTGGACTTTGCCTTTGAGCTCACTATAGACTGGTCATTGAAGGATGGTACCATATAGCTTTGCAAGAACATGATTAATCATGATAGTGCGATAGTTACTAGGGATCATGGGGTCACCATTTTTGTGAATAAGGTGGATGATATTGGGACCAGGAAGATGGAAAGTCAGAGAAAACAGTGTGGTTGAGGAGAGTGGCTAAGGTGGGGGCAAATATAAGTCGGTAGCATGAATCGATACAAATTCAAGGTCCTCAATATCTCGTGCCCTATGGGTCTTCATTCTTATAATGGCCACAAGAACTATATCAAAGGTGAACTCAGATGGTCCAAGAGAGATAGAGATAGTTGAGTCAGTGGGTATGGTGAATAGGCTAGCAGCATAGTCGGCCCAAATGCGGAGGTCATCCAAGAGAGGTAGTGGGGCATGAGAAATAAATAGATGCCAAAAATTGCCAGAGGAAAAGCTAAAAAGAAAGTTAACAAGACGTTTTCCTTTGAAGAGAGAGAATGTCTTGTAGGTATAAAAATACAATACATAATAATAAAAGAGTACAGGGCCAGGTCATGTGGAGTTCAAATTGTTTTGATTACAAAAATAGCTCCTATTTTTAAGGCCGAAAGGACCCTATAAATTTAGGTAAAAAATTGACTTGGGATTGTGAAATTGCATATTGTGAGTGTGCACAATGGTTTTCAAAAACTTTGGCCATAAATGGATTTTCTTAGAACTACTTGACAAAGTTGTAACTAAGAGCATCTCCTTATGTAATTCCTCTATTTATGATGTTATTGGCTTGTAGGAGCTGGAGTAACATCGAGCTTGAAACTATTTGATGACGTTCTTGATTGTTAGTCAATAAGTGTTGAAGGCTTTTGGGACAACATTCTTCTCGTCATTGGTTTTATTGATAGGTTGCATGATGTTGGTGACATCGAAGAATTTTTTGATCAACTAAATCTCAAGCAAGCCGTTATTTGAAGGAAAATATTGTTGTCCAGGGAGGTTCTAGATTGATTCATCAATTCCTATGTAATGGCTTTCTCGATATGTTGTGGCTTTTCCATACCCTAATGAAGTGCTTCGAGTGCTCATGGTTCGAATCCACGATTCTTTGTTTGAATCATTGTTTACTGTGCTATTTTAAGTTTGTTTCTTTTTCTCCCAAAAACCGGTTTGAACATGTTTTTGATTCGAGCCGACAAATTCACATTGGATTGATTCGAACCACGATTCTTTGTTTGAATTGCCCATTTGTAAAATATTGGGTGTTTGAAAGCAAGAAGCTTATAGATGCATAGTCAAGGTACCCTTCACATGAAAAGTAACTTGTCCCAATCATTCATGCTTTGAAAATTTTGGGGACGATATTTTTGTGCACCCAATTTTGACATCTATATGAACAATCAATGCTTGAAGTACTTCTGTAACACATTTGACCTAAAGCATCAAAAAACTAGATGGTTGGGGCTCATGCAAAAGTTTGAATATTGTAAATACAAAAAGGGGTTCCACTAGTAAGGTGGTTGATGCCCCTAGTCATATTAGCAAAGTGAACTAGATGAGTTTTTTGGAGACCTAGCATAATCTCTATAACTCTCTTAACATAGTTTGTGTTCGTTCAATGTGTTCTTTCGATGTATATGGCAGAAAGTCAAGATTGGGACCCAATTGCAAATCCAAGATTGATTCAAGGGATAGCAAGATTATGCATGTGCAAATTCAAAATGGATTGTTTCTCTAGAAAGAGCAAGTTTGTGTGCTTGACGTTCAAGATATAAGGTGCCAGCTTCTATATGGATGTCATGATAGCCCTAGTGCTAGTCATCCAAGCATAAAAAGAACATATAACTTAGTATAAACAGATTCTTATTGGTCAAGAATGAAGTGATATGTAGAGGATCACGTCCTCAAGTGTCGCTATTGCCAAGTGAATAAAGTGGATTGCTTTAAAACAGGTGGATTGTGCATCCATTGGAAATCCTAGATGGTTGCTCTTAATATTCCATCTTGGGTGCTACCATAAACTGACTAACCAAGCTCACAACATAACAAATGTCTAGTTGCGACCAAAAGTAACATAAAGGTTCTAGAACTTGCTCAAGTGTTGAGAGATTGTTTAGTCTTTCTAGATTGCCTAGTGAGATTGTTAGTGATTGTGACCCCGAGTTTATTGGATATTTCTGAGAAGTTTTTGAGAAATTGGAACTAAGTCAAGTCTTGGGTCTTCTGTTCATCTTGAATCATATGGTCAAACCAAGAGAGGTAATCAGACATTGGAAGACATGGTGAGAAGATAAGTCTCTTGTAAGTAGTCTGATTGAAAAAGATATCTCCCACTAGTATAGTTTACTCATAATAGGGCTAAGCATTCATCTATAGGGTTTAGTCTTTACATGTTGATATATGAAAATCAACCCAGATCACCATGGATGATAGGCCTTAAGAGTATTAACATGAACATAAGAGAATGTTAAGTTCCCGATTGGACATAACTCAATTGGTTCAAACATGCTGGTAACTACATGTTTTAGTTTACCTACACCCTTAACGACATTGGCTCTTGGATACATGTAGATCTATGGCTTAGAGGGAGAATGTTACGGGCACGTAACCAGTGTCGAACCCTAGAGAACACAAGAGGTCAGATACCACAGTCAGGGTCGTGTCCAGCATACACGACCAACAGGGCAAGACAGTGTGAGTAGTGTGCCCGGCACGGTCCATAGCTAAGGCAGGCCTAACACAGCATAGGGACCCTGTCAACAGGATAGGGCCCCATGTTGGGTCCCGACGTGCAGTCGGCCACGTCAGTGCCACGTGACCGACACTTGGCAGTATGCATGCTATCAGTCCTCACATTGGGCTAGGAGGGGCTTGCTCCATATCAGAGAGTAGGCAAGGTTGGGTGGATTAGTTAGTGTTTGCCCTACTATGGTGTCTAGATATCTAACACAGGTATCAGAGCCATCTCCTTCTTCAGGAGTCTAGTTTACAACAAGGGAGAAATCCATCAGAGTGTACAGAATCTCTTCAACTTTTCAGAAATCACTGGAGCAGATCCATAGCTGTAGGATCAGAGGTATATCTCTGATTTCAGGGGGGCTATCTTTGATTTTTGAGCGAATTTGGAAGGGAAATCTTAGTGCAGGTTCAGCATTGGTGTTACCTCTTGGAATTCGAGTTTTTGAAGCATAGATGCACCGCTCAGGGAGTTAAATGGCCAAATCATGAAGAGGCCTTACCATCGGGACGTTGCCGTTGGGGGCATTGCCCCCAAACCCCCCACCGGGGGGCGGTAGCCCCCCGGACCCCCTGTTTCTCGAGGAGCTACCGCCTCCCGAAACCCCTAGAGCTTCCTGCTATATAGACATTGTAGATAAAAATGCTCCCGCCCTCCCGTAGATAAAAATGGGGTCCAAATGCGCGCCGAGAAGGGCCCAATATTTATGCCCCCAACTATATGCACATTGCACTTACATCTCCAGTGAAACGATTGCAAAAGTGATCATCATCCATATAGTTGATAGCCCAAACTGTAGGATTAACATTTCTGGATGTAAGCTGTCTCCACTGCAGCTTACATCCAGAATAGATGTTCGACCAAAGCCCTCTCAGACAAGATACCCCACGAGGTGTAGACAGGCTCTAAGTCTTCTTTGAAGAACCTAAGAGTGTTTGGGTGCATTGCCTACGTGTAGATCCCAAAGGACACAAGGAAGAAATTGGACTTCCAAGGTCTCAAGACCATCCTGATCAGATATACTTTGTCTGATAACACCTACAAGTTGTACGATCCTAACAGAGAACTTGGGAGAGGATTCTTCTAAGAGATCATGAAGTTGATTACAAGCTATGGTAGGGTGATTAGGCTATGCAACACATTGCATCGATCACCCTGTTGTACGGGACATAGGATCCAAGTGTATAGGGTCATACCAAGAGAAGACTAGCAATTTGGGCTTAGAGGGAGGCTTTGGGTTGCAGCCTATGATTGGGAGATGAGTTTCTAGCTTGCATCTCTAATTGATTTCCTTGTAATTATGGTTGGAGCATTGATGGAACACATGACAAAGGATGCCGTAATCTAGGTAAGAGACTGTCTTCTCTTATTTTGGGTAGTTTCATTAGCCCCATATGACACGCTTCCACTTATGGTTGCTCTATTCAATTGGATGGGTTGATTGACATACGATGCCAGCCTATTATGACCATCTTGGTTTCATGACTTTCTGTACTATGTTGCTTAGAGGTGTGTACTTTCCTTGGGCCAATGATGTTAAGTCAAGCAAGTTTATTTACAAGCACATGCATACAACAATGGAGGTGTGGGCGTAGGGTTGTGCAGGTGGTCACGTGACACGGAAAATGCCAATACAACAATGCACAACCATGGGTGACCTTTTGCAAATAGAGTACCCTTCCATCATATGGACCCCATGTGCAACAGCTTGCAATGACCTTTTGATGTAGGACATAGGAGGCCTTCCTTGGATTATTGTGATCACTTCTATTGCCATGTTCGTAGTCACGACTCACATTTGTGAGTAGGAAGAAGAGAGATGTTGTCATGTTTATAACATATAGCACATTGTACATGAAGAAGCCAATACCCGCTCGTTTTGCCTACCACTTCGTTGTAGTAGAGCGATTGTCATAATTACGAGGTGCACTGTCCCACATGGCAGCTAGCCCCAAATCCACAAAATGGAGTCACAGTGGTGAGAATACTGGGTGGGCATAGGTTTGAGGACAATATCTGGGGATGCCTTGTGGCGACAGGAGGTTGAGCAGTTGGTTGAGGTCTTTCAAACAATGTATCACATCTAGTGGATCAGATGGCCACACTCTCGACTTCATGTACAAGTTCATGGGTTTTATTGAGGAGCCCTTTTAGAGGCCCCTTGTCAATAAGTGGAGGTACCTGTCATATCCTTTTGTAACTATGCAATTATTTAAAAAAATGGATTTTGAAATGTTTTATCCCATGTGGATGCAATTCTCTTTTTGATGTATGCAAGATGTCAACGGTGCAAGCAAAATGGTTTGAGGGGGATTTCCACTAGCCTATTCACAAAGTCGTTCATTTACTCTCCCCCTTTGTGGACTGTAGGCCGAATATGTAGCGACTAGGAGCTTGTGATATTGGATGGAGGGCATACACAAAGACAATTTATTCAGGCAAGGGGTCCTTGTTGCATCCAATTGAGAGGTTGCACCTTGATTTTGACCCCAAGGCATGTTTCATTGATAAGATGGTTGAGGACCCTTAGCTCACTACATTTGTCCCCCACACATTCTTGCACAAGATTGTTTTGCTTCGGCCTTCAAGTGGAATTGGAGCACATGGTCTATTATACACACACAGAAATGCAATAGGCTTTTTGTTTCATAGTGCAATCGGTTTACTGCACCACCAACCTGAGATGGTAAGACAGGTGAACCTAGATGATTGCGCTCTTACTACCAACATCACTGAGGCTGAGGCTGAGGCTGTTGTAGACGATGAGATTTTTGCAGACCTTCATTGTGAGATGGCACACAAGGAGAGGAGGCAATGTAGGGTCACTAAGTCATCGGCTAGGTGTTGTAAAGCTATCTTCATAAGCTTTACTTTCGGCGCCACTGGCGCCAGCACTGTCCCTGGCGCCAGCAGCGCCCCTGCTGCTCCCGGCGCCAACGGCGTCGGCGCCACTGTGACCAGAATCCAGCCGGTGCCAAGTTCCTATGGTTGAAAATCTTTGATCGGTTCTAGCGAAGTCCAGAGAGCTCAGATCGATGTGCAATCACCTCACACGATCTAGGAATGATTAAAGGAAGCCTGGGGATCAATAAAATCTAGAGAGAGAAAATGACTTTCTAGGAAGAGAAAATCCTAGAGAGAGAAAAACGTGCTTTACCAGCTTGGGTAGAGTGCTTGGTATGAAGGGGGGATGCCGAATCCCACCAATACTATGGGGGAGTGCGGCGAGCTCCAACCAAGTCTCAGCCTCCCTTGCTGGAATGTTGTCATAACTCTCGCCTTGGCATGCTAGCGCCCCGGAGACTAGGGTCAGTCACACACGTGAAATGTAACCTTCTCAGATTTTTTATCAATAAAGTGGGATTTTCCTCAAACTGACTCTGATTACCTTCTGGGTTTCAGTGTTCGGTAAAAGCGCCAATTGTAAGGCCGCTTCAAAATTTTTAAGTTGGCACATAGCTGAGGGTCGTATTTACGGGACGCTAGCGGTATGCCGTCGGGACCATTCTGTCCGTGGCCCCAGCGGTATGCTGTCGGGACCATTTGGTCCAGGAACTGGTTGTCTCCATATCTGTCGCGGCTTGTGGTTCTGAGTGTTCCTTGCATGAACGTGAATGGGTTAAGCTCTTGGGGAACGGGCTCTAACCTGTCGACTGAGTTGGATGGCTTGCTTGGGTGGAAGTTACTTGTTTATGGTTGTCCAGTCTGGCATGGCGCCAGGTTGGCTTCCAGCGCTCGTGACGAAGCTTTCAGTTGGTTAAGTTTGATGTAAGTCAGACCGCTTGCTTGGAATGGATGTTACTCGTTTGTAACGAAGCTTCGAGTTGGTTAAGTTTGATGTATGTCGGGCGACTTGCTTGGAGGGAAGTCACCCACATCGGGACCCCCGATCTGGCATGGTGCCAGGTTGGATCTCAATGTTGGTTTTCGGAACTTCAAGTTGGTTAAGTCTGATCGTTGTTGGCGAGTTGGCTGCTTGTATGTCAAGTGGGTTTGGATGGCAAGAGTTGAAGGCTGGGAAGCTAAGTCGTGGTTCCCGGCTCCCTTTGGGATGCCTGCGCTACACTAGGGCAAAGATGAAGCTTGTAAGACATGAGGTAAGTGATGAGGCTGAGGAGGACATTGATGAGGATGAGGAGGGAGATGAGCGAGAGGGGGCTTTTGATGATGAGTGTGTTAGTGATGAGAGACAATTTGTTGACCCAAATGTAGAGACATAGCCTGAGCCTACATCATTGATATGCAAAAGAAGGGCCCGGCCTAGAGATCCTTGATGAGTTAGGCTCATGGATTTGCATGTTGAGCCAGGGATTTCTCGGGCATTGATAGTAGAATTTCATGAATAGGCATTAAAGTCCCTATGAGCCCATGATAGATCAAGAGGCAGAGGTAGAGGTGGAGGGAGAGTCATGGGCAGACCACAACACATTCCCGAGGATGATGATCTTTCATCTTTCTCATCATCTAGTAGTGATAGTGAGGAGAGCTTCTCAGATGAGAACTACAAGCTGTAGAGATTAGATGTTTTTGCATATATCGATGATATTGGCATGTATTGTTCGTTTTTTATGATGCACATGCTCCCATAACTATACTTCTATGTGCCAAGCCATGTGCTAAACTCTATATGACATTATAACATAAGGTTTTTAGAATTATTGATGTTGTTGGATGAGCGCTATGTGACATCCTTATTTCTAAGTTCAAAATTTCAAGTTTCTCGTTGCGTTCTCTAGTAATCTAAAATTTCATAAAATGGTTATTAGTTTCTGGTTGCTAGTCTAGACTCTGCTTCATTGTACGTTACATTGTGCAAAGATTTTTTTGACGTACAAATAATCAGAGCATTACTCAAGAGCCAAACAGGCTTTTGTATTCACAATGTATGATTTTTTTTTGGGTTTTTTTAATTCAAGACATCTAATATACAAATTCCCTATGAAAAACTCCAAGGAATAAAATCTAGAAATATTTCCCAGCAGAATGTTCCAGAAATTCAAAACCGTTCTGAAACGACTTTTCATTCACATTTGCATTCTGGAATTCACTAATTTTTATTTTGTTCCGTAAAGGTATGGAATGGTGTTCTATGTTTGGGTTGAAGCATGTTGTGGAAGAAGAAGAGGCTGGTGCTATGATAGTGAAGAAATTCTGTAATTGGCACTTTGTATAGATGTCTATCTAGTTCCTGTTAGAAATATGGTGAGTATCACTTCATCACCTCATGTCTCAAATGGAGTTTCTTGGATCTTCTCATAAATTAGGTGTAAATCCTACTCTTTTGTGAAAGTTGAGAAGATTACTACGCTCTTCCTTTGGACTTCTTGGGTCCAATTACATTCATAACCAGTGGTTGTGACTGGTTATGTATTATTGAATGCAAGGCACTTCTTTTATGGAAATTTTTGCTAAATTTTTTCTTAGTTCACTTGGAGTTACGGTATATCTAAGCCTTAAGGCCTCAAACTTCCTCAGGTTTCTGTTTGTCTTTTTTGTGGAGCATTTGATTCTGGTCAGAGTGCTATTGATGTTTTATTTGGGATGGTTCCATAACCATATATTCATTCATATCATTATGATTGTTGAATATTGTGTCAGGCCATTGGAAAGGCGTACAATGACTTGAAACAAGGGGAGCCGGCCATTGAACGATTATTTGAGTTGACTGCAAATTATTCAAGGGCATGTTTGCTAAATTTCTGCCCATCTGATATTTTAGGAGATTGAGATAATTTTTGTTGGAATTGAGGCATGGCACAAGACAGCTCTACTCCTGTCATGTGGAGATACGTTTTAGGCTTCATAGAGTACAGTAGTTAGGAGTGGAGCTTTTTCTTTCACAATTAGCGGATTTTCTTTCAAAAAGGTGATCCATGACTTCCTTCGTACTACACAAAAGTTTCTACATGTTGGCAGATAGCAATGATGGGTCTCTTAAAAGTAATGGATTCAAGCATATTGAGGATTGATCTTAAGAAATGGAGCAATGTTGCAAATGGAACTTATCTTTGAATGTAGATCGTTGAAAAAGCAGGAGCAATACCTTTAGCAAAAGTCTCTGGTGATGTAAAATTCTCAAATGTTTTCTTTGCTTATGGTGATTGCCCACCCTGGGTGTTAAGCAATTTGCATTTAGATGTATGGGCTGGTGAGATGGTTGCCTTGGTGGGGCCCTCAGGAGGGGGATAGACAACCCTTGCAAAGTTGCTTCTCCGTCTATATGATCCTGTACACGGTAGGTTGTTTGAAACACGAGGGAAAATACCTGTGTTTGAGCAAATTGTTTTGACTACTTTCATGCTATGTAGATTTCTGACAGGATGGAAAATCGGGTCTGTGAAGAAGGAACCTCAGGGGAAGGGTGAGGCCTGCCAAATAGGAGTTGCAGCCCCGGTCGATGTTGGCTACGACCAATTGTGTGACAACATGCATATTTTTTGGCCTTCAAATATGGGATGGCATCTTGGATTCTTACTTGGGCTGGATGTCCAAGAGGTTCGGGGCTATACAAATTTAGGGTTCATAGATGTACTGCATGCACTTCATGCTACTGTTTCAACCCTTGTAGCACTGATATCATGTTAGATGTGCCCTAATTCTGGGATCTGTAAAACTCCATCTGAACAGCAGGATTCTGGCCCCCAAGAATACTTTTCATTTTTGAGAATCGAGCTGGATGATTGGCACACAAGCACATGCACACAACTTAAAACACCTCTTTCAATGGGAATAGGGAAGGGCTAGAGAGAAACCGCTGGGAGATAGGCTGATAGCAAAGAAAATTGGATTGTGTTCAATATTGCTCACTTTGGGCTTTGGGATCCTTAATTGGGTGACTTACAAACTACAACCATTTAGTTGCCTTTCCAGGCATGGGAGACTGCAGGGGTTTTGTGAACATCCATTGAGTGGGTTCATTAGTCAGTCGGGTGTTTGTAGTCTCCTGTGCTTTGGAAAGAACCTTGGAAGCACGAATTTTTTGTAGGAGGCTGCTACAAAGCATTCTAGTGTCAGTTGCACTCTCTCTCGGAGAACCAATAGTTCATTGACATTCGCTGTTTTTTTCATATCTACTTTGATGCAATGCTTTGGATATGTGTATAACTCTGGTAGTTTTAAATCTATATCGGTCGTCAGTCACAGCTTCAGATTGCCTTTGACGCATTTACTGAAACGAAATACATGTAGTTGCCATGAAGTCATCTTGTGTAGTAATCTGGAAGGATTGACTTGAATCAAACTGTTTTTATAACTCATTACTTTCTAGAAACATTAGTAAGAAGCTATAACTGACACACCAATCATCTGTTTTTACTTTTCCCCACTTTTGACCCTTAGCTAAGTGTAGATATTATGATTCATGATCAATGTAAGATGCCAAAATTAGCTACTATGCAGAGGAAGCTCCAGGAATTCTTGGCTGCCGCAATCTTTTCAGTTTCCATCTTAGAACCTTGATGGGCTAGGCTACATAGCTAGGGAATCCATGAACTCCTTGCAAATTTTTCTATCGAGTTGGCCAAAACAGGAAAGGCCCAAGACCAATATTCTCTGCTTTTACTACAAAAAGTTTGAGAAAAACAATACGTTTAGTCTTGCTTCTTTGAGAGCCATGAAATATAGTATGTGCACTTATGGACCGTCTATCCATCTCGCCTCCTACAAAATTTGAATTTGAAATAGCAATAAAACCAATGTGATATCCTCTATACAATATTCCAAAATCTATTGTGCTAGAAATTTATTCAATCACTCTTTTGGCCAGCTTCCAATAATGAAGCAAATGAGATTGCATGAATTGACTCAATCTATTGACATTATAGCTTAGATTTGGTCTAGGAGTAGTGAGCCAAATGAAGGAGCCTATGAGACTCCTATAGAGTGTGATGTACTTGAAGGATCTTTCATTTTTCCTATTGGATCTCTTACATGATTCTCCATTGGAGTTTCTACTTTCTTGCACATATCCATATTAAACTTTTAAAAATTGAAGTAGCATGCTTGGATTGACAAATGAAGCAATAATTACAAGTTCTAACTTTTTCAATAATCAAAATACGTTGTAAGGGAGCCAAGAGCTTGCATTTTTAACCTCCTACACAATGTCATCTTAGCTTCATCAATGAGATTGACATTGCCTCCACAAAATATTACGTCACCTACATAAAGTACAAGAATTACAATGTCACCATCGTGAAATTTGAAGTACAACGATGGATCATAGTCACTTAAGATGAATCCAAGTGATAAAAGAAATGTATTAAGTCAAGAATGTCAAGATCTAGGTGCTTGCTTCAAGCACCTAGATCTAGGTGCTTGCTTCAAGCCATACAAACTTTTTTGTAGCAAGCAAACTTTATCTTCTTCTCCATGCTTGATTAAGCCCTCGGGTTGCTCCATAAAAATCTCTTCTTCAAGTTAACCATTCAAAAAGGCATTACACATCCATCTGAAAATACATCCAAATGTTGAAGACAAAGCAATCAAATTTCTTATTGTTATCATTTTTCATGGGTGCAAAAAGTCTTTTCATAATCCAAAACTTCGACTAGAGCATGTACTTTTGCACATAGCTGAACCTTGAACTTATTGATTGATCCATCTTGGTTGTGTTTGGTTCTAAAGAGCCATTTACAACCAATAGCCTTTTTATTATGTGGAAGATCCACTAATCTCCACGTGTGATTTTCAATCAATCCATTGAACTCTACAACCATTAGGCTTCATGCCAATCTTTAGAATCTAGTGCTTATTTTACACTTGAAAGTTTATCAAAGGAAGTAAAGAGTGCATGAGAGAGATTACCACATTCCACTTGCCTTCCTCTTTCATCATAAGTCAGCCTCAAAGGCTTGAGTTTGCTGCTTGAAGACCTCCTTGGAGACATGAGATCTTGAGTTTCCTTTTCTTCAAGGCTTGGCCCATTTCCATCAATATCTTGGATATGACGTGGATTTAAGGATGCTCCATCAACTTGTCTTGAAGATTCACCATCACGCTTGAAGGTCTCCCCTTCATGAGATATTACATCTCTACTAATTACAAATTTTTAAGTAGAAAGTACATAAATTTTATAAGCAAGCAATAATCAACAAATATCCCCTTTATTGAATTGAAATCTTCCTTGTTCTAACATACAAGAGAACATGGCACAAAGCAAATGGATCCAAAAATCCTGAAATAACTTACATTTGGATTTTCTTTAAAAGGCAATTCATATGGTGTTTTACCATCAATGGCATTACAAGGCAATCTATTACATAATTAGCACAAGAAATTGTTTCATTTAAAAATGATTTGGAAAGAGAAGCATTCAATATCAAGCTAAAGGCATGGTTTGGTGGTACAACATGGATTGTCAAGAACACTACCTTTTTTGGGTAGAAATGCACACAAAAGAAGTTTGTTGTTTAACATTCTAAAGTGGGTCCACAAGAGCCGAAGAGACTATGATTGTTTGTAATAGATTTGAAGGTGTGTATTTCTAAAAATTGCTTAGTATTTACTTCTGTTGTGGGACAGATGGTCGTCAGCTTCTCTCTCTCTCTCTCTCTCTCTCTCTCTCTCTCTCTCTCTCTCTCTCTCTCTCTCTCTCTCTCTCTCTCTCTCTCTCTCTCTCTCTCTCTCTCTCTCTCTCTCTCTCTCTCTCTCTCTCTCTCTCTCTCTTCGCATTCACAAGATCTCCCGCTCTAGCTCTCTCCTCGCGTTCACAAGATCTCTCACTCTAGCTCTCCCTCTCCTCGCGATCGCAAGATCTCTCCGTATTGGTTTGATAAATCTCTTCCTTGTTGATCGTGCTCTTTCTAATCGCGTTGTGGCCGATCCAGGTCTTTCTTATTGATCGTGATATGTTTGATTGAGCTCTTTGTCTGATCGATTAGTCTACGCACAGAATAGCAGACGATTCCAGCATGGATAGTCTTCAGGGAAATAATATCTATTTCATTGATTCAATTTTGGATATTCCATCAGTTTTTCTTAGAATGTATGAGAGGAATGCAAGCGATCCCAGCATGGAACCTCGTCACTGCGCCGCCAAAGCTGCAATGAAAGAAAAAAAAAATTTGCAGGCTTGGAAATCATCCTTCAGTAGATGACGTCAAAACAAGAAAACGAATCTGTTTAGCTATGGTAAAATATTGGCGAAGACATACACAACAATCTTCAATAGATATTCAGAGGGAGATATTCCAGCAACTACTTCTGCAACCAATTTTTTTGGGAGCTGCAAATATCGTCTAATACTGTTGAAAGCAACTTGTTTCTAAAATCCGTAACACCCTCAGTCAAATTAAAGTGCCCCACTCGATGAATGAACTCTTCGTGACGAGATCTTCGCTTGTGATGGTACTAAATAAAGTTGATGGCACAATGAATCTCCCTCATTCAAGAATTACAGGTGCTTTGGGGGTTCATCGGAGAAATATTGCTACAGCCAGTTCTCGCCTTAACATTAAGGATGACGAGGAGGTTCTGCCCTTGAGTGTCTGTCAGAGACAATTGCTTAGAGGTAGCATAATCACGATTCAGGTCAAGGATCTGGTGTATGCCTTTTGGAGCTTAGAAACTTGATTGTCCCCCAACAAAAAAGACATATGTCGACAGAGGATTGGAAGAAAGAGTGTTGTCAAGCATCCAGTACATCTTTTTGACGACTCTCAGGTCCTTGTTTTTTTTGGATTTCTATTTTCTTGGTACTGTTGTTCTTTGGCACTACTGAAACTGATCTTTGATACTCTTGTTCTTTGGTTCTATAGATACACACTCAACCTCTTGTTGTTTGAAACTGTTTTGTAGTTTTTACTCAACTGATATTTTGCTCTTTTGGACTTTTGGGACTTCTGGTACTTATAGAAGCTTATAAACAACTACTCATTTTCTATTTGGTACTTATGAAAACTTGTGTAAGATATATTTTTTATACTTTTGGTACTCTATATTCTTTTCAAATAACTTTTCTTTGCGGTGTTTGGTCTTCATGGAACATTTTTTACTTCTAGTGTGCAAAAAGTATTGTTGTTTGTTGCTCTTTGGTGCTTTTGATAGTTTTGGTCACGAAAAAACGACAAAAACTAATATTACTCACACTATTCTACCCCTAAAATCCGATTTTTTGGTGAAAATGAATGGTGAGAGAGAAGAAAAGAGAGAGGGAGAGAGAGGAAGAGACTAAGAAAACTATGCGGCGAAGCGAGTGTGTGGCGCTCCCTGGAAACGACGCCACTATTGTGTCATCGATGTAGCATGAGCGGCAACCTCGCCTTCACCTGCATAGCAAGAATAGAGAGGGAGAGGAGAGAGAGGAGAAAGAGAGTGGAGAGAGGGAGAGAGACAATGCCTAGGTTGAGAAAGGCATTGGGGGCTCGAGCGCCTACCCAAGGCTATTCTATCTCAACGTAGAGAGAGAGAGAGAGAGAGAGAGAGAGAGAGAGAGAGAGAGAGAGAGAGAGAGAGAGAGAGAGAGAGAGAGAGAGAGAGAGAGAGAGAGAGAGAGAGATGGAGATGGAGAATCCAAGAGAGTTTTATTAGAATGAGAATGGAAGATGATACAATACAAAGGAAATGACTTTCTCTTATAGATTTTAGAGGTGAGCCTCCTTTACTCTCATTGGCCACTTCATTGGGGCAAGGATTCTAATCCAAGCCTTTAAAATAAACACAACTTAAATCTATTGGTGCTAAGAAAGCACAAGGGCACTCACATGATTCATGTGAGTTTTAAGTTGGGCCCTTTTAGTTTTTTTATTTGCAACTTGACTTAGGGCCTCTAATGTCATTTTAGAGTTTTAAGCCCCTAGTCTCTTATTCCAAGGAATTACAACTTGCTACTTGTGCTCATTGGTGGCTGGGCTTATACACACAAGATGCCAGTGCCTTGCACTTATTATTCTACTGTATTGTGGCGGGACCCACTAGGCAAGGCTTGGACAACAATATTTTAAGTGGTGGGACCCACTTATTTAATTGTATATATGAAATATCCACAACATGAATATAGAAAAGAGGTAGAGGCAATGTGGCATTTAGATTGTTCTCTCTCTCTCCACGAGTTCTAGAAGGCCTCTTGTATTGTAAATAAGGTGGCTTTGTACCTTAAGAGGACACTTCTTCAAGTAAAGCTTCTAGATTGTGATGAATGCTCATGCCTTGTTGCTAACTAGCTTGCCAATGTTTTCCATCACATTGTTTTTGGAATAGAAGCTAGTTTAGTGTGCAATCATTCATTCTCTTGATCCTTTGTACTTGCAGTTGGTTCACACATGTGAAAAGTTATCATTCATCACAAGGTCCCGCAAGAAAGTAACTTGCGGTTCAAGGCGGTCTCAGATTCTCGTGACACAAAAATTGAGAATTTTGACCCCTAAAAGCAACACAAGATTTATTCTCCTCTCCACATTTCGATCTTTGATCATATCTGAAAAACCACTTTTTAGAAACTTGAAATTCATATACAACATTAGATTTGATGATCCAATCTCACATCTACCAATAGATTTGAAATCTTTATTGATTTTTCTACACAATAAATGTCATCAAAGTCTCACAACATGCTAATTTGGGATGATCTCAAAGACATGGCCTCCTCTTTGGTCTTGCACACTTCCACACATGTGGGAAAGACACTTTTTTGTCTCACAAAAGGCATAATAATGATCGATCCCAATAAGCATCAAATCCAACAATTAGCAAATCCAAAGAAAGCATGAGAGTTAGAGGAGGAGAGATGAAGCACAAGGACAATCCATATCCATTCCATAAGAGGGCCAACCTGTTTGTATTGAAATGAAGAGAGAAAGTACAAATGATTCAGAATTACCACTATATAAAGTGTATTGGAGGGTCTTGCCCTAAAATGCTATTGGCCAATTTCTATCCCCCTAACTATTTAAATTTGAATTTTAGAGGGAACCAACTTGAAAATTGGTGGGAACCCCTTTTTATTCACTAACTTGACTATCAAGCCCTGTGACATTAAAAGTCCCATAAAAAGGCCTAAAGCTCTATTATCAACTTGTAACTAATCAAATACCATGTGATCATCGGGTTGAACTTACACACATAGGGTGCCAAATCCCTCTCACTTATTAACTAGGGTTAGGGTTGCCTCGGGGTCCGCAAACCCTCCAACAGTATCCCCCACCAAAACTAGTGGCGGTCCCATGACACCTCACAAGATTATTCATTTGGAGATCTAGTTGGCCTCTTTTCATAGCCTGATCAAGTGGTACTACACTTTGTCCATGAATTTCAAGAGTTTTGTGTTGAAATCGGACTTGTGCGAAAGAAAGCACTTATTCGCACCGGCAATCCATTTTGACATTGTCCATGCTGTGAATCTAGACTCCCACGATCCACCCAGCATCGCGGCATGATAATACAAATGAGCTATTGGCAATTGATATGGAACCTTGTCAGACATTATAGGAACATTTGGATCGAAAGCCAATGTCGGTAGGCAATCGTCCCATCTAGTAGAAACGGACGTCAACTTGGTCAAATCATTTGCAAAAAGAGCCGATTATTTAGCCGTCGGATCTGGTGAGATCCTGTACTCGTATGCATAAGCTTGTAGGGCTCTCTTGAAATCTACTGAAATTGTCCAAATGTAGTCTTGGTGGATTATGGGCCAATTTGGGGTATGGATATTGATTTGATCCATTGGCACACCCAAATCTTTCCATTTATTTCGTCGCGACTTTGGTACATATAATATGGATCTATTTTGAGCTAGCGAGAACTCGCGACATAGCTCCTAATTGAGTCTGGAGCTTTTTCAAAAACTATCCTGCACCAATGTGGTTGCTCACCCAATGCGAGTAGCTTATCCAATTCTCTTCTCGCCTCAATCTCTGAGGTCTTGAATTTTATCACCCAACCACCTCTCTCATGTGGATGTTGTTGTAAAAAATTCTAAATTTGTTCCTCAATGGTGACTGGTTTCTGGAATAAAGGCCTGGTTGTTGATGTAAATGGACCTGCCTCTATGGCTTGAGTTTTTGTGACATCTTCAACATCTGCCCCTTGATCCCAATCTTATATCCACTAGACCTTGATCCTGTAGGGTTGGTGAGAATTGAGGCATCATTGGTACTTGAATTTGGAGATTTACGTCTAGGACCTGAGCGGCTACTTTTTTTGTAGTCCTTGATTATCATCTTTGCCTTTGCCAACTCAGTCGATGTTGTGTGTTTGAATCTATCAAATTGGCCCTGGAATTTGGCCAATGAGGTATGATAAGTCTCAGCTTTCTTGAACAAGTAGTTGATCTCCTCTGGTGAGACATGATGTGTAGGTGTCTCGCTCAAAGGTGGTTGCATCCAATTCACCTTGGAGCCTTTCGCGATCAAGAGCTGCCATGTTCAATTGCCCTTGAAGCAACAAGACTTGTTATTCAGCATCCTGAACGGCTCTATTGACTTGATCATGCACTATTGTCAGAGTGTTCTGGAGTGTAGCCACATATCCTTCCAAAGTTTCAACTGATTATTGAGTCTTTTTCATCTTCACTTCTGACTTTGCGTCATGCTGTTTGGCAACCTTTAACTCTCGATTCAACTGGATGACTTTCTAGCTTATCAAAGTATTTTCGGATCCCAACTCGGAAATGCACTTCTCCATGGTAGTTTTCTCATAAATCATGGTCTAGATCACTCACACAAGGTTAGAAACTAAACCAAGTGTGTCACCAGAATCCACGAGTGTAGTAGCAGTAGCAGGAGGAGAAACAATAATTCCAGGAGTCTGTCTGGTTTGGCCTTGATGTTTTGCCTATATATCTTCCTCCTCAAATTTATCCTCTCCTTCATATCCTTATGGCACCATGGCATCAAACTGCTTTGGAGATACAAATAGATTGTTATTTTTTAATTTCTTGTGTATGTGACAAAGATATTCAAAGAAAAGAAAACAGAGCAAGCGTTAAAAGAGCGAACAAGCTTGAACTAAAGCTTTGAGCTTACCGATGAGTTTGTGTTCTTTCAATTTCTTGATTATTTGAATATGTTACCTAATATAGTAAAAAAAGTCAATGTAAATCATCTTCATTTTGTTCAAAACAATGTCGTATTTTATCACATACACTATAAATTAGTTAATATGAAAGAGTGAAATGTAGGTAATTAAAATTCCCAATCCTAGGAAGGTGTGTAGCCCTTATTTTTTCTCCTGTTAAATGCGAGGTTCTAATCTTTCCTTGAATGGAAAAACCTACACGTCGTAGGGAATATGAGGTGACATTCTGAAATAGGACATAACCCAAGGTTCGAGTATTGTAATTACCACATTCAACTCTAAATATAAAAGTATACATAAAAGTATTGCAATGAATATAAAAAATTTAAATGTAATTCATCACTTTCATTTTATTCAAAGCAATATAATGTTGTATTTTATCACATACATTAGAAATTAGTTAATATGAAAGAGTGAAATGTAGGTTATTAAAATTTCCAATCCTAGGAAGGTGTGTAGTGTGAGAGATTTTAACTAGTTTAGTCAAATCTGCTACATTCGTTTATATGGCAATTGAGGTCAATTTCATATTAGACTTAGAGTTTAACTTTTGTAAGTAATATTAGTCTAAAAGCATTTAAATAAACACTTTTGGAAAGTGTGGGAAAGTGTTGAACACGAGTTTTTGGTAGATTCAATTTGAGTAGTAGAGACATTGAATCTAGTCACAATAATAGTAGGGTTTTTCATTATGGAGGGAAACCAAAGTTTGAACTTAGGTTTGGACCTGTTATAAAATGATGTAACTCATGGGAAGAGGAGTCTTTCTCTCTGTCTTATCTCATTCATGCTTATACATGGTTCTCTTGGGTTCTACTATCCACTGGTGCACTATACTTGTGATATCTTTCAATTTTGTGTGTAGAATGTTCATTAAATGTTATTTTCATATCCACACGTGTGAAATATAGTAGCCTACTATTTTTGTACAAAAAAAAAACTTTATTTTATGTTTTGATTAATGTTTGATCAAGATCTATTAGAGTTTGCATCTCGTTCATAGTGTAGATGTTGGTTTTTCTACATTGACAAGATTGGTGAATTGTTGTCTTTCTAACCCAAGATCATTTTACGGATTTGGATCTTAATTGATCTGAAATCTTTCACATGGTATCAGAGCTTGTGTTTTAGGTTATGAAAGAAGCATTCACATCTATCAATGATTTGGAGAAGATATCAATGCTAGAGCATGCTAGATTGGATTCTACACCAAAATCGAGTTTCTTGCATATGTAAATTGGACCTTTTGTAGATCAAAACTCAAAATAGGTTTATATTCTTGATCAATTTAAATTTCACACCATACTTACTAGATTTGGCCTATTTTCAGAGCATTGGAAAAGCCTAAGTGGTGGCTACAGATTGCATATCAAGTTTTAGACAATTGCATGTAGAAATCGAAATAATCAATTTTTTGTGATTTTTTTCAAAACCCTAATTTTGATTGGATCTCTAGATTGTGAGGTAACTAAAATTTATTTGAGTGTGTATCAATCTTAGGAAGTGGCAAGACTCATTAGATTGAGGATAAATCATAGGTTGATCAAGATTTCACTATTCTATGTGTTGATTTGCTTGGTATAAGTGTTAGAAGAGAATTGAGAGGTTCCATATCTTTATGATTTCTTTTTGAAAGAATTTGTTGTTGTTCAAAAGAGTGCTTTGTGCATTGGACCAGGTTAGAAGAGAAGATTAGGTCATTGATACATGGCTACATCAAGTGGATTCATGTTGGAAGGCAATGATAGGCTTACCTCAAGTAACTATTCATTGTGGAAAGTGAGGATGGAATCACTTCTTGAGATGAATTTTGTTTTGGATATTGTTGTAGGTTTGGAAGAGAGTCCAACAACACAACAAGGTCAAGTGAGGTATGACAAGAGGGCCAAAAGAGCTCTACATATGATAAAGATGAATGTAACCAATGAACTTCTCAAGGAAGTTGATAAGTGTACTTCATCAAGTAAGGCTTGGGAAGCCTTATGAGTTCAAGTCTACTTCTAGAGTGTTAACTCTAAGAAGACAAATCTTTCAAAGTCTGCAAAAGAGTGAAGAGAGTGCAAATACTTTTGTTTTGAGAGTGAAAGCTTTGAATGATGAGAATATTAAGGAAGGAGACCTCGTTCAAGTTACTCTTAATGGATTGTTGGATGCTCATGCTAACATTGTACAAAGTCTTTCTATTCAAAGAACTTTGCCAAATTTGATGGATCTTCAAGAGATCTTGATCAATGAAGAATATAGGCTTCAAGCAAGAGGTGGATCTTCATCAACATCTCAAGTTGGAGAGGAGGGTATGTTCATCAAGGACAAAAGCAAAATTAAGTGGTCTAAAGGCCAAGATCAAGGGGAGGCTTCTTCAAATGGCAAAAAGAAAGATAGGGCAAAGCTCAAGTGCTTCTATTGTGGCATCAAAGGACACTTTGCCAGTGAGTGCTACAAGAAGAAGAGAGATCAAGGTGACAAGCAAGGTCATACTACTCTTGATGATGATGGTTTGGATATTAAAAATGCAAATGATGATGCTTTTGTAATGTCTTCATGTATGCTTGTTAATGATGGAGATCTAGATCCATGGTGGATTGATACTGGAGCAAGTTCACACATGACTTTTCAGAAAGAGTACTTCACTTCTTTGTTGGCATATGGAGATGATAAGAGGGTGATCTACACGGCCAATGATGGTGAGTGTGCAATCAAAAGGATTGGCACAATTCCTATTTCTCTCTCTACAAATAGGAATGCTTATTTGAAGGATGTTTTGTTCATTCCATCTATTACCAAAAATTTACTTAAAGTGAGTCAATTGCTAAGTAAAGGCCTCAAAGTTGAGTTTGATAGAGATGCTTGTATGATCAAAAGGAAGCATATCTTGATTGCAAAAGTAAAAGGAAAGGGAAATTTTTCAAACTAGATGCTTGTGTTATTGCTAACAAAGTTGGATGTGTTGCAAGAGAGAAAATACTTATTCAAGAGGTTTGGCATAAAAGGATGGGACACCTCAACTTCAAGTCATTGGAGGTAATGGCTAGAAAGAAGGTTGTGATAGGTCTTCCAAGTTCCTTAAGTGGCATCAATCATGTTTGTGAGTCTTGTGCTTTGTCAATGTCACATAGACTACCTCATACTAGATCTACATCTAAATCTACAAAGCCTTTTTAGGTTGTACATTCGGATATTCATGGAATTATTACAATTAGCAATAGTGGAGCTAAGATGTATGTAACTTTCATTGATGATTTTAGTAGATTTTGTTGGAGCTATCTACCAAAGAGCAAAGATGAAGTGTATGATGTTTTTGTCAAGTTCAAGAATGCAAGGGAGAACCAATTTTCTACAAGGATCAAATGCTTGAGGAGTGACAATGGTGGAGAGTACATATCTACCAAGTTCAAGGCCTTTTGTGATGAGCATGGGATGAAGAGGGAGTTTACAACACCAAGGACCCCACAACAAAATGGAGTGGCCAAGAGGAAGAATAGGACTTTATGTGAAAGTGCCAAAGACATGAGGTTAAGTGCTAAGCTTGATAAGCCATTTTGGGATCAATCTTTGTTGTGTGCTAATTTCTTGTGCAATAGGTAGCTGAGTGCTATTTTGGATGGAAGGACACCTTTTGAGATGCTATTCAAGAGGAGGCCGAGTGTCAACTTTCTTAAAACTTTTGGATGCACATGCTATGCCAACATAATTCTTGATGATAGGACCAAGGAGGATCCATCTTCAAGGAAAGATATATTTTTTGTGAAAAATACAGATCCTAAGTGGATCTAAACTCCAAGATCATTGGCTTGAATGCTTGCACTCCAAACTATATAAGCTAGGAATTGGCAACACATTCTATGCTACCTAGAATGCAAAGAACTTGATCAAAAAGCATTTATCACAAATGGAAACTTCCATAAACATCAAGTGCGGCCCAAAATAGCATTATACAGTCCATAATACATCAGCCTATCACTTTTGGAAAGCACCTAAGATCATACACAATAGCTTGAAGACAATACACACAACAATGCTCTCAATGGAGGAAGAAACAATGACAATGATCTATTGATCTCAATGAAGCATACAAAAGGTTTCTCCAACCTGTTCTCCACGACTTCCCTACTATTTATGGATGAGGAAGATGACTCTCTCTCCTCTCTCTAGAAGGTACTTGACCCTAGATATTCCCTATATAGGAAAAATAGCTAAAAATGGCTTATATGACCAAAATACATCAAAATGGTCTCATTTTGAAGGGTATGAAGTTTGACACTTCATCATACTGAAAAAATACAGTAAATAAAAACATTGTGGCCTGGTTCACACGTGTGAAACTCCAGAACCAAAACTATTTACAATTTTAGCCAATTTAGGCCTCAAACTAGCTAGGAAATGTTGACAATTTTCACACTCCCTCTTCAACATTGGATGCTAGTTTCAACATAGTCTTTGAGCACATTCCAAGATTAGATCTATGCATTAAATATAGGTCCTTTCCCAATGGTTTGGTGAAGATATCAGCCACACACTCCTTTGAAGAGACATGTTGAAGCTCCACCTCTTTGGCAATGACTTGATCTCTCACAAAATGGTGAGCAATCTCAATGTGCTTGCTCCTTGCATGAAAAACAGGATTGCATGCCAAGCTTTGGGCTGAAAGGTTATCACAAAGTATGATTGGAGTCTTCTCTGGTTCCAGCAAGTGAAGATCCAATAACATCCTCTTGATCCAAAGAATCTCCTTGGTGCATGTTGTTAATGCCTTGTACTCGGCTTCGGTGGAAGATAGAGAGATAGTTGGTTGCTTCTTTGATAGCCATGAGACCACTCCATCTCCAAGATAGATTGCAAAGGCACTTGTTGACTTCCTATCCATTTGATCACCTGCAAAATCTGAATCTGAAAATCCACAAAGGTTAGGTGTAGTACCTCCATACAAGATGCCAAAATCTCTAGATCCCGAGATGTATCTAAGTACTCTCTTTCCTAGCTTCCAATGAGCCTCACTAGGATCTTGCATAAATTGACTTAGTTTACCAACCACAAAGCTTAGATCAGGTCTTGTGATGGTTAACCATATAAGAGATCCTATTAGCTTTCTATAGAGAGTAATGTCCTTGAAGGATCTTTCATTACTTCTTGTAGTTAGCTTTACATTTGATTCCATAGGAGTAGAAACAACTTTACAATCTTCCATATGAAACCTTTTTAGAATAGAGTTAACATACTTTTCTTGACATATGAATGTAGATTTAGAAGTTCTAATAATCTCTATTCCTAAGATATAATGAAGTTTACCAAGATCTTGAATTTCAAACTCTCTTTTGAGTGCCATCTTGATTTCATCTATATCTAGATTGTTACCACCACTTAAGATAATGTCATCAACATAGATCAAAAGTAAAGTGATATCATTTTCATTCAATCTAAAGTAGAGAGAATGATCATACTCACTCATAACAAAGTTTTGAGAAAGTAAGAAGGAATTGAGCTTAGCATACCAACTCCTTGGTGCTTGCTTTAGCCCATACAAACTCTTTTGGAGATAGCACACATGATTAGGCTCATCATGTGAAACATAGCCCTCGGGTTGCTCCATGTAAATATCTTCTTCAAGATCACCATTCAAGAAGGCATTAGTAACATCCATTTGCCACATATCCCAATCATAAAGAGTTGCAAGAGAGATTAGGATTCGAATAGTTACCATCTTTGCCACGGGTGCAAAGGTCTCATCATAGTCAATACCATATTCTTGAGCATACCCCTTTGCCACCAACCTTGCCTTGTACTTGTTGATTGATCCATCTTGATTTGTCTTGATCTTGAAGATCCACTTACAACCAATTGCCTTCTTGTCCTTTGGAAGCTTTACCAACCTCCATGTGTTGCTTTTGATGAGTGCTTGATGCTCATGATCCATGGCTTGGATCCATTCCTTCTTTTGAATTGCTTCACCTACACAAGTTGGTTCATCAAAAGAGGTAAGAAAAGCAAGGTTAGAGTTGTCCACCACTTGCTTTCCTTTTTCATCATAGGTTAGCCTTGATGGCTTAGCCCTTTGCCTTTGAGTCTTCCTTGAAGTTTGCTTTGGAGTGGCATCTCCATCTTCATCCAAGACATCTTGCACATCATGATGATTAGTAGGCACATCAACATCAACATCAACAACATTGGAAACATTCTCTTCATGAAAGATGACATCCCTACTTATGACAACTTTCTTTGTAGAAGGAATGTACACTTTGTAAGCCTTGCTTACTTCACTATAGCCAACAAACACACCCTTCTTTGATGAAGGATCTTCTTTAGTTCTATCATCAAGTGTGATATTGACAAAACATGTACATCCAAAGATCCTACAATGCTTGACACTCGGCCTTCTACCATAAAGAACCTCATGAGGAGTTTTACCATCCAAGGAAGCACTTGTCCATCTATTACATAGATAGTTAGCACATGCTAAAGCTTCCCCCCAAAAAGACTTAGCAAGATTAGCATGTAGTCTCATTGCCTTGGCACATTCACAAAGGGTTCTATTCTTCCTCTCGGCCACTCCATTCTGTTGTGGAGTCCTAGGACTAGACATCTCCCTCTTAATCCCATGTGCTATACAAAAGTCTTTGAACCTATTTGAGGTGTATTCCCCTCCATTATCAGATCTTAAGCATTTGATCTTTGTATTGAATTGGTTTTCCATTTCATTCTTGAACTTGACAAATGCAGCAAACACTTCATCCTTACTTTTAAGAAGATAGATCCAAGTATACCTACTAAAGTCATCAATGAAAGTTGCATACATCTTTGCCCCATCATTGCTAGTTGTACTAGAAGAATGAATATCAGAATGCACAAGTTGAAAAGCTTCTTTAGATCTAGAAGTAGATCTAGAATAAGCAAGTCTATGAGATTTGGACAAGGCACAATGTTCACAAACACTATTGTTTGCAACAAGACTTTTAGGGAGACCAAGAACAAGCTCTTTCTTTGCCATTACCTCCAAAGATTTGAAGTTGGGATGGCCCAACCTCTTGTGCCAAACTTCTTGGTTTGTCAATTGCTCCCTAGCCATACATCCTTCATGATTAGAGATCACACATGCATCAAGCTTGAAAAGTTTACCATGCCTCCTACCTTGAGCAATCAAGGATCCACATTTACTTATCAAACATGCATCTCCAATGAACTCCACATCAAGTCCTTTGTCAATCATTTGACTTACACTAAGCAAATTCTTAGTGATTGAAGGAATGTACAAAACATTTTCAAGATTTGCTTTCCTATTTGTTGAAAGGGAAATAGGAATAGTGCCTATGCCTTTGATGTCACATTGACCATCATTTGCAGTGTAGATGATGTTACCTTCTCCCTCATAAGACAATAAGGATGTAAAGTATTCCTTATGTCTTGTCATGTGAGATGAGGCTCCACTATCAATCCACCAAGGATCATTATCATCTATGTTGGCTAACAAACTTGAAGTCATAACAAGTGATTCACATGTGTTATGTTCTTCCTCATCTATTGTAAGATTTCCTTGCCTCTCTCCTTGCTCTCTTTTCTTCTTATAACATTCATTTGCAAAATGACCTTTTATCCCACAATAAAAGCACTTGAACTTTGACTTATTGTTCTTAGTAGAAGAGGAAGAGGAAGAGTGATCATCATGATCAAAGTTACCACCTTTGGACCATTTCCCTTTGCTTTACCTTTGCCCTTGAATTTGCCTTTTGTGAAGAAAGCCTCTTCACCTCCACCTTGCAAGGATGCACCATCAAGCTTTGATTGCAACCTATGTTCTTCAGCCAATAAGATTTCTTGCAAGTCAACCACACTTGGCAAGACTCTTTGAATGGAAAAACTTTGCACAAGGTTTGCATGTTCATTTAGCAAACCATTCAACATAACTTGGACTATTTCACCATCTTTTATGTTCTCATCAATGCATGCTAAATCATCACTTAGGGACTTAACTCTCAAGATAAATGCATGAGCACTTTCACCCTCTCTTTGCCTACTAGAAAATATTTGTCTCCTTAGGGTCAATACCCTAGATGTGGAATTTGATTCAAAGAGCTTCTTTAAGGCATTCCATGCCTCACTTGCACTTTGACACTTTCCAACTTCCTTGAGAAGTTCATTTGTAACATTCATTTTAATGATATGAAGAGCCCTTTTGGCCTTCTTATCAAACCTTTGTTGCTCTTGAAGTGTGAGAGGTCTCTCTTCAATTTCTGCAACTATGTCCATGAGTTCATTCAACTCAAGTAAGGACTCCATCCTCACTTTCCAAGTAGAGTAGTTTGATGAACTCAACCTTTCACTAGACTCTAGCATGATCCCACCATTGGAAGCCATGATTCTAATGTTTCTTCAACTTTTAGGTTCTGTCCTAAAGCACTTAGCACTCACTTTTCTCTCAACAAATGATAGATAAAGAGATCTATGAAGATTTAGGACCCTAAAACACTTCTATCTTGAACCTAGATGGTTTCCAAGCATAGAAAGGAAGATTGAAACACATGCAACACTTTGCACACACTAAGAATGGATTACAAAATCAAACCAACCTGAACACACTCTTGCTTAAGCTCTCAAACTTTCCAGCAAGTGACCAAATCAAGTTATGGTGTGAAGAGTTACTTGCATTCTTAGAAAATACCCAAAACTAGGATGCCAAGATTACCTAGTAATGAACAAACTTGATCAACATATGATCAACACACTAAGATATTGATTCAACCTGTAAAACCACATGTAAACCACACTTCTAAAAGTTTATAAACTCCAGCAAGTGATAAATACAAGATTTAGAGGTGAATGAATGAGCACACTTAGTGAATCACAAGACTAGCTTCACTATCTTGTCAAATCTTGGTGTTTAGATGTAGATCTAAGATCACTTCACATGAGAATGTTCCTCAACCTGTTAAGAACCTGAAAACACACTTGCATAATGGTTAACACCTTCCAGCAAATGCTCCAATCAAATTACATAAGGAGAGTTACTTACATGCTCAACAAAGTACACCAAAATTTATGCCAAAATTGATGACAATCTTTACAATATGCTCTTCACAATGGAGCTTACAATATGTTCACCCAAAAAAGGGGATCTTTCATCCAAATGGGAGCTTTGCTCAGCCTTTAGGAGAATTACAACTCACTCAAAAGAGCATTTGTCATCCACTTAAGGAGAAGTTTCATCCACTTAAGGAGAGTGTTCATCCAAGAATGGAGATTGTCAACAATAGGATTGAAAAGAACATTGTTAGTATTGAATATGCACAAGCCTCACAATCACAAATGATTAGGTGTAATGATCTGATCCAAAATAGTTTCTTTTCAGCCTCTGATCTTCAATAGACCTGAAATATGCTTTTGATCCACAAGTTCAACTCACAAAACAAAGGTTAGTAAGATTTGATCAACAAAGCAATGCAAAATCATGCTAGAACTTGATCAAACATCCAAATATCACCAAAAATGGAATACTTACTGTAAATAGAAGCCAACCAGCTCTGATACCATGTGAAAAATACAGATCCTAAGTGGATCTAAACTCCAAGATCATTGGCTTGAATGCTTGCACTCCAAACTACATAAGCTAGGAATTGGCAACACATTCTATGCTACCTAGAATGCAAAGAACTTGATCAAAAAGCATTTATCACAAATGGAAACTTCCATAAACATCAAGTGCGGCCCAAAATAGCATTATACAGTCCATAATACATCAGCCTATCACTTTTGGAAAGCACCTAAGATCATACACAATAGCTTGAAGACAATACACACAACAATGCTCTCAATGGAGGAAGAAACAATGACAATGATCTATTGATCTCAATGAAGCATACAAAAGGTTTCTCCAACCTGTTCTCCACGACTTCCCTACTATTTATGGATGAGGAAGATGACTCTCTCTCCTCTCTCTAGAAGGTACTTGACCCTAGATATTCCCTATATAGGAAAAATAGCTAAAAATGGCTTATATGACCAAAATACATCAAAATGGTCTCATTTTGAAGGGTATGAAGTTTGACACTTCATCATACTGAAAAAATACAGTAAATAAAAACATTGTGGCCTGGTTCACACGTGTGAAACTCCAGAACCAAAACTATTTACAATTTTAGCCAATTTAGGCCTCAAACTAGCTAGGAAATGTTGACAATTTTCACATTTTTTGGATATAGTGAGGTGAGTAAAGCCTACAAGGTATACATGTCTACTACTAATGAGGTGATTTTTGGTAGAGATGTCATTTTTTATGAGGGGAACATTTTAAAAGTGTCCGATGAATCTAATATTCTTGATGTTGATGTAAAGGATCCTACTTTAGATGGTGATGAATGGACCTTCATCAAGTCAAAAGCCAAGAAGAACATCAAGGGAAAGACAAATGTCTTCAAGGATCACATATGATAAGAAAGTAGGCAAGTGGAAGTGACTCATTTTACTTTTCTCGCATGCTTTGGTGAATCTTCTTGTGTAGATGATGTTGTGCAAGTAGATATTGGATATCATGCTAGAAAATCAACTAATGGATCTGGAAAACAAAGTTTGATCTTGAATTTTATGGTCAAGTTGATGATCAAGAAGTTGATCTCAAAGGGTTTCAACAAGTCAAAAGAGAAGTTGACAATTTGGAGCTAGTCAAGAGCATTAAAGGAGAGTCAATTGGCAAAGATGTTATGGATCTATTTTTGCAGGTTATTGAAGACTCAAGTAAGGTCAAAGAAGCATCAAAGAAGTGTTATTCATGTTTACTTTACTTGTTCTATCTCATGTTTGAGCAATTTCATGTGGATGTGTGCAAATTGTCAGATATGATAAACCTAGCTACATTGGTGAACATCATTTTGACGTTGGGTTGTACTAGCATTCTTGACTGGTTTTGCTGCTGGAAATGAATGTATTGGAGGGTTTTCACTCATTAATGATCAAGTCATCAAGTGATGATGGCATCTTGTGGCAAGATGGAGATGGAGGCTCATTCATGGAGTTTTATGGTGGAGACATACAAGAAAGGACAAAGAGGGAGGATACAAGTAAGAAAATGGTGATCACTCACATTTAATGTTTGGTTGCTGTAATTTTTCAGAGATTTCAAAGTTGATAGCATGGAGGAATCATCTCATTTACATTCTATTTGGTTCTTCATGTTCCATTTACATCTTGATGTGTAAAATTGATGTAAGATAGCGAAGCATCCAAAGTAGACACTATTCTCTATATCAATTATGAATGCTACTTTAAAAAATTATGAAAGGACTTGTTTATGAAGCATAGGACACCACTTGGAGTGTTATCAAAGTGTATGCTAAAACTAGTTGAAGAGGGACTGTGAGAGATTTCAACTAGTTTAGTCAAATTTACTACATTTGTTTATATGACAATTGAGGCCAATTTCATATTAGACTTAGACTTAGAATTCTCAAAGTTATATTAGTCTAAAAGCATAAGAATAAACACTTTTGGAAAGTGTGGAAAAGTGTTGAACACGAGTTTTTGGTAGATTCAATTTGAGTAGTAGAGACATTGAATCTAGTCACAATAATAGTAGGGTTTTTCATTATGGAGGGAAACCAAAGTTTGAACTTAGGTTTGGACCTATTATAAAATGATGTAACTCGTGGGAAGAGGAGTCTTTCTCTCTCTCTTATCTCATTCATGCTTATACATGGTTCTCTTGGGTTCTACTATCCGTACTTGTGATATCTTGCAATTTTGTGTGTAGAATGTTCATTAAATGCTATTCTCAGATCCACACATGTGCAATACAGTAGCTTACTATTTTTGTATGGAAAAAAGCTTTATTTTATGCTTTGGTTGATGTTTGATCAAGATCTATTAGAGTTTGCATCTCATGCGTAGTGTAGATGTTGGTTTTTCTACATTGGCAAGATTGGTGAATCGTTGTCTTTCTAACCCAAGATCAATTTCTGGATTTGGATCTTAATTGATTTGAAATCTTTCACATGTAGCCCTTACTTTTCTCCCATTAAAGACGAGGTTCTAATCTTTCCTTGAATGGAAAAACCTACACGCCACAGGGAGGGAATATGAGGTGACATTTTGAAATAGGACATAACCGCAAGGTTCGGGTATTGTAATTATCACATTCAACTCTAACTATAAAAGTATTGCAATGAATATTAAAAAAAAATGAATAACTTGTGAAACTCGTATGGATGGCCCAATAAGACATGATATACATTCGATGCATCAGGTAAGTCCATTACTACAAAAGTAATGACAAACTGAACTTTGGTAATTTTGATATGTATATCTTCTACCATCCCCTTAGGATGGGGACTGTTGTTTGATCAACTAGCTTTATGGCAAAAGTGGCAGACCTCATCTTTGTAAGTCCCCATTTTGCACTTAGCTTTGTTGAAATCAGGTTAGCTCTAGAACCTCCATCTATCATGGCTGCTTCTTTACCAAACTGTCTATGTTGTATCGTCAGGGTGATGTTTTGTTGCTCACTTTCCCAAGCTACTCCGACATTGAGTACTTCATTCGTTTCTTCAAACCCGGCACAAAAAAAGTGGCTTTTGATGGACTGGTGGTTCGATTTGAGTTAATCTTTCTGCTAATATTTCTTTTGCTTTTGGTACCAGTTTAAGAAATTCTCTCAGTGTAATATCCATCTTGCTCGATAGAATGTTCATGATCATTTCTGTTTGCGGTGCTTCAGGTTCTGTCATCTTGAAAGGCTCTTCATGATGGTGCAACTGTGTAATAACATCGATTCGTGGATTATGTCCTTCCAGTTGCAGCACAGATGAACAATGGGCTTTGACTGCTGTTTTAGTTGCTTCTAGGGCTTCTTCTTTTTGCAATTGTTTAATCCACTATCTCATGTTCTGATATCTCTTCTTTTTTGAGTTAAGGTTCGAATATACCCTCCTAGTCTTTGTAAAAATGTCCATAACCGCATTCACGACAAAATGGAACAAACATTTTTTTGTTTGGGCATTCCGCAACTATGTGGTTCTCTTTGCATGTAAAGCATCCAAGTGGTGCTCTGGCCCATTGTCTCGCCGCTTGTTGTTGCGCGGCATCATAGATAGCGTACTGCTTTGAAGGACCAATCTCTTGATCATTACTGCGATTCCATTGCTTACCACTATAAGGCTCTGGTTCCATTAGATTAGTAGGAGGAGCTTGTTGTCATGGCGGAGCTGGCAAAGCTGGTCGTTCAAAAAATCCAAGGGCAAAGTTGTGAGTCTTAGCTTCAGGTCCCTTTTTGTAAGTAAGTTTCCGGTATTCTGGTTCATCATCAGAATCTTCATCCTCCTCTTGTATCACATTGTCCATACTATTTTGTGAGGACATATACTCAGTATGGTGTTTTAGCTCGCGTTTAATTCTCTTAGATAAAAAAAACCACATAATCATAGTATCATCATTAATTAAATCAGGATCACACTCAGATCTGAGGTGTTTAACCTGTTTAATATAATCTCGTACTCCCTCTCTTTTCCATTTCAATTTTACTTAAAAGTAGGAAATGATTTTCCATAAAAAAATTTGGTTTAAATCTTGTGATGAGGGCTTGATTAACAACTTTCCAATCTGCACGTTCCGTTTCATCTTGGTTATACAACCAATCTTGTGCTGCTCCAGTTAAGGACATAGGGAATAGCTTAAGTTTATCTTGTAGAAAAACAGCCATATACCTCACATGATTCAGAATAGATTTTGAGAAATCTGACATGATCAGATAACCCATTATACTTTGGTATCTCTAATCGCGGTGACCTTCTAACGACAATTGGTAGAATGTCCATTGTAAATCAATTCAATCAGATAATGAGATTGGATCTAGATTTTTCAATCAAATCTTATCTCAAATCAGATTTGTAGAAAATTCTATCACCTAATAATAATCAGATTTTTTATTTTTTTGGAAAAAGGTCTTTGATCAAGTTATCGACACTTCTAAAATCAGGTTTTTTTTTCATAATCAAATCAAGAATCTAATAGAATGTCTCAAAAATTTGATAGAGACTAGATCGGGTAAATCATAATCTAAAAATAGTACGAGCAAAGGTTTCTTGGACGAAGGTAGACTCGACGAAGGTTCTTCACTGCTTTTTGGATAAAAATTCACTAATCTGACTATTTTTTGACAAATCTGAAAAAAATAACCTTTACCGAATTTTTAGTGGGTAAATCTGACACAAATGAATCTAGGGTAGAATTGGCGAAGGTTCTTTCAGGCAAACAATAAGGTTTTTGCAGTTTGGCGAGGGTAAAAATAGACTTTTCACAAGATCCTAATAGATCTAATCTTCACCGAATTCAAAAATGATAATTTACTATAAATAGAATCCTCAAAAGAGTCAACAAAGGTTTCAGCCAAGGTTGCAAGTGTAATATTGTTATTTTTTCAAAAAGAACTTTTTTTGACAAAAATAGGTCAATATGACAAATGGCCTTGAGAAAAATGTTCACCCAACTCACTGATTATAGAAAATAGTAAGTAGGACTGACACAGACTCTGGCGAAGGTTTAGGCAAAGGTTCTTCTCAAAGAACTTTGCAAAAAGATCTTAAACTTTTCACAAAAGGTTACCAACAACTAGATGAACACTCACTATGGCCTTCTATTTTTGGTATTATTCTTTGCCGACTTGGCAGTAGATAGATCTGAATTACACCCAAATGGATCTTAAGAATGGTGATCTGAATAGCTTCCCTTGCTCAACAATCAGATTAGATTTCAAACAAGAAAATCCACTCAAATCAAGCAAAATCACTCTCAATCTAACCCTAAAATGCAATTTTAACTCTATTTATGCCAAAACAAGATGCCTAATGCAAGTTAACATCCATCCAAACATGCTGCAATCTGAAAAATTGGCATAGCTCCCCAGAAACGGTGCCAAAATTGCTATGGGGCTATTTCCTACCCTACCCTAAACCCAAGATCCAAGCACACAAAAGACGAGGTTAGATGTCACGTGGAGGTTCGATCTCATGAGAGCGATAGCATAGATTAAAATCTAGCATGCATAGATGATCCACAATTAATACTAAGATCCATTAACACTATCAATTAACACTACACCCATTAACACTAAATCCACAATGATGATAGTTTACCCTTCTCTCTCTCCCTTTCTCTCTCACAAAAAGCATAAGAAATGACAATCCCAATAAGCATCAAATCCAATAATTAGCAAACACAAAAAAAGCATGAGAGATGGAGGAAAAGAGATAGAGAGCAAGGACATTCCACATCCATTCCATAAGAGTGCCAATCTACTTGTATTGAAATGAAGAGAGAACATGTACAATGATTTGAAATTGCCACTTATATAGTGGATTGAAGAGATGGGCGCCCCAATTCCTATTGGCTAATCTTAACCTAAACATTTAAAAAGTGGAGGGAACTCATTCATTAATTGGAGGACCCAATTTGAAAATGAATTTTGGTGAGAACCCCTACTTTATTGACTAATTTGACTTTTAAGCCCTGCGACATTAAAAGTCCCGCATAATAGGCCTAAAGTCCTTTTATTGACTTTCTAATTAATCAAATCTCTCTGTGATCATCAAGTTGGACTTATAAATAAAGGGTGCCAAATCCCTCTCACTTATTAACTAGGATTAGGGTTGCCTTGGGATCCGCAATCCCTCCAACACGTTTCTTATCTATAAGATCAAAAGTTTTATTTGCTTTCTCATATTTGATTAAAGGCGAGTTTTGGAGTCGATCTCGAGGAGTAGCATTCAAGCATTGTAGAGATAGAAGGATTGAAGCTTTTGGAGTTGATATAGGTTCTTCTCAGGTGTGTGAGAGACCTCCTAAGAGTTATTTAGGTTCATTCCAAAGCCTTTTGTATTTACTCATCATTAAAATCAATTTTTGTCAAAATTGTGATCTTAATAGCTTGTGCTTGGAAAGTAGATTGTTTTGATTCTTATATAAAGGTTCAATCTGATCTTGAAAGAGTGATTTAGAGTGGCATTTTGTGCAACTAGATCTTCGTTTCTCAGGTTGATTGGATCTTTATAAGCATTGTGAAGTTTAGATCAAGGAGGAGTCAATTTTTGGTCATTTTTCTACATTAAGAACGCTAGTTTCTTTTTGTGTTTACCAATAGAATTGGTTGAGCTCTGTAGTGGGCTATTTCCTATCCTACCCTCAACCCTAGATCCAAGCACACAAGCATCAAGGATATGAAGTTACTTGTCACGTGGAGGTTCGTTCCCATGAGAGTGATAGCGTTCATAATCAAGCATGTGCTTACAATCCACATCTAACAGTAAGCATTAACACTACTCCATTAACACTAGATCCACAACAATGATAGAGACTTACTCTTCTCTCTCTGGCCATTGTTAACATATGAAAACATCTCGTTGGCTTCTCAAGAGGCAGCGATGACATATACTATCATAAAAATTGTTCGATTACTTCAACTTTTATGTAGAACTGGGCCGTTGTCCAACGATGGACAGAGTGCTCTCATGTTACTTTTCATGTATGATTTCTATAAAGAAACGAACCTCTTGGATAGCAGGTCCATTTTTACATAATAGAATGTTTAACATCAAGTTAAACCACTCATTGTTCCAGCGATGGAGTATATGGTGACTTTTCATGCTAGAATGGAAAGCTTTCAATAACTTTGTTCGTTGTTCTAGCGATAAACAGTATGATAGTTTTATTGCTCTTATTCGTTTGCCTACAAAAATGATTATGGGACTCAATAGTGTATGTACTAAATACCAGTTCTCAAACTGAATGACTTTCTAAGCATTCAAGATAGCTGATAAAAGAGTCTCATCACTCAAACTTACAAACATTTTATGACTATGTAGCATCCTTTTTGATATTGTGGCTTACTATAGTTTACTTTCCGGTTCAAATCAGAACCATACACTACATAATCCTCAAAAAAGGTACGCCAACTATCGAAATACTTTATGGAAAGCTTGCTTGAACACTCTTTGACAGTTACAGACATATTCTTAATTTGTAGATATATATATGAGATAAAAACAATTTCTTTTGATTGTGATCTAAAGAGAAACAAAGTTTTTTCTGCGCATACACCATGACATCCTCTCAAGAAATCTCGTCTACAAAAATTCAGGTATAACTTATTGTTATCGATTCCTACGTGAATTCTACGAAGCACAAACAAGCATGGGATGAGTAGTTCCTTATATCTTAATATCTATCTCTCCTCAAAACACCCAAAAAAATGACTTAAGAAAAAGATATTACATTCAATAAGCAAATCGACTAAATAATCCTTTAAAAAAATCCTTGTCAAAAACCTAACAGTGGGGACTCCAATAGAACGGTCTTAGACAACATGGATATGTGTAAGATATGTAGTTTTTAAGAAAGGGTTAGAATGGCACGGATCTACCCTAATACCTTGTAAAAAAATTGGAAATCACTTACTAATAATTAAGCACATCTATCCAAAGCAATGTCCCCATACCATGGTTGATGTTTGATTTATGTATAGCATGGCTTTGCTCAGAAACAATTATATAATCAATCATGGCAAAACTTGATCTTACCCTAATAAGTGTTACTTTAGACTTTTGGTGAGATACAACTGGAAAGCATGGATATGCTCAAGAATATGGACAACAATGCATGACACACCTTGCTCTATAAGGGTTACTTGAGTTAGCATATCATGGATTCGCTCTAATACCAGCACACATGTCCACACCAAGTCTTTTGGCTAAGAAAAACAAAAATGGGTTAAACTTTTTCATATTCTGTACATAACTAAAAATAAACTGATATGGACCAATTGACCGCAAGTTGATCAGCATGTTGGCACTCATAATTGGGGCACTGGAAAAATTACTTTCGAGAATCGTGAGCGTGTAGTCAAAGTTGATCCAATCACTTGGACTATCAAGCTAGTAGTCCAAAAAGGGGATGATGATTCGTCAACAACGGATCATATCTATGATCGACAAGTGAAGACTCTGGGAGTTCACTATGACTCTCAAACTGATACTGTCAATTGAAACCAAGCTCTTGCAGTAGTGGATTGTACAATAGGCTATATGTGTCAATGAGATAATCAATCCGAATTGAGCGAGATTCTTTTACCAGATCGAACTCTGGATATGCAGGTCACTTTTTCATTGAACATGATGAATGTAGCTTGGATATCAACAGATCCAATTCCAAAACTAATTGAAGATGATCTAATTTATGTGAGTCATGCCTTGACTTACAATGATACAGAGCTTACAGATGAGTGGATCTTTAATCATATGGATCCAACGAGATTTGGAGTTTGAGATATTTCGGATGAACCAATTGCCGTCCTTTTGAGTTTATCGACTTTCTCTTAAAACCCTGCCACTGAAGTACGATAGGTTTCCACTTTTTGGAACAAATATCTGATGTCGTCTGGTGTGACTGGATGATCAGGCACTTGTGTCTGCAAATAGGAATCATGTTCAAGAGTGGATGCATCCAATTCTCCTTGAAGACGTTTGCATTCCAACTCGGCTAAGTCCAATTGGCCTGCCAACAACAAGACTTGTTGTTTTGAAACCTGGACTGCTTTGTCCACTTTGTCTTGTGCCGTCGTGAGTGAATTGTGACGGGTCACCACATAGTCTTCCAGCAGGTGTTGGACGAACTGGTTGGCCTTCTTTAACTCAGCTTCAGACTTTGTCTCGTGTTGTCTAGCAGTCTTCAGTTCACGGTTCAATAACCTTTTGGCTAATCAGTGTGTTTTTTGTCCCCAAATTTGATATGCACTTGTTCATGTCTTTTTTTTCTCATCAATCATGGTCTGGATCACTCGCGCAAGGTTTGAAACTAGACCCATTGTGTCACCAAAGTCCACGGTCATCGAAACAACAACAGCAGGAGCAACAGGAACAGCTCTGGTAGGAATTGTGCTAACTGGCCTTTGGTGTGTGGCCAGTTCTTCTTCTTCAAGTATATCTTCTGCTTCAAAACTCTCTGGAACTATGGCGTCGAACTGCTTTGGAGATGGAACAACATGAACGATCCTAATGGTGTCCGATGCGATGTCAGCTTGATCTTGCTAGTTCATATGGAAGGAGTCATCAAAACTAGTAGAGGTATCATAGAATTGTTCGAATTCTCTTCTAGGGGATTGGAGATCAAAGGGTCCTGGGCTTTTGGGCATCTCAAAGATTTCATCTGGGCCCAATGGATTGGAATCATCAAACATATCCATGAAAGATTGTGTGTTTGGAGAAATGATATGTGAGGGAGAGGTGGCTTGGGCAGTTGTGATTGGATTGGTAGATCCAATTGTCACAGACTGACCCTGTGAGGAAGCAGAGGCAAGGGATGCATCAGTGGATCAAGGGACGGGTAGCTCAGTGCAGATTGCAGCAGGAGGTGGAAGTACAACAGTGGTTTGTTGCCTAGTATGACAACGTGACGCGGAAGGCGAGTCAGGAACGAAGATCTCATTGGTACACGACAACGACTATGTGAAGTCGATGCTGGATGTGATGATTTAGCTGGTGCCTCTTCATATATGGAGAGCATGGAATCCATACTGAAGCCATGGATTTTATTGTCAAGATGGGAGGTTGCGAGGAGGGATAACAACTGACTAGCAGCAAACTACTATTTGGTATTACTTTTGGTAGCTCGTTTGAGCTCTCCAAACACAGCGGGTCCATGACCCAAGAGAAGCTCAATTTTTGCCCTTATAAATCAAAATTTTCCATAGTGTCTCTTAACAATAGGTGACTGAGAGAATAGTTTCTATTGAACTAGGTGCTCAATGATGTTGCAATGACTCAATAATTTGACATGGCTCGTTGAAAGTCTAGAAAATGGGCTTGGTTCAAGTTGGCGTGAGGAAATTGCCACGTGAGCAAAATCAGCTTGAACAACAACAAAGAACTATGGCCAGAAGTGGGAGATGATTCTCGAAGGTAGCAACATGCGGCCGACCTATCTAGTAAGAATAGCGTTGAGGTCTTGTCACATACACTTCCCGATAGGTCGTTGGTCGGGGGATCATCCGGACATACATGCTGAGACGTATTTTGAGGCAAAATCAATCGAGAGGCAAGCGTCACCCTCATCCTGCCTTTGCAGGTGTGTGAAGGCAATCCTGATGATGCACATGGGTCATTGTCTCCCAGTGCCATCATCGTCTGCTCCAACTCATTCATCGTAATCTTCCTTGCAGTTGAAAATTATAATATGCTTTATGGTTTCCAAACTGAGGCTCAAACTTATACCCAAAAAAAATGCTCAAAATTGGACCCAAAAAAATGCCAACTGTACGACTGGCGTAGCGGTTGCATTAATTAGCACCAAATTTTTTTGGTGCTAACTTCCTTCAGTCCCTCCTCTTTCATTTTCCTCTGGTACATCATGTTCTGATCCTTGATCCTGCTTCGTCCTCCTCTGCTGCATTGCGTGCTTCCCCTTGTTTCAATTTCATCTCTGATCCTTCCTGCTTCGTCCTTCTCATCGCGTGCTTTCTGTTGCTTCTGTGTCCATGACAATTGTTTGCTAGCACTTCATCTTCGTCCACGGGCATCTGTGCAAGTTGGGAATGAAACGTTCTTCATCCACAAGTCGTTCTTCATCTGTTGGAGTGATTGTCAGAGTGCGCATCACAAAAAGTGGTTCTTCATTCGTCCATGATCGCTTTTCCCTTCAATACTGCAAAAATATATCCATTACCAACTGCACAATAGAGCATGGTGGTGCAAAAATATATCCATTACCAACTGCACAATAGAGAAAATTGGTGAGGAAGAATTAGAACCCGCATGTAGAGCCACATTCATGGTGGTGCATGGAGCAGGTTAGTTGTAGTGCTGCTCAGTATTATTCATCTCACCATCTAAGGATGGGAAAATCAAGGTACCTTGTGAACCAGTTCTTCACTGCGCATTCAAAGACTCAATCACATCCTGAATTAACCAGATTAGAGCAAAATTATTTGAAACACTTACGATTGCGTAGCCTTGTTCTATATTTCAAACAACATTAAGAGAAATGGATGCATTCGAGCCTAAGCAAAAGTTGGAAGAGTGTGTGTCTGTGCGTGCGTGCGCGCGCGTGTGTGTGTGAGTAGCTTCACATATTGTACTTCATGTTTTCTCTAACTAGGGACGGTCGTGTAGAAAATTTAAGCATGACATTGATACATAAAAACATTATGAAATGATTGATAGAGACCAATATCGCATATATTGATCAGCATGGTATGTGCCTTGATACGGTTAAGTCAGGCCTATCACTAAACGTTAAGTGTGAATGGGAAGATTGGACTATAATTTTAAATTGGAATCGTGTCATTAAGTTGTGGAACTTATTCTATACATGGATAACAACTGACATTCAACTTATTTTATACATGGATAACAACTGACATTCAACATTGACACTTGTCTTCCTCACTGTGCTAACATGCACAATTTTGTGTGGTGAGATGGTGGCAAGTACCAGTTGGATATCTTGGAATAGATTTTTCTTTACGGTGTCTTATGTGTAACGTACTTACTTTTCAACTTTGTTGTACCTTATTGGTTTATGAATAAAGGGTTCAAAAGATTTGGTCTTGACTTGTCAAGAGGAACTGTGTTATCCTACTCTCTCTCTCTCTTTCTCTCTCTCTCTCTCTCTCTCTCTCTCTCTCTCTCTCTCTCTCTCTCTCTCTCTCTCTCTCTCTCTCTCTCTCTCTCTCTCTCTCTCTCTCTCTCTCTCTCTCCCCCTTGAACAACTATTAAGAGATATTGAATGGGATTTTTTCTACATGTAAGAAAATTGGTGTGAATTTAATGTAATGTGATGATATCATTCATATTAGGGTTCTGATGACAAAGGTAGGTGTGCATAAAATATGCCTTTGTTAAAAATGATAATTTGTGTGCATGTAATTTGATGATATCCTTCATTGTAGGGTGCTAATGGAAAAGGCAGGTGTGTATACAATATGCCTTTGTTGTATACTTAAATTCATAGGCCCCAATACATGTAGTTAATTTTGATTCAACTTAAAAAGGCTAGAATGAGTTCCTCCCCTAAATGCTTTTTGGTGTTATCAACCCATTGGATCACAAAGAATCAAAATTCGGTGGTTGAGCTAAATTCAAGCATGATACACCAACTCATCACATGTGGAATTTAAAAAAATTGGTCCCCTTAATGACCCTTGCTTCTAGTAAATGAGTGACTCTAAATGATGACCATAGTTTGGTTGCTACAATAATCACTCAACTATTTATGATACAAGATGCTAGGCCATGCTCGTACAAAATTGGAGGGTGTGGGCCATGCTTACAAATTACATGCATACATGGAATATAGATACTCTAGTTGTAAATGTTACCATACGCATCATGCATGTGGGCCACACAACTTTGAAATGGAGAGCACCATTAAATGCATGTCAAATAGACGGCTCCTTTATGCAAAAGTCAAGCTTATAAGATAATATAAGGTGTGTACTATAATAATGAAAAATGAGTTGTATTTAGTGCAACAAATCGATTTCTCTAATCCTTATTAAGCAAGCATTACATGTGAAATTTTTGTTATGGACCACCATTAAGGTTGCGAGGCAATTGAATTAGCCAAGCCAATTTTTTTAGCTTAAAACAAGAACACAAATGTAGAAAGAGATTTTTGCTTTGAAGATTGATGTCTCCAAGTCCTTGAAAGTCTACCCACCAATATGTTTCTAATATGACAGATTATGTGTCCAAAAAGACAGTTCGACAAATTGGGAAGCATACAATATTGAGTCTTGAACCAACCTAAAACTCAAGGTTAGTCCCCAACGAGCCTAAATGCCATCTTGGCTTTGCCCACACCTTGCACCAACCACAAAAAGATATTTTTGATTAATTTATACTATTGTTGACCACGTCAGGATGATGTATTAGAACACCTTGTTACCCCCACTTAATCTTGTTTTAGACTAGAAACAACGTCCTTTCCCTCTCTCTCTCTCTCTCTCTCTCTCTCTCTCTCTCTCTCTCTCTCTCTCAATTGTCCACAACATTGGTCCATGTTTGAAAAGTGGGCCCTACCACCTTTTAGAATGTGCCACATGGTGACACATCAAATATAAAGCTTCTGATATCAACCTCATTGCATGCCAAGTTGAGTTTGCCATTGGCAACTTAAAACCAATAGTCTCATCACCAAAAGAAGCCAATGAGCCAATCATAAAGCATGAGTTTTTTTAGCTACTATATGTAATGTGAAAGGAGGAAGATAAATGTGCATACACTTGGGTTGCCAAGGCTCTCAAACGGACGCTAGAACAAATGGGCCAAGCACATTGACTTGTCTATAGTCTTAGTCCACCCTTAAGGTGGCTTCATACTTGTTGCGTGCTAGTCTAAACAAGCACTTGCCCCCAAATCACCCACTCCCCTCTTTAGACTACAATCATGCCATTACATGGCATGCGGGAGGCAGCACCTTTCCTCCATGGATCTTCTTGGAACTCCCAACGCTCCTAGCAAGTGCACTTTCAAGAGTCAAGTCATTCTCCATCCCAATGGAGTATGTTGAAATTCCACTTCTTCTCTCTCCGTAGCTATGGACTACCTTATCACCAATTTGGGAATGTTGGCCACTCCAACCCAAGGCCGACAATTACCACACAAGCACTTGCCTGGTGCCCAAGTCTTAAAATATCAAAAAGCCCATCTAGAGCTAGCAGGGCACTAGGCAGCTAGGCCGGGCCATAAATGGTCTCGCGACGTTCATTTTTGAGAAGTGCGTGACCTCCGCCTGCCCTTTCTCCTTGCTTTACATAAACCAGCGAGCATTCATTTCCTACGTTCGCCTCTCTTCATCCTTGCATTACTATCCATTCTGCCATCTTTTGATCAGAAGAATAGCTGCATGCTCGAATTTTATATGAGTAAAATGGGGTCTTTAGTGACCTCTAATTTGCCACACACTACAACTCCAAATTATTATTTTAAATTTGGATCAAAACCATATTTGTTGCAAAAAGATTGTTGGGTTGCAATGCCAGAGCATGTTGGGCAATTGGGTTCAAAGATTATGGTGAGGCAACAGACTGGGGATCATCAAAACCCTAACTTTGCATCTGCACAATTAGTACTGAGATCGAAATTGAGAAGCAACCAATGTTGGACCCTTCCTTGTGACAGAAGGGTCAAAAAGCCTCTCAAGCTAGCAGTTTTTTTTCTCAGAGGTTTCTCTCTGAATCCCACAGAAAGACCCAATAAGCCCCTTAGCTCAGAAGTAATTGGAGCATGCAGAAATTTTTTCGTAAAGGGAGCCAGCACTGATTTTTCAGACCTTGTTTTTGAATCAAACTTGCGATATGAAGAAAACACACATGGGGTTTTACCCTATTTCCAAAAATGGACCTATTTGATGCCGTTAAGGAATAGCCTTCCCAAAGTTGCTCCATTTCTGTATCCTCAATGGTCCCTGGTGTTGAGAGCTTGGATCTGCACTGTAATTTCCATTGGAGCACTTTTCTTATTGGTGCCACAGGTAGCAGAGTTGTCAGGTCTTTTAGCAGATGGGGATCTATCTGCTTTAGTGAAGAAGGCTCTTTACATGACGCTTCTAATAGCTGTGAAGTCAGTGGGTCAATTCTGGCAGCAGGCACTGCTCTGGGAGGCAGCTTTAAACATAACCTATGATGTGAGAGGTTATATTTTTGAAAAAGTGCTAAATAGGGATATGGCATATTTCGAAGGTCAAGGAGGGGCACCAATAGGAGACATTGCGTATCGTCTCACCGCTGAAGCAGAGCATACTGGAGACACAGTGTATGCATTTCTCCATGTACGTCTGATATAATATATGGCAATGTCTGAATGTACTGCTCGTTTCGATTGCGTTTATTTATGTGTCTATGCAATGGTTTCTTCTGGGCAGTGTTGCAGCTTGACCTTGCACAGACCCTTTGCCTTTTTCTTGTATGTTACAGTTGAAAGCTATTTGTCTACCGTTTCTTAGTAAAAAAAAATATGGATTTTCTAGTGTTTGGCAGAAGGTAATACAAGTTGAGACTGGCTATGGTATTGCATGCGAACATGCCTTCAGTTGTATGGCTCTTGAGTGATTATGTTTCCATGAACTGCAACGTGAAGCTGGATGAACCAGGATTCTCTATTCGAAACCATTTGTCTGACTCGATTTGGAAGGAATCAGCTATTAGGTTAAGTTTGTGTTTGCTATGCACGCACCATAGTTGCCAGCAAAAGTATGAGATGCAAAATCAAATTTTCAATAAAATACAAAAAACCCTAAAACTGGTTCGAACCTGGCCTGCCTGATTCAAACGCAGTTCGAACCATCGAATTGGCCGGTTCGAACCGGGTATCTAAACATTGATGAGCCGATAACCAAATTTTGAGATCGTAATTGTCTCTCTTTTTCTTCCAGATATTGTATCAATATGCACACAAATTACTAGCTAAACTATCAAAAAAGTTTCCAACCATTAATGATTCCCTAAAAGAAAAGAAAAAATCGCGTTCTGGAACGTGGCTGCAGCAGAACACATCCCTTTATAACCATGGTATATGTATACGGCTTTAATCTCTCTTTTATATTCTAAATAGATTCTTTAGATTGAATTTGTGAGGGCCGATTTAGAACCAGGGTGAATGATTATCAGATGACTCTGAACCAGGTGGATGTAGTATTTGGTCTATGCCTTGCCTTCTGATATTGACAATTTGTAAGCAGTTTATTAACTTAAAGTTTAAACTTGCGTATGGTTTGGGCTTCAGTTATCACTGTACCAACCTAACAGTTAAAGTTGTTGATCACCTATCAAAGTGGTACCTAGCATAACTTACCAATGGTAAATAATGTTATGCCGATGGATGTGTTAAAGGTATTAGGCTAAGCGCCATATATGAGTCATGACCGTTAATGCCTTTCAGGCATCCAGAAAAAAGTTATCAACAGCGACCATATAATGTCAGTGGTTTTTTTTTGCTTAAGTGATTATGCTGATACGTGGTGAGTGCAGATGTTGGTGCCTTGTGCTTTCCAGTTAGCAGCAATGGCAGGCAGAATGCTGTTATTAAGTCCCATCCTTTCAGTTGCCACGATCTTGGTAATTCTGTGTCATATACAAGGCTTCAGTGCTCTGTACTGAAGTTCAATTCTTCTACACTATCAGTTTGGGATTCTTGTTTACAAGCTAATCTCATCTTATTCATGCAGACTGGTGTTCTTTTGCTTTCATTTTAAGCTGAACTCAAGTTAAATGACTAGCTTCAGCTCTCATAATTGATTACCCTAGTTTTCACATTTTTTAATCACTACTTTTTAGGTACTGCCATTCATGTCCTTTACTATAGCCATATTGGGAGAGAAGCTTCGGCGGCTATCCAGAAAAGGCCAAGATAGTGTAGCAAATTTGTCTGCTTACCTCAATGAGGTAATGTGTCTCTGAAGATGCTGTGCTGCAATCAATCTACATATGTTTTCTCTAAACTGTAGCTCTCTAGCAGTAGTCATGTATGCATGAACCTTGCTCCAATGTGTGACCTTTCGCAAAAGTACATGCCCCTGTCAGGCACACAGATATTAGTGCTGACATGGTTTGTGTAGCCAGCTCATTGCATTTTGTTTGCTTTGTATACAGGTTTTACTTTCAATATTTGTGGTTAAGGCATATGTGGCTGAAGGGTATGAGCAAATGCGATTCAAGAAGTTGGCTTTTGTGGATTACCGGGCACATCTGTTAAAGAAGAAGATGAAAGCATTCATCCCAGAGGTTATCACGGCGGTTTATGCTGCAACCGCCGTGGTCTTGTTTGGGGTTGGTACATGGGTCATTTCAAAAGGAGGCTTCAATGCATCTGGGATGATTTCATTTGTGACGTCTTTGGTTTTTCTAATAGAACCAATACAAGTATGTCACCATTTCTTTGGTGCTCTATGAGTAGTTTGCTTATTTGTTTTACATCTGTCGTGCCACAAATGACTCAATACTTGGTCTTGAAGCAAATTTCATATTGGATGATTTATGAGATTCAAAATTCTTTGAGGTCCAAAATTAGGTGAATTAATGAAAACAATATTATAATTTGTTTCAAAATATGATATTAGCATCCTTTCAGGTGCATGAGAGAGAGAGAGAGAGAGAGAGAGAGAGAGAGAGAGAGAGAGAGAGAGAGAGAGAGAGAGAGAGAGAGAGAGAGAGAGAGATTCACTAATGTCTTTTCCATGCCAAAAGGCATATAAGTCTAATAGATGTACATGTCAAGTATGTGGTATCAATGGGAGCATATGAAAACGTCTCCAAAAACAATAACAAAAGAAAATAATGTAACTAAATACTACGAGCTGAAATGATTGAGATATGTAGGAATACAAATGTTGCTAGATATGTAAGGTGAGGTATAACAATGTCAATATCATGATGTCATCATGTCCTGTTGCTAAGAAGAAGGATGTGATGTGATCTGCAATGTCAGTTAACTCAGGTAGCTACTGACATTGACTAAGAGGATGAGAAGTGTGTCTCCTCATGATAGGATGGGTAGCTCAGGCTGTGACATAATGGAGTGCTGTCTTTGATCTCTATTAAAAGGTGCATTGTCGTCTTCTACCTCATCACCATCAGACTCTGGATCCTGGCGCAGTCTTCTCTTAGAGAAGGAGGTAATCTGAGATTGAGAACTAGGATGAGTCGGTTGAGCTGACCGGCATATATCACATCGTAAGGAACATCTCTCGTAACATAAGTGCAACACAGTGGGAATCCTCATATGCTATGAGAGTGATGGAAGTGTGGTGGGCATGCCGCAAAACAGGCAGTGGTATCTCCCTCTAATCTCATAGTATATAGGGCATCTATAGATAAAATGCTCCTCAGACTCCACATCCCTCTAAGAGCATAACTGGCATATCCGCTCCTCTCTTGAGATACCATGGAACCTCCCGGTTTCAATAGTCAATTGATGTGATGATACACGAAGTGGCCCAATGTGAATCTAAGACTATGTGTCTAGATATTGTGGTAGAATTGGAAACCTTGCTATGTCAAGCTCCCGGAAATGAATGATGGCCTAGCATGAGGAGGAAAGGCCGATACACCATGTCTTAGTTGCATACAAGGTTGTGGGGGTGACAATGGTGTCAAACAGTCTAAACTTACTCAAAGCATCCGGATGGACTTCCTTAAACCAAACCTCTCTAACTGAATGAGGGAAGAGTGTCCCTTCCCAAGTCGAGCAGTAGCTGCCTGTCGCATACTGAATGTGGGACAACTGAAAAGTATCCCCAAGTAAGTGTATGATGAAACCACATCTAGTGGTTGTCTTTTGAAGATAAGCTCTCTAAGATAAGCCCTAGAAGTATTGAGGACCCCCAAACCCCACTGATACAAAAGACATGTAAGCAATCCAACTGTCGTTGTAACCCCTCTCTAGTCGGAGAGATTAGTACCACATCATTGGCATAAAGCAGAATGGCAATCAGAATGTTGCTGAGTCTACAGCCCTCGATCCACCACACTGTGAAATGACCCTCTCCAACTCATCAATAAGAGAACCGGTGAAAGAGAGCAATCCTGCTTCACCCCAATGGTGCTCCAAATATTTTAAAGAATACCATTGCCATGTCAAAAATTGCCCAAAACTCTCTCATAAAGAGCCATCACAACTAGAACAATTTCAGTGGAGAAGCCAAGGTCACAAAGTCTTTGAATGAGCATGGAGCATGGGGGACAGAACCAAAGGCTTTTCTGAAGTCCACAAAACAACAATAAACCGTCTCTTTCCTGTGCTTCACTTCATCGATCAAATTCCAAAGAATGAAAATACGGTTGATGTAGAGTAGTGGGCACACAACCCTGCCTAGCCCAAAGCGTGTAATTTCCTGGACTTTGCCTCTGAGCTCACTATAGACTAGTCATTGAAGGATGGTACCATATAGCTTCACAAGAACATGTCCAATCATGATAGTGTGATAGTTACCAGGGATCATGGGGTCACCATTTTTGTGAATAGGGTGGATGATATTGGTGCACCAGGAAGATGGAAAGCTAGAGAAAACAGTGTGGTTGAGGAGAGTGGCTAAGGTGGGGGCAATTATAAGTCGGTGGTAGTATGAATCAATACATATTGAAGGTCCTCAATATCTCGTGTCCTATGGGTCTTCATTCTTATAATGGCCGCAAGGACCATATCAATAGATGGTCCAGGAGAGACAAAGATAGTTGAGTCAATGGGTATTGTGAATAGGCTAGTAGCATAGTCGGCCCAAATGCGGAGGTCATCCAAGAGAGGTGGTGGGGGCACGAGGAATAAACTCATGCCAAAAAGTGCTAGAGGAAGAGCTAAAAAGAAAGTTAACAAGATGTTTTCCTTCGAAGAGAGAGAATGTCTTGTAGGTATAAGAACCCTATAAATTTAGGTCAAAAATTAACTTGGGATTGTGAAATTGCAGATTGGGGGTGTCCACAATGGTTTTCAAAGATTTCGGCCATAAATGGATATTTTTAGAACTACTTGACAAAGTTTTAACTAAGAGTGTTTCCTTATATAATTCCTCTATATTGGCTTGTAGGAGCTAGAGTAACATCGAGTTTGAAACTATTTGATGATGTTCTTGATTGTTAGTCAATAAGTGTTGGAGGCACTTTGGGACAATATGCTTCTCGTCATCAATTTTATCGATAGGTTGCATGATGTTGGTGACATTGAAGATTTTTTTGATCAACTAAATCTCGAGCAAGCCGTATTTGAAGGAAAATATTGGTGTCCAGGGAGGTTCTAGATTGATTCATCAGTTCCTATGTAATGGCTTCTCTCGATCTTACTCTTGTACTTTGTCCATGCTCGGATTTGTTATGGCTTCCCCATACCCTAATCAAGTGCTTCGAGTGCTCATGGTTCGAATCGGCGATTCTTTGTTTGAATCGATTTTTACTGTGCTATTTTTAGGTTTGTTTGTTTTTCTCCCAAAATCCGGTTCGAACATGTTTTCGATTCGAACCGGCAAATTCGAACTAGACCGATTCGGATCACGATTCTTTGTTCAAATTGCCGATTGGTAAAATATTGGGTGTTTGAAAGCAAGAAGCTTACAGATGCATAGTCAAGGTACCCTTCGCATGAAAAGGAACTTGTCACAATCATTCATGCTTTGAAAATTTGGGGACGATATTTTTGTGCACCCAATTTGACATCTATATGAACAATCAATTCTTGAAGTACTTTTGTAACACATTTGACCTAATGCGTCAAAAAGCTAGATGGTTGGGGCTCATGCAAAAGTTTGACTATTGTGTATACAAAAAGGGGTTCCTAGTAAGGTGGTCGATGCACCTAGTCATATTAGCAAAGTGAACTAGATGAGGTTTTTGGAGATCTAGCATAATCTTTATAACTCTCTATAGCATAGCTTGTGTTCGTCCAATGTGTTCTTTGGATGTATATGGCAGGAAGTCAAGATTGGGACTCCAATTGCGAATCCACGATTGATTAAAGGGATAGCAAGATTATGCATGTGCAAATTCAAAATGGATTGTTTCTCCAGAAAGAGCAAGTTTGTGTGCTTGACGTGTAGGATATAAGGTGCCAGCTTCTATATGGATGTTATGATAGCCCTAGTGTTGTGGTCATCCAAGCATAAAAAGAACATATGACCTCGTGTAAACAGATTCTTATTGGTCAAGAATGAAGTCATATGTAGAGGATCACGTCCTCAAGTGTCACTAGTGCCAAGTGAATAAAGTGGATTGCTTTAAGGCAGGTGGACTATGCATCCATTGGAAATCCTAGATGGTTGCTCTTAATATTCATCTTGGGTGCTACCATAAACTGACTAACCAAACTTACAACATAACAAATGTCTAGTTGCGACCAAAAGTAACATAAAGGTTCTAGAACTTGCTCAAGTGTTCATTGAGAAGTTGTTTAGTCTTTCTAGATTGCCTAGTGAGATTGTTAGTGATTGTGACCACCGAGTTTACTAGACATTTTTGGAGAAATTGGAACTTAATCAAGTCTTGGGTTTTCTGTTCATCTTCAATCATATGGTCAAACCAAGAGAGTTAATCAAACATTGGAAGACATGGTGAGAACATAAGCCTCTCTTAAGTAGTTTGATTGAGAAAGATATCTCCTACTAGTATAGTTTACTGACAATAATGCTAAGCATTCATCTATAGGGTTTAGTCCTTACATGTTGATGTATGAATATCAACCCAGATCACCATGGATGATGGGCCTTAAGAGTATTAACATGAAAGCAATTTCCGATCTTTTGCAAGATCAATAAGATATGTTGAAAGTTGCAAAGAGAGCTTACATAGTTGAAAGGATTGAGTTTAGGATTATGCTAATAAAAAACGGTCACAGAGATCTAGGGAAGATATGATGTTTATTTGAGGGTTTCAAAAGACTCGCAAGTAAAGAAAACAAAAAAGATTTATAAGTTGTCTCCAAGATATTGTGGACCTTACAAGATAATCAAGAAGATCAGATCATCAAGTCACATATTGCTTGGCACTACCCCTTGGAACTAGAGTTCACCTTGTCTTTTATGTCAATAATTGAAAGAGAAGTTGGGTGTAGGGGACAACTTGGTTTCAAATAATGAGATAGTATAGCTTAAATGACATTTACCATTTTTGACGTAAAGGCAATTTTGGAAAGGAGAGATCAAAGGTTAAGGATCAGAACAATTTTTAAACTTTTGATCAAATGGAAAGGTAGATTACAGTATGACAACACTTAGGAGAATGTTGAAGTCAAAATATAAAAGATTTTGAACTTTATGACTTAGAACTTCAATGTTTCAAGGAGAGAGAATGTTATGTTCCCGATTGGACATAACTCAATTGATTCAAACTTGCTGGTAAGGACATGCTTTAGTTTACCTACACCTTAACGACATTGGCTCTTGGCTACATGTAGATCTATGGCTTAGAGGGAGAGAACTTGGGAGAGGATTCTTCTAAGAGATCATGAACCTGATTACAAGCTATGTTAGGGTGATTAGGCTATGCAACACATTGCATCGATCTGTGGTATGGGACATAGGATCCAAGTGTATAGGGTCATACCAAGAGGCGACTAGCAATTTGGGCTTAGAGGGAGGCTTTGGGTTGAGGCCTACATTGCTGAAATGGTTGAGGAAAGAGAGTTTTTGATGGAGCCACTGAGATGGTGGGGCAGTGTTGGGGCATTGTTGGCATGGGTTCCCTTAGCTCACTACATTTGCCCCACACATTTTTGCACAAGATTGTTTTGCTTCGGCTTGCAAGTGAAATTGGAGCACATGGTCTCTTATACACATAAAGAAGTGTAATAGGCTTTTTGTTTCATAGTGCAATCGGTTTACTGCACCACCAACCTGAGATTGGTTAGACACAAGCAACAAGATGGGCGCCCTAGACAGGTGAACCTAGATGATTGCGCCTTACTACCAACATCACTGAGGCTCAGGCTGTTGTAGACGATGAGATTTTTGCAGACCTTCATTGTGAGATGGCACACAGGGAGAGGAGGCCATGTAGGGTCACTAAGTCGTTGGCTAGGGCAAAGATGAAGCTTGTAAGACATGGGGCTGAGGAGGACAATGATGAGGATGAGGAGGGAGATGAGCAAGAGGGGGGTTTTGATGATGAGTGTGTTAGCGATGAGAGACAATTTGTTGACCCAAATGTAGAGACATAGCCCGAGCCTAAATCATTGATATGCAAAAGAAGGGGCCGGCCTAGAGGTCCTTGCCGAATTAGGCTCATGGATTTGCATGTTGAGCCAGGGATTTCTCAGGCATAGACAGTAGAATCTCATGAATAGGCATTAAAGTCCCGACGATCCCATGATAGATCGAGAGGCAGAGGTAGGGGTGGAGGGAGAGTCATGGGCAGACCGCAACAGGATGATGATCTTTCATCTTTCTCATCATCTAGTAGTGATAGTGAGGAGAGCTCCTCAGATGAGAACTACGAGTTGTAGAGATTAGATGTTTTTTCATTTATCGATGATGTTGGCATGTATTGTTCGTTTTTTATGATGCACATGCTCCCATAACTATACTTCTATGTGCCAAGCCATGTGCTAAACTCTATATGACATTATAACATAAGGTTTTTAGAATTATTGATGCTGCTGGATGAGCGCTATGTGACATCCTTATTTCTAAGTTCAAAATTTCAAGTTTCTCGTGGCATTCTCCAGTAATCTAAAATTTCATAAAATGGTTATTAGTTTCTGGTTGCTAGTCTAGACTCTGCTTCATTGTACGTTACATTGTTCAAAGATTGTTTTGACGTATAAATAATCAAAGCATTACTCAAGAGCCAAACATTCACAATGTATGGTTTTTTTTTGGGTTTTTTTAACGCAAGACATCTAATATGCAAATTCCCTATGAAAAACTCCAAGGAATAAAATCTAGAAATATTTCCCAGAATGTTCCAGAAATTCAAAACCGTTCTGAAACAACTTTTCATTCACATTTGCATTCTGAAATTCACTGATTTTTATTTTGTTCCGTAAAAGGTATGGAATGGTGTTCTATGTTTGGGTTGAAGCATGTTGTGGAAGAGGAAGAGGCTGGTGCTATGATAGTGAAAAAATTCTTTAATTGGCACTTTGTATAGATGTCTATCTAGTTCCTGTTAGAAATATGGTGAGTATCGCTTCATCACCTCATGTCTCAAATGGAGTTTCTTGGATCTTCTCATAAATTAGGTGTAAATCCTACTCTTTTGTGAAAGTTGAGAAGATTACTACGCTCTTCCTTTTGACTTCTTGGGTTCAATTACATTCATAACCAGTGGTTTAGACTGGATGCAAGGCACTTCTTTTATGGAAATTTTTGCTAAATTTTTTCTTAGTTCACTTGGAGTTACGGTATATCTATTGATTATTTATTTGGGATGGTTCCATAACCATATATTCATTCATATCATTATGATTGTTGAATATTGTGTCAGGCCATTGGAAAGGCGTACAATGACTTGAAACAAGGGGAGCCGGCCATTGAACGATTATTCGAGTTGACTGCAAATTATTCAAAGGCATCCTTGCTAAATTTTTGCCCATTTGATATTTTAGGAGATTCAGATAATTTTTGTTGGAATTGAGGCATGGCACAAGACAGCTCCACTTCTGTCATGACACATGTGGAGATACGTTTTAGGCTTCATATAGTACAGTAGTTAGGAGCGGAGCTTTTTCTTTCACAGTAGGCGGATTTTCTTTCAAAAAAGTGATGCATGACTTCGTTCGTACTACACAGAAGTTTCTACATGTTAATGGATTCAAGCATATTGAGGATTGGAGATCTTAAGAAATGGAGCAATGTTGCTGATGGAACTTCTCTTTGAATGCAGATCGTTGAAAAAGCAGGAGCAATAACTTTAGCAAAAGTCTCTGGTGATGTAAAGTTCTCAAATGTTTTCTTTGCTTATGGTGATTGCCCACCCTGGGTGTTAAGCAATTTGCATTTAGATGTACGGGCTGGTGAGACGGTTGCCTTGGTGGGGCCCTCAGGAGGGGGAAAGACAACCCTTGCAAAGTTGCTTCTCCGTCTATATGATCCTGTACACGGTAGGTTGTTTGAAACACGAGGGAAAATACCTGTGCTTGGAGCAAATTGTTTTGCCTACTATCACGCTATGTAGATTTCTGACAGTATGGAAAATCAGGTCTGTGAAGAACGAACCTCAGGGGAAGGATGAGGCCTGCCAAATAGGAGTTGCAGCCCCTGTCGATGTTGGCTACGACCAATTGTGTGGCAACATGCATATTTTTTGGCCTTGAAATTTGGGATGGCATCTTGGATTCTTACTTGGGCTGGATGTCCAAGAGGTTCGGGGCTACAAATTTAGGGTTCATAGATGTACTGCATGCACTTCATGCTACTTTTTCAACCCTTGTAGCATTGAAATCATGTTAGATGTGCCCTAATTCTGGGATTTGTCAAACACCATCTGACCAGCAGGATTCTGGCCCCCAAGAATACTTTTCAGTTTTGAGAACCGAGCTGGATGATTGGCACACAAGCACATGTACACAACTTAAAGCACATCTTGTATATTAATGCCTCAATGGGAGTAGGGAAGGGCTAGAGAGAAACCACTGGGAGATAGGCTGATAGCAAAGAAAATTGGATTATGGTCTTCGGGCTTTGGGATCCTTAATTGAGTGACTTAAGAACTACAGCCATTTAGTTGCCTTTCCGGGCATGGGAGACTGCAGGGGTTTTGTAAACATCCAATGAGTGGGTTCATTAGACTGTGCTTTGGAAAGAAACTTGGAAGCATGAATTTTTTGTAGGAGGCCGCCACAAAGCATTCTAGTGTCAATTGCTCTCTTCTCTCGGAGAATCAATAGTTCGTTGACATTTTTTCATAACTACTTTGATGCAATGCTTTGGATATGTGTATAACTCTAGTAGTTATAAATCTATATCGGTCTTCAGTCACAGCTTCAGATTGCCTTTGATGCTTTTACTGAAACGAAATACATGTAGTTGCCATATTCATCTTGTGTAGAAATTTGGAAGGATTGACTTGAATCAAACTGTTTTTATAACTCATTACTTTCTAGAAACATAAGTAAGAAGCTATAACTGACACATCAATCATCTGTTAGTGTACTTTTCCCCACCTTTGACCCTTAGCTAAGTGTAGATATTATGATTCATGATCAATGTAAGATGCCAAAATTAGCTACTATGTAGAGGAAGCTCCAGGAATTCTTGGCTGCCGCAATCTTTTCAGTTTCCATCTTAGAACCTTGATGGGCTAGGCTACATAGCTAGGGAATCCATGGCATTTTAGATGCCTTGATTGGCATCAAAAGCTGACTGGATATTGTTTTGAAATGCAGGACAAATATACATTGACGGGCATGACATACGTGAGATAGGCTTGAAGAGTTTGCGGCGTGAAGTTGGCATAGTACCTCAAGACATTGTATGCTTTTCATAGTCAAAACCTTGGTTCTTACACGTTGTTATTTGCTGTCAGATTAGAGCTATTTAAAAAGTTAGATTGACAGTTCACTCTAAGTTTAGCACCCTAAATGCTTGCTTGAGCACGTAATCCATATGTGATTTTTCAGTAATGCAGTTCAATATTGAAACCTTCTATTAAACTGCAGCTTGAGTTGCTAAGAATCACAGACCTGTCATGAAACATGTGCATCGTTCAGGTACTTTTCACAGGGACTGTGCTTGAAAACATTGCATATGGTGTTCTTCCAGATCAAATGGACTTCAAGGCAGTTGAACAAGCCGCAGGTCTAGCCAATGCAGATGAGTTTATAAGAAAACTTCCATCTGGATATCATTCCAACCTTGGTGGTCGTGGGTCTAATCTTAGTGGAGGACAGCGACAAAGGTAGTCATGCTTAGCTTTATCTGCAAATGTGTTGTACCTTTCTTTGCTCTGCTTGTTTCTTGCCACTTTAGTCGGTGATGTCTTAGTTTCTTTTGGCTATATATGGAGGAAAACTTTTAACATCTTGTACTGAACATCATCAGATTGGCCATAGCTAGGGCTATTTATCAAAACCCATCGATCCTCATTCTCGATGAGGCTACTTCTGCACTGGACAATAACTCAGAAAAGCTTGTCAGGGAAGCCTTAGATCAATTGATGAGAAACCGCACTGTAAGCACCTAAATGCTCAGGACTCTTTATTATTACCCTGTTCTTTGCAAAGAAAATGGGTTTGGTGACACCAATTATTTCTATCCTTTCATAAATTCTTTGCTTTGCAAGATGCAATTGACAAGAAAATTCTCTATGTTTTTTATTTTCCAGGTTTTTGTGATAGCTCACAGGTTAGAAACAGTTCAAAGGGCTGACAGAATATTTGTAATTAACGGCGGCAGACTGGTGGAAGAAGGTACCCATTCTTCTCTATTGGCTGAAGGAGGTCTCTACTCTTCCCTATATACATACAAGGCGGAAATTGGGGGCTTAAGTTCCCATCCATTTATTTGAGATCAAGACATTTAGGCAAAGTGTCAAATAAATTGGAAGTGGATGAAGATACTTTCATTTCTAGATCCAGTATATTATACAAGAGGTCCAGGTGCTTATTACGGAACTCTCACTTCGTCGTAATTGTATGATAAAGATAAACTCTTGCTTGTGCACTCATTTAAGATGCAGCCATTTATTCAATGGTAGTCCAAGCAAGTGACATCCTTCTTGCTTATTGTGGCAAATGATTATTGACTTCAATGTCATCATCATTTTGTTTGTGTGACTTAGTGGAGTCGAACTCAACCTTGAGGATGGGGACGGAGGTTCTCACCGATATGCCACTTATTGGAGGACAGTCACTCTTTGTCTGAGGCTGTTAAACTCAGCAAGATACATTAAATAACTTCTAGCAAAAGAATTTCAAAGCATGAAATGTTTGTGAAACAAAAGCTAACCAGTTTTATTATGGGCATTAAATGGATCAAAGACAAGAATTTATCAAGCCAAGTCATCGACATCAAAGTGTTGCTATGTACACACTCCATCTTCACAGTCATTTTCAAATCGAATTTTTTTTGGCAATCATCCATTTGTCATTGATGCAAGCTTGACCAAGTTTTTGAGGACATGTTAGAAGTCCAATGCTCTATATAGGGGGATGAACTCCTTGCAAATTTTCCTATCAAGGAGTTCGTGGATCTGGCCAAAACAGGAAAGGCCCAAGACCAATATTCTTTGCTTTTACTACAAAAGTCAGAGAAACACAGTACGTATATATAAATCATGGGCTTGCCATTCTAGAAATTCAGCTCAAAGATTTCCTTGTGGAAGAAGAGACTCACCAATCTAAAAGAAGGATTTTTTTATCTTGTATTTGTTTTTGAAGCTTTGGACATCACTATTTCAATTATCTAAAGCAAATTCAGTCACACTAAGTTATGTGGAGCTAACCTAGCATAATTGTTGAAATGGAGACATGGAGGCTTAATCACTCAAATTTTGACGTAAGAGCATTTAAATCATGCTAATAGACATCACATCAAGACAAGTATTGAGAGAGGAAAGCAGAATGATCATTAGGGTTAGAACAAATCTATGGCTAGGGATACAATATCAAGAGTATACTCAAAAGAGCATAGTATCATTAACAAACTCTCAAATTCATGGCTCTCTCCTTTGACACAAATGTGGAAAGGAGCTAACTATGAAAAATGCAAGATTTAGAGTGTTTAAATCTCCAATTGATTCATTGAAGCATTTGAGTTTGCAAAATGTCCAAATCAATCAAGACTAGTCTCGGATTTTTTGTTAGAAACTCATCAAGATTGATTCTTTGGCAATTGCTCTATGATCAACAAGTACAAAGCAGTCGATGCAACATGAAATACTTGTGGGACATCAAATCACTTTGTTAGCATTCAATTCAGTATTTAGATCATCAAAATAAAAAAACAATGGATGCTCCAACTCAGTCTTGGAAAACAATGTCCCAAAAACTAAAAGTTGCATCTCAATGAATGAAAGTAGAAATGATCCTCATCAAAGCAATGAGGGATCAGCTTAGATCTGAGCACTAGGGGAATACATCATTAGGTTTAGATCTTACCCTACAATCTAAGCTCAAAAATTAGGAGTCATATCCATTTGGTGGTTGGATTACGTGAAGACATGTGCAGTCACCAAATTAGGACATTAATTTTGGGGCTCATCTTGGCCACCTCCTAAGCACGTGAATGGATACAAATCACCTCAAAAATAGCACCTAACTATGTACAAAGAAGTGGGACATGTGGCCAATCACAATAGATGCCATGTGGCATGCTTCAAACTAGCTAGATTTTAACAATTTTCACACTCCTAAAAAATGGCTAGTTTTTTAACATAGTTATTCCAATAGTTTATCTAAATTTAATGAATGAAGATTTTAGCAAGGGTTTAGTAAGAATATCAGTCACACAATTTTGAGTATCCACATGATCCAATTTGATTTTCTTGGCTTGATTTTTTTTTTTAACACCAAATGCTGAGATAGGATTGCCCTACACAATGCCATCTTAGCTTCATCAATGAGATTGATATTGCCCCCACAAAATATTATGTCACCTACATAAAGTACAAGAATTACAATGTCACCACCTAAATATGTACAAATAGGTGGGACACGTGGTCAACCAGAATAGATGCCATGTTGCAATTCCTCTTGTTGCATGCAAATTTTCCATTAATAATTTTTATATACAGCACTTGGTATGTATGACCTTTGTGAGCATATGCATTCTACAACTCTTTTTTAGCATAATGTCATTAAGATCTTAAAATAACAATTTGAGTTTTTATGAGCATCTTAAAGTACTCATTTAAATTCTTGTGTGCAAATCTACATCTTTGTGTATTAATTTTGTTTTCGTCATCTAATAAAATTACTTCTTACACTCCTATGTTAGCACACACGTCATAGCTTGCATTTTCATTGAATATTCTTATTTGGTTGTCAATGGTGGCTAGATATTTATATTTTTGAGAAATCAAGATTGTTTGGGTTATTGAGTTTTCAAGCCAGATCATTTTCCAATAATGGGTATTTAAATTCCTTCATTGAATATCAAATACCTCTTCAACCACCTAGTTGCCTATTTCACAAGTATCACACATTGGTGTGAGAAAAATAGCTTATGCACATTAGAAAAAATTTGAGCTTGAAAGAGGCCATATAAGGATTGCCACGTAGGATGGCAAATTCTGGCAATGCAAAATACAAAAAAAAGCTGTTTTTGCCCGTAGTTCTACCCGTACCATATTCAATAATTAAACACTATAAGTATAATATAGTCTATGGTTGCTAAAAAATAGTGTGACTTTCTAACCATAGCTTTGATTGAGATGAATATAGTGCCATTATAAAGCGCTCAACAAGAGCTTTCCAGTGCCACCCTACATGACAGTTTTGAGCTCTGGTTAAAAAGTTACGAGGAGTCAAACAAATTTGCCACATCCAACATCGCTTTCGAGCACAATTGTCTTGTCAAAAAGGTTAAACTAGTCAACCATGCTCGAAAGTGATATCACAGGTGACAAATTTTTTGATGGATCTAAAATGACAACATCTCAGCCCAACATCTTGCATCAAATCCAATTTTCCATGCAAGGTCCAAACACATAGAGATTTGTCATCACTTTGTGAGGGAAAAGATGTAAGCAAAGGAGATCTCTTTTGAACACGTATCAAGTAGTGAGTGTGTGGCTGATATACTCACTAAACCTCTTCAAAGTGCAGCATTCATAAAGTTAAGAACATATCTTGGGAGTGATTATTAAATCTATGTTAGATCCAAATTAGCTATGAGGAGGAGTGTTATAAATGCACAAGCTAGTTTGGACCAATTTTGGTCATATGAATTGTAATTGGTAAGATGGCCATGTTGTGGGATGTCACACGTGCCAAATAACATAGGATGCTTTTCAAGAACTTTATTCTTCATCCTACATTGTGATGGCACCTTTGAAATAAGGCCAAAAATGTACATCTCAAGATCTCGATCCCCAATTAGGGTGGATCAAGTGACCTATTAGGTTGGATATTAGGGTTAGTTCATGATGAGTTCGGAGAAGCCCTAAAATGTTCAGATTTGAGCTACTTATGTATAAATATGTGATGGTTTCTCCATCAATGTATGAGTAAAAATTTGATTTCCCTTCTCTCATTGTTGTTGGTGATCTCTATGCTTGATATTTGCCATTTGCATTTGTGGGATTGATAAGAGAGTTGAGGTACTATCCTCTGCCTGTGGTAGGCCGTACACTCACACATGTAAAGGGAATTGCAAGAATTGGAGCCTTATAGTGGAGTTAAAGCCAAGGAAAAGCTAGTAAACAATAATTTGGGTGGTGTTTTTGGTATTGGATCTCAATTGGATCTATTCAAGATGCTTCCTCCATCATTTCACAAGTTTATTGGAGTCTTTTTGCTACATTTTTAATAGCTCCGATATGTCGGTGCCACCTGTTGAGCGATTCTCGAGTATTTCTACAGATTGTGTAGAAACATGTATAAAACTACAGAATTGAATAAATGAAATGGATGTAGATTGAAGATCAATTATTCGGATGAATTACTCCTGATAGTAAAATAATCCAACATCCCATTGGAAGGTACACAAAAAATGATCAAAAACATTGTGGATAAATCATGCATATGAGTGTTGACATCGGGGTCTATGTCTAGGCGAAGGACTCTGGTTGACATAAGATAGAAAATGTTTTATTTACATGAAGCACACATGAAAACTAAATTCATTTATTATTACTGTGTCTTTAGCCACTAGTACCAATGTCTTCCCATGACAAGACACAACTATTGAGGGTAGGTTTTGTGCTGGAGGGTGGTGGGGATTGACCTTCGAGAAAGTCTCTTGGAAGCCTAGACTGCAATATTTCAAAGAAGTTTTTTTCTTGAAAAAGTGATCGAGGATAATTTGATATATGAATTTGGCATAGTAACTATTGGCTCTTCCACATGTGACTACACAGTGCAAATTTATTACATCCACATTGCGACTACAAAGACTTCAATCACATAGCATCTATTGGACAACCATAGACACCAAATGAACATATATACTACTTTTTTTTTGGGGTGCTCACTTTTGCCCATTGAGCTGTTTCATGCATTCCACTACAAGTCTAATTTTGGTTGGAGACAATTAGAGATTAAAATAACCATATTTGAAACCCATCTAGTGTGATAATTAACCATCTCACACATGTTTTGCATTGTGACTATTTTCTATCTAAATTGTCTAGCTTAATACATTAGTTGGATGGAAGAAGAGATGATTTTCTAAATTTTTAATGAATGATTATGATTGTCATATTATTTGCTCATTTCTTCTATCAATCTCCTTGACATGATAATCCAACTTGTGAATGGTTGTCATGTGATTGATATGTTTCATCTTTTTGTACTCTACAAATTGTTTTTCCTTCACATTGAGTACATATTATGTTGTGTTGTTTATGGTAGCAGCCAACAAAAAAAAATCATTTATATTTCTAAATTAAAAAGTAGGACGACTAATTTTTACATTCCAACTGTAATTTTTAATAACTAAATTCCAATATGTTCAAATAGTGTTGAAATTGAGTCAAATAGGTTCTATTAACAATATCTTACATCTAATTTGCCATACATACAATCATTTTGGTAAAATGTGGCTAAAGAAGAGCAACATCAACTAATCTACTAGAGTTGTATTATCTTCAAAAACATCTTTTGATCACTTATTCAGTGCTTTTTCAAATTGTCAAAATCATGCACATAGCTTATAGTATTTTTGATGTCTAGTGGTCTAGCGGTGTTGTGTATTCTAATGCATATTTTGTTCTTTAGCTAAGAGTTACCACATTTACACAGTTGACCACTCGAAGGTAATAGGTCGCGATATTACATTTTTCAATGAACTGACTTGATATTAATGAATGCAAAGGAGCTATAGGAACTTTCAAGAACAAGAGAGGTGGTGGTGACTATAAATAATAGCCCATTGAAGTTGATCCCAAACCTATAGCTTCAAAAAATGTATGTCATGTTCTAATACATGATCTAGACTTAAGAGGGTTGTGAGAGGGACCCAAGACTTGGCACAAGACCATATTCTCCTACTAGGCCAACACAAACAATTTGACCACGGGCTTTCATTCAAATTATATATATGATTTATTAGTTCTAGGTAGTGGTAGAGATCCTGCGTGCATTGTGATCATTTCAAAGCATCCCATTTATTGACCCAAAAATTACATATGGTGCATGTTTTCCAAATGATCTATTTCATCCGTCCGTGGGTGGCATAATGAACCTATAGCAACTCGATGGGTGGCATAATAAACCTATAGCAACATGATGGGGGAATTTCGCCCTGCGGACTTCTAGTGGAACATCACATGCAATCCCAAAGTGTCAATATGAATCTATTAGAATGATTTTTAAGAATTAAAAAGGCCATCCGGCCGATTCAGATATTGACATAGTAAATAGTAACTGGTATTTTAAAAAATAAGGATGTTTTGATGAACTTCAACCTTCAAATGGTACTTTTGGTACTTTTGTATAAAAAAAAAATCACATCGAACCAGAAGAAAGCCAGTAATAAGTGGTGGATGGGTGTGTTTGAGCTTGCCTCTAAAAGCACCGCTCGAGAATCAGCTCGTCACTCGAATGTTTTGGCTCGGAGAATGGTAAACCCCCTTGTACACTAACATTAGTCTCCGTAGAAACAAATGTTGATCCTATTGCCAAGGTTCGTCACAACTATTCATGCTTGCACTTTGATAGAAGAACATTGATTTCATGGTCTCTTTGTATACACTCAAGTTTTTGTGTGTTGTGTTCTAACTAGAGACTTTTGAGTTCATGACTTATTAACATGCTATCACATAATGGTGAACAAGTTAAAATGATTTGCCATTTGAAAGCATTTCTCCTAGAAATTAACTTAGCCTAGATATCATTCACATAGGAAAATAACCATGTAACCATCACATGATAAAGATAAAGAACATTGCAACCAACATGCCAAATCACTTGTAACTAACACATTGATGCCTTTTATGTTGTCAATCAATTCAAAAATTAACATGACAAAGCTTTTCATAACGAGCTATTTACACTCTCGAGGGAAATCATTAAGCACATTGGAATGCACTCAATTTGGCATAAATGGGTCACCGAGCCCTCTAATGAAAAGTCGATATTGGTGGCATCACTCTCTGTAGCAATGAGAGTTGAGACTTGGGGCTTGCATTGGAATATCCCATGTTTCCTGGCTCATGCGCATCCATCTTCGTTGAAGTTATGGTGTTGTACTATGCTCCCTCCTCTCGGGGGAACTTTTTGTGGAAGGGTTGACTTTGATAATGTAGTCCTTGACCTAGAGACAACCTTGGCCACATGCTCTTGGCATGTTGAGCTCCAAGAGCCGACCTCAAGTTCAAGAGCTAACTCGACTCCTAAAGATTGAGTGATCAACTCATCCACAAGCCAAAGTCTTTATGTGACAAATTTGATGTGCTAGCATCCACGCATGTAGGAGCTTACCTAGATTTGCCTATACATGCTTTGGGAAGACAAATTCGAATTTAATTTGTTTTAAGTTTTCCTTTTGGCTTTTAGATTCAATGTTTTATCCTTTTGTACAATAATGAGTTTTCCCATCCTTTATAATAAAAGTAAGTTTCTCTCTCTCTCTCTCTCTCTCTCTCTCTCTCTCTCTCTCTCTCCATTGAAAAATCTCGAAGTGGCATCACTAACATCCAATTGAACAGAAGCAAGGTGGGGGGGGGGAGGGATGTTGGAGGCTACGACCTATGGTAGCCTTTAGAGGGAGTTTGAATTACCCTCACTAACAGAACATCTTTTGGTTGGCTACGATGGCCTTTGGAGGTTGACTTTTTCAACTTCTTGCCTCAAGTGAATCTCAACCTATCTATAGACTCATGGATGATTTAGGTCATATTGGAGTTTAGGGACAATTTGCCATGCTACATGTGCATAAGATATTGCTCTCTCTTGTATCTACTTTTTCCACTTAGGTGATTTCTCCCATTCCCCATGCTTTCTTTAGCTTCAAAACCCTACACATGATTTAGGGTTTCTCCATACTCATATTCCATATTTCAAGGTTTGCTTTTGGGTCAAGCAAAATGCCCACATGTCATTTTTAAGAGGGTAACTTGCCCATGCTAGTCATGCACCTTAGGTTTTGAAGCTAACCCTAAATAGGGTAGTGGCACCTGATAGTCACGCAAATTAGGGTTATGAGAAAAGCCATAACTAGGGTTGTGGGGCCCTAATATGCAAGGTCGACCCTCTCTCCATTTTAGGGTACATACATAGATATGTGATCAAGACCCTGCTTCTCCTTCTGCCCTTTCTAGACTTGGCAGCTTCTGCGCACAAATCTTCGTATTTTAGTTTTGTTTCCATCCTGTCTCAGAGATCAAGCTATGACGATGCTGCCTGTTCTGCTGTCTATCACACTTTGATGAGCACAGAAATTGTTGCACAGGAGCTTGCGGTTTCTATTACCACCTCATCTTGTGAGCTGAAGCTAAGCCTTGTACTACACAGCAACAGCACAGAATGGCATACAAAGCAATAGAACAGAATAGATTAGATTAGAAGAAATAAAGAATATGGGTAGAGTGTAAAAGCGCTTTTCAAAGTGATTGATGTATATGATGTGTGGCCATGTGTTCCAGGGCCGTTCCAGAAAGGAGGAGAGAGATGGCCAGTGCGGAACAGCTGGTTTTGGAACTGATCGTACCTGAGCAGAGGGAGAACGCTCTCCTGGACCTTTCTAAGGTATTAAAAATTTCTCGTTTGTACCGAAATTCGTCTGTACCAATTTGTGTGGAATAATTATGTAGGGTGCCACTGATGCTCTGGGACGAGGCTGTGGATTTGAAAGCGTTTGTAACTCAAGCCTAACCTAAGAAATTCAGGTTATTTGAAGGAAAATCTGTCAGAACCAGAAACCCTATGTACGGAATCAACCCCAAAGTATAGTAGAAATTATGCAGAACGGAAGAAACCCTGATGTTACGAAGACGTCCAATACTTACCAGTTTTGAGAATTTGAGCTATTTTTATGGAATGTTTTATTACTTGGAGTCTTTTTTAGTGTTCCTTTTTCCTACTTCAAAAAGTCAATGCATGTGGTTGCTTTAAGAATCTAAGTCCTGCTCAGAGAGAAGTTTAAATTATCATCAGAACAATATTGCATGTTGACATAGTGCACCTTTTTTGCACTTTGCTTCTACAAGTCCATCACAAATTTTGGTTGTTTGTACCTATGATATTTCAGGCTTCTTTTTCATGTATAGTCGTCTCTAAACGAGTAGGTCTTGAGGGAGGGAAGATTCGAACTTTCTCAATCATGCAGTCGACCATGTTGTTATAATGGTGATGCTTCAAGGTGCAAAAAGTTATTTTTCTTGCACATTACGAATTTAGCTGAAACTTTTGTATATTATTGCAAGAGCTTTTCTTTTAATGGAAAAAATGGAGCCCCATTTATTGTTATGCTCCCTTGGACCTATCTTTTATGCTTCTTATCATGACCATAGACCATTCTTTCTTGACATAGAAAACTATGCGGTTTTGTATAATTAGGATGTGACATGTCATCTTTTTCAATGCCTTTTGTTTGGGAAATTCTGTTGATTTTATGTTTTGTCATGTGGTAGATTCCAATAAGATTGGGAAGCTATGGTTGTTGATTAGCCTTTGAAAATCGACAGTATAGGCTGTTGTTTAGCCTCAAGAAAAACAACATGATACAATTATATGAATCAATAGGTTATTGATTAGCCTTAGAAAATTAATATAAAGTCGTCTCAAGTGAAGTAGGTTCCTTCAAGGAAGATGGACGTACACCGGTTGGGAAGTTTGCATATGACATGTGTCAGGATAAATAGATGTCATGATGAGATGCTTTCTAAGTTAGAAACTTTGTTGGGGCAAGTGACTCTATGTGTGAGATAAAGGCAGGAGATTCCGTGGAGAAGATAGTGTCAAGTGCTATGTGTGAGAAAGTATTTGAGGAGTAGTATCAGTTACTTTGTGTGAGGAAATATTGTGTATATTTTATCTTTCTATTGGGGATGCTCTATTACTTGCATATTTGATTTGGATCATGGATGACATTCTATTTGTATGATTGTTGGAGAGTGGTTGGGATGCAAACATGAAGTGTACATCCAGGGAAGTAATTCAGCTAAGTCCATCACATGTGGTAACTTATGAGAGTACTAGGAGAATTGAAGTGGATTCAAGTCAAGGAATTGACACAAGTGGAGCCAACTTCTTATAAAGCACAAGTTTCTAATGTGGGTGGTGATGCATGGGATTGGATGTTGACATTTGTAGAGATCTATTTCCTACTTATGATTGTCATGATGGTGTTGTAGTAATCAAAGAGGATTAAATTTTCTTTATGGTGTTGGTGAGATTCTTACATATTTGTGATAGGTTGGAAGATGCTCAAAAAGACCAAGGGAGTCAATCTTCAAGAAAAGTTCTCAGGGTTATGGCAAAGGTTATCATGTCCACATAATTTGATTCAGGGGGAGTCAAGGTTCTTTAATTCAAAGGAAGTTAAGGAATCGGGTGATATGTTGCAGTCATGGTGGTCACACATATACACTAAAGGGACATGAAGACTAAAGCAAGACATTGGGAAGTCATATGAAGTAGCTTAATATGAAAGGATTGACATATGAAGGAATTCTGTTGTCATCTACGATTAATCAGGATTATCGAGCCATGCCTGTGTGCTAAATCTAGGGGCCCTGACCTATATTTAGTAAAGTTAAGTTAGGATTTAGTTAGACTCAAGGTCGACATTTGAGTGTTTGGAGCACAAGTTTTGTTATAAATAGGCATTGGTGCTTTTATCTTTAATAGAGACATCATTTTGGCAATTGCTTTTAGGCTGCTTTTGCTTTTGCTTTTCGGCATAGACCAAAGTCTATAAGTATGTAGTGCGCCCTACCTCATTTGCAATGGGACATAATTGGAGTTTCTCATCTCTTGTGTTCTCTCTCATGGGTTTGGCTATTGTTTCATCACAATCGGAATCGTGTCTTGGGTTACTTGTATGAGCAAGTCAGTTTTCTAACAATAGGGTATGCCTAATGAATTTGCATGTTGAGCCAAAGATAGCAACATCACAGACAGAGGGAGTAGTGGCCTGATGAGGCCCTGGTAGACCTAGAGGCAGCAGCAGAGGCAGGGGCAGAGGCACAGGCAAGGGGAAAGGTTTAGGGACACAGCCGCACGTACTTGAGGAGGATTCCTTATCTTCTTACTTGTCTACCAGTGATACTGATGAGGAGGAATCCCCATCTGATCATGATGCCTCCGAGTCATAGAGATTTAGCATTTTATTTTGTGTGACATGAGTCTATGAGTCCATTGTCCGTGTATCATACTCATGTACTTGGCCATTGCCCCACTAATTGTATATATCAGAGCTTTATCGTTTATGACATCAGACATTTTGATCATTCTCATGAGGCATGTGTGGAATGTGGATCAACTCCATGTTTTTGTATCATATGCACTTAGCACTTTAGTCTGCACTATGTGATTGCTTTCAAGTTTAAGTTTTGGTATGCAGCATGTTGAAGCCTAAATGTTTTGTTCAGTTAGTGAATGGACTTCAATGTAATATTCCCTGTTAAGTTAATAGTTACCATGCTTTGCAATGTGTTTGAAATTTTTTTTAATCCCTAGATGTTGTTTTTTCCCACCCAGCACATAATTTTAAAAAACAAAACAAAAAAGAACCAATTTTTTTTCTTGCAATGTTCTGATCCGGAATGCTGCTGGATCCCAGAACCGTTCTGGAACGCTCCTGGAACATACAATTCTAACTTCCGGAATGCTGCGCATCAATGAGTCTAAAAGCATGTTACTTGTATCTTCAGTCGCTTGAGGACCGAGGTGTAACGTGTTGATAGCTTTCTTGAAAAACTGGAGATTCTGTTCAGGGAATTTATCAGAGCTGTGGAATATAAATTTTTTTCTCAAGAGGATGGAGATCCTGGTTCTTAACAAGGGACATATTCTTTAGATCCTATTTGATGTGACTTAGTTTTCTGTCTATGCACATGCTAAATTAAGAAAGTCTTTCTTCAGTATTTCACAATGTTGGCCTGCTTGGCATGACGAGAATGCTTAAAGTCAATAATAATCAAAAATCAAATTCTGTTTTACAAACCTTGTTGAAGGAATATGCATACCAGAAATTTATGGCATCGCGAGTCCTAAAATATGATAATTATGTGACCGTTGTATGTGCAGGTCTTATATTATGTAAGAATTTTTCTGGAAGTTTGGTTTTGTCTCTCTTAACAGCTCCTCTCTTTTCCCTTTATTTGCAGAAAAGAGAATCGTTTCAGGAGTTAGCTCCGATGTTATGGCATTCTTGTGGTACTATTGCAGCTCTTTTACAGGTTGTTATTCACTTTTCAGCTTGTATTAAGCTGTTCAAAGCCTTAATTTGATCGATATTTGGACAAATTTTGGGGTTTCATGAATGATCTTGATAAAAATTAAGTGGAAGCACAGTATGAAATTTGTACTAGCAAATGGCTCTTTCTTTGTTCATCAATATGATTTACTAGCATATGGCTCTTTATCTGTTGAATGCCAAGAGAGTTCTTAGATGCGAAGGGTTTGCTCTTTCAAAATGTTGGGAGTTGATTACACACACATAGCCTTTGTTGCTGAATGTAAGAAACTTGGCATACCCTGATTTTTGATACCAAATGTTAGAAAATGATATAGACATGCTCGAGAGTTGGGGTCCCATCTTGTGTATTATGGAATTAGTAACTCACTTATAGGTGGCACTAGCTAGTAGCTTGAGCTAAGGGGACTAGGTGGGTACTAGGGGCATCTTTGACAAGACTATATATTAATCATAACTTGGGTGGCTCATGAGTACATACATAATTGTAAAATACTAGCTATTTCCACCTACATTCTTGTTTTGCTGCCAAATGTCGTCCTGACTAGCTTTAGTCATTTTGCACATATCATGTACATGCAGTTGATGGAAAAGCAGCTACAATTCTTGAGAACATTTTTATAACGATGGATTTCTCATTTTCACATTGCAGGAAATAGTGTCAATCTACCCAATGCTTTCACCTCCAACTCTAACAGCTGGGGCATCGAATCGTGTTTGCAATGCTTTGGCACTTCTTCAGGTGAAACAGTATAAATACTACAATATATATTGCCTAAAGACAGCAACTTGAATTGCTTAGCAATTTTGAATATGAATCTAATAGAATGCTTAAATATAATTATGTAGTAGAGTTTAAGTACTATTATAACCAGTTTGAAACTTCGAGTTTAGATGAATAATGTGAAACCTTAGTGCTTATTTATGATTCAATGGCAATCTGATATCTCCAGACTCCAATTGTGTTTTTAAACTGTTGAATGCATTTTCTAATTTGCCATCTTCTTTGATCTTATACAGTGTGTTGCCTCTCATCCTGAGACACGGACACTCTTTTTGAATGGTACGTAATATTGACAACTTTCCAACTTTCATGAGGCCTGTCCATTCTTCTGCATATTTGATGGCTTGTCTAAAGGAGCTATTTAAGTATTCAGTTTTTCAGCATCTCACTATGACAATCTGTTTCGTTGTCTCTTTCTTTGATTATATTTCTATGCTGTTTTGTAACGAACTATTTTGCTCTTTATATCTTGTTTTGTAATAGTCGAGTTTCTTGCCTTGTTTTTGCTTATAGTGAACAATTTAATATGCAAAAAGAGTGATGATACAATAAGGAGCGGTCTAGTCAACTAGAATGCAAAGTTCATCTTTTCTTTGGGTATATCTGGTTTCATACCATGCTACAAAAAATTACTTCCTTTCATCGTACTCTAGTGAGCATGTCTTGTAAGGGTTTCGACAGTTAATTTGTTGTAAAGTATTCTCAGCCCTAAAATCCTAATTCAAACTACACCAAACAGAGCATCACCATTGGTATGGTGACACTTCATCAGCTTTTATCTTTTATGTCATTGTCAGAGAAAATAATGTCCCTTTATCTCTCTTCGTCAGGCAGCAGTGCCAAATTTCCTGAGTCTGCTCACTATGCTCTTTTCTTCCAGATCAATTGAAGACATACTCAGCTGCGATAGGAATTTCGGACTTCTTGAATGAACTTAAGAAGAAAACGTTTCATGCTTAAAAGAGTTCTAACAATCAAGCCCTACGCCTGCCCACATGAAATTTTTCATACTCTCAATAACACAATTTAAAATAAATGTTGCATTCTCGAAGTTATTGTCTCCCAATGCCAGCTAACATAAGGGGTTGAATTGCTACTATAGCAAATTATAATTTAGAAGTTGTGTTTTTGGCTTTCTCAAATATCAAAGTGTCCCCTTATGTGAATATCATGAGCCAAGTAGTTAACAAAAGCATGGCATCTTTTTATTTCAATGTTCACTGTCTTCAAAGATTGTAGGATGGCTGCTCCCAATAGGATACGGTTGCACGTCTTAGTGGGCCCATGAAGGCTGAAGCCAATAGTAACTCTTGCTAGGTACTTTCTGAGGGGATAAGATGTGATGAGTACTGTGATATACTTGGGCTAAAAAATAATCTTGATGAAAATCTGGTTTATTGACTCCAGCTCAACATGTTGATGAATCATGATCCTAATGGAACGTTGGCCTTAAGCCATTTTGGGCTCTGAAGGATGCGAGCATTAGCTTGCAGGGGCGGACAAATCTTTCAATCCCCACAAGTAAAGGCTATAAATTGTCTAGGCATAGTATTGGGAACCAATGTTGCCACCTTACTCCCATACTACTGTACTGCCCTATGATGTGTTTGAACTTGCATAGTTGCAGCGAATCGCAATTTGCTGGGTCCGCGAATCGCGATTCTGAACCCAGAATCGTGAAAAGAAACAATTTGTTTTTTTTTTTTTTTGGAAAAATAGCTTATGGCTGAAATTTCTTTAGGGGAGCAATGGTAAACCAGCGTTTTGCCTCCCAGAAGTGCAGTAGATAGGGCAGAAACAGATCTTATTTTCAATAGCTATTTGGGAGTTATTTGCTTTGGTTCTCAATAAATGTTGATGTTACAGTTTGGGCTAAATATTGGGCCCTTATTGGTGCCCATTTGGACCCCCATTTTTATCTTAGGGGGGGTGCAGGGGGGGCGCTGCCCCCCCTGCTATTGTCACCGGGGGGGGGGGGGTCCAGGGGGGGCCGGCAACAGCCACCTAGGCCCCCCCCGGCGGGGGGATCGGGGGGCAGTGCCTCCCGAAGCAAAAAGCGAGATACAATTGCTCTACAGTTCTCTATCTCTATCCCATTGGAACCATATGTGATCGTAACGGTTTTGAATTTTATCCTTGACAGAACCCAACATGGATTAATGCACCTGAACTGGACCATCCTGCACCCGAAACAGTCGGCAAACTACACAGTAATAATGCTATTAATTAGAGCTTTCATCTGATATCCATATTGCCCAAAAAACAATTTAAAAAAAAAACGATTCTAAACGATTTGGTTTTTTTCCGAATCGCGATTCAGAATTGTAGTGCATCTATGGTTTGAAGTATGCCATAGTTTGCCATACCCTTACCTCAAAAAGTATACAATTTCAAAAAACATAATTAACATGGACTAAACATCTACGACTAACACTTTAAGCTACACAAGTGCAATAGTGGTAAGATGGCCTATCATGGATGAGTATTTCAGACAAACCATGGGTGCAACTCTTGCGCTCTACAGGCCATATTTGAGTTATGTAGGCACATGCACACCTCTAAATTTCACTTTTGTTTTAATGTTATATGGTCACAACGTACACATACAGATGAATGTACGGCTGTGTGTATGGCCTATTCTCCATACTTGTATGGCTTATACTCCATATGTGTATGGTGTCAATTATAATGGGAACTTTTTGAGGGACGCATCTTGATATGCAAGAAATGTGGAGAATTTTCTGTGAAAATCTTGTTGTATCTGTTTATCTAGTGAGAATCAAGCTTTTTTAAACTCACATATAATTACCTAAAATTTTCTTTTCACATATTATGCGCATTATGAACAAATTCAAAACGTAGCATAAAGAAGCTGATTTGGACCAATAAACTAGCAGTATGAATTTTGGGGATATGATACCTAAGCATGTCTTGATTTGCTACTTAATTCTTTTTATATTGCTGTGTTTCTTCCTGCATGTTTGACTTTGGAGCTGGTGTTTTGGACGGTGCTGCTTCTTGTCTTTTACTGCCTTTTTTTGTTGCTTTCTCTTTTCATTTCATTTTAATTTTGGCTTGACATCATGCTGGAGAGCCTGAAGTTGTCTTTCCTGGTTTGGGCATAGTACTTCTTATTTTGTCACATGACTTGAGTTATGAATATTTGGTGATTATTTTTGTAAGAAAACTTACCAATTTTATGGCTTGCCAAATTCAAAATGGGAACAGATCCTGATAGGATGCTTTAATTGGCGTTTTTGCTTTTTTGCTGTATGCAGCACATATTCCCCTATACCTTTATCCTTTTCTGAATACTGTGAGCAAAACACGTCCGTTTGAGTACCTGCGCCTTACAAGTCTTGGAGTCATTGGTGCGTTAGTCAAGGTAAACATGTTTGCATATGAAAGATTCGAGATTTTAAAAATGCATGCAATTTGCTTTAGCTAGATCAAAATCTTGAGGTTAACGTTTGGTGCATGCAGGTTGATGATACAGACGTTATCAACTTCCTTCTTTCTACAGAAATTATACCACTTTGTCTTCGCACCATGGAGATGGGTAGTGAATTATCAAAGACAGTGAGTATCCATGAATAATGGCCATCCTTAATTCTCTTTGTGGGACAATGGAACAATCTCACCTTATGAGAGAAATGATTCTAGTGTCTCTGATCAAGTGATTGTGCATGCTAGGAAAGTGTTGACCTGCATGGAAAGATTAGATGCTTGTTATGGTGGACATGATCTTAGACAAAGAGACATATGTCACATACCTATATGGTTAGAATGGACACTAATAGCTCATCATAGTCACAAGTTGATTGAAATCAAGCAGATTTGAATAAACTCATTACTTTTTTGAAGTTTGATTCTTTCTATTGCAAAAAGATTTGAAAACCCCTAATCTCTTTTTCCAAAATAAAAAAAAGGGCAGGATAGATAAAGATTTCTGAATCTTATATCTATAAAACATCGATCAAGCCAGTTTGGGAGTGTTCAAATTGCAATTCTTTCTTACTATGGAGCTCAGCATTCAAACTTACAGAGGCATTCTCATTTATTACAATGACGTGTGTAGGTAGCAACATTCATTGTGCAGAAGATCCTTTTGGATGATGTAGGACTTGGATACATATGTGCGACGGCAGAACGCTTTTTTGCTGTGAGTGCAGTTTTGGGAAACATGGTACAGATGCTGGCAGAACAACCGTCTGTTCGGCTGCTGAAGCATATAATTCGTTGTTACCTACGTCTTTCTGACAACCCCAGGTTTTGTCTCATTTATCTTTTTTTCATTGCAAGTTGTAGGACAACTGCTGGTCTCTCTCTTTGTGGAACTAGCCATTCACCCTGAATGTTGAGTGAACGTATATTTTTTCTACGCTGTGCTACCTTTATGAGAGATTCTAGTGGCTTTCCATGATCATGCTTTAGTCATCCACCCCCTTGTATGCCCACACGCTTGACCCTTGCATAGATGCATGTATTTCAATTTCCCACATGCTCGACCCATGCTCACATAGATGCACACGCATCCCGGCAGACTCGCATGGCCACACATATGCCCTCACCCGCACACCCACATGTACTTGCGCACATGTGCCTGCACACATGCGCACGCACAATTGGTCAATCAATTCTTTAGTGTGATGTATGTTTTGTGAGAAGTGAAATAAGTTCTCTATTGCACAAATGCCTACCTAGCATCAAAATTATCAAGTCTTACACCTTGTGTTTTTCCAATCTTGTATGCAGAGCCTGTGAAGCGTTAAAAGCATGCCTACCTGAGTATCTTCGAGATGGAACTTTTAGTGCTTGTCTGCGGGTATGTCGCAACCAAAAGATAATCTTATTCGTTACCTAGAGTATGTCTTCCAGGCTTACAGAAATCATTCTTTGCTATCAGTTTGTAGACATCTACAACATAGTTGCAGCGAATTGTGATTCGTGAACTGCGATTCTGACCGCGAATCGTGAAAAAAATTTAATTTAATTTAATTATTTAATTAAATTTTTTTGAAAAATAGTTTATGGCTGAAATTTTTTTATGGGAGCAATGGTAAACCAACGTTTTGCCTCCCAAAAGTGCAGTAGATAGGGCACAAACAGATAAAAGTCGGTAGCTATTTGGTTGTTATTTGCTTTGGTTCTCAGTAATTGTTAATGCTACAGTTTGGGCTATCAACTCTATGGATGATGATCACTTTTGCAATCATTTCACTGGAGATTTGAGTGCAATGGGCATAAATATTGGGCCCTTATTCGATGCGCATTTATCTACGGGGGGGTGCGGGGGGGGGGGGGGGGGTTTGCCCCCCTGCTACTGTCACCGGGGGGGGGGTGTCCAGGGGGGGCCGGCGACAACCACCTAGGCCCCCCCTGGCGGGGGGATCGAGGGGCAGTGCCCCCCGAAGCAAAAAGCGAGATACAATTGCTCTATAGTTCTCTATCTCTATCCCATTGGAACCATTTGTGATCGTAACAATTTTGAATTTTTATCCTTGACAGAACCCAACATGGATTAATGCACCTGAACTGGACCATCCTGTACCCGAAACATTTGGCAAACTACACAGTAATAATGCTCTTAATTAGAGCTTTCATCTGATACCCATATTGCCCAAAAAAAAACACGATTCTGGAAAAAATCCGAATCGCGATTCGGACCGCGATTCAGAATCGTAGTGCAACTATGATCTACAATTTGTTCTATGATAATCAGTTGATAGACTTAATTTTGTGTGGTTTTATTTATTGGAAGATCCATTTCAATGAACTACAAATTTCATATCCTATATAATGGTTCCTGGAATTTCGGTTTACACTTTGTTCTCTCTTACAAGTTGATGGCCATAGAATTAGAGTTTGTTAGGATCTGGACAAACGCTTGTGAATTGGTACATATCATAGATATGTATAGTTGTCTTAGATGGAATATAAAATCAAGTAGAAGTCTTGCATTCTCCTTGTATTGCTTTGGTGGTTATGCTGTATCAAAATGTTGAAGGAAAACATTTTTTGCTGAAATTTCACAATCTTCAATCAGCAGAATGGAACAGTTTCTATGTAAACAGTGTTGTGAATGAAAGTTGGTGTATTTTATCTACTGCTTTTCAATGAGTGTGATCAGGCATGTCAACTAGCATATATTGTATATAGGTGTAGTTATTGCATATGGAATTCAAATTTGAATCAAAGCCTCACATTCGCTTTGTATTGTTTCGTGGACATGTTGCAGCTAAATGCTGAAGAAAAATTGTTCATGTTCAAATTTTGTAACGTTCAATCAGCAAAATGAATGAATCTATATTAATACAATGCTATGAATGAAAGCTGGTGCATCTTATTTATCCTTGCTGCAATCGTTTGATCAGGCCTGAGTAGTTGACATGCAGTAATGTCCAAGTTTAATGTGTCATTCAACTGTTTTACAGGAGGACCCCACAACTCGAAGGTGGCTCAATCAACTGCTTGTGAACATCAGCGGAGGTCAAATGCATCCAGGACATCGTGTACCTTCAGGAATTCCATTTAGTTCCATGGAGCAGATTCTAACAGGGCAATAAAGAGAAATTTATACAGATCATCAATGATAATTCCTTCATAGGTCTCCTTTGTACAAACATATGTGAACTGCTCGACCCAATGATTCTGTGCAGTGTCATAAAATTCAATCCATCGATCGAGGAAGGTGTTGATTTAGGAAGTCTGTGCAGAGGAAGAACAAACTTATTAGTGCAAGTTTGCCGATCAGCTTTTTAGTTTTGGGCGTTTTAGATGCTGCTGCTTGGTCATCTTCAAGTGGCATCTATTTGAAACCAGGAGACCTTTTTGCCACAAATCCAATTGGATCAAAGTGATTCGAACTGGAATACTGATTCAGATCTGGTCGATTCGCATAGGAAGCATCACTAAGACGATGTAAAATTCTTGTCATCACGATGCCTGGATTTATTCTTCATAGAAATTCACTATTTTACTTAAAATTTTTCCTTTTTGGACTCAAGTTCACCTCTTTTAGCTGAAGGACATCGTGCACACTGCTCCATTCTGCAGTGATATTGTAATTTGTCAAATGGTTTATGGACAAAAGTATCCAGTATAACTCGCTTTGTACTTATTTCGAAAACTGTGAAAAAGTCGATAATGTTGAATAATTAAAATACATTACACAATTGTACCTCAGAAATATGTTAATTCAATTTTCAAGGGTTCATGTATGGGGTATACAATGCAGCAGAAAATCCTTCATGAAGCCTTGATATTCTTAGCAGATCTAGCATGAGCGGTAAATACAATTTGACAAGAAATAGATTACTTGCAGATATGGGCGTCTTCTTTTTATGCATGTGCTCTCCCTGTTAAAATTCAAGATTCGTACAGTTATTGCAGAATCTTCTGTGTGCATGAAACTGCTTGTTGTCTTACTAATCTGTGCTGCACAGAATATGGGTTCTCTGCAGTCCTTAGTCTTCAGATATTTTTAGTAGACTAAGGCTTTTTTGTGATTTACCTGCATATGTATGCATCATTGTTGTTCTGGAACGGTCGTTCCTGTTTGCAATTAATTTTTTTTTTCTTTATATATTATATTATATATGATATATATATATATATATATATATATATATATATATATCCAAGGTAGGGACCCCCAGTTGCGGACGCGCCAGGGACTCATCCGGGGTGGACGCGGGACGCGGACGCGAAATCCCCATTTGGGGTGGACGTGCAAGTCTGATATATATATATATATATATATATATATATAATATTATATATTGAGTACGTAAGGGCTGGTAGAATGCCATTAAACTGAAATATTTATAAGTTTGAAAAAAATTGCAAACACTGTTTGGTGCCATTTGAAAATTTGCTTATGTGATGAACATTCTATATGTACTTGCATAACTTGAACCCAGTTCGAGTAATTCCAAGAACAGGGCCGGCAACATCGAAATCCTTTTATTTGGCATTACATAACTCGAACCTGATTCAAGTTCAGATTTGACATATTGGATGGTTTCAAAAGTGGCTAAACCACATTCGACTGATTCTCAAGTCATCTGCCCAGCAATGCCTAGAAGAGATGAAGGGACCAAAACCCTAAAGCTAAAATTTTGATGCATCACCCATATAGCCTCTAGATATCATGTTGACAAAAAGTGCATTACAAGCACCTTACTCTAGGAGCAACAATGGCTTTTTAACTCACTAGAAAAGGAAACCAAAATTTTGAAAAAACAAGTCCCAAAAAAAGTTAAAACTAGAAGCTTAAAAAGTGAACCCTACATATTTGATTGAGAAATTGCAAATTGCAGCAGAAGGAAACCTACTATAAGAATTACAATGATGCAAACAGATTTGAAAAAAACACAACAATATTGGCAATCAACAAAAATGATGAGCTAACCATTGAAGTGATTGGCAATGACGCCTGCTTTAATACTATTAAACAGCCGAAAAATAGCACTTAACACAGATAAAAAATAGCACTTAACACAAATAAACATCCATAGATAAACATGTCAAAAAATTATTAGGGATTTACAGGCTCCTATAGTAAATAAAACTTTCTACAAAAAATACTATCTAACCCCCCATCAAAAGATGATTATTTTGACACCCATATTTAAAAAAAAAAAAAAAACTATGTTCCAGGACAAAATCTCGGAACGCGTTCCGGAACGTCCCAAGCATCTATGGTATGCATCATGATGGTATTTTTGATGTGCTTGAGTTTATTGGATATTACATTTTAGCATGAATTCGGAAAGTCGACAACGACAATCTCCATCGGCTCAGTGGAAATTTTGATGCGAGCTGGGGAGGAGATGTAGATACTCGTAAATTCACATCCGGATTCACATTCTTCTTCAACGACGGTCCTATCTCTTGGAATAGTTGTAAGTAAACCTCTATTGCCCTTTCTTCCACAGAAGCAGAGTACATTGCTGTTTTTGAAGGAATTTATTGTCAGACATTAGTCTGAATCATTACACTCCAGCAATTGTGTTTTGTGATAATCAGAGTGCTATTGCCTTATCGGCCAACTCTAGATTTCAATCTAGTAGTAAGCACATTGAGATTCGATATCACTATGTCAAGAGTAAGGTTCTTGACAGAGAGGTAAGCTTGACGTTTTGTCAAACGCAAGACATGACATCAGATGTGTTTACGAAGGCATTGAGCATTGATACACACAATAAATTTTGTGCATTGCTTAGTTTGAAGATCAAAACATTCATGGATCCAGATTAAGGGAGGGTGTTGGATTTATTCCGCTACTCTCCTGAATCCCATGTTAATCTAGTTCCATTCATACTGTTGCAGTTTTATATGCATTGTCGCACAGTCAGCAGAATCACTCTATTACTAAAGACATGCATCATAATAGCAACCGACTTGTCGAGACAACTTCCTTGACCCTATTGACTATTGGCAGCAACTCCGAATAGTCGAGGCCTTCTCACGCCCACTTCCTGTACTGTGCAACTACTTGGACAATGACAACAGCAGCCACGATCTACTTCAGACGGCACAACGGCTCCATGCCACCTTGTACATACATCTGCACCAATGTAAAATTGTATATAGATGATGATCATTGTAATTAATAAGACACAAGACAATAAGGTTGAGATAGACACATTGTAAATGCTTCCACGCATCGATTCTTTCTATCAGACTAATTGTCAGAATAAGCTCATAGATGTTATAGAGTACAATTAGCTTCTTGAGCACGCGATTTCACCTGTTCGTCTGAATTGTATTTTCACATACATCAATCTGAATCAACTGTCTTGCTATTGCGATCAAATTTTGTCAATGTTGTATGTTTTGCTATTCTGTTTTCTGTCTGACTTCTAAATTGCTTTGTTTGATTATCTACTCTTCCGCTTCCGCAAAGTGCAAATAGATTATTTGTGTTCTCCTGCAATTAATGGTAGTGCATGCACCAAGGATCGGTTTACTTTTATTCCGCATTTCCGACATATGATGACACCAAAGGCCGCCCCTCTCCCAATCAAGGTAAGCACAAAAGAGGCTACCTCTTGGCGACGCACACCTGACCCTCTAGTACCAACAGTATGAACATGGTATTAGAATGGAACCGATGGAAACATGAAGCCATTTATTGGTTGGAAGTGTCATTATGGGATGACAAACGCATACAACCCAGCCAAGGTAACTACTTTAACTCCATCTAGACCTCTAACCATTGCCATAGAGCTTGCGAACGAATCAAAGAATCCACATACTCCATGTGTATTAATGGAGGTGGTAAACCCCCCTCTAAGAAAGCTCTTAGTTCACGTAGATTAGTTGGTATCTGGAAATTTTTAATAAGCTCGACTTTATCTTTGTCGACTTCTATTCCTCTGTTAGATATTATGTGTCCAAGTAATATTCCTTCTTTCATACCGAAAAAACACTTCTCTGGATGAAGGGATAAACAAGTATCTCGACACCGTTGCAATGTTAATTTCAGCTTTTGCAGGTGTGTCTTGATATCACTATATACACAGAAATCATCAATAAATATTTCGAGAAAAGTTCTTAGGAAGGCAGCGAGAATTAACATCATGATTTGCTGAAAAGTCGCTGGTGCGTTACAAAGACCAAAGGGCATTTTGTTGTAGGCATAAGTGCCCCAATCCGTAGTGAATGTGGTCTTTGAACGATCTTCCTTTCGCACTCCAACCTGATTATATCCAAAGAATCCGTCACAGAAATTGTAACGCTCTTGACCAGCAACCTAATCTAAAATGGAATCAATGAAGGGCAGAGGATGATGGTCCTTCCTTGTGGCAGCATTGAGCTTGCAGAAATCCTGGCATATTCGTATTTTGCTAGTCTTCTTCTTTGGAAAGACAACAATGGGTGAAACCCATTCACTACTTAAGACGGGATATATAATACCTGCCTTAAGGTGCTTGTTGAGTTTGTCCTTAGTGGGACTGATTCGTGTTCGTCCGGACTTCATCTTCTTGATCGCGAACAATTTTCTGTCTTTTAATTTTCTTTTGTGAGGAAGCCCTTACAGGATCCCAGACACTCGACTACACATCACAGAACATATTCTATTCTAGCAATCATGATACGTAGCACAAGACAAGATGCACGAAAAAAAATAGAGTAACTAAATTATCAGATTTAGTTTAGAGTGAATTCGTCAGTGTCACGCTCGTTGGCGGAATGACATTCTACTCTTTCGCTGTGTTCTGCTCGTTGGCCGACTTTCATACATAGCTATGGTGTCTTTACTTTCTTACTCTATTCGCTACGTCTCTCTCTGTATTCACCTTTTACTTTATGATCCAAAGAGGATCGTTTATACCTCCACTATGTGGAGTTTACAAGATAGCTAAACATAGAATCACATCACTAGTTAACGCTAATCAAATAGTTAGTTAGTCTGTGTCGTTGCTACTCGTTTCAGCTGGGCGTGAAGCCCGTTGAGCTGCCAACTGGCAGCGTGAAAGATTTTTCTTCGTCTGTTTCGTAATCTCCCGTTTGCTTTCATTCTTTTTGTAGTTTTCGTTTCGCGTCCCTTTTTTGGCTTTGCGGTCCTGGAGGGGTGTTTGTGATTTGCGATTGATTCGCGAATCGTTTGTGCTTCGAGTCAAAGACACGTTGATTGTCGCGAATTGTTCTCGTTCGTGCTTTGAGTCAAAGTCATGTTGACTGTCGCGAATTGTTCGACCTTCGTGTCTTGTTCGTGCTGCGACAAAGTTGCAGGAGTTCACCATTTCTGACACTCCCTCTTGAACCTTGCAGCTTTGTTCGTTTAATCCAATTGCCTCTCTTTGCTTGGTAAAGAGTGGCTTGTCGAGCGGTTTCGTGAGGAGATCTGCAATCATGTTTTCTGATTTTATGAACTGGACCTGGAGCTCTCGTTTCAAGATCAAACCTCGAATATGATGGTACTTCAGGGGAATGTGCTTCGTCTTTGAATGGAAGACAGGATCCTGGGACAGATAGATGGCACTCTGAGAGTCCATCATCATTGTGATTGGCCCCTCTTGTGGTATCCCAATTGCCTCCAACATCATTTGTAGCCACACTACCTCATTCGCCACTTTCGAGGCTGTGACATACTCAACTTCGCAAGAGGATTGAGCTACCAAGATTTGCTTTTTGCATATCCAGTTGATTGCAGCTCCGCACGCTATCGTACAGCCTCCAGTAATGGACTTGTTGTCATCTTTGCAGCTCGCCCAGCTCGCATCATTGTAGTGATGCAGCTCGAATCCTTTTTCTTTGTTTCTAGCTCTGTAGGTTAATCCAACATTCTGGGTACCCTTCAGATATTGTAGGATTCATTTGGCCATTTTCCAATGTGCTAGACCAGGATTGGAACAGAATTGGCTCAATGCGTAAACAGAGAAGGCAGATCGGGTCTAGTACAAATTGTTAAGTACATCAGACTACCGATTAAGTTCTGGTAGGGTATACCTGCCATCTTCTGTTCTTCCTCTTCTGTTTTTGGACAATCCTGTTTCGTGAGCTTGGCTCCAGCTATCATTGGTGTGGCTTTCTCTTCACGGTCCATCACGTGGTACTGCTTCAGCACTTTTCTGGTGTATTCTGATTGACTCAAGTGCATTTTGCCATTTGTTCAATCTCTTCTGATCTCCAGCCCTAGGCATTTTGTTGCTTCTCCAAGATCTGTGATTTCGTAGTTTTCAGAAATCTGACTCTTCGTGTCTTTGATCAACATCAAGGAATTTCCTATCATCCACGAAAATGGTCAGTATCACAAAATCTTTTCCTACTCTTTTGATGTAGACATTACAGTCTGGTTGAGTAGGATTGAAGTCTAGAGACTTCAGAAGACCATCAAGCTTTTTGTACCAGGCTCATGATGCTTGTTTTAGACCGTAGATGCATCTCTGCAATCGACAGACATATTGTCTGTTGTCGGGGTCTTCATAGCCTTCAGGTTGCCTCATGAAAATTTTCTCCTCTAGATCTCCGTGGAGAAAGGCTGTTTTCACGTCAATCTGGTGAATTTCCAGATTGTACTGTGTGGCATATGCAAGGAGCAGCCTTATGCTTGTCATCTTGACCATGGGCGAATATGTGTTGAAATATTCGACACCATATCTCTACATGTAGCCCTTCACGACAAGCCTTGCTTTGTAGCGGCCAATGGCGCCATCTGATTTCAGCTTTTTCTTGTACACCCACTTGCAGTCGACTACTTTTCTGTTTTTGGCAATGGCTCTAATGTCCATGCCTCGTTTCGCCTCATCGACTCGATCTCTTCTGACATTGCCTATTTCCAGAATTCTCCCTCTGGACTCTAGATAGCTTCTTGGTATGTAGCTGGCTCTTCTATGAAGCTGCAGTACTCGAACTGCGTGTCTTCGCTCCATTGAAGATTGTTAGAATAGTGGTCTGGAGGTCTTCTTTGTCTTGCTGACCTTCGAGGTTTGTTTCGTCGCTGCTCGAACATTTCTTGTTCGTGGAGTCGATCCTCTGCTTCATGCTGCTCTGGAGTCTGGGGTCCTGCATTTTTATTTGATGACTGTCCTCGATCTCTCTCTTGAATAGGCAACAATGTGAAGATCTCATGGCCTCTTTCGTCTTTCAGTCCAGGGAATGTGGACTCGTCGAACTTCACATCTCTACTCGAAACAACCTTCTTTGTGGTTGGATCATAGAGTCTGTACACTTGTGTTCTGTTTGAGTAGCCGACAATGATTGTTTGTTCAGATTTGTTGTCGAGCTTGCTTCTCTTTTCCTTTGGAATGTGCTTGTATGCTGCACATCCAAACACTCGTGCGTATGACAAATCAGGCTTTCTGTCTGTCTACATCTCGTACAGTGTTTTGTTCTCCAGCGCTGTTGTTCTTGATCTGTTCTGCAGATGTACTGCTGCAGCTATTGCTTCAGCCCATAATTGGTTTGGCAATTGAGCCTATGCCATCACGCATCTGGCTCCTTCGACTAGCGTTCTGTTTTTTCTTTTTGCCACACCGTTGTATTCTGGTGTGTATGCAGGAGTGAACTGGTGTTCAATCCCCTATTCTTCACAGAATCTTGAGAATTCTGTGCTTTTGTATTCACCTTCATTGTCAGATCTAAGGATCTGTATCTTTTTTTAGGTGTGTCGCTCTGCGAATGCCACGAACTTCTTGAAAGAATCAAATACTTCGGATTTCTTCTTCAAGTAGTAGATCGTGGTCATTCGACTGTAATCATCTATGAACGTTAGAAAATATTTCGAACCTGAGATCGAATCTGTTTTCATCGGTCCACACACATCAGAGTGGACAAGCTCAAGAACTTCCTTGGCTCTTCTTCCTTCGTGTGTAAATGGACTCCGATGTTGCTTGCCTTTCTGACAAGCTTTGCAGAACTCAGTCCCGGGCCTTGATATTTTGAGACATGTGACAATGTCCTTTGTGCTCATGTCGTACAGGCTCTGCATATTCAGATGATACATTCTCTTATGCCAGAGTTGATCTTCGTTTTCTGAAGCATTTAATATGCTATTAGAGTTGTTGATTGTTTTGGCTTGGTAGAGGTTTCCTTCTCTGCATCCGACCGTCAGCAACTTGTTTGTCGTCTTCTTGATCATACGGCAAGTGTTGCCGTCGAACAGAACTCGAATGTCTAGATCTGCCATCTTGGAGACAGATAGTAGATCCTTTTTGAGTGAGGGCACATAGAGTGCTCCTGGCAGCCCTACTTGGCCTGACATTGTTCGTAGTTGTAGAGAGCCGATGCCTTTGACATTGTGTCTGCTTCCATCGCCTAGAATCACTGCTCTGTCATTTTCGAGTTCGCGAAAGTTGATCAAGATCTTCTTGTTGCAGGTTATGTGAGATGTTGTACCTGAATCGATGACCACATCGTAGTCATGTTTGGAGTAGCTTGTTGAAGCTTCGTCGAGTATCGTGAAAGCTTCGTCACCTCTTTCTGCATCTTTAGATGATTCTGCAACGTTTGCTTTTTCAGCTTTGTTTTTCCTTTTTGGGTTGAATCTGCAGTCGTATGCAGAATGCCCTTTCTTCTTGCAATGCATGCAAGGTATTGCCGGATTGAACCAGCATTTGTTGGCTGTATGGCCTGGTTTGTGACAGTGATCGCAGGAAGAAGATTGTTGATTCGAGGACTTCGTCTTCTCGAATCTTGGCTTGTTTTTGTTCTTCTTCTTGCCTTTCGTGAAGAGAGCCTTCTCTTGATCATTGCTTCCCTCTCCTTCGTCTCTCATCAGTCTCTCATCAGCGACAAGACTGACTACTTTGTCGAATGTCATATCTGGAAGACTCCGCATGAGCATTCTCAGCGACTGATAGGACGTCGGTAGAGATTTCATGAAGTACATCAGTTGTTGTGGTGCTGGGACTTGGTGCTCCTATCCTGATGCAACGAGTTGAGTGAAGATCATTATGATCTTCTCAACGTGCTGATCCAACTGGTTGCCATCCCACCGTATTGATTGCAGCTGATTGTAAAGGTGCATGACTGAAGCTGCAGTCCTCACTTCATACTTCTACTTTAATCTTTCTCATGCTGCATGGCTGCTTTCGCAGTCTTCAATCTGCATGAGTAGATCTTGATTTATGAACAAAACGATGATCGCCATTGCACGCTCATCCTTTCTGATCCATTCAGCTCTCCTTGGGTCTCCCTCTGGAGGCTGCACCTCTGAGAGCTCGGTCACCGACCAGATGCCTTCGTCCTTTAAGAGTGTTTTGATTTTGGATTTCCAGATTCTGTAATTTGCACCATCGAGACTGATTGCTACTCTGGTCTGGATTGTCGTAGCCATATTGTGTTGTCTGGAAGAATCACTGCTGGGATAATAGTAGTGACTACTTATCGGCTCTGATACCATGTCCCGGGAGCGCGTGCGTGGGACTGATTTGTGTTCGTCCGCACTTTGTCTTCTTGATCGCGAACATTTTTCTGCTTTTAATTTTCTTTTGTACGGAAGCCCTTACAGGATCCCAGACACTCGACTACGCATCACAGAACATATTCTATTCTAGCAATCATGATACACAACACAAGACAAGATGCACGAAAAAATTAGAGTAACTGAATTATCAGATTTAGTTTAGAGTAAATTCGTCAGTGTCACGCTCGTTGGCTGAATGACATTCTACTCTTTCGCTGTGTTCTGCTCGTTGGTCGACTTTCATACATAGCTATGGTGTCTTTACTTTTTTACTCTATTCGCGTCTCTCTCTGTCTCTTACAGATCTCTGTATTCACTTTTTACTTTATGATCCAGAGAGGATCGTTTATACCTCTACTATGTGGAGTTTACAAGATAGCTAAATATAGAATCACATCACTAGTTAACGCTAATCAACTAGTTAGTTAGTCTGTGTCGTTGCTACTCGTTTCAGTTGGGCGTGAAGCTCGTTGAGCTGCCAGCTGGCAGTGCGAAAGATTTTTCTTCGTTTGTTTCGTAATCTCCCGTTTGCTTTCATTCTTTTCGTAGTTTTCGTTTCGCGTCCCTTTTTCGGCTTTGCGGTCCTGGAGGAGTGTTTGCGATTTGCGATTGATTCGCAAATCGTTCGTGCTTCGAGTCAAAGACACGTTGACTGTCGCAAATTGTTCTCGTTCGTGCTTCGAGTCAAAGTCATGTTGACCGTCGCGAATTGTTCGACCTTCGTGTCTTGTTTGTCCTGCGACAAAGTTGCAAGAGTTCACTATTTCTAACACTTTTGTGGGTTTCCTGGTGATTTAAAGCAGCTATCCGATGCTCGTCCAGGTCTTGTAAAGTGTCTAGTTGGTGTTGTATTGATTCTTTCTCTCCTAGGTCGTGCTTCATGGCAAACCGCAAGGATGAGAGCTCTATTTCTATTGGCAGTACACATTCTTGGCCATACACTAGAAAAAAGGACGTGTGGTTGGTACTGGTCTTATAGGTGGCATTATATGCCCACAATGTCGAGTACAGTTTTTTGACCCAATCCCTATGTCGGTCTGATACAGCTTTTCTTAGGATACTTACTAGTTGTTTGTTCGTGCTCTTAGCCTGACCGTTGGCTTGCGGGTGGTAGGGTGTGCTTTTTCGGTGCTTGATCATCAACTGATCGGTCGAGGCTTTGATAGTTTTGTTTAGGAAATGGGTACCCTGTCAGAGATGAGTTCTCTGGGTGTACTGAATCGGCCTATCACCTGTTCTAGCAAGAACCAGACAGTTTCTTTTGCATTGTCTTTGGCCACAGCCCGTGCCTAAGCCCACTTTGTAAAAAAGTCAGTGGCCACTACGATATAATGTTTTCGGCTAGATGAAGTTGGGTGTATTGGGCCAACGAAGTCGATGTCCCATTTTTCAAAGGGGAGACAAGCCTGTATTGGAACTACCGATCGCACCCTGTTATTCGTCTTATCAACTCGTTGACAGGTGTCGCAGTTCCGGGCATGTAAATAAGCATCTTGGAATAGTGTCGGCCACCAGTAACCCGCCCTCAGAATTTTCTGCCCTATGAGTTGGCCGACAAAGTGGCCCCCACAGGCAGAATCGTGACACTCCTCTAGTATAAATCTGGCTTCTTCAGAAGTGACGCATCTTTGATACAACCCTTCTACACCTCGTCTATACAGTGTGCCCCCTAATAAATCGAACTTTAGGGCTTGTAGACGTAGCTTTCGTTTTTATGGAGCTGTCTTACCACTGGGTGTCTCTAGAGTGGATAGGTAGGTTGCTAAAGTCGTATACCACTCAGGGATTGTGTCATTGTCTACTTTCAAAAGTTCTCTTAAGTGATCAGTCTCCCACTCATCGTCTGTTTCAGTAACCCCTCCCGGCTTGCAAATACAATCGTTTAACCCCTGCAGTTTAGGCAGCTTGCTTTGGAAGGTGTAGTCAAACTCCTGAAGGGAGATTATCCACTTCAATAAGGGCTCAGAAGGTTCTAGTTTATTCATCATCAAGGTGATTGCAGTACTCTTGTTGAAATATTGGAAAAATCTATCTAATGTTGTAAGTAGGGGTCCTAAAAATGCCAAAAGATGAATTGAACTCTTTTGGCTTAGTAAAGACTCATCTTAGAATAAAATATTCAAGGTAGGTAAAAGTAGAAACTCGAGCTACCATAGGTATTGCCATTTGTACTTTGCATGCCACATTTAATGCATGAAAGTACTAGGTGGCACAATTAGACATATTGAGGTGGCTTGAATAAGTCTAGATAGCTTGAGAGGTGGATTCATAACTCCAATTCAACTCAAAATAGGAGGAGAGTCCATGGATCTATATATATGTGATGTACTCTCATTGAGAAGATGATGATTTTTGTGTGTAATGCAAAATTGAAGACTAAGCTCTTTGTGCCCTCTCTCTCTACTCGAGTTTGTACATTCATATTCTCTCTCTAGCCGAGTTGAGGCATTTATTGTACTTAGTTTCATATTTTGTTGATAGATCTTGCTTGTAACACAATAATATTTCTTATATGATCAGCTTTCCTATTGTCAATCAATGCTAGTTTGGTCTTTATGGTTTTATTGGACTTAGGAAATCAAAAGTACATGTGTAGGGCATCCTACACGTGTGAATTCAACATGGTATCAAAGCCCACCTAAGATTTACAAGCAAATCTAATCAAAAAGTTTGCAAATTTGATCAGATATCGAACTAGAAATTGTCTAGATTCTACTTCCTAGCTAGTTTGCAGTTTTTTGGTGATTTAGAGCTTCAAACCACTTTGAATGGTTCAGATCGGGTACTGTACGGATTTTCAGGTACAGGCACGTTTAAAATCCGCCCATTTTCAGTTTGGTGGTTCTCTCTCACCTTAGATCCAAATTTCATGCAATTTGGCCCACTAGAAAGCTAGAAATGTGTAGAATCTGATGCAATTCGAATCATGACAATTGGATAAGCCAATCAAAAGTTATAAGCTTTTGAATAGGTGTAGGTAGGGCGCCTAGACCTATGGCAAATCTTGAGTACATGTCGTTTATTGCTTGAATGATCACAAAAATCACCCAGAAGTTGACCAATCTCATCTATATGTGATTTAGACAAAAAATAGAGGATCTAGGCAAATTGTTTCATACAAGTAGATTGTATTGGAGTCAATTTGACATTTTTGGAGTATTTCACACGTGTGAAATTCAGAGAACCGTAAATTTTGCCATACTTCATCTTCTTTGATGATTCAAATCTTGTTTTAGAGAGATTGTCAAAACTAGTGAGATCTACCTCACAGTTTTTTGCTTAGTCTTATATAGGATTTGGTTTTTTGGCCCTTGATTGGTTCCTATAGTGAGAAGATAAGCAATTTTTTCATCCATCTTTTTTTATTTCCAACATTCTTTATGGCTTCAATGGGTGCCTTTCTATTAGAAGCAAGAGAAAGATTGTCAACCTCCAATTACTCAATTTGGAAGGTTAGGATGGAATCTGTCTTAATTCTACAAGATGTGATGGATATTGTACTTGGTATTGAAGAAGAACCACAAATTCCTCAAGAAATTCCAAAGTACAAAAGAGAGCTAGGATGGCTCTACATTATATTAAAATGAATGTCTCAAATGACATCTTAAGAGAAATTGGTATTTGTCCTTATGCCAAAGATGCTTGGGATACTCTCAAGTCCATCTATGAGGCAAAGAATACTTCTAGACTTCTAACACTAAGAAACCAAATTTTTCAAAGTGTACAGAGAAGTGATGAAAGTGCTTTAGCTTATGTAATGAGAGTTAAAGACCTCCATAGAGAATTGTCATGCATAGGAGACTCCATCAACCAAAATGAACTTGTTCAAGTCATACTTAATGGGTTAAAGGAGGAATATGACAACCTTGTTCAGAGTTATGCCATTAAGGAGGAGCTACCAAGTTTGGAAGCACTCCAAAGTGTGCTCATTTCTAAAGAATCAAGACAAGAGTATAAACTCTTGAAAATGGAAAGACTGTCTCTCAACATTGATGGTAAAGCCCTCTTTACCAAAGACAAGCACAAGTCAAGAAGTAAGAATCAACACCAACCCTCTTCAAGCAAGAGCAATCTTATTTCCAAGGAGAAAGGAGAAGAGGATGAGTCCTCTCAAGCTTTTACATCCAAGAAAAAGAAGAAGAACATCAAGTGTTTCTTTTGTGGCAAGAAGGGGCATTATGCCACCAATTGCTTCAAGAAGAATAGTCAATTCAAGCAAGCCAACATTTCCAATGAAGAGAAGGAAGATGCTCATGCAAGTGTTGAAGAGGGATCTCTTATGGTCTCGAGTTTTTCTTCATCACCTTTCAAGAAGGATGGTTCGTGGTACATCGACAGTGGAGCTTCCTCACATATGTGTAGCTCCAAGCATTCTTTCTCATCCATGACACCTTATGAAGGAGCCAAGAAGTCCATCTACACGACAAATGATCATGAGTGTGCTATTGAAGGCATAGGGACCATTCCCTTCAAGCTTTCATCATCAAAAGTTCTTTCTCTGTCTAAAGTACTTTTTGTTCCTAAGTTAACAAAAAATCTTATTAGTGTTGGGCAATTGCTTGATAGTGGACTAGATGTGAATTTCAATGTTGATATATGTACAATCAAGAAGCATGATGAGATCCTTGCATTTGGGTCTAGATATGGTGGAATCTACAAGCTTGATCCCAAAGAACATGCTAACTCTTGTGATGGTGCTTTTGCTTCTCATATTTCTTTGGAGGAACTATGGCATAGAAGGTTGGGGCATCCTAACTATAGTTCTATGGTGTCCATGGTCAAGAAAGCCAAAGCTATTGGCTTGCCTAATTTTATCTCCAAGAATTTCAAGCCATGTGAGGCTTGTGCCATATCTAAATCTCATAAGAAGCCTTTTTCAAAGTCACCTATTAAGACTACACATCCATTGGAGCTCATACACTCGGATGTGCACTTCTCATCTTCAAAGAGCAAGGGTGGTGCTACTTGCTTTGTAACTTTCATTGATGATTTCACAAGATTTACTTGGTTATATTTTCTAGCTTCAAAGTCTATGGTGTTTGACTATTTCCTAAAGTTCAAAGCTCTAGCTGAAAAGCAATTTTTATACAAAATCAAGATTCTTAGAAGTGATGGAGGTGGTGAGTACACTTCCAATAAATTTCATGAAAAGGCGGTTTGGCCCTACGTTTGCAATAGAGGATTTGCCACTTTCAACCCTGATGGCCTTCTCTATTGCCCCGTGCTCCCCAACCGATGAGGGTTTTCCAGGCTCTCAGAGATACGGTTGCAAGGAGGGGGTGCTGTCAATTTTGGTGCAATGATTCACTAGCTTTCTAGAGCTACGGTTCTGTAAAACTTCTGATCACTAATTCGCATTAGGATCTTGCTAATGCCTCCTTCCTCTTTGAATTCGACTTATAGTTAGTAAAAATCTTACATGGGCTTGAAACCGATTTATTGCCTATGATGTGCTCGTGGGGTGCAAATTATACGCACTGCTTTGTTTGATAAGCGGTGGTATTTTCGCCGATCGTCGGGTCTAGGTATCTCGCTAGACAGTACCGACGGCGGGTGTGACCAGTGCCACTTTAACCAAGGTGGTGTTTTTAAACCACGGATGGTGGATGGCCCACTCTGGTGTTTCACAGAGGTCAGGTCTAGTTGATACATATCATAATTGACAAAACCTGGAAAACGCTTCACAATTTGACGATTTCGTATAGTTGTTTTAACTGACCGAAAAATATGCTAGACGACTTAGTAAAACATCAAATTTTGAAAAACCCTTTTTCTTACTCTTCCCTAACGCATGTACTCCAATGAAATGTTAACAACACAACGCCCAAATTTGTTCCCAGTTTCATACATCGGAAAAACAACAAATAGGTAATTCACTAGTATATACCCACAGTCTAGCTATAACCTCAACCCAATTCCCATACTCGTGATAGTGTCAAACGCTTTAATATTGATATCAAAGCTAATTTTTCTATTAAGGAAATACAAATGTACAATTCAAGTACCTTAGTAACGATTAACTTAAACATAATACACCCCCAACATTGATAGTTTTATCATTTTAAGAAAGTACGATCAATGCTTAAAACTCAATATCAATGAAAATACTTACAAAATCCTTCTTCAAACCAAAACTGTTTATGGCTATATACTACATACTATTCCAATTGAAAGAAGACAACATGTAAAAAAAAACGACGTCATGAAAATAAACTGATTATAAAAAGTGTGAGTCCTACCTCAATGTGCCATCAGGTGCAACCCAACTAGTCATGAATGTTTCTTCGATTTTCGCTTTTATACCTTTACAGTTTTCTTTGCACAGGCAAAAGACAGGTCTCAATCGCCACCAAACTCTGATTTTTGCTGTAGATGGCTGCAGGTAGACCAGAAACAACTCGCAGGTAGAGATTGAAAGCTGCAACAGATCGCCCACAGCTCAAGCAGGTCAAATGTCTGATTTTTGGCCGCAGGTGGAGCTGGAAAATGGCCGTCAGACTGCAAATTGGCCGCAGACTGTTTTTTCTTCTAGGTATGTCTCCAACGATGCTCTTCTGGAAAAATCAGAATGTTACATGCTGAGGACGGAGCTCCAACAGTGCTTTACAGGTCCAAATAGGTCCAACAAGGGTCTGGTAGGCCGTAGCAGACCTACGGGTCTGATTTTTCATTTTTTCAGAGATGGGCTATGGCCGCAGACAGGCAGTACAAGTATTTTTTCAGAGATGGGCTGGCCGCAGATAGGCAGTACAGGTGTTTTTCATAGATGGGCTGGTCGCAGATAGGTCACACAGACCTCAGGCAAACTGTGGACAGGCAATACAGGTCAAAAGCAGGTCCAACGAAGGCTTAGTAGGCCACAGACAGACAATACAGGCCTGGAGCAAGCGTAGGCAGGCTGTGGGCAGCGGTCAGAGGCCGCAAATCTCTGATTTTTTACAGTGGACAACGATGGCATGGTTGCGCGGGCTGTAGCAGATCTGATACTGCAAAAACTCCGTGTGTAGATGTCCGCAAACAGCCCTGGTAATCTGATTTTTCGATGTGGGCAGCGTTTTGAAGGTCGCAGTAAGTCTTTAAACAATGCGAATTGGCCACAACCTGCTCCGCTCTATCAGTGGTGGACAAGAGCATGCAATCTCGTCAATGAGGGTGTTCTTCTTATTTGTCTACCAGCAGAGAACCTAAGGAAGATAATGACTCTCTCCATGAAAAAGAAGATGATGCACATATGAAGGCACATCTGTAGCTCATACTCCTATTCACCAAATTCTCTAACCATAACTCTCAAGCAAAACGACCCTCTCATCCAACACATGTAAACAACACACTCATCCCACTCTCTTGCATAACACACCCAAACAATAGCGAGAAACAAGCCAAGCGTAGAAAGCAACCCTATCACACAGAGTCTCTATTACACAAGCAATTCATGCTTTCCAACCAATGTAATCCTCTCACTGCAAATTACAATGGACTACAACCAACCAACTCTCACTTATGGCCGAACAATACAAATGACACTCCATCTCTACCAACACATGCAAGCTTAACCTCTAATAATCATAAACTGAGACAATATTTCAACATTCACTAAACCACTAAACATTGAATGCTAACCCTATCACAATCATACTTCACCCACCTATTCATCAACAACCACAATCAAAAGGAAACACCTCTCTCCATGAAAAAGATGACATGCATCCAACTATGATCTTAACTCACCATTGGAGATAAAACACAAAACCTCAAACATGCATTTTCAACACAACCCCCATGGCTTAGCAACTCAATCAACACTATCCTAACACCTTACATCCACATGTATGCCAAACCCTCACCATGAAATCACTCTCACCCATCAATCCTCTCAACGAAAACAAGTAACCATCCTCTCCAAGTAACTTGAAACACTCAACGATGAACTCACACTAGTAATGAGGTCCAAGCAATCAACACAAACAACCCCAATCTCTCAACTCCTCGAGCAAGCAAGCATAGTAACTAACATCACTCCCAAACCACAACACAACTACAACTCTCAACTCTCAAACATACTCACTCCTAAAAGTCACAAAGTACTAACTCTTAATAATACTAACACACAAAAATACTAACTCACAAAAGCACTGACATTTGAAATACAAGGAGTTGGCTCCTCCTTATAGGAAAATCCAATGCATCCCCTTCACAATGCCATCTTGCCATTCTTCATGTCCTTCAAGCCCTCTTTGCCATTTGTCCTCAACCCAATTGATAGTACACCTAGTGGCCTCCATAAGAGAGTGGGGGAGCGGTGCATTCAAGGCTCTCTTCCAAAACTAGCCAAGATGCCATTTTTGTCAAAGGCTATGGAGGCCATTCAAGTTTTCCCTTTTGTACACCCTAGAAGCCCAAAATGTCAATGGCTAGTGGGTGTACCTCCCAATTTTTATAGCCTCCAAGGTGTTTTGGCATTTATTATCCAAATTTTGGGTGAGGCCCTTTTTCAACCCCTATTTTAACCTGTAAAAGAATTGAGTTCTTTCTACCAATTTTGAAATATCTAGGACAATATGGTATTTGGTTTTGTTGAGATCCATGTTCCTTTTGAGTTAGCGAGTACACTTGCGGCATTTCAACTATACTTGAATGATACATTTCATCTTGTCTATTTGAGTATCTTTTAAGGGGCATGAGGGATTTCAATGGTTAGAAGTATCTCCTAGAACTGGTTGTGAGTTTGAACATAGATTTCGATATAGGAGCCAAATAGTCTTTTTGACTTTTTGGGTAAAATAGATCTGAATGTAGAGGATCCTTGGAAGGAAAAGTTGGTGGTATGGGACATCAATGATTACAAAGGTAATTTCTTGGGTAAGAATGATCTGCAGGCCGATGGTTAGTGATTGCTGTAATGGTAATACTAACAAAGTTCATTGGTTTTTGCTTAGATTGTTTTGGGAAATTATGAGATATAGATAGATCTCTAAATGGTATCTCATTAATTACAAAATCTGAAAACTCTTGATCTATTTCTCTATTATTTTAAACCTCTACTTTTTAAAAATTTCTTAACTATGAGACAATTGGATTAAAATTCATATAATTCCTTTCAGTGTAGAACTTTGTTCTGAAGGACTGTTATATTTATATGAAATTGTACTTCCATATATTATTTGTGAATATAGCTTAGAATTATTAATTCGGTGGAGTTTAGATTTCCTGAACCCAAATGTTAATCTCTATTTAATAGTTGATTATTGAGATGTAATATTTCTATTACTCGGGATAAAATATTCTATGATTTTGAGAAAAAAAGTCTGGTTTGTAATAGTATTGGATACTCATTACTGACTTTTTCGAATCTTTGATATCTTATACATTGTCTCCTGAAAACTTTTCAATCGAAATTATGGATTTTCTTTAAAGGGGAAAAAGAAAAGATAGGAATAAGACTATGGATCGGCATAGCAACTGATCCAACTAGATTTACATTATTCTTGGTTTTATTGCTCCATAGAAACAATAAATACTCCATAATTGAGAGATTCACAAAATCTTCAACTAAAAGTGAAGGGTATAGTGACCTTATAGAACTAACCAATTTCAACTCAGTAAGATCATTCACTTTACAAGCGTTTTTTGTTTGATCAATAACCAACAATTTGAATAATTCCAAAACATCCATGATTAATTCGACTTTTACGTTTACTGGGATTTTCAAATTCTGTTTGATATGGCTCTAAACTGTGAAAATTGATCTAAATATCGACTTTGTTTTTTCACAGTTACCATCACATATTGTAAGTATTTCAAATCATCCAGCATGCATTAGACATGACATGATGTGATTTCTAAAGAAAAAATCAAATCTCTTACGTAAATTGCCAAGAAACTGAAAAATCAGCACTGAGATTTTCGAAATCCATTCGAAATGGACCAACCGTGAAAATCGATTAAGAAGAGCGATCTATCAAATTCACAAGTACTGTCACATATCGAGATCATTTTGAAGCATCTTGCATGCAACAATCTTGACATGCACTGACTTTTTCGGAAAAAAAAAAAATGAAAATTTTTTTCGTAAATAGCCTAGCCAATAAAAAATCTGCTTTTTGATCTAGAATTACCAAAATAGCTTCATGCAAGAAATTTTCCGATCAATGTACTAATTACGCATGTAATGTGCATCCAAGCATGCATACAGGTCAATCCATACAATTCCATCAACAAACAAGCAGCATACTAAAATACAAGCATGCATGCATCAGAACATTTCCAAAATTTTACAAATTTTAGTTCAAAAATTTGGCACTTGCCACATCACCCTGCCACCTAGGCTTCACACGTGCGAGCTGTAAATGACAAAAAATCAACCCAAAAATACACTATTTTTTGATGTTTTGAGCCCCCTAACGGTGTCCAATCCTAACTAAACTCCATGACAGCCTTAAGAAAGCTTCATCACACCTTTTAAAATGTTCATGCAAAAATTTGTGGTTCAGTTCCACAAATAAGTATAATCCAATTCTAATCCCTATAAATTCACTACATGCAAGCACTACAAGTTTTGATTCAGTCAAATATGGAATCTATAGCCCATTTCTACTCCAAAAACTATTCAACCAACATGCAATCATTAGATCCAATTATTAATGACTGTAAAACAACAAGTGCAATATGAAAAATGTACTACATTAGTAGCTACGACAAATTCCAGGCTAAAAACATGAATTCCAGGTGAAAAATTTACTAAAACCATAAAAAATCCTTTGATTCTCAAAATCTATGGAGAAGATCCATAATTATGATCTTTAAGTTGAAAGTACACCAAATTCGGAGAAGCCACCTACTTGGAGATCAATTCCACCACCTGAAAATAACATGCAAGGAGAAACCTCCAAAAATTTAGAAAAAAAGGATCACCTTATGAAGATTGGACTAGATCATGTTGCAAAACAACCAAAAGGACACCTGTGGAGCAAAACCACCCAACCAACAGGAAATGGATAGTCAAAACCCTAACCACTTCACCCCCATGTCATGGTGAATGAATGCAAGAGATGAGAGGAAACCTGAGAAGATGGGCGAGTTTCCATGGTAAGTATTCTCTCCAAGCCTAGAGAATATTTCTCTTAGGATTCCCATGCAGCCTATAAATAAGCTATTGACCTCCTATTCTTGCATTATAGCAGTCAGACACCATGCAAGTGCTCCTATGTCCAATTATAGGTCTAGGCCCTCATATGACTATTAATTATCTTTACAGGCCAAGCGCGAAATGACGAGACATAACCAATAACCATATACACCTAGAGTGACCGGCTATCCATGCCAGGAATTACTCCGAATCCCACATACTGGACATGGACGTAACAATAAACCTTCAGCCTTGAAGTGTTCAACTTAGCTACTTGACAAGATTTATAATTCATCACATAAGACTCGACAAATGGCATGAGTTTTGGCAAATAAAACTCGATCTGGACCAAGTCTAAAGTCATGTGTATATCTAGATGACCCACACAATGTATGTCATGAGATCAAAGCATCATACTTTGCTTCACAAAGTACTTGAAATGATTCAATCATTATGATAATGAGCCCTTTTGATCCAAATTTGCTTTAGATAGCATGGGAGATGCAATCAACACTCTCTAGATCTTGATTTTCATGAAAATTTTGAAACTATGGATGATAGATGCATCAAAAGCTTAGGTAGGCTATGATACCATGTAAAAATTCACACATGTGGAAATGTCCTAATGTGAAATTGATCTCCTAAGCTAGGATCATGCACTATAGATCACCTATTGATTGAAATCCAAGATCAATGACAAGATCTAAGGCAAAAAGACCATTCTACATGCATTCATTCATTAAGAAAAGGTGTTTCACACATGTGGAAGACTTCTGACATAAACTAATTCCCAACAAGCTCCTCTCCTCGGCTAGAGAGAGAAAATACCACTTTTGGGCTCATCTAGAGAGAGAAGACAATACAAGCAAAATTGGCAAATCTCCAAATTGACTCAAAAAACTCATAGATCTCTAATACATTAATGAAGGGAATGAAAGTACATATAGAATATCATGGAGATCCATGCTTGACTTGATTCTTAAACATAGCCTCTCTAACCCTATTGGATGTGTGATGCAAGATCCCTCACTTTTGATTGGACCCTTCCAACACATTTCTCTCTTATGATTAGACCCTTTGACTTTTGTTGGATTGAAACAAATTTTTACAAAAACTAGACAAAACTAGGTTTCAAACAAGCTATCTAGCACCAAATTTGGATCTAACTTGGAAGAGAATTTTCCAAATGAACTTCACACGTGCCTAAGCAGGGAATTCCATACAGTACCTAAAATGATTCAATCATTATGATGATGAACCCTTTTGATCCAAATTTGCCTAGTGACACCAAGATGCTTGATAGCAATCTTTATGATACCCCTAAATTCAACATTTTAGACTATTTCTAACTATTTTACACATGTGGGAACATACTTCACACATGTGAAATGTACTCACAAACATAAAATCATAAAATAACCAAGATAGATTTTTGACAAGTTTTCACAGTAGTATCACTTGCTATTGGTCTATAATGCTGTAATAGAACAACTCTAATTGTAGTATTACTTGCCTCGATTCCTATGATGTAAGGTTAGTCTGGATTTCTAATCTGAAACATAGGAGTGAAAATGATCAAGCTTTTGAGTTTCTCAAAACATCGATTCAATCTCTTGCTTGATGAAATAAGCAGACTAGGTTGACATTGTTTCTTCTTCTTCTTCTTAACTCTACCCTTTGTCTAGTTATTAAGAGGTGTCGCAAACTTAGCATATTCCTCAATAAATTTATGAAAAAAAATAGTAAATTCTAAAAAATATTTTACTGGTCTGACTATTTTTGGAATTGGCCACTCTTTAACTACTTTGCTTTTATCTTCATCTATCTTCAATGTGAAAGGGAGGGATGATCTTATGACCAAGATGAACCAACTCATGCTTAAAGAACTCACACCTAGATTCTTTCACATAAATTGCTGTTGTCTAAAAATCTACAAGACAATATTAATATGATTCACATGCTTCTTAATACTTTTAATGTAAATACATATATCATCTTAGAATATCACCATAAACTAGCACAAATATGGACAAAATCATAAACTTTCCCAAATGTGGACAACATAAATTGTTCAATGTTGTAGGTGCATTCGTCAATCCAAAAGATAACACAAAATGTGTCCAAAGAATAGATTTTTACACATCATTCAATTGAATCATTATTTGATGGTATTGTGTTTCTAATTCCCTATGCAATCAAACAGGAATCTAGGCAATGGATATCTATTCTTAACAATTACTTTATTTAGTCTCATAGTCCACACACATCAAGAAGCTTCCATCCTTCTTTCTCTTCAAAGAAACAAGAGCATTCTATGGAGACTTGCTAGGTTGGATATCTCTTATCCTTAAATAATTTTCCATCCGATTAATAATCTCTATTTTCTCCTTTTGACAAAACCTATATGATTATCTACAAATAGGTGACTACTTGGAATTAGCTCTTATTGTGTGGTCTACTGATGGTGGTAAATCATGAAGTAATTGTGAAGGATTTCAAGTCGTTCAAGATCTAAATCCATGTCCCTGATCTTTGGTTACAAAGAGAGCAAACCAACAATCCTACCAATGTACAAAAATCAACATCTACATACAAAATGAGATGCAAACTCTAAGAGATACTAATCAAACATGAACCAAAACATAAAATATAGTTTTTATCCGTACAATTATAGTACCCTACTGTATTTCACACGTGTGAAACTGAAAATAGCAATAAATGATCATTCTACACATAGAATTGCAAGATAACATCATGAGAGTGCACCAATGAGTAGTAGAACCCAAAGAGAACCTTGTATAATGATGAAATGAGAGAGAGAAGAGAGAAGATCCCTTTCTTTTGCTTGCTTGTCGCCTCCAACTTTGTCCTTTCTTGATATGTCTCCACCATAAAACTCCATGAATGAGCCTCCATCTCCATCTTGCCACAAGATATCATCAACACTTGATGACTTGGCCATGAATGAGTGACATAATGAACCTCCAAAAGCTTCATTTCCATCAAGAAAACCATCCAAGAATGCAAGTACAACTCCAACAGTAAGATATTGCAAGACAATGTAGCTAGTTTGTCCAAATATTGACAATTTGCACACATTCACATGAAATAGCTCAAACATGAGACAAAACAAGTAAAGTAAACTTGAAAGACACTTCCTAGCTGCTCCTTTGACCTTACTTGAGTCTTCAAACACTTGCAAAAACGGATCCATAACATCTTTGCCAAATAACCTTCCTTTGATGCTCTTGATTAGCTCCAAATTGTCACCTTTCCTTTTGTGTTGTTGAAGCCCTTTGAGACCAACCTCTTGATCTTCCTCTTGACCATAAAATTTATTGAACAAACTTTGTTTTCCAGATCCATTACTTGATTTTTCAGCATGAAAACATGTGAGTAAAGCAAAGTGAGTCGCTTCCACTTGCTTACCTTTCTCTTGATCATCAAAGATATCAAAGATATGAATATCTTTAGGCTTGAACCTCTGGAAATAATCCCTCTCAAACATATGATCTAGATCCAACAAGATCTCATCAGTGCTTGATCTCGAATTTCCAAAAAGGTTAGTGAAAACAATGATGCCAATGTCACTGTCATAAATCAAAAGATAGATTCCAAACTTTCCATCCAACATGAAGTAGAGTAGGTGAAGATGAGTATCAAACATAATAAATCTAGCCTTATTGAGTTTATAACTAATATCAATAAGCTCACCAATGAGATCTCCCTTGCCTTGAAGAAATTGCCTCTCGATTTGTTCCATGTAGTCTTCTCCAACCAACCTTTTGCCATCTCGACCATGAGTGATCAATTTACAATCATAGAATCCTTTCAGTTGATGAAGAGATGTGAGATCCATGTCTTGGATCTTCCCAAGAACCAATCTAACATTGGTCTTTCCTTCATAAGACTCCCTCTTAATACTATGCATCATAAGAAGTAGAAACCTCAAAAACAATAGAAGCCATGAAAAAAATGATTAGTACCTTCAACATAAGGACGATTGAAGTACTCTCTTTTTTCAAACAAGAACTTCTACTAAAGGCATGAAAGATCAAAGATCAGAAGGCCTTAGCATGTATCACACTCAATCTGGCCGACTCACAAATATCCCACGTTACCACATGCAAAACCTCTAAGGATGTATTAGATTTGTTATCAAATCTCTATGAGACTCATGATGTAACCACTAGATTACATCTTAGAAGGAAGTTCTTTACTCTTAGCGTGTCTTATTCTACTGCCATCACTTTTCACATCAACAACTTCAAGTCTTTATTGGATCAGTTATGATGTTCTATTCATGATGGTGCCATCATGACCTTGTTTTCTTCTCTTCCAAAGTCATATGGACACTTTGTGGTGATGATGTTACCCGATATTTCCACACGGAAAATCGGGCTAATATTGAAGTTTAAGTTCGCAATAATTGAAAAAATCGGCATGTAAAGCCCGGTTATTAGAGAAAAATCGGCACAATTTTGCCTTAGAATTGGGTCCCAGCCCATCCCTAAAGTGGCTAGACACAGTTTAAAAGTAAGAAATTGACTTTTTAAAAATTCCGTCAAAAATATTTTGTGGTCAAGTTTTGTAAGACTGAGCCAAGAGTGTCGGTCCACCTAGAATTGGGTCCCAGCCCGTCCTAAATGAGGCTAGAGCAAATTTTGCGGCCTTAGAAATGGCCGGTAAAATATTTTACAGCTTTTCAAAAAAATGGCCAATTGTAAAAAAATAGCCGGTATGACCGTGCTAAAATCTCACCATGTACTGAGTCCATTTTTACTAATATATGATCACTCAGTGAATTATTCAGGGAAACCGTGTTGTCGTAGGAGCCCTAGTCATGAATGCCAAAAAAGTCACCCACAGAAGAAAAAAAACCGAGAAAGAAAAGTTTTGAGTATAAACGGGACCGAGAAATATGGATTCAGTGTCAAGAAATCACAGAAACCCTAACGGCAAAGTTTGGACAATTTGCGGGCAATTAACGAAATGTGCGGGCCAAGTGGTTACCCAACAGACCAAAAACCTAGACAAATGAGCAGTAGGTGCACGGCCCTTGAAAAATCGAAGAAAGGCAAAAAACACAGGTACCCAAAGAAAAATGTATAAGTTAGCCTTATCTTGGTTTGTAAGTTAAGATCTGATGTAGGCTGATGGGTAGAAGAAATTTTGTTAATAAGAGTTAGATGGTGGAATGTGAAGAATAAAAAGCTATCCAACTTGTCCATAGGGGTTGATGTGGAAATCATCTTGCTTGTGCATTTACAAGTTGTAAATACTATTCTCTAGCATGTACAAACTCGAGCTACATGACATGCACAGTGCCTAGATGGTCATATTCACTTTGTTCCAATGTATATATCAAGGTATGTGAATTGAGCACATGACCTTGTAGATCTAGGCGAGTTTGAGTTAGGTAGATCTAGATTTGATGACATGCATAAAACTAGATGACATGCAAGATCAGTTAGAGTGCATGCATGCAACATGCAAGTCAGTACACATGTTCTACACATGTCCAAGTCATCTAGGAAAGTTACATGCAAGACATGCAAGTACTATTTGACACATGCATGTAGTTTTGTAGGTTCATAGTTGAGAAATTGACATTTGGACAAAGTAGGTAGGAGTTAGGTGCAATTTCAACATGCAAGCTGTTAGGTGTCAATATGGTAATAGTTTACACTTGATTAGGTGTAGGGAATGCATTGAATGCAAGGAGTACCACGAATTTTGGCTCTCCTATATATGTACATATCATTCTCATTCATATCTAATGATGAATCAAGCTTTGGTAATGTCATAATGTCAAAATTGGATCTCATGCTATTTTGCTTGTTTTGATATTCTCTCTCTAACTCGAGTAGAAGGTCTTCTTCTTACATTCTTTTGCTTATGTATTCTCTCTATTTGTAAGGAATTAGTTTTGCTTTGATCTGTAGCATTCTAGATTGTGCTCTAGCCTTAGATCTATAGATAGATTGCAGGATTGCTCTACAGGTAATCTGTGTGCCATCACAAAGCATGGTCAAGATCCTTCACACATTTCTTGTGATCCCCACACGTGTGAACTTGCTAAATTTTTCACATGGTATCAGAGCCATACCATGCTTTGAATGCTACTAACATCAGGTGTATGAAGATTTTTCTGTCAATTCAAGCTAGGAAGCTGTTTAGAAGTGTTTTGCTATCTTTTCTTGAACAGTTTTTTGTTGAATGAGGTTAGAATTGATATTTTCAGTCCAGAACAGAGGATGTACGGAATTCTGACTTTTCACATGTGTGAAAACTAGAATACATCATTTGACTCTATCTCCTCTATGTTAGATCCAAAGATACTGACATTATAGCTTGTTGGAAAGCTAGAAGAGTCATCTTTCCATTGCAATAGGTTTCATTTCATTCTCATGTTCCTAGTAGGAGTTATAAGCTCTTAAAGAGGGTAGGGAGAGACCCAAAACCCGAGTGGACACTTTTTGATTTGAATATATTGCATGCATGTTTCATCATTCACAGTTTTGGTACTCAATCTGAGATAGAATTGGATAAGACAAATTTATGTTGTCATAGACACATCATTTCACACAATGTGTGTGTTTTGTGTTTTGTGAGTGTGTTTCATTCATTTGAAACTCATGGGAAAGTTTGACATCAGAATTGAAAGTGCTTCATCTGTGTATAGAGGCTAGAACCAAATTCAAGTTGATTGACATATTGTTGTGAGACAGGTCTCACATATTCTGTTGCAAGTTTTTACATAGGATTTGGTAGTACACCCAATTATTTTGGTTTCTTTTGTGAAAGAGAAGCAACACATTCAATTCCATTTTGTAGTCCAATTACAAGAGTCTTCAGATTCATGGCATCTATAGGAGATTTTCTCTTTGAAACTAGTGAGAGACGAGATACCTTCAACTATTCAGTTTGGAATGATAGGATAGAATCTTTGTTGGTTCTATATGGTGTAATGGACATTGTAACAGGAATTGAAGTTGAACCTGAAGCTTATGATGAGGCTCAGAGATTCAAGAAGAGAACAAGGATTGCTCTTCATATCATCAAATTGAACATCTCTGATGAGATGTTGAGAGAAATAAGTTCATGCACCTCAGCCAAGGAGACTTGGGAAACTCTTAAGAACATTCATGAAGCAAAGATCAAGTCAAGAGGGAGGAGCAAGAACAGTTTTTATCAAGCCTTCACCAAGGACAAAGCAAAGAACAAAGACTATGGAGGAGTAGAAGATGATTCAACTCATTCTTCTAACTTCAAGAAGAAGACTCAAGAAGATCAAGCCAACTTTATCATAGAAGACTCACATGCAAGTTGTGGAGAGGCATCTCTCATGATGTCTAGTTTCTCCTCTTTACCCTTTAATGATGTATCTTGGTATATTGATAGTGGAGCCACAACTCATATGAGTTGCTCTAAAGATTCTTTTGTTTCTATTGAATCTATTCTAGATCCTAAGAAATCAATATACACAGCTGTTGGTGATGCATGTGCAATTAAAGGAGTTGGAAGTTGTTCCTTGAAACTTGCATCTTCTATGAATTTTACACTTTCCAATGTGCTTTATGTTCCTAATCTCACAAAGAGTGTGATTAGTGTAGGAAAGTTGTTAGATGATGGTTTTGAAGTGGAATTCAATGTCAATAACTGTTTCATAAAGAAAGAAGATAAGGTCCTTCATGGGGATCTATATATGGAGGTATTTTCAAGCTAGATGTGCATGATATCATCAATCAAAGAAAGAGAACCATAGGTGAGTAGAATAGAATGAATACCACCTTCACTCATCTTTTGTTTTCCATGAAATAAGATCAACAAGGACTCGACCTTGTACAATAAAGAAGATCTTCTTGGACATGCATGTTGAGGATATTCCTCCTCAAACCTCGACCCCATCACAACTTGATTACTCACCATAGCAATGACTTGTGATGCACTTAGAGACACCACGCTCTCAGCCACTTCCAAGATAGAAAATAGATCTTCAAAATAAACAACTTCTCCATGCTCAAACACCTTCGAGATAGAGAGTGTAAAGGCTATGTAGCCTTCCTTGGTGGATAAGCATCCAACCATAATCCGGAGACTAGGATCTACATCCTTCTTTCCTTCCAAGAAACCACATGCAAAGCAATAATCTTCAAGAACACTAAGGTACACAACCTTAGGCTTATAACTGAACAAGAGTCCATATAGTGCACTCCTTCCATTAGCTCCATAACTTCATAAAGTTTTGCATAATGGAACATACACATGCACCATAAAACTTGAAGAGACAAGACATAGCCATTGGTTATTTGTGAAACCATCAATAAGAGTACATGCAAAGCAAGAAACACCTTCCTTGCTTACTGATAAAGAAAGATGAACATCCGAATGTTCCAACTCCATTGGATGCTTTGTGTTGGTAGAAGACATCAAATATGGATCCATATGTGATTTTGCCATAGAATAAGCCACTCTTGGCTTGATCTCCTTGACTATAATAGGCATAGATCTGAAATTGGAAACATGCAACCTCCTATTCCATAGCTCCTCCTTGGAAACATAAGTCATCAATGCTATCTCAAAAATCAAGTAAGACTATTCTAGTTTTGAATGAAGTCTTTAGTTTGGAATTAATTCTTGTCATTTGTGACTTGATTATGTTCCCAAAACATCTAGAAAGCAAGATATTGTATCATCATTTGTATGCTCTTAAATTGAGTAAGAGCAAGTATGAGTTTAGTACTCATAATTTGAAAAAAGGAGTTTTTTCATGTTTTGAGGCTTATTGTGAATTTCTTTTGAGAGTAAATGAAACATCCAATAAGGACACTTACATCCTTAAGAAAGTATTTAGCGTCAATTTGATCAAGTTAGATTATGGTTTCAAGATTAGATCCATTTTGGATAGAGTTCATAGTGTTTGGACTAATGAAGCTAGTGTGCTTAATCTTGAATATTGCTCAAAGTATAATCTTGATCCATATGATCTTTGTGGTCATTATGGGGCTTGGAGGCCTCAGATTTTTCAGATTTTGGTGTAGCCAACTTCATGCATGTGGACTTTGCAATCCCAGGATCGACATCAGACATGCAGGAGGTACATTGGCATAGTAGCAGTTTGGTGGAATATTTTTCAAAGGCATTTGGAAAAGATTTATGTCAAAGAGATCTTATCATGGCTATGGTAAGGGTGTTGCTATGATGGATTCTTTGATCATCTTCAATTCAAATCCAAAGCAAAGAATCCACACACAAAAAGTTTCTTCATCAACAATTTGACCAACCTTGGAGGATTTTCAAGTTCAAATGATCAAGCCAAGTTGATAACTTTTTAGGAGGAGTGTGGAGAATATAAAGCTATCCAACTTGCCATATAGGGGTTGATGTAGAAAATCGTCTTGCTTGTGCATTTACAAGTTGTAAATACTATTCTCTAGCATGTACAAACTCGAGCTACATGACATGCACAGTGTCTAGATGGTCATATTCACTTTGTTCCATTGTATATATCAAAGATATGTGAATTGAGCACATGACCTTGTAGATCTAGGCGAGTTTGAGTTAGGTAGATCTAGATTCGATGATATGCATAAAACTAGATGACATGCAAGATCAGTTAGAGTGCATGCATGCAACATGCAAGTCAGTACACATGTTCTACACATGTCCAAGTCATCTAGGGAAGTTACATGCAAGACATGCAAGTACTATTTGACACATGCATGTAGTTTTGTAGGTTCATAGTTGAGAAATTGACATTTGGACAAAGTAGGTAGGAGTTAGGTGCAATTTCAACATGCAAGCTATTAGGTGTCAATATGGTAATAGTTTACACTTGATTAGGTGTAGGGAATGCATTGAATGCAAGGAGTACCACGAATTTTGGCTCTCCTATATATGTACATATCATTCTCATTCATATCTAATGAATCAAGCTTTGGTAATGTCATAATGTCGAAATTGGATCTCATGCTATTTTGCTTGTTTTGATATTCTCTCTCTAACTCGAGTAGAAGGTCTTTTTCTTACATTCTTTTGCTTATGTATTCTTTCTATTTGTGAGGAATTAGTTTTGCTTTGATCTGTAGCATTCTAGATTGTGCTCTAGTTTCAGATCCATTGATAGATTGCAGGATTGCTCTACAGGTAATCTGTGTGCCATCACAAAGCATGGTCAAGATCATTCACACATTTCTTGTGGATCCCCACACGTGTGAACTTGCTAAATTTTTCACATGGAAAACTTGTGATGTGGAATTATTCGCTTCAAAGATTCTCCAGATATGTTATTTACTCATGAGAAATAGAGTTTGTTGTAGCTGAGTTGCAAGATTCTCGGTGAGTTATGTGAGTAACATATGAGGATTATGGATATTTGCCAGTTTATAGCCTATGTTTATGTATAGGAACATTGTTGGATATGTTGCTTTATGTACATCTTAATCTTGTGGATCTACTATGTGTTTCCTGTGTACTGAGTTTATATCATACACTTAGACTAGTCAGAGTGCATAAATATATGAACAAGTAATGTGTGAAATAGTTACTTGTAGGTTAATGGTTCTTTCTGTGGAAATGATAATTCACTAACTTAATGATGGTTTGGAAGAGGATCTAAATGTGGTGTTATACTAGTTGGCACTTAGACATTTAAGATTTCTGAATCATTTACAATTGACTTGAGTAATTGGATTTGTAAGAACCACCAAGTGAAGATCTTCAGGATTCCAATCACATGCAAACCAAAAGGACACTAACCAATCCACCCCCAAGCCACAGTGAAGAACACAAGAGAGAAGAGGAGAAACTGGCTCAAGAATCACAATTCACAATAGGAGGATGGGCGAGTTTCCACTAGACTTATTCTCCTCAAGAGAGAGAGAGAGAGAGAGAGAGAGAGAGAGAGAGAGAGAGAGAGAGAGAGAGAGAGAGAGAGAGAGAGAGAGAGAGAGAGAGAGAGAGAGAGAGAGAGAGAGAGAGAGAGAGAGAGAGAGAGAGAGAGAGAGAGAGAATATTTCTTTTAGGATCTCCATGCAACCTAAATTGAGCTACTGACCTCCTATTCTTGCATCTAAGCAGTCTTCACCATGCATGTGCTCCTATGTCCAATTATAGGTCTGGGTCCTCATATGATTATTAATTATTTAATACGACCACGTCCGAAATGATGTAGCATAACTAATAACCACATACAACTAGAGTGACCGGCTATCCACGTCAGGAGTTATTCCAATTCCCATGTACAGGACATGGACATAACATTCTTCTCCCCTTGGACCATTTCTATCTCTAGAAATGAAAACTAGGGAAATTCTTCTTTATGCTTTTGACCCTCTCCCATGAATCATCATCCTCAGTCCGTCCCTTCCACCTGATCAAGCTCTCAAAGATAGATTGATTTCTTAGTTGTTTATCTCTGAGTACCTTTTCAGGTTCCAAAGGAACACTAAGCAATGAATCCTCCAAATGGGTAAGATCTTCCTCTGAACCAACTACGTCACCTTCATGTAAACTTAATTTTAAACGACTTACATGAAACACAGAGTGAGCTGTAGTCTTGTTCTGAAGATCTAGTTCGTAAGCTAAAGAACCAATTTTCTTTATAATCCAAAATGGTCCACAATATCTCTTAGACAATTTATAATGCTTCCCTATATCATAGTCTTAGAGTCCTTAGGTATTCTACGATATACCTAGTCATCAACTTTCTCTGGGAGACCTTTTGAGATCGGCATAGTGCCAAGCTCTATCCTGAGCACTCCGGATACATTCATGGGCCACTTGCAACATTTCACGCATATCATGCAAGAAATCTACAACTTTTTGGATCTTAACAGACTTTGTCTCCACATTTATTGGAGATCTAGGTTGAAAACCATACATCAGCATAAACGGACTATAACCAATAGCAAAATGTTTTCTATTGTTATAAGCAAACTCAATTAAAGGAATGTAATCTTCCCATTGAGATTGTCTGTGGAACACATAAGCTCTCAACATATCTTCCATAGTCTAATTAGTTCTCTCAGTCTGGCCATCTGATTCAGGATGATCAGAAGAACCAAAACTAAGCGAGGTTTCAAGCTTATGGAATACAACTAACCAAAAGTGACCTGTAAATTTAGGATCTCTATCACTAACTATATCACTTGGCAGTGTTAAAGCCTAAATAATCTTTCCACAAAGATCAGGGCTAAATCCGAAGACTTAGTAGTTGACTTGACTGGTATAAACTAGCTAACTTTGTCAACCTGTCCACCACAATCCAATTAGAATCATTTTGGCGTTGGGTCCTTGGAAGTCTAACCACAAAATCCATAGATATACTTTTCCATCTCTTCTGAGGGATATATAGGGGATGTAACAACCCTCCAGTCTTTAAGCATTCAACTTTGGCTAACTGGCAAGGTCTACACTTAACCACATAAGACTCAACGAATGGCTTGAGTTTTGGCTAATAAAACTCTCTTCTAACCAAGTCCAAATTCTTGTGTATACCCGGATGACCTGCATAGGGAATGTCATGACACTCATAAAGAATCTTCTTCTTTAATTCATCATCCACTGGTACACAAATTTTCCCATTTCGAAATAGTAACCCACCTTGGATAGAGAGCTATTTTGCTATCTTCTTATCTTTCTTAGGGACCTGAGACCCCTGTGAGTAAATCTCTATTCCATTCTCATTTTTTCCTATCTCCACCATCTTCTAGATGGGACCAAAATGAGAATCTTATTCACATATTCCTCTCAGTGAAAGATATAGATTAGTGAAAATATGGATGAATGAAAGTTCATTTAATTCACCAATCCGACTAAGTGCATTTGCAACTTGGTTAGAGCTGCCCTTGACATATCGGATCTCATGATCAAATTCCTGCATAAGCTCAGCCCAGCGAGCTTTATAGCCCTTTAGATCGTTCTGATTACAAAAGTACTTCAAAGGTTGGTGATCCGTACACACTATAAACTGACTACCATAAAGGTAATGCCTCCAGGTTTTAAGTGCATGAATCACAACAAATAACTCTTTCTCTTGAGTTGTATAATGCAACTAAGGCCTCGTGAGTTTTTTGCTTTCAACCGCTATCAGCCTATCATCCTATAGAAGAACTGCCCTTATCGTCGAATCACTTGCGTCAGTTCACACGACGTAAGGTAAATCAGGAGTCGCGATCTGCAAAATAGGAGCTGAAGCAACCATTTGCTTGAGTCTCTCAAGACATTGCTTCAATTCATCATTCCACTCAATAGGCTCGCTAGGTTGACCTCTCTTTTTCTTTTTGTTAACTCTACCTTTAGTCAAATTATTTAAGGGTGTTGCTGCTTTAGCATAATCCTCAATTGACTTATGAAAGAATTGTCATTCAAGCATTGTCTTGACCTTATTCTCGTCAATCTCCAACCCACTATGGGTGATCTTATGACCGAGGTACAACAACTCATGCTTAAAGAGTTCACATTTAGACTCCTTAGCGTAGAGTTTCTCTCGTCTGAGAATATCTAAGACAGTCCTAAGATGACTCAAATGATCCTTAAGTGTTCTACTATAGATGAGAATATCATCTAAAAATACAACCACAAACTTCCCTAGATATGGACGAAAAAGATCGTTCATCATTTGTTGGAACGTAGCTGGTGCATTCGTTAATCCAAAAGGAAGCACGAGAAATTCATAGTGATCGAATTTTGTCCAAAAACTAGTCTTCTGCATGTCATCCAGATGAATTCTAATCTGATGATATCCGGTTCTAAGATCTATCTTTGTGAAGTATTTAGCTCCACCTAGTCGATCTACCAGATCATCCATATGAGGCAAAGGATATTTATTTTTAATAGTTACTTTATTCAACCCTTTGTAGTCCACACACATCCTGAAGCCTCCATCTTTCTTCTCTTTTAGAAGAACAAGAGCGTCCCAAGGCAACTTACTTGGTTGAATATGACCCATCTTTAGGTAATTTTCAATTTGCTTGATAATCTCTACCTCTTCTTTCTGAGAGAACCTGTAAGTTTGTCTAGAGATAGGGTGACTACCTGGAATTAACTCAAATCTTATGGTCTACCGATCTGGACGGCGGTATTCCATGAGGTAATTCTTCTATAAATACATCTTTAAATTCAGACAATAACTTATTCTTTTCAATTTGCTCCTGATCTAAGTCTACCGAGCTAAGAATTTTGGAGAATTCACAACTACAAAATTGGCTTAGGAAATAAAGAATAAGCTTCATACTACGAATCAAAAATTTCCATTACATTAGCAAATGAACTCATCCCAGATGGATGTACAAAATTGTCTCCAAACAATGTAACTATATCTTTACCCTCCTGGAAAGAGAGAACATGTGTTATGTCCATGTCCTGTACAAGGGAATCGAAATTATTCCTGACGTGGATAGCCGGTCACTCCAGTTGTATGTGGTTATTAGTTATGCTACGTCATTTTGGACGTGGTCGTATTAAATAATTAATAATCATATGAGGGTCCAGACCTATAATTGGACATAGGAGCACATGCATGGTGAAGGCTGCTTTAATGCAAGAATAGGAGATCAATAGCTCAATTTAGGTTGCATGGGAATCCTAAAGAGAATATTCTCTCTCTCTTGAGAAGAATAGGTCTAGTGGAAACTTGCCCATCCTCCTATTGTGAATTGTGATTCTTGAGCCAGTTCTTCCTCTCCTCTCTTGTGTTCTTCATTGTGGCTTGGGGGTGGATTGGTTAGGGTATTGACTAGCCTCTCCATACTGGTTGGGTGGTTCATGCTCCACAGGTGTCCTTTTGGTTTGCATGTGATTGTAATTCTGTAGATCTTCACTTGTCCTGAGGAGAAAAAGATAGAGAGTGTTATCCCGTTCTTCCGTGATAAAGCTTCGTCATGGTGGCGAGATTTACAACCTAAACCTACCACATGGGACAAGTTTATGGAGGTGTTTAGAAAGTCGTTTGTTGTTGTGGACGACTCAGATTTTTACCAAAGATTTGTGAATTGCAAAATGGGTACTCGGAGTTTGGATTCGTACCTACAAGATTTTATGGATTTGTGGAATAAAGTCCCCTCATTCGAATATTTCGACGAACTGGATCAAGCTGCATCTGAATTTAGACAAAAGAATAAGTTGTCCCAAAAAAAGACTAGAAGGACCAATGTTTGTTTCCATTGTGGTCAGCCTGGACACGTTATGAAATTCTGCCCAGAACGAAAGAAAGGCGCAGCTCAAGTGATTGAGATGCTAGGTAAAGAGAATCTTAAGTTGGAAATATATAAAATTAATTGTGAGTGTGATTGTTCTTTCAGTACTACTTCATTCTTGCCAAATGAATTATTTTGTTTGAAAGGCACTGTTAATGGACATGAAGTTAGTATTTTAGTGGACAGTGGATCTACTCATAATTTCATTAACTCTGGTCTTGTGTAGAGACTTGGGCTCAAAACTGAAGCTAGTAACCATAGATATCGTGTATGTCTAGCTTCAGGGGCGGAGTTGGAGACGTGGGATCTGAAAGTTCTAAGACTCCCTGTTTGGATCCAGAACTATAAAGAGTTAATTGATTTCCATGTTTTAGATTTAGCACGTACAGATATTGTTCTAGGATACGAGTGGTTATTTAAAAAGCATCCTGAAATAGATTTTGAGAAGCATGTTCTCTCTTAAAGAAATAGTTACATTGTTTGGAGACAATTTTGTACATACATCTGGGAGGAGTTCATTTGCTAATGTAATGGAGATTTTTGATTCACAGTATGAAGCTTATTCTTTATTTGCTAAGCCAATTTTGGATTTATCTGAGATGCATCTAAGTAGTTGTGAATTGTCAAAAACTCTTAACTCGGTAGACTTAGATCAGGAGCAGACTGAGAAGAATAAGTAAGTGTCTGAATTCAAAGTTGTATTTCCAAAAAAATTACCTCATGGATTATCGCCGTCCAGATTAGTAGACCATAAGATTGAGTTAATTCCAGGTAGTCACCCTATCTCTAGACAACCTTATAGATTTTCTCAGAAAGAAGAGATAGAGATTACTAAGCAAATTGAAAATTACCTGAAGATGGGTCATATTCAGCCAAGTAAGTCGCCTTGGGGCACTCCCGTTCTTTTGAAAGCGAAGAAAGATGGAGGCTTCAGGATGTGTGTGGACTACAAAGGGTTGAAGAAAGTAACTATTAAAAATATATATCCTTAGCCTCGTATGGATGATCTGGTAGATCGATTAGGTGGAGCTAAATACTTCACAAAGATAGATCTTAGAACCGGATATCATCAGATTAAAACTCATCAGGGTGACGTGCAGAAGACTGGTTTTTGGACAAGATTCTGTCCCTATGAATTTCTCGTGCTTCCTTTTGGGTTAACGAATGCACCAGCTACGTTCCAACAAATGATGAACGATCTTTTCCATCCATATCTAGGGAAGTTTGTGGTTGTATTCTTAGATGATATTCTCATCTATAGTAGAACACTTAAGGAGCATTTGAGTCATTTTAAGACTGTTTTAGATATTCTTAGACGAGAGAAACTCTAAGCTAAGGAATTTAAATGTGAGTTCTTTAAGCATGAGTTGTTGTACCTCGGTCATAAGATCACCCATAGTGGGTTGGAGATTGACGAGAGTAAGGTCAAGACAGTGCTTGATTGGCCGATACCAAAGATGGTTAGAGAAATTAAATCTTTTCTCGATTTTACAGTTCGATCTAAGGGGTCGTAAAGCTCGTTGGGCTGAGCTTATGCAAAAATTTGATCATGAGATCCGATATATCAAGGGCAGCTCTAACCAAGTTGCGGATGCACTTAGTCAGATTGGTGAATTAAATGAACTTTTTTTCATCCAGATTTCCACTGATCTATATCTTTCACTGAGAGAAAAATGCGAATCATATTCTCAATTTGGTCCCATCTGGAAATGGTGGAGACATGAAAAAATGAGAATGGAATAGAGATTTACTCACAGGGGTATCAGGTTCCTAGGAACGATAAGAAGATAACGAAACGGTTCTCTATCCGAAGAAGGTTACTATTTCGGAATGGGAAAATTTGTATACCAGTGTGAGTTAAAGAAGAAGATTATTTATGAGTGTCATGACGTTCCCTGTGCAGGTCATCCGGGTATACACAAGACTTTGGACTTGGTCAGAAGAGAGTTTCATTGTCCGAAACTCAAGCCATTTGTCGAGTCTTATGTGGTTAAGTGTAGACCTTGCAAATTAGCCAAAGTTGAATGCTTAAAGACTGGAGGGTTGCTACATCCCCTAGATATCCCTCAGAAACGATGGGAAAACATATCTATGGATTTTGTGTTTGGACTTCCAAGGACCCAACGCTAAAATGATTCTATTTGGGTTGTGGTGGACAGATTGACAAAGTTAGCTACTTTTATACCAGTCAAGTCAACTGCTAAGGCTTCAGATTTAGCCCAGATCTTTGTGGAAAGATTATTTAGGCTTTATGGACTGCCAAGTGATATGGTTAGTGATAGAGATCCTAAGTTTACAGGTCACTTTTGGTCAGCTGTGTTCCATAAGCTTGAAACCTTGCTTAGTTTTAGTTCTTCTAATCATCCTGAATCAGATGGCCAGACTAAGAGAACTAATCAGAGTATGGAGAACATGTTGAGAACTTATGTGTATCACATGCAATCTCAATGGGAAGATTACATTTCTTTGATTGAGTTTGCTTATAATAGTAGGAAACATTCTGCTACTGGTTATAGTCCGTTTATGCTGATGTACGGTTTTCAACCTAGATCTCTGGTAAATGTGGAGACAAAGTTTGTTAAGATCTAGAAAGTTGTAGATTTCTTGCATGATATGCGTGAAATGTTGCAGGTGGCCCGTGATTGTATCCGGAGTGCTCAGGATAGAGCTAAGCACTATGCCGATCTTAAGAGGTCTCCCAGAGATTTTAAAGTTGATGACTGGGTATATCTTAGAATACCTAAGGATTCTGAGACTATGAGTACAGGAAAGCATTATAAACTATCTACGAGATATTGTGGACCGTTTTGGATTATAAAGGGAATCGGAATTATTCCTGACGTGGATAGCTGGTCACTCCAGTTGTATGTGGTTATTAGTTATGCTATGTCATTTCGGACGTGGTCGTATTAAATAATTAATAATCATATGAGGGCCCAGACCCATAATTGGACATAGGAGCACATGCATGGTGAAGACTGCTTTAATGCAAGAATAGGAGATCAATAGCTCAATTTAGGTTGCATGGGGATCCTAAAGGAAATATTCTCTCTCTCTCTCTCTCTCTCTCTCTCTTGAGAAGAATAGGTCTAGTGGAAACTCGCCCATCCTCCTATTGTGAATTGTGATTCTTGAGCCAGTTCTTCCTCTCCTCTCTTGTGTTCTTCACTGTGGCTTGGGGGTGGATTGGTTAGGGTATTGACTAGCCTCTCCATATTGGTTGGGTGGTTCATGCTCCACATGTGTCCTTTTGGTTTGCATGTGATTGGAATCTTGTAGATCTTCATTGGTGGTTTTTACAACATGCTTCTCAAAATCTATCTCAGGATACTTATTGAATAACCACTCGTATCCTAGAATAATGTCCGTACGCGCTAAATCTAAAATATGGAAATCAATTAACTCTCTATAGTCCTGGATCCAAAATGGGAGCCTTGGAACTTTCACATTCCACGTCTCCAACTCTGCTCCAGAAGCTAGATATACTTGATATCTATGGTTACTGGCTTCAGTTTTGAGTCCGAGTCTCTACACAAGACCAGAGTTAATGAGATTATGAGTAGATCCACTGTCTACTAAAATACTATCTTCATGTCCATTCACAGTGCCTTTCAAACGAAATAAATCATTTGGCAAGAATGAAGTAGTACTGAAAGAACAATCACACTCACAATTAATTTTATTAATTTCCAGCTTAAGATTCTCTTTACCTAGCATCTCAATCACTTGAGCTATGCCTTTCTTTATTCCGGGCAGAATTTTATAACATGTCGTGGTTGATTGCAATGGAAACAAACATTGGTCCTTCTAGCCTTTTTCCAGGACAACTTCTTCTTTTGTCTAAATTCAAATGCAGCTTGATGCAGTTCATCAAAATATTTAGTTTTTTTATTCCCACAAACTCTTTTCTTCTCTTTTTTCTAGCTGGGTCCGAATGATCTAGATGGATTAGCCTGTAACTGCTTCCTAGATGCCACTACCGTGGAGTCGTACGTTTTTGCGACACGAACTACATCATCAAAGGATTGAAGCTTGTTATGCTTACTGTGATGCGACGAAAATGTTCAATATTAAATATCAACATAAATATGGCATGATATACTCGAAAATGAAGATATGAGCTGGTTAAGTATAAATCATGAAGAGGTCTAAGTCATTTTTCGGGAATATATCTCCTAAGTACTTGCCTTGTAATTAAGGACAAGATCTTTAAAAGGAAAAGACATTGTCTCAGATAACCTTTACTAGGTCATCCATACGAAACGACTAGATACGAAAAGACATGTTAAACTAGAGTAACTTTAACTCATAGTTAAGTATACCTCCTATGGTATAGTTGAACGTATTTTCAGTCTAATTGTTAACTAGACCCTTTCGCGGGAGCGACGCACCTATTTTTTTAGAGGTGTGTTTGTCCGCCCCGTAGAACATATATATATCTCACACTTCAGTCTCGATCATCGAGAGAGAAGAGTTTATGCTTATGTAAGAGATTGAAGAAGTGAATAGAGTTCTGTGAGTTATTCTCTCTTATTTATGTTCTCCGCACTGTTGAGTGTGAGTGATCTTGAGTCTGCTAACAATCTCTAATGCATTTCATGAATTACTCTCTGATCAGACAGACGCTCTAGTGCATTACAGTCGTTTTTTTGTGTTTTCGTAAAGCATGCTCTAAAGAACTGTCTTTAAAACCATCTTATTCGTCTGTTGCGAATACTTTCTTTTCGGCACTCAAATAACCACTATCTCTGGTACAATCTAGCACAATCATTGAATAAAGCTGTATGTATACATATGAGATGACAGTCCCTGTCCGAAGAATTGAGTCTTTGATCTGTTTTCCTGATTGGCATTGACATAAGTTTCTAACATATTCTAAAACTCTTCATGTTTTTTAACCATTATGTTGGGCTTTAGTTGTTGAGGACTTCTGTCTAGAAACGAATAATTCGCGAACATGATTAATTAATTGTCTGCACAGTCACGAATACATCGAACAATTCTTGATTCTCTACTGACACCTTTATCAGCCAGAGTGTAGTACCGCTGTACTACTCTGATAGCATCTGATCTATAGAACGTGCTTCCTTCAATTCGATAGAGGCCAGATTGTTGTTATGAATTTGTTAACATTACCCATCCCAAACATAAGTAATACTGGTTACTTTTTAAATGTCTGTCGACAACCAGAATAACACTCGAAACCACTTGCCATAATCGTACCAAAAACATAACTTTCTAATGTTGTCCTCTGTGGGAACGACATTATTTACTATAAAATCTATATTAACCCTGTTGGTATAGTACGACATATACCAATTTTTGGCGTCGTTGTCGGGGATAGTTTAGGAAAGTTATTAGAAATCTAACAAATCCATCTCCATCTCTTGTGTATGTCAGATAGAGAATCCATATTAGAACGATATCGTAAGCTGAGAGAGGAATTTTTACGAAGACAAAGTGAGAGTACTAGTCGAAGAAATCTAGACAAAATCACTACCCAGTTACTTGAACTCCTAATTAGCTTTGGTATGGAGGGTCATGCTGCACGTTTCACTTCTATCTCTAAAATTAAATACGAATATTTTAAAGAGACTTATTTCGATGATGCAGATAGCTATGTCTCACAATTCGAGTCAATCGCTAATGCAAATAATGAGGGAAGTGACATAGACAAACTACGGATTTTCCCTGGTCTGCTAAGAAAGAAGGTGCGCATCTGGTACAGTCAAGTTGAACCAGGCTGTGTAGGAACCTGGTACTTGCTGAAAGATGCGTTTTTGACAAATCTAGAATTCTTGGACGTTTGAACAATGTTCAGAAGAAGAGTAAAGAATCCCTTCGCAAATATACACGAAAGGTTAAAAATCTTATAGGAAAACTAACCGGTGTATATCCCGTAGATATGCAGATTGAATGGTTTTTGGCTAGTTTACCACCAAAGATTGATCGATATTGCAGACATGACCTCCTTAGCAGCAGTAATAGCTAGTGCCAAAAATTTCAAGACCTTGAAACTAGCACGAAAGCGACGATCGACTAAGGAATCTCAAAAGTCAAAGACTGATTCTAGTGATAGCGATAATGATTCAGATTCTGATTCAAGTACCAGTTCTTCAAGCTCGAAACTGAAAGCAGCGATTCATCATAATCAGAAGCTGACAAAGGAGAGAGAAAGAATAGATGGCAAACTAAATGAAAGGACAACACGAAAGTTGTTGAGGATAAGTCGTCAACTTCTAAAGTTGAAAAGCCTTGGAAGAGTAATATGGCTGACCTTAATAAAAAATTTAATGACTTGAAAGTGCAGATCTCTGAAGTTGCAGATAAAAGACCAAAAGCGTCTTCTTCCAACTCAGGAATGTGGTGTACGAAATGTGGAACTTCTGGACACACTAAGAAAGACTGCACTACTGTGAATGTCAAATACATTGAAGACCCTGCCTAGGAGGTACTTTTTATTTTTCAAAATGATGCGACTACTAACTATGTACAGGGTACTACAGCATTAGCCCAGCAGGACAGACCCAAGTTCACACCAAGAACACATAATCCTCCTAAATTTGTTGGACCAGCGAAGTCTCAAACCGCGACTATACCAATTTCGGGCAACTGCTACAACTGTGGAGAGCTGGGACATTTTTCTCCTGACTGTCCTTAACCGCGAAAGCCGATTGGTTATGTACCATTATGCTTGAATTGCAGAGAGCCTGGCCACAAGTATCATGACTGCCCTCAGCTGCAGAAGTCGTGACCCAAATATCAGTATGTAGCAACACCAGCTGCTGCAGACACGAAAGCGAAAGCTGCGACTGATGTTGTTGTGCAGAGAATTGATGTTATTGAAGGAAAACTGGCAAAGACAGAAGATCAGTCCTAGTCAAGTGACGTGGAGAAATTATTCAAAGTCACAACGAAAAGCATAAGCTCCTCGAAACCTGATAAAAAATCTTCGACAAGGCGCAGAAAATCCTCGAAGAAGAAATCCTCTAGCAAAACAACAAACAAATCTACGACTAAAGAAGTTCTCAAAGATGACCCTAACATGGCCGCGGTGCTGCGAAGTTATTTGCAAAAGATATCTTGGCAGAAGCAAAGGAAATCATCAACGCTGAACTTCAGACAGCTGCTGCAGAAAAGGTGGTCACTTTCGAGGAAGAGGACGAAAAAATTGCGAAGACGAAATTGTCTAGTGCTGTTATCGATAAACCAACCTCAAAATCAAAGACGAAAGAATATGACATCGTGACTGATATCGGATCTCTTCGTTCGAACATTACTTTTAAACAGCTATTGGCAGATAACACTGAATTTATTAACATTACCCATCCCAAACATAAGTAATACTAATTACTTTTTGAATGTCTGTCAACAACCAGAATAACACTCGAAACCACTTGTCACAATTGTACCAAAAATATAACTTTCTAATACTGTCCTCTGTGGAAATGACATTATTTACTATAAAATCTATATTAACCCTGTTGGTATAGTACGACACTTACACTCATTTTGATAATCTGCAGGCTGATCTAGGATAAACTGCCACAGTGCCAGTTTTGCATCAAATGAGGGGACTTTATTCCATAAATCCATAATCTTGTAGGTACGAGTCCAAACTCCGAGTACCCATTTTGCAATTCACAAATCTTTGGTAAAAATCCGAGTCATCCACAGCCACAAACGACTTTCTGAACACCTCCATAAACTCGTCCCATGTGGTAGGTTTAGGTTGCAAATCATGCCACCACGACGAAGCTTTACCACGGAAGAACAAAATAACACTTTCTATCTTTTTCTCCTCGGAAATTCCGTGTAGATTAAAATAACTGGTCCACTTGGTTAACCAATCATCCACAATTTCAAGTTATTTCTCTTTCTTCTCCCCCGAAAATGGTTCAGGCTGAAAGCCCAAATTCGGAGTAGACAAAGCTCTCACTTGATTCAACAGTACTTCCATTTGCTGATCACGTAAAGTGTTCCTGTTGTTTATCTCATTAAGCGCTTGGCTTGATGATTGGAAAATTTGTAGATAGGTAGGCATTGGCACCTGGCCATCGAGAGTTGCATTCGCATTATCGTCTGTCGCCATATTAATTTCTTGACATGCAAATTTTGCTTAAATTAGTCGAGATCCAATCATCAACTAATAAGTGAAACGTTCAAAACCTTCATAACTGACTGATATTATTCAGCAAGGTCTTTCACTCATTTGTGCAAAGTTTTGCAAAATCGATATCAGATCAAATTAAACAACGACAACTTTTTATGACCAAACACTAATTTTTGAAATCCGTTCGAAATGGACCAACTGTGAAAATCGATCGATTTTGCAAAAACACAAGCACTGTCTCAAATTGAAATCATTTCGAAAGATCCTACATGGAACTAACTCGACATGCACCGTCTTATTGTAAAAACGAAAAAAAAAATTGTAAATGGCCTAGTTGCTAGGAAATCTGCTTTTTGATCTAGAATTGCTAAAAATAGTTACATGCAAGAATTCTACTGATCAAGATCACTGGTTATGCATGCAACATGCATTTAAGCATGCATACAGGTCTATCCATACATTTCCATCATCATGAAAGCACTATACTGATTTACAAACATGCATGCATCAGAACAATCCCAAAATTTTACAAATTTTAGTTCAAAAATTGCCAAACTTCAGATGACCATAACTTTCTCTAGAGGACACCAAATTGGTCACTGTAAAGCACAATACGGAGGGAGAGTGGGTCTACAAGACACTTGCCACATCACTCTGCCACCTAGGCTTCACACATGCAAGCAATAAATGCTCAAAAATCACATCCCAGCCCAATAAGCCTTGGATCAGAGGCTACAAGCACTCTACTAAGGTTCATTAGAGAGGCATAGAAGCTTCTAGTAGGTCAGTAGCAATCATAAGCTCAGATCATGCAAAAATGCATTTTTGGCCTCCTTCAATAAGCAAAACTTCAATATGTTGGTGTCTAATGCACATTTATCCAAATTGAATGCATGATGGCTCAAATCAGAGGCAATCTAAATATCTCTAAGGTTGTAACAAGAACCAATAGGTTCAGACCCCCAATTGAGAGGTATTCATGCTCAAAAATCATCAAAAATACACTACTTTTGAGTGTTTTGGGTCCCTTAATGGTGTCTAATCCCTACCAAACTTCATGAAAGCTTAGAGACAAGTTCATTACATCTCTCAAAGCGTTTATACCAATTTTTGGCTGAGAATTTTGAGATCTACCCCAAAATTAGTCCAAAAATCATCAAAAACCTTGTTTTTTGACCAATTTTGACCAAAATTTGTGGGAAAAATCCACAAATTCATGCAATTAGATCCAAATCCCTGTAATTCCATTGCATGCAAGCACAAAAAGTTCTGATTCAAGTCAAACATGGTTTCTATAGCCCATTTATGGCCCAAAAACCCCAATTTTTGGTCCAAAATCACTATCTAATCAACCTTTTGACTTTTCAAACAACATGAAATCATTAAATTCTGTAATTAATGACTGTAAAATAGTAAGTACAATCTGGAAAACGTACTACACCAGATCCTATAACCAATTTCTTGCAAAACCATCAATTCTAGGTGAAAAAATCACTAAATTCATCAAAAATCCTATGATTTCCATCAAAATTCATGGAGCAAATCCACAATTATGATCTTCAGGCTGAAAGTACACCAAGGATCTGAGAATCCACCTACTTGAAATTGAATTCCAACACCTAGAAGAAGAAACAAAGAGCTACACCAAAAGAACTTTAAAATCCAAGATCCTCAAGCTCCACCTCCTGGTAGAAGTGATCCAAGCTCTGATACCACTGTAAGAACCACCAAGTGAAGATTTTCAGGATTCCAATCACATGCAAACCAAAAGGACACCTGTGGAGCATGAACCACCCAACCAATATGGAAAGGCTAGTCAATACCCTAACCAATCCATCCCCAAGCCACAGTGAAGAACACAAGAGAGGAGAGGAGAAACTGGCTCAAGAATCACAATTCACAATAGGAGGATGGGCGAGTTTCCACTAGACTTATTCTCCCCAAGAGAGAGAGAATATTCTCTTTAGGATCCCCATGCAACCTAAATTGAGCTATTGACCTCCTATTCTTGTATTGAAGCAGTCTTCACCATGCATGTGCTCCTATGTCCAATTATAGGTCTAGGCCCTCATATGATTATTAATTATTTAATACGACCATGTCCGGAATGACGTAGCATAACTAATAACCACATACAACTGGAGTGACCGGCTATCCACGTCGGGAATTATTCTGATTCCCTTGTACAGGACATGGACATAACATGATTACTCCTGATTTGAAGTTTATTGGTGAAATAAGTAGTGCAAAGAGAATTCATTGGAAACTGTTTATTTGGATCTATATTGCTTATAAGATACATGATTTGTGAGGTATCTGGATTCATTTATGAGAATTGTGTGCATAAAATCAGGCCCAATAAGAAAATGATCTCTTAGCGTACTTCTAAAGGTCGACATAGTACTTTAGTGCAGAGGTAGATAATTTGAGTATTACTCCATCTCTAAGTACTTATTAGATATTGAAGTCAAACTAAGAATTGATTTTGAATATAAAAGTGAAAGTTAAATGATTGACTCGTTAGCTTTTGAACTTAATCTTCAGGTTTGGTCGACTGCTCATCCAATGTATCATGTAAATTTAGCTTATATGATGATGACAATTAGATGTAATGAAGATTTTTCCCATTTGGAAGACTTATCGCTCAATGTATCTTTGGACCCTGAAAGAGTACTCATAATCATATATAAACAATACAAATATCATCATATCTCTGAGTGCTTGCTTAGTTGGTTGGTCAAATTGAGGATAATGATTCATGGGAAAGAATTAAAAACATACAAATTGGATCTTCCCTAGTTACTCGCTCTGAGGACATAATTGCTTTAAGGGGGGAAGAATGTTACGTCCATGTCCAATATGTGGGATTCGGAGTAGTTCTTGACATGGATAGCCGATCACTCCAGGTATATGGTTATTGGTTATGCCTCGTCATTCCGAGCTTGGCCTGTAAATATAATTAATAATCATATGAGGGCCCAGACCTATAATTGGACATAGGAGCACTTGCATGGTGTTTGACTGCTATAATGCAAAATAGGAGGTCAATAGCTTATTATAGGCTGTATGGGGATCCTAAGGAGAATATCTCTCCTCTTGGAAAGAATACTTACCATGGAAACTCGCCCATCTCCCTATTGGAATTTCAGATTCTTGAGCCAGGTTTCCTCTCCTCTCTTGCATTCATTCACCATGGCATGGGGCCGAAGTGGTTAGGGTATTGACTAGCCATTTCATGTTGGTTGGGTGGTTTTGCTCCACAGGTGTCCTTTGGTTGTTTTGCAACAGGATCTAGTCCGATCTTCATAATGCGATCCTTACATTTATTACATCCATTAAATATTCCAAGATAAGAATAAGAAAGCACAATTTTATGGTTACTTCCTAAGACCCAACAACAAAATGATCTCATTTCAGTAGTGGTGAATAAGCTAACCAAGTTAGCTATATTCAAACATGTCAAGTCAACCACAAAGACTTCGAATTTAGTCCATATCTTTGTTGAGAGATTATCTATGTTATATGGATGCTTGGTGATATCATTGGTGATAGAGATCTGAAGTTCACATGACGCTTTTGGTCTAGGGTTTTTAAAATTTGGAGACTTCATTTAGTTTTAGTTCTATTAATCATCTTGATTTAGATGGACAGACTGAAAGGACTAATTAATGGAAGATATGTTGAGGACATATGTCTTGCACAAGATATGTTGAGGTATAATTAATGGAAGATATGTTGACGCACAAGAAATCTCTTGGGGAAGACTACTTCGTTTGATAGAATCTGCTTCAAAAGCATAAATCAATGAAACCGAATAAGTAAAGACATGGCAAAAGAAAATCCCATTTTATTTTTTGGCAGATAAGAGAATGCTTAAAAGTGTTCCATGTACTAAGAAAATGAAGTGTGATCAAAGATTAAATTTAACAGTGGTACTTCGACAATATATGTTATGAGATAATGAAGTACAATTGAAAAAGCATGGGTTGTATCTAAAGTCAAAGTTTCCTCTTCTTCTTTCCATAAAGTACCTAGAAAATTGCTACCATAGAGTGTAACAACCTTAACTCTCAATGATATGTAATGGTATCAGGGTGGGGCCATGCTTGCACTCTCGGTGCTTCTCTTTAAAGCATGCTTGCGCTTTTAGCTCGCCACCGTTGGACGGTAGTTGAGGTTAGCCGTGAGATTATGCCACATGTCCATATTTACCATCGATCTTAATGGCAGGCGATGATTTTAAAGGAACATTGAGATCTTGCCAGCTACCATGATTGACCATTAAAAATGCTCCAAGTGACACTATGCCACGTGGCAAAAATCCAAGTGGTGGGGGTGTAGAATATCTGGTGCCTTTAAGCCCCACCATCTATCTCTCTTCACACTTCTCCTCTACTTCTTCCTTTTCATCAACAACATTTTATTTTCTTTGTTTCTTGCATTTCGTCTTCGCTACGATCCACATCCTTTTTCCGTTTCAAGGATTTAGTTTCCTTTCTCTGGTAAGCTCTAAACCTTAACCCTACCTCTTCTCCAAACAATTCATTTCCTGTCTTTCTGTGACTCATTTTGCGTTCAGATATTCGCTTTTTCTTTGGATTTTGCATTCAGATTTGGCTTTTTTTTAACGTACTTAACCTGTTTCTGCTCAGATTTTTAGTGAAGCATTTGGAACAAGCAACACAGTCAGTCCCTTTTTCAGGTCTCTCTTCTTTGCTGTTATGCTGCCCTAAGATTGTCCCAGACTCCCAAATGTCCCTGGATTAGGGTTAGGGTTTAAGAGGGGTTTAGTCTTTGGCAAGCAAAGGTAAATTGTTCTATTTCAGGTGGCTCTCAAATACGAAGAAAAAACGAGCACTTGGCATTGTAATATGTCTCTCTAAAGTCTCATACCCTCGTCTCTTGAAGGTAATTTGGATGGAATTTTAAGCTCATCACTGTCCAATTTGTTTCAGATTTTGCCACACTTGCATTCTCATTCATTCGGTACTTTCTACGTGGCAATTTTCAGCATATGGTCAAGGTCAGAGTATCATTCCTGTAAGGGGTTTTGTATTGTCTTGTAGAGAGGATTCCATTTGTACAATACATGAAATTTGAGGAAGTTGTACTTCATGTTGAGTAGTCTTTAGGGTTTTCTCAATTATGTAATATTAGAAGCTTTAAAGATACATGATCAAGAATGACTGTCATAAGCCTAGTTGTCATGATGTGATAAGAAGCTACCTGGCAAGCTGCCGAGGTGATCAAGCTGATCATTGTGGCATGCCAGAGCGTGGAGGCGAATCATTGCCAACTGTTATTCAACTACACCATCCATGTTGGGCCAGAGACGTTAAATGAGTCAAGACCTCATCAACCTTGATGTTGCTGGGTGATCAGATATCACAATAGCATGTTGTGATCTTTAACAGCTGCAGTGGTCAACTACCATATGTGACGGGAACGAGATCATTTTTACCATCTGCTAGTAGGAGATAAGCAGGTTGTGGAAACGTAACCTGGCATCTGATGCACTTGTTAAACAATGACTGTTTGGTGATTCACACAACGAGATACTTTTATGCTATTTTACCATATAATACGATCTGTTCTGACGAGCTGCTGCTATCTCTATTACAAATGCTGCATTTGTTTGGATTCACCATGGCTTTGAAACGGTGTGTAGGCTAGTTGGTGCGACAAGGATTAGTGATGATTACTTCTTTTTGCTCTTGTATGTCCCATTAGTGTGGCTGGTTGGAGTCAAACCCCTGACTTCATGCAGAGGAAAGCAACACACCACTTATTGGAAAACTTTGTATATTGGATTCTTTTATATAGTGTCCACCATTCGTTGGTCATTTTTCATTCCAGTCTAATGATGGCAGGTAACGCATCATCATGGCAGCTGTTGCAGGGAGCATCATTGCAGTGTCTATAAGTAACCCTAAGCAAGGCAAAGTTTTTTCATCCTCCTTTGTGGCAGGAAATGGATCTCAATCCTTGTCGTCAAGTTCTGCTTTTTCTCGCTTGTCGTTTCAAGATATTCAGGGAAAGAAGAATAGACTTCATCGTAGGAGAACAGTCTCAAGGACAACCATGATGGCAAAAGAGCTGCACTTCAACAAAGATGGTTCTGCAACAAGAAAGCTCCAGGTGGCTATAACAGTTTACAGAAGTTTTTTGTAACAAATTATATCAATTTTGTCTGTTGTAAACGCTGGTCTTGTATATGGCTGATTAGTCTGCTCATTACTGTCAGTATATGGTAGCTACATATTATACCTTATAGCATGGTCGCAGTCGATTCAAAGTGAGTTGATCTTCGGATCGATGCAAATGCTTTTAGGACAACCCAGCTCATCTTACTGCATAACTATTTGGAAAAATTCTATTTTTTTTGTCAAAATTTTGAATAAAACATGGGAACATTAGATTTTTGGGAAAAAAACAAAAGATCTCTTAAAAAGTCAAATCTGCTCAAATTTGTCTGGAGGGCTTTGAAGTGCGATTTCTGGAGAGTAAGTGTTATAGTCAGTTCTATCATTTTATGGTCTCTCAAAATGTGGTAGCCTACTTTACATGACCTCTGTGGTTTCTCTCTATGATGAAAATGCCATCTGTACAAGTAGTAGGTTCTAGCAGAAACTATGTTGTTGGACCAGGAGGGACCTTGAGATGGTTGCTTTGTATTGTAGGCTGGTGTCAACAAGCTTGCAGACTTAGTGGGAGTAACCCTTGGTCCTAAGGGTAGAAACGTCGTACTTGAAAGCAAGTATGGATCTCCAAGGATTGTGAATGACGGAGTGACTGTTGCAAAAGAGGTACTTCAAAACTTTTATGTTTCTAGTTCTGTACAGTTTTGGAAGAATTATAAATGATTTATTATTGCTAGCTATTGATTTGTATATACCATATGGGTCATGGTATGGTAGTTGCTTGATTGCTTTCAGCAGATGGTCTTAATTTGAATCATACCTGCACAGCACAGCATTCTGAAATGTGTATGGAACACTTGTTCTGGATCGCTCGTATGTGTTTGGGAGCGCTTCTAAAAAATCCCCATATCTATGATGTTTATAAGTGAAAATGCCTTGTGAAATTAAAAATTGGTTGAATTTCCTGTTTCGTCTTGGATTTACGAAGCTGTAACAAATTAGTTTTTCCTTATAGTGGATTTGTTTTTTCAGGTTGAGTTGGAAGATCCTGTTGAAAATATTGGTGCTAAACTTGTAAGACAGGCTGCTTCAAAAACAAATGACCTTGCTGGTGATGGAACGACGACATCTATTGTCCTTGCTCAAGGACTTATTGCAGAAGGTGTCAAGGTAACCCCCTTTGCAAATGCTTTGGTGAATCCGTAACAAAGAATGCCTTTGGAAAGGGTGTACAAAATTAGTCTTTCTGCACTGCTTACAGGCATAGCATGTTTTAGTTTCCTTCCTTGATTATGAAGTTGTAGGTGCTTTCTTATGAGCACTGGCTGACATAGTATGTTTTAATAATATTGCTTACAACAACTCCAACAGCTGTTAGAGATGAATGTGATGCAAACTCTCAGTGAAGTTTTGCAAAATTGGAACATACCCAAGAAGCTTAAATTGATGTGACTCATGCATTTTTCTATGGCAGCTATTATCTTACTGAATACCGTAGGGTTGGTGGTGAAGGTGGTTGCTGCTGGTGCAAATCCTATTCAAATAACCAGGGGAATAGAAAAGACAATCAAAGCTTTGGTGAAGGAATTGAAATGTCTATCTAAAGAGGTTGTTGACAACTCTCTTGTATACACGCTTTAACCTTGAATGAAGTATATGTACATCTGACATGTGAATATTCTTTATGAAAATATGGGATTCCCAACTAGAAGCTTCTTGTCTATTGGTGTACAGGTCAGATCGTTGCTCCAGTTGATTATGCAAATTTGTGAATGTTTGATATTGACATGATCCAATTCAATATCCTATCCTTCCAAAAAAGCACAAAATGTTGCAGCCATGCTATTTTTACTTTGAGATGCTATGCTTTTCCAGGTGGAGGATAGCGAGCTAGCTAATGTTGCAGCAGTAAGTGCCGGTAACAATGAGGAGGTTGGTAAAATGATAGCGGAAGCCCTTAGCAAAGTAGGCAGAAAAGGTGTGGTCACACTTGAGGAAGGGAAAAGTGCAGAAAATAGCCTAATTGTAGTGAAAGGGATGCAGTTTGACCGAGGCTATATTTCTCCTTACTTTGTTACCGACACTGAGAAGATGGCTGTGGAGTATACTGGTTGTAAGGTCTGCGTATCTGCATGTACGCTAGTCATCTTGTTGAAGTATGATCTTGGTATTGTAGATCTAAGATCAAAAACATCATTTTTTCTGTGGAGCAAACATGCCGATACTGTATAATTTATCTGGCGCTTATTTACTATTATTTCTGCATGCAGCTCTTGCTTGTTGACAAGAAAATAACTACCGCCCAGAGATATTATTACCATTTTGGAAGATGCAATTCGGGGTGGTTATCCTCTGCTTATCGTCGCAGAAGACATAGAACAGGAGGCCCTTGCCACCTTAGTGTTCAATAGGCTTCGTGGAAATTTGAAAGTTGCAGCTATCAAAGCTCCTGGGTTTGGTGAAAGAAAGAGCCAGTATTTGGATGATATTGCCATACTCACTGGAGGTCGGTCAATTTGCCTCATCTATGCTGTGGTAGCTGGTTTCATCAATGGATTTGTTAAGAGTCATTGAAGAACTGCTGATCAGCAAGTCAAAGTAAAATGTAACAAGATGTTTTGGTTGGTGGCAGGTACCGTTGTGAGGGATGAAGTTGGTTTATCTCTAGATAAGGTAGGCCGTGAGGTATTAGGGACTGCTGCCAAGGTAGAACTAACTAAGGATTCTACTACGATTGTGGGAGACGGAAGCTCTCAAGAGGCAGTGAACAACCGAGTTGCTCAGATCAGGAATATGATTGAGGTAAGGCTTCTGTCATGAATTGTCAGTCCTTAATTTTTTCCAATATTCAATTTCTATTTGCATGGTCTATTTCTTTTTTGAGTAGCATGGCTGTCATCCTGAGCTCAATGTCATCGTGAATAAACCTTTTGGACTTTCTCATTGCTTTTTATGCTACACCTTGATAGCGGAATGTAACCCATGTTGCAGGCTGCTGAGCAAGACTATGAGAAAGAGAAATTGAATGAGAGAATTGCTAAGCTATCAGGTGGAGTTGCCATTATACAGGTATTATATGCATCTTCCATTGAAATGGTTGATGGCATCTGACATTTCTACATCATCCTTAATTGCAGTAGATCTATAATGAATGTTGATTTGTGGCAGGTAGGAGCTCAAACTGAGACTGAATTGAAGGAGAAGAAGCTTCACGTGGAAGATGCACTTAATGCAACCAAGGTAAAGTTTAGCTTGTACAAGTGTTATATTTGGCTTTTTATTAAAGGTTGTGGATTAGGTTTTTGGACAGGCCTGCTTTAGCATGTTTGGTGGAGAGGCAATTCACTGTGAGACTTGGATCTTGATTTAGTATTGAACTAGTTTAGCATGTTTTTATCTGTGCTTTTTTTGTAAGAACATGTACCTGCTGAATAATCATATTATACATGCACCTTAATCTCCATTTATTACCCTCAATATTCTTGATAGACATCCTCGAACATTAATGTCTTGCTGTACATCAAAGTTTTAGTTTTAGTTTAGGTGAATGGAATATTTAAAGGCTTAGAAGTTGTGTGCTTTCTGTTGCTGTGTAGTCTTGTGTTGTATGCTTTGTGCTATGTGTGGTGAAGAGTACAAGAAACTGAGATAGTTGTGTGGCCTCTGTTGTTATGGAATAGTCTGATGTTCCACTTTATATATTTGGTGGAGATGGGATTCATTGCAAGACTTGGAGCTCGTTTTTGTTTGAACTCATGAAACCTAATCGCTTATTTGTTTTTTTACAGTAGAATTTGTTCGACTTTTTGCCGTTCATTGCACTTCAATCTTCCATTCAATGATCCTGTATGAATTGATAGTTATCCTGGAATCTTGCTTTGCTGCCTAGCAGGGTTATTGCTTTTTATGTGATTGGAGCAGTTACAGGCATAATGGTTGTATCTTTTTGAGATAGTTTGATGCTCTACTTTGTGGCTATTTGATGAAGTTGGAGATGGTCTGATCTTTTTTTTGAAAGCTATCTGGTATTTTGTCATTTGAGTTCCAACTCAATCATTAAAACAGCATTCTAGCCCACCAAAATTTTGGAGGGCACTCATGTTCTGGAATTCTGAACACCATTCAGAAATTGACTTCTATGGGAAAAATCCTAGGAAACTGGGGTTGAATAAGTAGTATCCGCATCAGAATCCCATTGTCAGTATGTATAAGTTAAATGGTATGGTACACATTCCTTAAATAGATATTATGTGTTTAAAAAAAAGCGTATTTTTATTGTTTAGTACAATCTACATATAAACCACCCCATTGGTTGATTATTTTAACTTTTACATGGTAGAATATTGCATAGACCTTTACTACTAATTATGTATGATGTGTAAGCTTGTGGATCATCTGCAGAAGCATGCAGATACATGATTCTGAATTATCCTCCATGGTGTTATGAAGGCTGCTGTTGAGGAAGGGATTGTTGTTGGAGGAGGATCAACATTACTGCGGTTAGCAAGTAAAGTTGATGCAATCAAGGCAACAGAAGGTAAGGATATCTACCTATCTATTATCTTCTATCTTAGATAGAGTTATTTTTTATGGGATGTGGCCCCATGTGGGTGATCTTTTTGGATAATTATTTAGATACTGTTAGAACTTAGCAGGAAACTTAATTGGTTTGTCACTTCCCTTTCTGCGATGATGTAGGTTGGTGCAGATATTGTCAAGCGTGCCCTCAGTTACCCCCTAAAGCTCATTGCAAAAAATGCTGGTGTTAATGGTAGTGTTGTTGTGGAAAAGGTGCGTTTTGTTTCAGCTTGGATTCTTTCATTCGTACCGATTCTATTCAAGATACGATTAGGCAAGGCTTTTCTTTGTTTAGCAGGTGTTGGCAAGTGATAATCCCAATTTTGGCTACAATGCTGCTACGGGTGTGTATGAAGATCTTTTAGTGGCTGGTATCATTGATCCTGCCAAGGTCAGTTCGATCAAGTGCCAAATTGAAACATCGTAGATGCGCTGCAACCCAACGTTTCAAATGCCCAAACTTGAAACATGTTTTAAACATTTGGAAAAATCACCGAAACGTTCAAAAACTTTTTTCAATTTTAGGGCTTCAAAGAGTTGAATTTTTTTTAATATTTTGTAGGAATGAGCAATAAAAAATGATTACATTGGAACATGCACAACCTTATGATATCGTTGCAAATAGGTGACAAATAAGCCACAAATAGATGTTGTTAAATTTTGTTTTCCAAAAAGACAAAAGCTTGCATATGTAGCTTATTTGTTAGCTTGAAGTTCGATATGGATCAGTTTTCTTCCCTAGTAATCGGTCAATGATTTTGAAACAGGTTGTCAGGTGCTGCTTGGAGCATGCTGGATCCGTAGCAAAGACCTTCCTAACTTCTGACGTTGTAGTGGTTGACATAAAGGAACGAGGATCAGGTCCTGCTGGCAATCCCATGGATAATTCAGGTATGTATATATATGTACATATATATATATATATATATATATATATATATATCATAGATCCAGCGGTACCAGGATCCGCAGATCCCGGTACTGCCCCCGCGGATCCATACTGGTACCGCGGATCCGTATGGATCCGCGGTACCATAATATATAATATTTTTTTTTTAATATTTAAAAAAAAAAATTAAGTGGGCAATATGGGTATCAGCTTGAAGCTGTTGACGCTCAGGGAGTCGGAAGGCCAAATCATGAAGAGGTCGTACCGTCGGGGCCGGGGGCTATGCCCCCCAAACACCCCACCGAGGGGCGGTAGCCCCCCGGACCCCCCGTTTCTCGGGGAGCTACCGCCCCCCGAACCCCCCAAGACTTGCTGCTATATAGAAATTGTAATCTAGCCATCTCATAACCATCATGGTCTCACAGTAGACCCTATACTAACAACCGTGCTCAGTAATGGCTTCTCCTCATAACGGAGGCCTTACAGATCTAAGCTCACGGTTAACTAGTGACTACTAAACTGAGAGGTGCATTATTTAGTTGTCTAACACATTTTGTAGCTGAAAGCACCGGCAACCTGCATAAATGCACTGCTCTCGTCGAGAGCTTCAAGCTGATACCCATATTGCCCACTAATTTTTTTTTTTAAATATATTAAAAAATGGTGCCGCCCTGGTACCGCAGATTTTTGGGCCGCACCATAATGGCGGTACCACGTGCCACTATGATATATATATATATATATATATATATCATAGCTAGAATACAGCTTATTGTTTGTTTCTGAAGTCATTTGATCATTTGTTGTACATGATATCTCTTACATCTTAAGCCCTGTCTACTTTTGCAGGTTATGGATATTAGATTTCAGATGACAGTGCTGGTACGTTGTTTAGATTTTTGTAGATGCGGCTTTTTGAGTAATGAAATATTGAGATTTCAAGTAGAACCAGCTTGACTTCCAATATTAGGAGGCATATGTAGACTAGATGCAAGTTTTGCGGGTTCATTGTTTCCTTGCATAACAAACATATGGGATACTTGTAATTTTCTTGCAAATGGCAAATGACTTATGGACTTGAGAGCAACTTGGCAAGAGATTGTTCCAAGAAAATATGTGTATTTTTGTATCTAGGTTTATTAAGAAATTACTCTGCCTTGCAAATATGGTATATTTCAAAGGCCTTATAAAATGGGTGTCTTTCAATCGAAGTTTCTATTTCATTACAAGAATTTTTGTTGTTATGCAATCCTCTGCATGCTATGTGTATTATGTGGTGATTGTACAATTTAGAATATTCAAACATCAGATATTGTGTGAGAATTCCAAGTTATTTTTTTATTATCAAATTTGGTTAAAAGCTATTTGTTATTTGTTTTGGAGGCTTCTAATGAATAGAAATCAATTGAAATGTGTAAAGAGTTCCTTAAAGGAGATCTGAATCAAGGTAGAACTACTCAGTAGTTAGTGAATCTTACTAGCGTTAAGTAGATGGAAGATATTGTAAGTTGTTGACGAGATGAGGTAAATTGTCGAGAAGGAGATCAAATTATTGAATTGAGATCTAGTTAAGAATAGAAAGGTCGAACTAAGGATGATGATTTGTGGGAGAGAGTTGATAGCATAAAGAAGAATTTTCTTAGGTTTCACTTATGAGGACGTGAGCAGTGCAAGAGGGGGGGGGGGGGAGGGGGGGGAGAATGTTATGTCCACGTCCTGAATATAGGATTCAGTATGATCCTAGACTTGGATACACGGTTCTCCAATGCTCGAGATTATTGGTTATGCCACGTCATACTAGACGAGACCCATAAAGTAATCAATAAGCTTGTGAGGTCCAGAGACACTATTTGGAGTTAGTACATGGTTTAGGATAGTCAATGAATGTGTAGAGTATTAATAGCAGTGGAATTTCTTAATTGGGGAGTTTAGGCCTTGCATGACTGCATGCATAGGGTGATCTTGGGCCAATATATCCATTGGAAACTCATTCTATCACGCTATTCATTTGGTGATTCATTGCCAAGTTCTCTCACTCTACTCTTACTTCCTAATCTGTGGCCCAGGGGTAAAGCTTCTGGAGATTGATCGGTTGCTTCTATTTGGTTGGGTGGTTTCTCCACAATGTGTTCTCTCGTGTTTTGTCTTGTAAGCATGATCTTGAGAAGCTTTTTCTTACAGAACTACACGTTGATTATTGCTACTTTAAGTCTCTCCCTCAATAATCAATGTCTCTCACTTAGTCTAAGAACATACTATTCATGGAACATACCTCCATGATGGTATCACACTTTGGTTGACAAGTATTTCAAAAAACCTTTCACGTGATTGTTTTCATACCAAGCTTAGCTTTAAAAGTCTCAAACTTGTCTTTGCTTAAAGCTTTTGTAAATATATCAACAAGTTGCAATGTTGTAGAACAATGCATAACACTAATATCTTTAGATTGCAATTTCTCATGCACAAAGTGGTATTTAATTTCAATGTATTAAGTTCTTGCATGAAATACTAGATTCTTAGCCAATTGTATCCTACTTTGGCTATCACTGAAGATGATAGTGGGGCGTGTTTGTTTCATACCAATCTCACTCAACAATTCGTAGCCATACAGCTTCTTGAGTAGCAAAACGTAACGTTTTATATTTAGCTTCTGTCGTCAAAAGGGAGATAGCGTCATGTTTCTTACTAGACCATGAAAAATAGCCATTTTCAAAGTTGAAAGCATACCCAATAGTTGACTTTCTATCATCTACATTGCCAGCCCAATCAGCGTCAACATATCCTTGCAATCTAGGTAAAGTCTTATTTTTTATAAACCAAGCCAAGGTTGGGTGTGCCTTTTATGTACCTCAAGATTTGTTTTGCAGCTTTTCAGTGGTCCAATGTAGGCGACGACATCAATTGACTGATTAAGCTCACAACATAGGAAATATCAGGACGAGTGGTCGAAAGATAAATCAAACTTCCAACTAGTTGACAAAATAATGTAGCATTAACTTGACCACTAGCATCAACATGAGACAACTTCTTACCAACTTCACATGGAGTAATGTATGGCTTACACTCTGTCGTGGGGAAATTCTTTAGAATCTCGCGAACATATTTGCTTTGACATAGCTTGATGTCATTGCCATTCTGCCATGCTTCAACTCCCAAGCAATTATGCATAAGATCTAAATCTGTCATTTCAAATTGCTTGCACAAATTGGCTTTGATAGAGTGAATGAGACTCTCGTCATTGCCCATAATAAACAACTAAAGCAATGCTATCATCAATCATGAGAACATAAAGATTAGAATTTGAATTTGTTCTCATGAACTTGTGAGAGAGAAACTAATGGTCAATGTGTCCAAACCATGTGCGCGTCGCATGCTTGAGACCATAAAGTACTTTGTGTAGCTTGCATACCTTATCTTCATGTCCCTTCGCAACAAAGCCCTGTGGTTGGACCCTATATACTTTCTCCTCCATTTTGTGGATCTTCCATCCAAAATAAGATGCCAAGGCAACAATTAGGCGTTGTAGTCCACTTGGCTACTGGAGCAAAGTCTCCTGATCATAATCGATCCCCTTACTTTGCTCATAGCCTTTCACCACTAGGCGTGCCTTATGCTTTGCAATCGTGTCATCCGCATGAAACTTTGTCCTATACACCCATTTGTTGTCAATGGGTTTCTTTTCAGGTGGAAGGTCAACCAACTTCATCAATACTTGATCCGCTTGTGCGGTTTGCCTCTCGTTGTTGCTCCTCTTGCAACATGATTCCATGCAAATCTTCAAAGGTCGGCAATCTCTCAAAGAAATTCCACTTACGAATATTTGTAGCCTTCCGATACACCACTCATCATGGTATGCACCAATTTGACATCCCTGATTTGTTCTCCAACCGCCACAAGTTGGTCGCTCAACTAATTGATCTTGGTAAAGAAAGACCCCACCATTTTACCCTCTTCCAATGGTGTTCAATCTTCACCTTAAGAACATGGCTCGAGCTAGATTAGTAGTTTGATATTGCATTCTGAGAGCTTTCCAAGATCCTCTGGCAGTTGTGGCATCAATGATGTGAGTAATTACCAAACTCGCTTCCGACTTCAAGAGAACTATTCTCTCCACAAGAATTTCAAGCTTTTGATGATTTAAAACCTAGAATTCAACAAGAATTCTCTATCACAGGTGTGATAGGAATCCTTCTCCTATCCAAGAGCAACCAAACACCAAACGTTGATTTTGCCTCACCACAGCTTTCGGACATAGATTCTTCCTCCTCTTCCCAACCATCTGCAAACCAACACGGTTCGACTCAGATTCTTTAAGTCTAATTCTCTATCCTTGTCCAGTGATTACACGAGGCTTTGATACCAAGTTGAGAAATAACAAAAATCGATCGATACAATCACCACAGTACAACATCAAGTACTTTGAGACAAGAACCACATGATTGCTCACAACCAACTGTATATTCACACTCATTAAATTATCAAGTACAAAGAGACCACTTATGTACTTATACCATAGGGCTTGTGAAAGAATTGACTCGATAACTCTAGAATTAGATAAAAAGTGTTACCGTCGAACTTAGAAAGTAACCGCAAAAGAGCTACACGTATCCATTGATGATTTTCCAAGATCCATGCCAAAAATTCTACTTACTAAGTCTTGCCACAAAACTTTCCTTGCGAAACACAAATGCCTCATACTAGATTTTTACATGGCTTTATTACCAAAAGTAAAGATAACATTTTGTTTTTCACAAGACATATCATAAATAAAATCATAATTCTTCATCCCAAATTTGTTACTAAGATCATGCAATGTCCTATCAAACTCCATATCGATATGCAAAGTGAAAACAATGTCATCATCATAATACAACCATAACGTAACATGATCTCTATCAAAATTGAAATAGAAAGAATGAAGATGAGTCTACATCCAACTCTTTGCTACCCTCTTGAGTCCATCCAAAACTTTGTAATAATGAATAAGTAAACTCATCATGCACATGAATTCAAACTTAGTAGATGATAACAAAACTTGTACCTTCCTTCTTGATTTCCAAGGTCCAACTCCATCTTCCTCAAGCAATGTGCATGCACTTGTCTTCCTTTCCACATAATTTTTAGAAAGCTTTGAATATTAAAAATCTATTTTTTTGCTTGGTGATGTTCCATGCTCAATGCTAAAATATCTAGTGCCAAGCATGTTCCACAAGATCTTTCATGCCATAAGAATGATGTTTATTGATCAAAGTTAAGGCAAGAGGTGTTTTACACTTGGATTACATTGTCTAGTTTCTCTCTCTAGTTGGTAATTTGAGTTCTATGTCCATAGTCGAGAAAGAAGTCTATATATCTTATTATGTAAAAAAACTTAGGTTATTAATCTTGTGTGGATACATTATGCTTTTGGAAGATAGATCTTGATGCGTTGTTGTTTGGTAACTTGTTCCTTTGTTACTTGCACAAAAAGATCCATTGGATTTTTGCACACGAAGTTTTTCCTTAGTGTATAAAACTTTCAAAATATTAGGGGTAAACAAGAAGTGCAATCAAGCAAAAGCAAAAGTAATTGATGCTGGATGGAGTTGGTTTTTTCTTTTGTGCTTCAGATTATAGTCTAGGCATTATTTTTTCTTGGTGCAAAGTCACAATTGTAAATTGGCCATTTTTTGCCATTTAGACAAAATTTGTTAACAAATACTATATTAAGAGTGTCTTATAAAAAGTAAATTACCAAGATGTGTACACTTAGCAGGGTGCCAAATCTCTCTCACTTATTAACTAGGGTTAGGGTTGCCTTAGAATCCGCAAATCCTTAAACAAAATTGGTGGCAGTCCCAACCTCGGCGCTTGAATGCAAATTTTCAATAATAACCATATGGGTCCGGTGGCCATTCACGATAATCTTGTTCATTGACAAATGGGTAGTCGACACTATCCAAAAAAGGATCCCAAGATAATGCTTGTTGATTTTGATCCTTGTAGATAGGTGCAGCTGCTAGCAATGACATTCTAAAAGATACGGTTGCTAGGTCTACAATGTACTCAACAAAAATTGCTTTTTTTTTTTAAGGCTTTCAATTGCCTAAACCCCGGAAAGCAGATAGGGAAATAGTAATGGCAAACCTAAATGCAATAAAGGAACTTCCAAAATCCATATTCAAGAGCACAAAATCCAAAATCCCCACCCCCCCCTCCCCCCAATTAATATAACTAGTAATATTCAGAAAGGTCACCAAATTACATGTGTTGTCGTTTCCGTCTATCTCAAGGTATTCCAGGGGATAGATCCAAAAAGGATTGTCAGGTGTTCTTGGTTGAGTCTTGTCTAGGAAACGTCCAACCGTATGATTATTGATAAAGCATATGTCGTCAATGTACCTGAACGAATAATTGTATGAAGAATTGCCAAAAATTGGCAAATCTAGCTCGATCAAAAACCATGTAGAATAGTGTAAATTGTGTACACAAGTGGGTCCCGCACATGTGAGGCCATGATGCCACATGGGAAACCCATCCTAATGTAGGTTAGGTCAAGTCAAGAGAGTTGGTCATGTCTATTTGGTGGTCATCCCTACTTTATAGGACCTACACCTAAGTTTAAGGTGAAAATTTGACTAACTAGCTACCTACCAAGCATAACTCTAGGAAATAGACTAGGGTTTCATTTTAGGTCAAGGAGAGTGAGTTAACTTCCTTATTCATGCTGGAAATCCACCTAACTTCAAGAAGGAAGTCTAATTTGCTATGTATTCCCTCTCTCCATAGTGAGAAGATAGAAAAGTTTTGGAGCTCATTGGCAATCTCAAGCTAGTTCACTATGTACATTGAGTTTTTGTGATCCAAATGAAACCAAATCAATTTCTACTTGTTTCTCAGGTTGAAGGCCGTACTACAGCCTATAGTACACACGTGTGGGCTCGGATTTCAATGTTTATCAATGCTTTTGATTGTTAATGCTTGTTGTTTGTCAAATTGCCAATCTAGATCAACTTTTTTGTGTCTAGTTTTCTGATAGATTGTTAAGCAAGCATCCAATCACTCTTGTAGATCTTTTGTAGATTCATTTATGGTCCTAAATTACAGTACTTTCACATGGTATCAGAGCCAAGTACAAGAGCATAAGCCATTGATCTAATGCAAATCCATTTTTAGCAAGTTTTGGTGCTAAAAGCTAGTATTGAGAGGGCAAGCTAGAATCTTGATTTTGGTGAGGATATTTGATCCCAAACTTGGTAGGGGTCCAAATCATACTGTCCACATGTGTGGGCACCTCTGAACCTGCATTTAATGCATGGTATTCATTTGATCCAAAAAAATTCAATTTGTGAGCTATTGGTGTAATTTTTGGTGGAGATCCTAGGATAATCTACCAAGATCATTTGCCATTGATTAGATTTGAATTTGTTTCATGGAATCTAATTAATCTAGGCTGAGTTCAAGTCCTATTAAGGTTAAAAACAGGTCTTGAAAGTACACCAAGAAGGAAGAAAGAGATTAAGTCATTTTTTTGTCCAAAAATAGCCAAAATTGGCAAGATTTGATTATAAGTAGATTTCACATCATCTTATCTTCATTCCAACTTTGTGAGAGAGTACTAGAACTGAGATTATAAGTCCATTTGTTGGATTAGAAATCTAATTTGAGTGAAAAACTACAAGAGAGAGACCTTAGTGAGTTTCTAGAGACAATCAAATCCATTTCTTGGCAAGATTTGTTTGAAAGTAGTTTTCACTTCATCTTATCTTCATTTCAGCTTTGTGAGGGAGTGATAGAACTGTGATTATAAGTCCATTTGTTGGATTAGAAATCAAATTTGAGTGAAACACTGCAAGTGTGAGACCTTTGTGAGTTTCAAGTCAATCAAATCTATTTCTTGTTTGTAGAAGTCACTAGTAAGATGGGATCTGCTGGAGCATACCTTCTAGAAGCTAGTGAGAGGTTGAATTCTACAAATTATGCTATTTGGAAGGTTAGAATGGAGTCACTATTGGTGCTCCAAGACCTTTATGAGTTCTTGATTGAAGATGAAGATGAACCTCTAGGTGCACAGGAGTTAGCTAGATACAAGAAGAGATCTAGGCTTGCACTTCATTGTGTGAAGATGAATGTGAGCAATGATTTGTTGAGAGAAGTATCAGCTTGTACTAATGCTAAAGAGGCTTGGGAGTCTTTAAAATCAATCTATGAGTCTAGCAACACTTCTAGAGTTCTTATGCTTAGAAATCAAATTTTGCAAAGCATGAGGAGAAGTGAGGAGAGTGCACAGGATTATGTACTCAGAATCAAGTCTCTAAATAGGGAGTTGGCTTCCATTGGAGAGAAGATTCATGATGAAGAGCTTGTACAAATTGTCCTTAATGGTCTAGGAGATGACTTTGCAAATTTGGTCCAAAGTTTTGCCATCCAAGACACTTTTCCAACTATAGAAAAACTTCACAGTGTATTAGTGGCTGAAGAGTGTAGGATGCTCCATGCAAAATCTAGGATGAGTTCCTTGTCGTTGCAGGATGGTGATGAGAACGCCAATTTCTCATTCAAGGGCAAAAAGAAGACCAATGGAAAGAAGAAGCATCCAAAGGAGGCCAAAGAATAGGATGATGCATCAAGCTCAAAGGACAAGTCAAAGCAGAAATGCTTCTTTTGTGGAAGGAAGGGGCATTATGCATCTAAATGCTACAAGAGGCTAAGAGCACAAGTGGAGGAGGACAAACAAGGAAACCTTGCAAAGGAGGAGGAGGAGGATGAAGTAGATGTATTCTTGATGGCATCTATATCCTCACCAACAAACAATAGCAATTCAAGAGACAATTGGTGGATCGACAGTGGGGCTAGCTCCCACATGTCTTGTGAAAAGGACTTTTTCTCAACCTTACACTCATTCAATGATGCTAAAAAGTTTGTCTTTACTGCAAATGATGAAGAGTGTAGGATAGATGGTGTTGGCACCATATCTTTGTATCTAGAATCCTCAAAATGCATGGATCTAGAAAATGTCCTTTATGTACCATCAATCACCAAGAATATGCTTAGTGTTGGTCTACTCTTAGAAAGTGGTTTGGATGTCCACTTTAAGCATGGTGTTTGCTTCATCTTGAAGAATGATGTTTGCATTGCAAAGGGATTTAAACATGGAAGATTGTTTAAGTTGAAAGCTAGTGTTGCTTTTGAAAGAATGAGCTTGGCAAAGGAGGAGATCACTCAAGAGGAGATCTTGGCAAAGTGTGATTTTGCTTGCATTGAGGGGGAGCATCAAAAGGAGGAAGATCTTGAGGATCAGCCTCAAAGCATGAAAGTTCCAAGGGAGTCCTCAATGACAATGGCCGAGTCATCAAATTGCATGCAAATTGTCCATTCAAGTGTGCATCTTGCAAGGGTGGTGAGCATTGGAGAGTCTACTATCTTTGAATACTTTTTGGAAAGTAGTAGTAGACATGAGGTGACTTGTTTCTTATCTTTAAGATCCATGGTGTTTATTACTTTGTATGACAAGACAATGAAATGGGATGCTTTGAAATCTACATTTGTTGTTGATAAAGCAATTTCATTGGATAACTATTTTTGTAATAGTTTGAATAGAGTCATAAAAGATGAAACATCATTTGCTTTGAAAATCTTTGTGTCCACATGCTTTGTGCATGATCATTCCAATGTAAGGACCAAAGATTATCCTATTTCAATGATAGGAATAATGGTAGTGTTTTGCTCTTCAAGTAGAGATTGTAGAATCTACTTGTTTTCAGCCAAAGAATTTGTCAATGGTGGAAATGTGAGCTTTCAAGAGTGGAAGATTTGTAAACTTGAAGAAGCACCTTTGGATCAACACCTTATTCAATTCATTGATAATTTGGAGTCAAGTCAAGTGGAGGAGCAAGCTCAAGACCCGAGGACTCCAAGAAGAATCTTGAGTATCAAGATGGAGCCATCAAGGCTCAATCATATGGATCAAGCAAGGCAAGTTGTCTTTGGCAACATTATTTATGCACTTAATATTTTAATTGATGTATCTTCAAGTGCACAAAATGCCTTGGAATCCATGGCTTGGCATGATGTTTAGTTTTAAAGTGTGCTACATGTATATAGACACATTTATGGAACATCTTGTAAGGAATCCTCTAAGAGGTGGTGAAAGATCCTTCATGGACATCATTCTCTATTGGAGTCTCAAAAGTTTCTTCTTTCTAGCTGGATTTTTTAGACACTTCTAAAAGCTTTCATTGATCTATCAAGAGAGTTGTAAATAGATCAAGCTAAATTTGAGGAGGAGTGTGAAGAATTGCCAAAAATTGGCAAATCTAGCTTGATCAAAAACCATGTAGAATAGTGTAAATTGTGTACACAAGTGGGTCCCGCACATGTGAGGCCATGATGCCACATGGGAAACCCATCCTAATGTAGGTTAGGTCAAGTCAAGAGAGTTGGTCATGTCTATTTGGTGGTCATCCCTACTTTATAGGACCTACACCTAAGTTTAAGGTGAAAATTTGACTAACTAGCTACCTACCAAGCATAACTCTAGGAAATAGACTAGGGTTTCATTTTAGGTCAAGGAGAGTGAGTTAACTTCCTTATTACATGCTGGAAATCCACCTAACTTCAAGAAGGAAGTCGAATTTGCTATGTATTCCCTCTCTCCATAGTGAGAAGATAGAAAAGTTTTGGAGCTCATTGGCAATCTCAAGCTAGTTCACTATGTACATTGAGTTTTTGTGATCCAAATGAAACCAAATCAATTTCTACTTGTTTCTCAGGTTGAAGGCCGTACTACAGCCTGTAGTACACATGTGTGGGCTCGGATTTCAATGTTTATCAATGCTTTTGATTGTTAATGCTTGTTGTTTGTCAAATTGCCAATCTAGATCAACTTTTTTGTGTCTAGTTTTCTGATAGATTGTTAAGCAAGCATCCAATCACTCTTGTGGATCTTTTGTAGATCCATTTATGGTCCTAAAGTACAGTACTTTCACAAATTGAAGTCATTTATAAATTTAAAAATTTATCTCTAGAAAGCCCTTTCAAAGCTCTACAACTCTATCTATTCAGATCACATTATAGAGGACAAAGGGTAGTGCAAAAAAATGGATCAAATAGGGTAGAAAAAGAACAAATCTGGAAGTTTCTGGTTTTTGAGTAGTTTACAGAATTTTGTTGCCAACTTTAAAAGTTTGTAACTTGCTCAAAACTTAACAAAATCCAAAGAAAATTATATGTCTAGAAAGCCCTTTCAATGCTCTACAATCCTACTTATTCAAATCGAACTATAGAGAATAGAAAGTTGGGCGGAAATTGAATAAAAAAGAGTAGAAACATTATTATTAAAAGAAGTAGAAGAAGAAGAGGAAGAGTGATCATCATGATCCAAGTTACCACCTTTGGACCATTTTCCTTTGCCTTTGACTTCACAGAAAATTTGTGGTTTTTGAGAAGTTTACAAAATTTTGTTGGCAACTTAAAAAATTTATAACTTGCTCAATACTTAACGGAATCCAAATAAAATTATATGGCTAGAAAGCTCTTCCAATGCTCTACAGTGCTACTTATTCAAATTGGGCAAAAATTGAATAAACAATAGTAGAAAAATTTAAAAACAAAAAATACAATCCCCCTATTTTTTGAATGTTTTTGGACATAACTCTCACAAATCACATTCATGCTAACCCTAGCATGCCAAAACCAAGATGCCTAAATGCAAGCTAACCACCATACATGTATCATAAACATACTAAAAATGAAAAATTGGTGTAGGTCCCCGGCAACGATGCCAAAATTGTAGTGGGTATTTCCTATCCACCTTCAACCCTAAATCCAAGCACACAAGCAGCAAGGAGATGAAGAGGATTAACTAGTTGTCACACGAAAATTCGTTCCCATGAGAGTGATAGCATAGTTTATAATCAAGCATGCATATGATCCACATCTAACACTAACCACTAACACTATGATCCATTAACACTAGTAATTAACAATACATCCATTAACAGTACTCAACAATGATAGATCTTATCATACACATATCATAAACATGCTGAAAATGAAAAATTGGTGTAGCTCCCCGGCAACGGCGCCAAAATTATAGGATATTTCCTATCCACCTTCAAATCTCAATCCAACCACACAAGCATCAAGGAGATGAAGAGGATTAACTAGTTGTCACACAAAGTTTCATTCCCATGAGAGTGACATAGTTCATAATCAAGCAAATGCATATGATCCACATCTAACACTAACCACTAACACTAAGATCTTAACAACTAGTAATTAACAATACATCCATTAACACTACTCAACATTGATATATCTTACTCTTTTCTCTCCCTCTTTCTCTCTCACAAAAAGCATAACAATGATAAACTCCAACAAGCATCAAATCCAACAATTAGCAAATCCAAAGAAACATGAAAGATGGAGAAGGAAAGCAGAAGATCAAAGACATTCCATATCCATTCCATAAGAGACTCAACATGCTTGTATTGAAATGAAGAGTGAATGTATAAAATAACTCGAATCGACCACTATATAAAGTGGATTTAAGGGCTTTGGCCTCGAATCCTATTGGCCAATCTCCACCTCCCTTATTATTTGAAATTCGAATTTTGGGGGGAGCATTTTTTATTCACTAACTTGACTATTAGGCCTTGCAATATTAAAAGTCCCACAAAAAGACCTAAAGTCTTTTTATTAACTTCTAACTAATCAAATAACTATGTGATCATTGGGTTGGACTTACACACGCAGGGTGCCAAATCTCTCTCACTTATTAACTAGGGTTAGACTTGTCTTGATATCTGCAAACCCTCCAACAAAGCCTATGGACAAACTACTGAGTGTAGCGGAATGAGCCTTGTTTCCTATGCATGACTACTCCTATCAGTAATTGAACAAAGCTATAATAAAGGAATTCACGTTCAATCTTTTAGCAACTAACTTTAAAATCATTAGCACTAAAGTGATTTTGTAGCCAAACATTTTTAGAGTGCCAAATGATGTACAGATCATTGCATACATAAGAGATCCTATTATCGAATGATTAGGATACTCATGCATATGCTCCTTCTCTTTGATCGTCTGAGGACATTGGTCCTTCGACAATTTGAGTCCTAGGTCCATCGGTGAGTGACCTAATTTGCAATTCATCAGATTATATCTGAGCAACATTTTGTGAATGTATCTTTGCTAAGTAATTTAGACCAACTTTCGCTTTTTGTCTCTTTGGATTTGAATGCCTAGATAGTAATGAGCTTTGTCTAGATTGGTCATGTCGAGTTCTGAAGACATCATTGATTAAGCTTCTTTTATTAGATCGATATGTTTGTTGAAAAGCAATGTCTCGTCCACATACAAAGTGATAATAATAAAAAAATGCTGCACTAACTTGAAGTAGACATTTGAATATGAAGTGCTTGGTGTATAGTTGTGATCGATAAAAAAAAGTGTTGATTCTTTGAAATCGTGCTCTAGACTTCAAGCCATAAAGTGTTCTATGGAGTTTACATACCTAATTCTATTTGTCTTCAATATTATAACTTTCGGGTTGCATTATGTAACTATTTTCTCCAATAATTCTAAGAGACCATAAATGCTCCTTCGTCCCCCTAGATCTCATGATTAGTGCATTTGCAATACTTAGAGAACATCTTCTTCTTCGATTGTGGATTGGATAATTGTTCTTGACTTTGTGTCAGATTCTGAATTGATGTGGATTGCTTATAGCTTTTCTTTCTCTATCATTTTGAGTCTTTGTTGACATATAGAGCATGAGATGATGAAGTCGAAGAGGTGTCTTAACTTCTTCAATTGTCTTCTTAGTGATAACTCTAGTGAGAGTTAAATTTGAGTGTGTCTATATGATCATCACCCAGTTTTCATATGTAGAAGGCAAGATTAAAAGCAATGTCATGACTACGTCGTGATCGTCGATGATCGATCCGACAGTTGTCATTTGTTGCAAGATATTCTTAAACTAGTTAACATGATTCTAACATGAATTATCATTCGACATTTTGAGTGTGAAAAATTTTCTTCTGAGATGCAACTTGGAAGTCATGTTCCTCACATCATATAGTGAGCGCAAGATGTCCCATACTTCTTTCAAAGTTTGAGCTTCAGATATGTGGCCAATCTGAGTGTTTGATATATTGAGAATAATAAGTGCGAAAGTTTTACATCCTTTGATTTCCATTTTGAGTCGGTTGTGTCGTCTTCAAGCTTCACTTTGATACATGTGACAACATCCCACCACACATGGCAAAAAGCAAGGTCTTCATCTTAAATTTTCACAAATAGTAATTGGATCCATTCAACTTGTCTACGATGAGACTGACTTTACTTTGAGAATCCATCAGGAACTTGGTCTGTCAATAAGGCGATGACTTTACGAATGATACCATGCGACGCTACAATTGAGACTCAATTATTTGATACTGAAATTTGATACCACAAATAACAAGTGTGCTCTGATAAGAATTTGATACTATGAAAAGTACCTAATGCATTAGAAAAAATATGGCCTTGGAAAGGGCCTTATAAGGATTGCCACATAGGATGACAATTTTTTGGCAATGTAAAATACTAGAATAAATTTTTTTTTCGACCCGCAATCCTGCCCACATTAGAGGAGTTCTAAATCCAAAAAAGACCCTATGTAAAGATATTTTTTATATTTTTTTTCTCAAATTTTGCTACACATGGACCAATCAAAACACTCAAATTTGAAATCTACGTAACGTAGCTCATTAGAATTGAAAAAAAGAAAAAAAGTTTTCTTAATAATGCTATAATTCAGCGTTGGGGGTAGCCCAGAAGCATGACATGTTATTCCTAGTATAATATGCAATTATCATTGAAAATAACGTAACGTTTCACCGTAGTTCCGATTGAGACGAAAATTATACTCTTGGAAAGTGCTTGAGGAGATCTTTCAATGGCACCCTACATGACCTACTTTTGAGCTACCATTCAAAAGTTATGGCCAGTCAAATTTTCAGAAAGAAAAAAAAATCCACATATCTCTCTTGTGTGCGGATAGAGTACCCTCTTGATATGGCCGGTCAAAGTTTCAAAAAGAAAAAAAAAAAAAGTCCACATATCTCTCTTGAGTGCGGATAGAGTACCCTCTTGAGAGGGTACTCTATCCGTGCACAAGAGAGATATGTGGACTTTTTTTTTTCTTTCTGAAACTTTGTCTAGCCATAACTTTTGAACGGTAGCTTGGAAGTAAGCAGGTAGGGTACTTTTGGAAAGCTCTCATCGGGCGCTTTCCAACGGTATAATTTTCGTCTCAATCGGAACTACAGCTAAAAAGTTATACTATTTTCAATGAACTACAAACGATAATGTACATAAAATGGTTAAGCATCGAAAATAGTGTAGGCAGAAATGAAAATTTGGGCAAAAACTGAATTTATTTTGGTAATTTACATTAATAAGCTTTGTCAATCTATGTGGCATTGCTTAAAAGGTTCTTTTTGAATTTAGAATTTCTCTAATACACAGTCTTCGACGGTTTAGCTATTATGTGCAAAATGTAGTCTATGGCTGAAAAATTCATAACTTTTGACCGACAACTTGGATTGAGACGATCATGGTGCCCTTAAAAATCCCTTGGATTTACATTCTTCCTCCACAATGATCCAATTTCTTGAAATAGTCACAAGCAATCTTCAATAACTCTATCGCTTAGAACTTGCTTTGCACAGGAACACAGATCATGCTACACAGTAACACTGACAGAAAAACACTCTCCACAGCAAGCTCACATAGCAACTGTATTTCTCAAAATGAAATTACACTGTACATATAGTTGTTCACTCAGGCAACCCATGCATGACCCAGATTGCCATTGGCGGGACGCGTGTCCTGTCGACTTGCCTCGTGGCGAGGCCAACTGATCCTTATCAACTGATAAGACCCACAATACAATAGCACAGTGATTCTACTTTAATTCTAACTTTCTCCCTTAAAGTAGAGTTTACTTTATACAGTCATATACATAGCTTTAAAGTTAACAAACTTTAAGTACAGAAAGCTTTAATTTAAACTTATCAAACTCTTCTCCAACAAGTGGCTTAGTGAAAATATCACCTAGTTATTCTTCTATGCTACAATGAACAACATGAATTTTACGACTCAGCAGCCTCTCACGTATAAAGTGATATTGAATCTCAATATGTTTAGTTCTTGCATGGAACATTGGATTCTTTGCTAGCTGAATGCCACTCTGACTGTCGCTATGTAATGTCGTGGGATTTTTCTGCTTCATGCCAACTTCTTCCAAGATTTGTCTCAACCATATAGCTTCATGTGCTGCACTACACATTGCCTTATACTCTGCTTCTGTGGTGGAAAGAGCAATTGTACTTTGCTTCTTACTAGACCAGGAAAAACAACTACCACAAAAATGGAATACATACCATGTGGTGGATTTACGATCATCATAGTCACCTCCCCAATCCGCATCCACATAGCCACACAACTCAGGTAAACCATCATGCCAAGTCTACATCTTTGCCTGCATGAAATTAAAGTGCTCAACAGTGGGCTCCCTATCTCTTATCAAAGTCTTCAAAAGATTATGGACTAAATGAAAGACTTCTTTTTCATAGTTGACTTGGGTTCCCTATGTAGCCTCAAAGCTTTCCTATGTAGCATCGAAGCTTGTTATTATTGTTATCATTCAACACTCGTGGAGCACCATAGAATCCATGTGAATTTTCTTAGTTGCTTTGTGCTACTCTTATATGGCATTCTAATCTATGATTGATTTGAAATGCATTTTTTTTTATTAGATTCTTGCTACTGGTGGTATTACTCTACACGCATAGGCCCTCATATAGTGTAGACATTATTAAAAAATGAGATTTGAAGACCATGCACAGATTTACAATGACCTCCGATGCATGTGAGGTTGCACAAGATGCATCTATAATAAATCAAATCAGATTTTCAACGGCTATCTATCAAGCTTTGAATTAAGGCAAGAGTTCATCTACAACAAACGTTATGATCATCCAAAGAAAAGCTACTTTTTTCACATTCACATGAAAAATCAAAATGAAATTCACTATGAGAGGCAAATATAAGCATGTTGCTCTCGCAAGTAGAGAGATAAAATATACTCACACTCGAGTAGAGAGAGAATAGACTAAAAGTGTATGCGAACCAAAATGCACTAACTCTCAACTTCATAATTTGTACGAAAAGTGAGCTCCTCTATATAATGATTCGAGATCCAAGAGGAGTAGAAAGCAATTAAAATGATTGGATCTCTTACATAGCTCCTCTAACTTTGATTGGTCAAGTGAAATAAGGACCCTTGATTATGATTGGACCAATTTCATGGATCTTTCACTTTTGATTGGTCATATGACCTCATGACAACACATAAGAAAGTGTCACTAGCCCTCTACTATCATGTCATGTGTAAGAAGATACATCACACACCAAAATTGGCCTAATCACCTACTAACATGTGTGCATGGAATAGAAAAGTCTTTTATTCAAACTCTTCATAAATGAACTAAAAACATTATGACTACCCTCCACACATAAAAACATGCTCCACACATGTAAGATTTCACTATGTACATATTGCAAAAGATCAAGCTAAATTTTGCCAATTTTTCACAACACACTATTGGCAATCATTTGATTTGTTTTCATTTGTGATGTGATGTTAGTGCCTCCTACTTTGAACTATGATGCAAACATATACATGTCACATTCTTTCCACTTAACAATGTCATAGATTCGAATGCATACAAATATATATGCACTTTACAATCACACAAAGATCAATGTGTTGAGTTTCTTTCAAATCTTAGGAGGTGAAGGGCAAACTCAGCCATGATGAAGGATAGCCCTCAACAATTGTTCTCATGTCAAATGATTGTGCTGCACACTTGCTCCAATAGCGACAACATTAAACTTCTTCGAGTCTATCCCATGATTATATCCCCTTCTACTCAAAAAGCTAAATTTGGGTGTTCATTACGTTGTTCTAGGATATGCTCATATTGTCCTATATAATAGTCTTGAAGTCTGTTTTGCATCACGAGACAATGCTAACATATGCCTTTATGGTTCATTTTCCAATCATTTCGCCAATGTTCTTGGTATTTCAGGATCAAGTGAAAAGTACTCATGGGTTACATCTAATGCTAGTAGGATTCAAAACTCTTGCACAAAATACATGGCCTAGATAATATTTCCATGTACCACGTCATATGCTCTCACTATGGCTTACCACTATTCAGCTGCAACATTGGCTTTATCGCTTTGGACCTACTATCATGCATTTAATGTTGGGATCCAACTTCAACTATTGTTACTCAGCTAAATGAGTACCTTGGGAGTTTCTTTGTCAGTATTTGACATCTACTACTACATTCTACTGGCATTCAGGGTCTATGTTAGAAGGTTATTTCCACACGCTTGGGTTTTCTTCTGGTCAAACTGATGCCTTTATGTATATATCTCAGGCATCTGTATGGCATGATCATTCACAGACACGTACTATTTGTTCACAGTTTTGATTTTATGAATACCACTTCAACATACACACTTTGCAGCTTTTGCACTACGTATGCTGATGGTATCAGGTTTCATTTTGTCACATCTTTGACATATACATTTTTGCAGCATCTTCTTGAATAAATGCAGTTTTGCAGCACTATTTTTGGGGGATTTGCACTTTCTTTATGACAACATGGAGGAGAGTAATAGGCCATGTATGGACAGCACATTGAAGGACCATGGGCTCCCCAGCACATTATTTGTTATTAGACCACATGGTTTGGCATACGGGGGGGCCCTCTGTATTTGGATAATGTGATCTTTTAAATAGTAACTTGGAAGTTTGGATAAGCTTGCTCAGTCATATCAAGCTCCAAGCCGTAACTCACTGATTGAAACCTTAGTCTTACGCCAGACTACAGTTAGCGAGATTCTATCACTATTGCCATATTCTCATTGATTCCATCAATTCATTTGCAACACAGTTACAATTATTTCTAGTACAATCTCAATTCCTTTTCCTACTTCAGTTGTTCATCTTGTGACTGCCATCTGCCAAAAAAAGAAGTCGTATCATTGCTCTCATTGGTGGAAGGTAGTATGATACATGCAGCCAAATGCAGGAAAGGATCTAGCAGCAAGTCAACAATCTGGAGAAACTAAAAGCATGTATTGGCATAAAAAATTTGCTCATATGAGATGGATTCAACTGAGAATATTAACGATATACAACATCATCGAGCAGTGTATATAGGTGCTGCATCTGCTGTGAACTGAGTCTTCCTCGTAAACTTTAATAACATCGCCTCTACAGATAAACCTGGAACTTTCAAATCTCTGCAATTGTGACAGTCCACCAATTAATATACCAGCTCAACAACTAAACACAGATTTCAACAACACCTGTCAAAAACACTCAAGATGCAAAGCAAACGGAGCACAAGTATTCTTCTCTTTTAAAGAAACCACAGACAAATGTCTCAAACTCAAATTACATATGATATTTAAAATATTGGAAAATAAGACAAGCTAGGTCATACCCCAAGTATGGCTCCAGATCCTGCCACTCCCACTTTGATCTCTCTTTGAACAGTGCACCAAAACGCTCAGCTGGATTTGTAGGCAGTGATGCAAGGCTGAAAATCCGTACCCAAGAATCTGAGCCTAGTTTGTCTATCAAGGCCTCTCCTTTCAGAATATCAAGCCTTGCTTCCAATCCTGTTGGCAAATTTTGTTGCCATGCATCCAGAAAGTCCTCTAATCTCCACTTTGGAACTGCTGACAGTAGCTGCCTTGCATAGTGCAGGCAAATCTGTTTCTCATCTAATGCCCATGTATCGCTGTTACCAGTTGAACTACATACCTGGCTTCCGTAAGTAGCCAGACAATGTTTCACAATTTGAGGTGAGTAGCCATCCCCCTGCAACACTCGAATCACTTCACTACCAGGTAATGCAGTCAAAGGCCAGTCATAATGTACTGCATTCAAAATTAAAACCTCCAGCAAGCCCTGCATAAATGTGGGATCAACAATCCTCCAATAGTTTCCAACCTCTATAGCAGCTAGAGCCTTCAACCCTTCTCTCAACTGCTTTTCACTGGCCTGCACAACACTCATCAAATCATCCCAAGTGTATAGTTCACCCACTCGCCCATCCTCAACTTCATCGCCATCAGAATCTTCTGCATAGGGTCGTCGGCTCAAGAGCTCCTTAAGTCTCTCAAGGCGCGGTGCGATCTCCACTAATTCTATATGCCCCGCGGCAGCCGCCACAGCTTCAACCTTGGCCTGCTCATCTGAGCTTGTTTTGAGCTTTACAGTGTTAACAATATCATTTCCAACATGGTGACTTTGTGAATTTGCTGCAGAATTGAAACTGTCCTGCTTAGAAGGAATAAGTAAGACCATGTTTGAAGTAGCAACAAACTTGATTGCGTATGTTGTTGTTGAAGTGCATAACACTGCTTCATCATCCAAAACGCCCTTTATCGTCACTCTGCCATTCAAATTAGGCATAAATCACATATACCTCCTTGTGTTCTCAAACTGCACTCTCTAGCTCTCAATTTTTTATTGTGGCTACTCAGAGAAAAGATTTAAGTTTGTTAGATGAACAGCACAATTAGTACCCATGGGATACCTATCATTTGTTGAAAAAGCAAATCGCCTAGAGAAATATGCAAATTATCATAGAGAAAGTGAACCAAGAAGAAACATATTCAACATCAACAATCTTAGTAAATCTTTTCTTCTTTGAATCGACATCTTGATTTGTGTTCCTAAGCCAACAAAACTCAAAATGCGAAGCACTCTTTTAAATTTTCAAAGCTTTGCATCGAGTGTCCTTTAGGTTATTGCATAGATGCGTTGCATTCCGGAATATACAGTTCCGATCACGATTCACGTTCCGGAACACTGGTTCCGGAACGTTTTTCAGAACGTTCCGTTCCGGACCCCTTTTTTTTTCTTTCGGGTTTTTTTTGTGATTTTTTTTAGATGTCTCAGAAAAGAAAAATAGCCATAAAAAAGCATCTAAAACACAACTAAATACCTTGTATCAGCTATCATATTCTAATTATTCTGGAATCAAGATGTAAGAACATGCTAAAAATTTTAATGTTACTGACAATACTATATAGATGTGCAAAAGAAAGATAATACAGTGACTAATATCCTAATCACTTGCAACATATAATTATGCAAATTTTCAGCAATCCTATTCGCTGTGCACAAATTTTAGCAAACTAGTGACATTTATGAGCAAGATTTCCAAATCAGATTCCATACCTTAAATTCAGTAGACCTAATTGGGATCAATTCCAAGTCCTTTGTGATTGATCTGTTTCTTTTATGAACATAGTTCACAGAGCAGCACCATAGTTGTAAGAGGGAGCCAGGCATAAGAATACCATGTATCTTAACAATGTAGGAAGTTTTAAGTTTTTGAAAGGTTTTTTTTCTTTTTCAGGTTCCAATGTTCCAGAACGCTCGTTCCAGAACCCTATGCCTCTAGAACGCTATTCCGATGCAACTTAGGTTTATTGCTAAAAACATCTCGAATTAGCTTATCAATACGACCTTCAAATCTTCCAGACTAATCAGCGTTGCCGCAAATCGCAATTTGCAGGGATCGCGATTTTGTCGCAATCGCGATCCCCACGAATCACAATTTGCAAAGAGTCATTTTTCGAAGGAAAAAAAAATTAATTCAGCAATGCAAACAGATCTACACGCGTATTCTGCACAGGCGTCCCCTGTAGTGTACTGACAGTGAAGGTACCAAAGAAGGATCATCCTGAAGCTCAGAAAGCAAGTTCATTATTCGTTTTGACAAAAAAAGTGCAGAGACCAGAAAAGTTTAGAGCTGATAAAATTCAAAATCAAAATCAAACACCAAAATTGCTCATTCCTCTGACCTCATTCAAAGATCTCGCATGAGTTAAAAAAATTGTCCAGATCGTTGTGGTGACTTCTATTCTTCCATTATTACTTTAGATTAATTTATGGCATATGCTCTACTTACTCCTTTTCACCCTTCAATATTGGCTATTTCTTTAGCGGTAAAACATATTCCTCCATGTATGGTTGTAGTTATGTTTTATAGGTTGTGCTTCATTAGAATAAAAAATTCAATATTTTTTAGTGTTCGGGCAGGTTCTTGATGGTATCAAAGTCTTACAGTAAGTTGTGTGACAATTCTTGCCTATTGTAAAAAGTTTTGTGCAATGGGCTCATGGGTGGTTCTTGAAAATTACCACCAAGAGTCATTTACACAAATTCTATAAAATCTTTTTCAAGTTGTTGGACTTTCTCATAGCGGGAGTACTGGGTGAGGCACGTGAAGCATCCCCCGCAAGGTCGACCGTCTTGTCTGAATCATATGTGGGCTCATCATCAGAGAAGGGCAATGGAACGTCAGCAGGGAGGGGTGTTGTTACAAACTTACAAACTGCAAACCTCCAGGTGCCGGTTAACCACAAGAGACCGAACGATTCACGTTCCACCCTGCCATAGGACCTAATCCGGGTCCACCCACCGTGCCCTGGCCTGTGACCGTATCAAGCTGGATCCGACCTCCATCCCAGACGGCGTACCATACGCCGCCTAGGCTCTCGGCCATCTCCTGCCTCACACTAGCAATACATCCTGGCCGTGCACACGCTCTCCATCCACCTCCTCCTAGGTAGACAGAATGGATGGCAAATGAGTCCTCCTCCCCTTGTATACCACCAAGGAGAGAGACTCCAAGCCATGTGCACTCCTGGATCATGACACGTGGCAACCATGCAGGTTCACGAGTCACCGGTCAAGTCTACAGGCCCAGTCATCGTCTGGTCTCAAGTCTGGGTTTGGGACCCAAGGGAGTTGGGTCCCTAACATTCCCTCTTCCTTAAAAAATTCCTTATCTAAGGAAGGAATCCAAGGAATCTCAAGTTAAGGTCAAGTTCCTTCTCCCAAGTGGTCATCATCCTCGGAACTTCCTTTCCAACGAACCAAGTACTCAGTTACCTGCCGGTTCCTGAGTCCACGTTGACGTACATCAACAATGGCCTGTGGTTCAGTAGGTACAAAGGATGAGGAAGTTCCAACTGGTATGCATTCCGATGGAGTTTCTTTACTATACGGAATGGCCCTGCATAACGAGGTGATAACTTAGGACATTTTCCAGTCCTTAGTACCTTAGAATCCTTTAGAATTCTAAGATATACCCAAGCCCCCTCCTCATAGACCCTAGGTTGTCGCTTTTGATTGGCGTAAAACTGGGCTCTATCCTGAGCCGTTTTTTACGTTTTTGCTTGCCAACTTCACTGTGTATCGGTGGTCACTTTGCCTTGTTTCCACCTTTAGCTTATGCAACAAATTAGCGTTAATAAAATTATGTGTAGAACCATCGTCAAATAAAACAGTTACGCTTGACCACCCACAACCCCCTTCATCCGAATGAGGTCATGAGGGCCAAAAACAGCCGTATTAAAACAACAATGCTCACACACAGAATTACCAGCAAAGGAAAGATAAACACTAGATATGATAGAGTTACCTGGCGTCTTAAAAGATGCCCCTTTAGCTTTCCGTTTCTTTGGACATTCCTTCGCGACATGACCTGGTTCCATGCAATTAAAGCACAGATTGTCGCTTCTGGCTTTCATGAAGGTTTCCTGGTCCAAGGTAGATCTCTTCTTCGATTTCCCTGAACCTGAAGCCCCTTCCTTTGCCTTATCTTTCGATTTATTTGGAAAGAAAGGCCTCTTACCCTTTACGTCGGGTAAGACACCAGTCTCAGGCTTAGCCATCGTACGAGTATCATCGTAGATTCTGGCGAAGCGAACAGCATCCTCGAGGGTAAGAGGCTGGTTCCTCCTTACCTCTAGCTGGTAGTCTCTTGGTAACCCCAGTATGAAATGCAACTTTACTAGCAAAGGATCTATTCTAGTTGCAAAACGAGAATAGACCTCTTGAAATTCTTACAAATACTGATCCCGGGGCCGGTTCCCCATATGGATCCTTGCATACTGACGGTAGAATTCAAAATCATCAAGAATAGGAAGGAAGGCCGCCTTAAAGGCCTTACAAAAATCCTCCCAATTGCTAGGAACTTCAGGCTTACCCCTTATATCTTGCCACCAGGTAAAAGCTTTACCTCGCAGGTACATGACGGCGAGATTGATCTTGTTGTCCTCGGATGAATCGTGCATGGAAAAGTGCGAATTCCAACAATCCAGCCATTGCAAGACCGCCTCCGAGGTTCTATCCTTCTTTTCCCCAGCAAAAACTTCAAGAGTAAACAAGGGTTGATGCACCAATTGCCTTAGCTGCGTCAATTCCTTGAGGTCCTGCTGATCCCAACTGTGCTTAACTTGCATATCCACAATCTGTTGTTGTAGACTGTTAATAGCTAGCATCAAAGCATCAGGGTCTAAGACAGAGGCAGATATTGTAGCCTCATGAACAGGGGACATAGGCTGTGTAGTAGGAGTAGGCTCCATTTTTTCAAAGAGAAGAGAGGTGAATTAAGAAGAGAAGACAAAAGAGAATCAAAAGCTACTCAAGGGAGGTAGATACAAAACTACTCTTGTTGTCTCTTCACAAACCAAATGGTATTGTCCATGGCTGCCAAGAGGAATAAGAGAGAGCACAGAGAAGGATGCACCACCACCTCCGCCTCATTTTTCATAAAACAGATGCATGGAAGAGGCATACCTCCCTCTTCATGCCATCTTAACAACTGCCAAGTGGCCTTGGCCACCTAGCCTCCACCTCAGCCTTCTGGCCTTCTCCTAGCAATCTGCCAGGTGGCCTACAGCCCCCTCCCCCTTCACCTTTTTTTTTTGTTTTTCTTCAGATGGTCCATCGCTGTTATACAGGGACAGTTCTGGAGAAAACACTTCATGTAAGCAGGGAAGGCCCCGATTTCTACAGCTGGTGATCTGGTATTCATCACAATAGGAGGGCGCTACCTGCTGCCACTTCTCCTGGATCAAATGCCACATGGCAGATTTCTTCAAGTTTTTTTGACCCTCCCGCTGCTCAAACAGCGATGAAGAAACCTGTTTTTTGTTTGGATCTGAGGGCCCCATCGCGACCAAGAATCCTTAATCTGGAGCGGAATCTCAGTAGGAGGGACCGCCACCTGTCCTTCCCTGGACAGTGCCACGTGGCAGGTCCTCCTTAGGGCCCCTACCACTTTTTTTTGAAACTTTATTTACTTGAAATTTACAAAAAAACAGCGGAAAGAAGAATAGACAAACACGCATAAAAAATGCGTTTTAAACCGGATTTGAAATCCGTCAGAAGCGTCGTAAGTTACAAGAAATCTACTCCGGATCAACGCACCTGCTTTCAGTATGCAGTGGCTCTGATGCCATATGTTACAAACTTACTTACTGTAAACCTCCAGGTGCCGGTTAACCACAAGAGACCAAACGATTCACGTTCCACCCTGCCATAGGACCTAATCTTGGTCCACCCACCGTGCCCTGGCCTGTGACCGTATCAAGCTAGATCGGACCTCCATCCCAGACGGCGTACCATACCACCGCCTAGGCTCTCAGCCATCTCCTACCTCACGCTAGCAATACATCCTGGCCGTGCACACGCTCTCCATCCACCTCCTCCTAGGTAGACAGAATGGATGGCAAATGAGTCCTCCTCCCCTTGTATACCTCCAAGGAGAGAGACTCCAAGCCATGTGCACTCTTGGATCATGACACATGGCAACCATGCAGGTTCACGAGTCACCGGTCAAGTCTACAGGCCCAGTCATCGTCTGGTCTCAAGTCTGGGTTTGGGACCCAAGGGAGTCGGGTCCCTAACAGGTGTGGTCTCATCGGCATCGGCATCATCCTCGGGATCACCCATGCGTCGAACCACCCTGGTGTTGGTGTTGCAGTACACCAAGTCATTGCATCGCTCAGTCGTCAGACGGTTCCGCTTGTTCATGTGAACAAGGCTGAACGCTGACCAGTTCCGCCCGCACACGCGTCGCTGCAGAAGAGGAGGATGTATGAGAACCAGTCTACACGCAGCTCTGCATCGTCATACTGCCTCTCGCTCTGAAACAGCGGATGCAGTATGTGGGCCACACTGTGAATGGGCCGGTGAAACTTATCCCATCGTCGCCGCCAAAACCGTCGAATAGGCTCCAACCTGTGGACCATACCATATGGAGGCAACAGTTACATACCATCGTGTTGCGGCAGCAAGACGAAACAGAGTGTGAATGGAAAGAAAGATGGTGAGACGGAAAAAGTTATACCTGGCCTGGTCCAGTTCAGAACGCTGGAGAGACTCACCTATGCGTTCCATGAACTCGTATATGAGGCCCATCGTGCACCCCTCGCGATCAACGAGCCTCAGAACAGAGTAGATGGGGCGCATGACGTCCATCAGCTGCTGCATATCCACCCAGAAAGGCTCCATGAAGAGGATGTCGTGGAAGGCCAAGCCCTCTGGGGTCGTGGACAGGTCCATGGCGGTGAACTCTGCAGAAGTAGCCATGTGCCGCAAATCACCCTTGAGCTTGTGTAGCCGCTTAAGCATGATGAACTGGTAGGCGAAGCGGGTGCGAGCGGGCTTCTTCAAGTCGAGCCTGCATTGACAAACGAAATGAGAGGCACACATGGAACGAGCGAAAAAAAAGAAGCATCTTGAACTAGCCAAAAAATAAGTAGCATCTTACCTGCTGAATGTGCGGAAAAAGGTAGTCATGCGGCGCTTGCGTGTGACGAAGTCCACAACCGCAAGTGCCCTCGTGAGAATCTCACTGACCCAAGGCAGGCGCCCGATGAAATGCAGGAGGAGGTCCAGTGAGTGTGCGACACATGGAGTCCACACAATGGAGGGGTACTCTGCCATAAGAAGCTCCCCCATACCGCGGCAGTTGGACGCATTGTCCGTCACAACCTTTTGCGATACGTTCACATGATCAGTTCACAGCTTGGAAACACATTGCAATCAATGGAAAACCACGCAAAACTTTTGTATCAACATTAAGCTGTAAATGACCAAGCAACCAATGAAAGAGAATTTACATGGACAACGCGTTGTGGCCCGACCTCCTCTATTGCTGCGCGGATGATGTTGTAAATGTACTCGGCCGAATGCACTCTCCCTGCCTCGGAGGCGTCGATGCTGCGCGGGAACATGGAACCGTAACAACTAGAAACAATCACGTTGATGAGTGGACGTCTACGACGATCAGTCCACCCATCAGCCATGATGGAACAGCCGTATCTATCCCAAGCCTCATGTAGTGCAGCCAGTCTCTCTCTGACTGATGCAACCCGCTCTTGTAGCAAAGGGCCGCATAGTGCGTCGGCTGTGGGTGGTGCGTAGCCGGGTCCGCAGAGACTGCAACTTTAGAGATAGCCTCTCGAAAGATGCGGGATGATGTCATGATAAAGGGGAGGTTCAGGTCATAGAACATCTGTGCTATGGTCCTGGTGGCCTCTCTGTGCTGCAACTCTCTGAAAGATTCCGACATGGACATCTATCTGGTGCCTCGGGATGTGGATGGCTGGGTGACGGCACAGGCGTAGGTGCAACAGTGGAGGCTGTGGATCCATGGGGAGTACTGGCGAAGGGGGTACGGGTGGCTATGGCGGAGGCCGTGGCGGTGGCGGGTGCGGATGCAACGGTGGGGGTAGGGGCGGTGGCGCTGGGTGTACCAGTGGCGGGGTCGGTGGCAGTGGGTGCACCAATGGAAACAGAGTCCGCGGCATCTGTGGACGGCTCGCCGGGCTCAGCAACTGGCTCAGAATATGCCTCGAGAATGCGAGCCCTCTCCGCAACGGGGATGACCATACAAACGCCGATCCCGTAGCGTCCCCACGTGGGTCGGACTCGCAATCTCTCCAAATGTGCTCGAACTCGAGAGGCGTTCCCTGTGAACTGCTTTCGACAAAAAGGGCAACGCCACTTTTTGTTCGCAAATCTAATCTCTCTCTCTTCTCCTAGACCCCAAACCCAAGCACCCTAAACCCTAAACCCTAAAGTCACACACACACACCATGTCTCGTACACACGCGCGCACACACACAAATCCTCTCTCTCTGTCCCTCACACTCTTTGTCTCGTCCTCTCTCTCTCTCACACACAAATCACCACACACACACACCTCTGTGCATACACAAATCAACTAATCCACACACACACACACACACAATCATCACACACACACACACAACTCATCACACACACACACAAACACCATAACTCTCTCACTCTTGCAGGAAATAGAAGCCTAAGGATCCAGGATCTTAACTATTCAATCACACAAAGCATTCTCAAAAGAAAGAGAGAGATGCCTAGAAAATCTCTTGTAGAAACTCGTGGACAGCCAAGAAGAATAGTCAGTATTGCTTACAAGAGTGTCTCATACAAATGGGATGCACACATATATATAGTCCAAGATGACTATCTAACTTCATGACTATTGGCTATCCAACTACTTGACTATTGGCTTTCCAACTACTTGACTATTGACTATCCAACTTTCTATAAGTTACATAGAAAGAATAAGGTACCTCCAATATGTCAAGTTGGGGTACTTAATGTCACAATTAGGCCTAGTGGACCCATGAGTCCCTACCAAGTTAATTTCATACTAACTTAGCTAAGTCTAAGTTTAGTAGGCCTAATATAATCAATGACCATGGTTACACAACTCTCGACCTTTTGGGTCAAAGTAACCTATGGTAATGTAAGCAATTCCATTTACATTCCAACATCTATCACTCTCTCTCTCTCTCTCTCTCTCTCTCTCTCTCTCTCTCTCTCTGGCTTCTGCGGAACAGTCCGCTGCCCACACGCCCTTTCTTTTTTTTTAAAAAAAACACGTCCGTGGCCCGGACGCGTCCGCGTCCGCGTCCAGAAAAAAATCTCAAATTTTTTTTTGGACACATCCGACCCCGCGTCCAGGTCTGTGCGTCGGACGCGGACGCGAAAAGGCCGCGTTCGGCCCGGACCCTCATGTCTGTCAGAATACATCAAATAGGTTGAAATTCTTACCAATCATAAAAATCTTCATGACCATATAAATTTCCAATTAAAACAATCTACTGAGCAGGTTTTCAAGAGAATTTTTCAAGTGGAATCGATTTTCATTGTAATTCGGAAAGCATGAGGGATATTCTCATAAAATTAAACAGACTGATGAATGCCTCATGAGTATTGAGGGAAAAAAAATGCAGAGTTTTCCTACAACTTTAAAAACAGTTGGAACATAAAAAATTATTTTCATGACTTACATGCCCTTAATAAAACTAACAGCAGTCAATGAATCACATTTCCCGAATCCTTGACTCATTTTTTTCTCTGAAGGAAAAATGAAAGCCTAAGAGTAACAAGCAGTCATCAAATATCAATCTTATGATACAAATTAATGTTTCTGGCTCTTGCTTTCTCATAGACAAAATGCCTCCAGATTCATGAATCACTATTAATAGCAAATATTGTTATCTGAGGGCCTGCCTCTCGCAGTTAGTGGGCATATATTTAAGTAGTATAGTGGAGATTTTCTGGCCCAACTGCTTTTCCATGATTTGAGAATTCAATAAAAACTGAGTCCGGCCCAGGGAATTTTACTTACTTGTCCTCAAAAATTCAACCTGTAAAAGGCGGGCCTAGACTTTTCATCTGAAAAACACTTATTTGCAGGAAAAACTGCTGTTCTTAAATATGGTCAGCAATGTGAAAACGAGAAGAAAAACTATGGGAGGAAAAACAGGAAACGGAAATACAAGTCATATTTCTAGGCCCCGAAAAAGCCCAAAAATCCAGTTAGAGTCAATTATGTAACTGTAAGTAGGGCACCTGCCCCCCCCCCCCCCCCCCTTAAATTGGGCACTCAAGGACTTCCGGTAACTGCAAGTGGGGTAAGCCCTAAATATGGTGATGGTTGTTTTCAAATAATCACAAAGAGGGAAAGGTGGTGGGTTATATTATAAAAAACAATGGATATAGTCCTGATTGCATGTGTATGTGTATCTTCTCTGCTTGTACATCCATAAACATTTTATGTTCAATGCTCGTGTTCAATAGAAAAAGGTCACACATCTCAAAAAAATACCCATTCTGTAGCACTTCTTGCAAAATGCTTTCATCAACCTCCAGAAGCTTCAGGTCCTCCTCGCCAAATGTTTCTCCGTATAGCACCGTTAGGGATGAGTTGTGCTCCAGCTTCAATATTGCTTCCGACATATTGAATTAAGTATGCAAAGTTCATTTTCCCTTGAGATTTGCCATGCGTCTACAGCAAACAATTCCACTGTTAGAACTGATTGTGCCAAAGCAAACAATCCAGTAACGCCATGCTACTATATAACTGTATATAATAGAATGAAAGTTTACAATAGCACAATACTACTATACGATTATATAGTGATAGCACAAAGTTATTCTACTGTGGTATCTTGCTATCTAATATTGTGATATGATAGCACAAAACTATTCTACTATACATAACTATCATAGCAATATAGTGATTTCATTGAACAAAGATATTGAAGAAATAGGATTAAAAAATTACAGCATGGCTTCTGTTGTATGCTGAGAATATACCAAAGTCTGCTTTGCATTCTGTAAAAGAAAGAAAAACAGAAAAAATTCAAAGCAAACGCGTAATAAGGCAAGTAAATAGTAGTTTGAAGTTTATGAGCCACCTTTCGGTTGTTGCATCATAAAAAGGTTGGGATCATCGTCGAATTCGAGCCACACGAAAAGACAGACATGAAGAGTTAAGCAGCACACAATAATAGGTTAAAAATGATAGAAAAAATGCAGATCTCAGCTCTTCCGTCTTGTCTTGAAAGAGCCAACGCCCCTGTCAACCGCTTGCAATCGCAATGAGCTAGGGCAAAGCCATCTCTCTCTCGCTCTCTCTCTCTTCTTCTTCTTCTTCTTCTTCTCGTTTCCTCCTTTTTCTGATATTGCAAGCTTTTACGAAAAACCTATGGCGGGAAAAAAAAAGGGTTTTCCCTTGGAATTAAATTGGAGAGAAGCAAAGCCCTTCTTGTGGCCCTTTTTGGGAAGAATTTTACACTTTTTCCAGGCCCAAGCCCAACCCAAACCTTGGGCCACTCGATGCTTCAAAACCTATAAACTACTCCTATTGCTACGAGTCGAGTCCAAATCTTGATCAAGCATGATCGTTTTTTGTATCCGAGCTGCTCAGTCCTAGTATTCCTTATTTGCTTTGTCACAAAGTAGTTATTCTATCATGATCATGTGCCTTAATCTAATGATGTCTCACAATGTGATGAGTTAGAGCACATAACTATTTTCTTCAATCACTTTAGATTGGACTCGCGTGAACTATCATCTTAAATTTTTATGAATTGAAGTCATTTTTCTTTTTATCATTTTTTGACATTCAAATTATTCTTTCACTTTGAGACAAAGCTTGTCTTAAACTCAAAAATCACCTTGTTTTTCAAAAGAATTACATTTCATGATAAAAAAAAATTAAAATTTTGTTATCAATGATTTATTAAACATGATACATGTGTTGTCGAATCGTTCAGACAGGACTAGAACCAAAGGGTGATACAAGTAGTTTATAAATCCTTGATGTCAAAGTGCATCCATAAATGTTAGTGGTGAAATTTTCCAATAACCATCAAATTGCTAAGACTGCTAATATAAAGACATATAATTCAAAATTAAGATTATTAATAAAGATAAATCATGCCCCTTAAGGCTCACATGAAACAATGGCATGAGGATATCGTAGCATACCATCTGAGGGAAATTGCATAATACCAATTATGGAGTAATTCCCTAGTAAAGTTGTTCAATGGATTTCATTTAGTTGAATTCATAAAAATATCTACAACTGATATTTTCTGCAATTATTACAACTGCCTTAGACTATACAATGTAGGTGGACTTCCAACGCGAAGTCATTGGTTCAACAGTGTTCAAAAATTAAATAGGTTCGTTTTATACAAAGGATCGAAAAATATGTACTGGTTCGAAAAATATGTTGTGGGTCAAATTTCCCGGGGTCAGAAAAATTAAACCTGATCCGAACCGAACATGTTCGAAGGCGCTCGGATAATTTAGTGAAGGTTCAGAAAAATTTTGAATCGACCCGACCCGATCCAGGGTCGAAATTTTCTTGCTAAGAAAAAATTTGAGCCTTCTGTTTTTCTTGGTTTTGTAAAGTTTTCAGGATGCTAATTAACAAGTGGATTTGAGGTTGAGCATCGAATTCCAACACTCTCCCTTAATGTGAATCTTGAAAACCTTTGATCTTCAGATTTAACTTGTCGTTGAATCTGAACTGGTGCTCTTTTGTCAGAGCCATTGTGAAGTAATATGTTGCCATCAGGTTTGTCTTGCTGGGTTGTTTTTTGTACTCTGTGACAACAGTTGGCTGGAACTTTATCAGGCCTTTTGAACACCAGTGCTAGCTTGCATTTAAGATCCTTCATCAGTTTCAAATTGTTACTAAATAGTAGATTATCATCTACATAAAGAGTTGAGTTGATGAAGAAATCTGTTACAGACTTGAAATGAAAATTCGAGTGTGCCGAATTTGGATAGAAACCATTCTCGTTTAGTAATGCAGATTTGGTGTCCTTTTCTGCTTCGCACTGGTCAGCATCAGTAATTGATTTTGCCTCAAAATTTGTATTTGATTCCTACACAAAGTAGTTGGCTGGATCATCCATAAACCGTGATGGAGGCTGTCTGGGTCAATTTGTCCTTCTTGGTTGAAATTCGATCCTCTGATGTGATTCGATCTATTGAGATTCTAACTCATTTTCTGAGTCAGTATCGATTTTTGGTTGTTCAACCCTAGGTTCGAAAATTGACTATTCAACCCTAGGTTCAGAAATTGACTGTTCGAACCTGGGTTCGGAAATTGATTGTTCGAACCTGGATTCGATCCACTCAATTGATCAATTAAGTGGATGGGCGGTCTCACACATGTGAAAACTTGTCACAGTATGGACACTGGATGGAGAGTGAAGTACATTAAGTATTGATAGCATTTAATGCATAAAATCACAACACAAATGGTGAAAACAACTTGGATTTGCCTCAAAATCAAGATCACTCATCAAACTTGTTATTTACGAAGATGATCTATATATAGATCAAGTACATTTCGACCTAATATGTTGAATCAACAGGCCTGGTGTGTGTGGGAATGCCACATCACTTTTAGATCCACCAATCAATGCTAGATAAGCACCCACCTCTTTGATTCCTAGAAGAAAGTAGACTGAACATTTGATTTTCATCATAGCTTATAAATAGGCAATTTGGTCTTGGTTTCCACTCATTATTAAAGATGTGAAGTAAGTCAATCTCTTTTATTACTAACATCATTATGTGAGTGAGATAAACGTCTACCATGTATCCACTTTGTGTTTTTTACGTAGCTAGTTGCTATCTTTTTACATAGATTGCATGTTCGTGAATGATCTCTTCATTTATATTTTGGTAGTTAGGTAGTAGCTTGGCTAGGCTGAACCATCAATTAGATAATTCCAAGGCAACTTCATTGATACTAGATTTTCACATTACAATATGATTTAGTTCCTTTCTAAGATCTTTCCTTAAGGCAATAGTACTTATAATTCTACAATCCATCAAAACTACATGTCCAAAAACTTCAAATAAAAAGTTTTTTAATGGTTTGCTGGTAGAACAATAGCAAGGTGTAATATTTTCAGTACTCAAGTCACAAAAAACATCATAAGGTCTATACCATCCTTTTTTTATATGAGAACAATAATACGCCCATCCAAAGGCAATATTTTCAAGGAAGTCATCAATAAGACCAAAAATATATAATAGAATCTCGACATTTGACATTGATGCTCTCAAAAACTCGGTTACAATATTGTAGACGTAAGAAAACCTTCCCTTTATTTTCTTTCATAACCAATTGCACTCGTTTTGCCGCATTGACCACCAGTATTCTTCTTTCTTCTATCTCTTCATCCTTCACAAGAGTTATTCTCTATAAAAGTTAGGCTTTTTTATTGGTAAATCCTCCCGTGCAGTGCTAGCTTGTCCAAACTTGCCCGATATGTACTTTTTTTTTTGGTTGCCACTTCCTGACATATCTGAACTAGGATTGTTCAAATTGAAAGAACTGGTTCTCTTGTTGGAATTATGGAAATACTTGTCCTGTAACATAGAAAAGATAGGTTTCTTGAGGTGTCTCTCGATTTGCCATATATTTTCTATGTTAGGTATGCTAGAAGTTTGGTAGTAGGTTCGTGAGATAATTCGATAGCAACGTCAATCATATATTGTCTAAGAAATAGGAAGGTAATGTGTGCTTTTACGACGTCTCTAGCAGGTTTGTGTAGCCAAAGGAAGAAAGAATTGGGTTGATTCTGAAGGGAGGCGCCAAGAAAGAACTTACTGAGGTTGTTCATCACAAACCAAATGGCATGATCAAACCAGATACTAGAAGAATTATATTTGCATTTATTGTCACATCTACATTTAAGAAAAGGTCTTGGATAACAAAGTACAACATTTAGTCCAGTCTTTCCTACCAACAGTATCAAGATAGTGTTGCCCTAACACAACTGTATCAAGGCATACACCATACTAATTAGTATGAGGGCCAACACTACAATCATTCATTAATAGTAGAATGTGTGCAATTTCTTCCATAGTCAAAAAGTATAAGGGCAGATTCGTGCCATACTAACCCTTTAGACCTCATGTGTACTCATGAGCGTTTATGAACTATATTAAGTAGTTAGGGCAAATCCATGTCATACCAACTACACGAAATTAACAACCCACATCTAAGAAAACTAGTTACATTGCTAGCCTTGTTTTATTCAAACAACGATTTGGCACTTTTATTCAAACAACGATATGTCACTTTTCTTGTAGTAACCAAAAATTAAAGAGTATCTATAAGTTGGTCCGTTTACAAAGTTGATGGAATACATTAGTTTAATATCCCTACACTCGTGTATTCTTTACTTAATACATCTCTATAACTTTTTAACAATCGTTGAATTGTTCTCACAAAACTGCTTTCTCACATTATAGAAGATATGACTTACTTTCCTATTATCATTCATATAATGTATGTTTATACCTAACAATGTATGTTATTGAACAAAAAAAGTACGTGCTTGGTATAATACCTGAATCTGTGGTGAAGCCATATCTTGAGCATTAGCCATCTCTCACTAAGTAGTACTTTCCGTCTATCATCATTGATTCATTCGAAAAAGAACAAAGTCTAAAGAAGTTTTGACATTGATTACATAATATTCAAAAATCCAGTAAGTTCTTCCCTTACAGATTATCATGCAAAAGGAACACCTTCACCTACTTTACTCCCATTGTTGACCTTATCAAAGTCTAAGGAAGTCAAGCATTATTCAGCAAAGCAATGGCGATACCTACCTATTCCTATTCATCCTAAATGCTTTGTCTATTCCAAGAACATAAAACTATGTCCAAAAAGTTCATGTATTGTTCATATTCAAAGCTCAGAAAGGAATACTATCACGTAGACAACATCAGATTGGTATCAGTTCCAATTATATTACTGTTATCATGTCTCATCTTGGTAGCTCTTCGTCATCATCCAACGAGGCTAGAATCATTGACAAGTTCAATAATTCTGACTTCTACATCTGGAAGTTAAAGCTCAGGCACCCCAGAAATCAGCAATGGCTAAAGTTTCCAAGATAGATCCACCAAAGGCACCTGCCAACACGAAGAATCAGTCGAGTCAATTCTAATCAGGAAAAAATTGTTTGGTAATCTAGCTCTGATCTATGGGGAAGATCACACCATATGATTCCCTATCCAGTAGGGCACGAGATACCAAGATGAATGACGTACTTATGGGAGAAAGAGAAAGAGTGAGAAAGTGTGATTCACCACTACCACTGTTGGATTGTACTCTTGCAAGGTGTCATGATCTTATCGTTCTATGCATAGCTTGTAGAACAAGCCTTCACAAAAATCGAGATGGCCCTTCATGTAAAAGCTTATTAGTAAGTCTTAAAAACACATATGAAAAGTTGTGCTTACGTGGTTTGTTTGTATTATGAAAAACTATAATTTCAAGCAATGAAACATATGAGCATAATGAAGGGATTGTATAATAGCATAAGCATTGAACAGAGTCCATGAGAGAGAGAGAGAGAGAGAGAGAGAGAGAGAGAGAGAGAGAGAGAGAGAGAGAGATATGGTAATCCAATTTGTTGTCAAATTTGAACAAATCTATATGGAAAAATTGTCTAGCATTTATTTGATAAGCTTATCTGTCCTTGAACATAATGATTGAAATTGGCTCAATTGATCGTATACACACTTGAATGAGAGAGATCAAAATATGGGCCTGTGAAAAATTCACCTTGCAACAACGTAAAAACCTTTCTATTATATCTTAAAAGGTATTCATTTAGAGTGATTCAATAAGTAACACACGTTGATTGTTAATCTTTATGGGTTTTATATTTCCTAGAACTTTATGAATATAAATCTTTCATACAATCACATTATTCTATCAGTCTTAGCGCCAATGATTGAGAAGATGCAAAAAATTTTGAACTATCCAAGCAATCACCAATTACAAAATAACCAATAATTTTGTATAGAAAGGATTCAAATGGTGAGTGATCAATCTAGCAGGTGATTATTCAAAAAAGTTGGATTGGTTTGGCAAACCGGCAAACAAACAAATCAAAAATAGAAACCGTCGAGTTAGAACTCAAAAATTGGAGAGAGAGAGAGAGAGAGAGAGAGAGAGAGAGAGAGAGAGAGAGTAGGCTATGATGGTTAAAACGTTTAAACACGAATTGTGCATTTTGATTCGTCCGTCTGCTTATCTTGACCATTGACTTTTCTTTACCACAAGATTGCTAAATCTGGTTTTGACTTACATTGAACATTGACTTATCTTGACCAAAAGTGAAATATTGCTAAATGCAGTTTTGACTTATATTGACCATTGACTTATCTTGACCGTAAATGAAATATTGCTAAATATGTTTTTGACTTATCTTGATTAAGATTTTGGGCGGGTGTGAATTGCATGCCCTCACACTTCTGGAAACTTCTATTTGGTAAATGTTCCCACTTGTGGGAGAGATGCTTGGAATCAAAATAGGTTTTTCAAGAGAGAGAATTTGTTGACATGAAACAAATCGACACAAAAATTTGTTGACATGAAACAGATTGACGCAAAAACTCCAGAAAATGTCAGTTGAGAGAGAGAGAGAGAGAGAGAGAGAGAGAGAGCGAGAGAGAGCGAGCAGGGGTTTTTTTCTTTTCAAAAGCAAACAGCTTTTGCTGTTGAACCATTAGAAATGCCAAAGAGCAAAAGAACATTGAAGCCCTGAAATTATGACATCCTTCTAAGCATAGTGTTTTGACATAATCTGTTAGCAGTAGCAACTTGAACTCATCAACCACAAGGGGAAACGAAATCTTTCAGATTTTGCTTTGAAAAAATTAGGAATCCGAATGTTTAGAAATTCCGAATGCACATAGATAGCTTGTGCTGATTATCTGTGCAACAGCATTGCCTTTACAGGTATATTCCTTAATATTTTATCAAAACAATTTGCTCTAAACATTTACAAACTAAAATAGAAAAGGTATGGCAATCAGCTATATTTGCTGCATAGGACTTCACAAAATAGCAGCTTGCACTACCCCTCTATGCTAAAAGCTGAAAGGAAAAGACTTTTAGACTCTCTAGAGACACAACGATCCTGAATCTTCACCAGTGATAACCTCAAAAGTGACTCTGATAGAGTAACTTAATACCCACAAAGAGAATTAAGTGTACCTAGTCCTCGTAATGTTAGTGCTTTTCAATTGACATGCCAACTTCGCAGTTTTGGGCTATCTTTCAATGAGGACCTCAACTTGAAGCCTGGATACAAGTACACAATATTGCGAACTCCTCAATTGGATCTGTAAGCTACAGCATAACCCACATTTCTGCGCACTCTTCCGATTGCTGAATGCTAGCAATTCAGATAGTGCAGCCAGGAAGATATCCTTCAAAAGGTAGAATCAAGCCAGGTAGTTATAGATTTGGGCATTGTTTTTGTCCCTTTCAAGATATTCTCGATCAATCAGACTTTCAATCCGCTTCTTCAAGTCTGCAGGCTTAATTGGAAATTTGAGCTGCACAAACCAGGTCAGAATCTGTTATCTTGTACCGTGCTTCGCTTTCAATGTTAAGGTCTCAGCAAGTATAATCCTAGGAGAGCGTAGCAACAAGGGTCCTTTTACCTGCTGAAAGAGCTCAGTGATAAGTAAAGTATGACTCAAAACTTTCCTCGTCTTCATAATGCGCACTATCGCTGCATCAATCTACAAGATGCCCAAAACAATAAAAATCAGGGCCATGGAGTAGGGTTTAGATAAGACATTATCACAAAGATATACAAAGGTCTATCCTGACTGGCAACTTGTGTTGTGTTATTATATGCAAAACTTGGATGCATATAATGCCAAAAACAATATGAATCGATGTTATGGTCAACTAAGACAACAAAATTTGAATATAAATTCCAACCTGAGCCCCAGAAGATTTTTAAGAAATTGCCATACATACCTGATATTGGCGATCTTGGAAAACTCTTTCAGTGGTACTTGTATTCTCCTCTACAGTCTCCTTCAGTTGTATGGCATTAACCTAAAAGACGAAATTCATTGGATTTAGATGAATGCATTCACCATAGTGTGCTCTAAACCGTAAACTGAAAGTTGAAGAATAGTTAATCGGCTCATAGTTACTCGCAAGATTTTCCGGTAAGATCTGCAAGTCACCTTGATTCGAAAGAGCGGTGCAACGAATTCTTCATTGAAAATGAAACTGTCTCCATCCTCTACCTCCCGTCCTTTGGGTTGCTGTGACAAAAATAAGTGGCCCACAATGAGAACGTCCACCCAACATAGCCTCAATCATGGAGATACATTGGAACAGCATTTAGCCCCATGACTCAATTTGTGCAATGCACGAACATTTTCTGTGGTAGTATGACATTTCACTGTATCAATATGAAACAACAATAAATACATGTCAGTACCTTATGCAGTATTCTAACTTTTCCACAAGCCAGCGATTGTAGTACCCTTCGAAGTTCTTTATCCTCTATTGCTGTCGTGTCCTTGATTTCTTGGAAAGTTAATGTATGTGCATCGTTGAATAACATCAGTATCACTGTCTGGCACACACAAACTCCAGCACTGCTGTTAAAAAGTTTTCTCAAATCACTTTACTTTCAGAATGATGAGCTAGTAGCTGATTGAGTTATATGCAAACTGTACAGAAGAAGAAAATAAAAATGGAGATTCATAAAACCTGGAAAAGCGACACTGACAACTCCTTTCTCCCTTTAGGAAAATTTGCCTTTAGCACACAATGGCCTAGAGAGTTCTGCCACATAAGGCGTCTTCCACTATGCTTACTAAGATAAAATTCCTTGAATATATCCTGAAACAAAAACCCACAACTATTTGAATTGAGCAGGTATCAATTTACGCTAAGCAGCTTCAGGGAATAACATCTGCTTATGGAGTCCAAATCTTATGAGCACAGAAAACAAAATGAGCAAGAACTAGCTCCAAGCAGATACTGTCAAACCTGGTAGACATTTGCCTCATGCGGGAGCCTTATTTCCATCGGAGGATATGTTGGCCAGTACCTGGATTCACAATTGCAGTATAATAGCTTTAGCCAATGTACATATTACCACAAAACCAATAACTGAAAAAAATACAATAATAATTCACATGGCTGCTGGCATCTTGAATGTGTACCCTGTTGTGAGAACATGCACATTCATTTCAATCCCCGAAGGCAGCTTTGTTCTTGCCTGTGCAGACTGCTTAAACGATTCATTTATTTCTTTCGAAAGTTCAATGTCCTGTCACAAGCAGATAATACAATCCCTGCCAAATGAAGGTCTGGATATGAAACGCAAATATAACCAAGCTTGAAAATTTCAAAGAAGGTTTTGGTTTTTAATCAATCTGCACATAGCCATCACTACAAACTGTTCAAGTAGATTGAATGATCTGTCATAGTTGATTGCCATGAGAGGCCTCAAATGACTACATACTACTAGTTGCATATTCAAGCATATTGAGATTTAAGGTGCATCGCATTCTAATTTTGTGCAGTCCTTTTAGAATTCGCATTCAATTTTTGTAGCAATGAATTGTTTTAGTATTTTATTGGTTTAGCTAGTTCATAAATTGTTTTGCACTTTGGCTTGCCAAAAATGTTGATTAGGCAACCAGCACATAGCAGAAGTCACTAATATCAATTGCCCCTAATAGGAGAGCAGGGCTAGCGGAAGACTGTGGCAGACTACAGACTTGCAAGAGCTTGCATTGTACCACCAGAAGAAAGAAACAACAATCACATGACAAGTGAAATTCACAAGTCCTACAATGAGAAAGGAACAATATAAATCAGTCGTCTATACAAATGAAACTTATAAATAGCTTTTTTGCGTCAAGTAAAAGGAACCACAAGCTTGAACTTGGTTGTAGAACACGTCCTCAGGAACGGCCAAAATTCACAGCACAGGATTGCAACTGCATCATAATTATGCCTCCTTTACTCTTTCTAAAATGATAGGTAGGATAAACAGTCTCATATATTCCAGATTATAAATAAGAAGCCTCAGCGGCAACCAAATGTTCCTCAGGCTCTCCACTCAGGAATTAAGCATTTACCAGCAGACACTGCCTTGTATCTCTAGTAGCCTTCAACAAGATTTAAAACAGCCTCTAACAAATTCCACCACTACATTTGCGAAATCCTGCTTGCTTACAGTGAACCAGCTGTTGAATATGATTGTCATAGCAGGTGTTGCCATCTGATTTTGACCATAAAACTATAAATAAAGTAATTTTATGATTAGATAACAAAACTTCCGAATTTTATCAATCAGAAACAAAAGAGGAACAGACAACAAAAGAGGACAACAAGATAAGAAAATAGCCTGAAATTGAAAAAATCTAGACCTCTGTAATACCTTGAACATGCCTTCAAGCTTGTTGGTGAACTGACTGCCACATTCCGTTTTCAGCTGCATTTCGAAACTTAGCATAAGGTCCTTGTGAAAAAGACCTATATATGATATCAATTTTCCATTATTTGTAGCATACTAAAAGCCTGAAACAATGTGTGAGTGTGCTTGACAGAGCACCTTAGAAATCATTGACTTTTCTGCATCAATAGATGCGCTTTTTCCTAGTAACAACCGTTTTGCAAGATCCTTCTTGTAGAAAGCTTCAAACACATCTTTGCCCTGCACAGTACCATCAAATATCACACTTTGTCAGCCCAACTAGGTAAGCACCAGGCTTTGCAAAACATATGGTGTGCAGAAACATCAAATTAGTTGCATACTGTTATGGAACGCGCACGCTCACAAACCAGGGCCCAAAAATTGCACTAATTCAGGAAAAGTATTTATTTATCTTTTTTATATTGCTGTCATGCAGTACAAAGTTCATGATCAGATACATACTAAACTGCTTTGACTCTACTTAAGAGTATCTGGATTTTGATTAGGACCACAGATAGATCACAAAGTTATAAATTTATTCCCAGCATATTAATTCTGAAACTCAAAATATAGCATAAATGAATCAAAATGTAATATGGGGCACTGTATTATTGCTGCTGCTGCTGTTGTTGTTACTGCTACTATGATTAGCAGCATTATTATTATCACTCCTCTCCCTCCTACGCCTACTACTACTACTACTATCATCACTGCTATTGTTGTTGTTGTTGGGAATATGATCTTATTATGAATTTTTGTTGCAGTTGCTTTTATTGTTGTTGGAGATCTCATCTTCATATCCATATCAAGATATGTGATGACTTGGCTAAAGTCATCAACTGGATGCCACATTAGCAGATTGATATACTATTATTGTGTCGTATTTACCTATATCTTTAGTAATTGCACTCACATCGTAATTGTTTAGAGTACTTGTCTTTATTAAATGTACTTGTCAACTGTAAATACTCAATAGGGGCAAATGCCTGAAGTATCGTAAGCATCTAATATGGTCCCTCCATAGGTGTAAAAGGACTTATATTCAGTGGAGCAAATATGAGGAGACACCAACAAACTAGATCTCTCACCATGGTTCATTGTCATATCTATCATAATGCAATAGCAAAGTTTTTGTTTTCTCTCTCATCAGTGTGTTCTTCTTTCTACAATATAATAATTGATTGCTTGTAGTGATGATAAGTACAAGCATCTGAATTTTATGATGGTATTGGAGCAAGAACATCCGACATAATCATTTCCTGCAAATTGTAACGAATGTAGGCTGAAAGGTTAAAATTTGGTGTAGGAGCTCAAAATTTCAGAAGTGTGATTAATAATTATGTGGTTCTTATCACACATTTGCACGCTCATCCCACAAGGTTGGATTGGTTGGAAATCACACTCTTCAGCGATGCTACGATTTGGTTCTCAGTAAAGACCATGCATGCTGGAAGTATATGAACAGTTATCCTGCTGCGTGGATCCACATGCACAAATTGAGCAAACCAGCTCGTTGGTCGGTCCTGCATGAATAAGGACTGTTGAAGCTCGTTCTCTTACTTGACTGCAAAGTTTCATAAAAGAACAACAAAGGCTCACCGGGCAATAACAAAAGATAATGTAGGCCCTAGGGTACTGAGACGGAAGATGGTACCAAACAAATCAGAAGAGTGCAAAGCTCAACAGCTCATGTCACGTGGGCAGGCAACAGGTGTCCTATCATACTACGGGTACATCTCACGAGGAGAGAGTTCGTGGGCACATATCATTCAGAGCCAGTTTAAACCGGATTTCTATTCGGCAGGAAAAAGAAAAAGGTCAATTCATGATTTGCAATTTGAGTATTGTAATTTGTGTTTGAATTTTCACTTTTGGTTTGCTAATGATTCATGAAGGTGAACTTTGGCATTTTTCAGAGAGAGAGAGAGAGAGAGAGAGAGCTTTATTAATGTCTTTCCATGCCAAGAGGCATTTAAGACGAATGAGTACATATCAACTATGTGATTAACTAACTGCAGACTAGAGAATAGTATCATCCAGCTTCGTAATGACGTGCCTGATTATGATGGTGCGATAATCATCAGGATTCATGGGGTGGATGGGGTGGATCATGTCAGTGCACCAAGAAGAAGGCAAACCAAAGACAACGGTCTGATTGAGTAGAATGGCTAGAATAGGTGAGAGCATGGTTCCACCAGGGATCAACAATTCTAACTCAAGGTCCTCTATGTCTCTGGAATGATGGGTCTTCATTCTCTTGATGGCCTCTACATGTCAGAGGTGAAGAAGGTGAATTCACATGGGCATGGGGAGATGGATATGGGTGAGTCAGTGGGTACAGTATATAATGCGGTATGTGGTCTAGATATGTAGATCATCAAGGAGGGGAGGTGGGGCACGCCGCACTAGGGATGAGAACACACACCAAGAGGAACCTATGGAGGAACTATATAAAGAGATTAAAAAGGCATTTCCCTTCCCGTTGCTCATAGAAACATTTTTTACAGTGGAGTGTAGGGTGGAGAGATCGGCGAGCAGTATGAACATGGAGGTGTGCATGGGCAACACAAAGGTTTAAGGAACGACACTCATCATCTAACTAGGGAGGCTGAATAGGATGAGATGAATTGGGTGGACATATGTAAGGTTTCAATGGGAAAGATATTGAGGCAGCATTATGAAGTGAGGCAACAAAAAGTCGTCTGGAAAGTGTAGTAATGAAGTAAGAGCTTCCTGGTTGCAATTGTAAGGGTGAGCAAAGGTATATTTGGGTACACGGTCAATGAAAGAGTGGGACGAAGGTGCCTAGGAAACACAAAAGCCTATTGTTACGTCCATGTCCAGTATGAGGGATTCAAAACAGTCCTTAATATGGATATCCGGTACTCCAATGTACGAGATTATTAGTTACGTCACGTCATTCCGGACTAGGCTAGTAATGTAATTTATAACCTTGTGTGGCCCAGATGCTCTAATTGGACCTATGGAGCTAGAGCATGGTGATTCACAACTTTAGGAGGTCAAATGCTTTTGCATTGGTCTTGGGGATCCTCGAAGGAATATTCCTCAACTTTTGGGGCCTATATCTCTTGTAGGAACTCGCCCATCTCCTCATTCAGTTTTCTATTTCCCAAGGCCAGGATCCTCTCCTCTCTTGCATTCAGTCACTCGAGGGTGAAGCGATTAGGGATTTAGTCAATGGGATCCTATCCATTTCCTGTTGGTTGGGTGTTTTGACTTCACAAGCATCCTTTTGATTGCATGCGACAAGATCTTGATAGATCTTCACTTGGGGATTGTAATACCTATGATGACCTATAGTGGGAGAATACATGGTGTAGATTATTTTTGGAGTATAGAGCTAGTGGAATATCCTTTTGTGGATGATTGCAGAATTGTAAACTCCAATTGAGTATCGGTTTAACTTGTTGCTTGCCTTTCCAATTCAAGTTCTTGTTGGAGTTCTCAAATTTTCGCTAAAGATTTAGCAATAGCTCCTGAAGTAAGGGTGGAGCAGCGAGGCAAGTGCTACGATATACTTGTCGTGTTTTGTTTTTTATAAACAAGCACAAGAAATAACAAGAAAGAATGGCAAGCACAATACATAATCACAAAAGAAAATAAATAAATAGAAACAAATCGAAACAATATAGAACAAAAGAAATGAAAATGGAATGCAGAAGAAGCACAAATCCGGAAAAAGAGAACACTAGTCACCCTCAACGTAGGCTTGAATCGACACTCAAAACACCACTCGAAAAAGGCCACGAAGCAAGTGAATTTCGGAAAGATCACCACAAAAGGGAGCAAGAAGTAAGAAAGCAAGGTGCCAAAATGTCCAGCAAACAATAGGCGGTGAAGAGGTTACCAAAAAGTGAGTGAAGCGCAATTTCTTGAGAAAGAATAGCCGGTTAGTGACCCATAAAGTGCAATGAACTTGTTGAGAGACAAAGAATGTAAAGATCCGAAAGGCGAAATTTTTCGAAATAGAAAACAAAATATCCCAATTTAAACAAGGTTTGATTTTACTAAAACTTGACTTATGAAGGAAAAAATGGATAGAAATTGGATCTTAAGGATCAAGGAACCATAGAAAATAACAAGATCCAATTGCATATGCACAAAGAACAACAAAAAAATGAAAAATGAAAAGGAAATCTTACCCCTTTCGAAAACTTTGCATGATCTATTGATCAATGGTCTTGCCTCAGCCTAGCACCCTCATTCAACTTTTGTAGCGAAAAAGGATGGAAAAGATGAGTTCTCCCAAAAGCTGATAATTAGGTTTTTTAGAAAACGGCCAGCAAAAACATTCCAATCATCATAGGCGCTGACTTGCTACAACACCAATGCAACTAAAAGAACTCAATTCTGGTCAAAAACAAAACAAGTTATGACAAAAAATGTGCTAGAGATATAGCAAATAGCAAACCACTAGAGAGAGAAAATCTCTAGCGAGAGTGGCAAAAAAAAAATTAGAGAGAAAAAAATCAATGCCTTCCCAAATGCTCAGGAAAGTGCTCTAATACCATGTTATGAACACATATATATTGTGCAACCGCAATCCGGAACCTGGATCGCAGTCTCAAATCCCTTAAAAAACAAAATCTTCTTAGTGAGGCGGCAAGCAAGCAGCCACTTGCATTCGAGAGAGGGAGGGGACACTTATGCGTCATAACTGTTGTCAGTTTGTTGTCATTCAATATGATTTCATTTCACATAAAACATAGATAGAGATGTTTGATATGGTTTTCTATGGATAGAAAATCACTTAATCACCCAAAACTCGACCGCACTTTTTTAAAGACTCCTAGCAAGCTGGGTAAGTGAACTGCTCTTGAAAAAACCCTCACTAGACACCAATATTGGCACCCAAAAAGAATTGCATTTTGAGAAATCCTAATGGGAATTCCCGGATCGCATTCTGGAACATGGGTGGCATCTATGATTGATATGAATGAAGAACAATCAATAGATGCCAGTCTAATATCTATGTTGCATTAGAAGGTTGCTCCGGACGCTCAGCATTCCAAAACGACGTAACGTCAATAAAAAATATTTGGAGATATTTTTATTTTGTCGCGAAACCCGAACGTTGGCAAACTTTTCTTGGGGATTCTTGAGGTTGTGGAGAGAGCAACAGGAAGGCCAAAATTCATGTCTGAGCACTCTATGTCAAGGTAATTGTCTATAGAAGGTGATTGTAGCACATAGAAGATGGAAAAAGTGAGTGTGTGGAGATTTGCAAGCAACACACGTATTTGAGACTCTTTTAACATTATTTTCTTTGCTTTGTTTGGCGACTATAGTGCATCATTTTAAGTGAATCACGTTGCTAGTTTTGGTTGTAGGGTTGCTAGAGCGAGATTGATGCATATTCCAAAACTTCTTTTGACATAGGTGATCACCATGAGCATTCATGTCGTTGACGTGCATGAGGCCCTTTTGCATAGTTTTTTCTACACGTGGGATTTAGGATTTAGTGATTTAGTTGCTAGCCTCTAGTTCAATATTTGGATGGTAGTTTTTGCCTTGAATTTTTGGATAGTAGTTTGTGTGTCCTTATGCTCTTTGGTCATTCTCAATCAGACTAGAAATCTCAATTTTGCAATAAATGTGATATTACGAAAAGGTTGCTAAACGACTTCTAGAAGGCTCCTTAATAACTCGTTACTCTACATGGCAGCTCAATGTGTGATTGTAAACTATCAACTATGATAAAGAAAATTGGAGTCTAGACTATAAGAAAATCAAACACCATCAATCAATGATCAGTGATAGTCTAATTCACAGTTTACGCAAATTATTCTTTTCCACCCTCTGAATTACAAAAATATAATAAAAAAAAAGCACAACATTCCGATCTAAATCACTGGCATGTTTCAGAACACTCGTTCCAAAACATTGCACATCTATGATGCCAGTCAAGTATAAATATAAAGAAAAGGCATCCATTCGATAGCTGATGTCTTGGATTACTCTAATCCTTTGTAAGAGGCTTGTTGCTTGCTCTTCCTTGTGGGAGATACTCTATTTAATTATAGTTTTCTTCCTATATCCTTAAGATTTCTCAGGCACATGGTCTCCCATGCTCCATCCTCACAGATCGAGAAATAATTTTACTTCTTGAGTTGATACGTGCCCTAAATGTTCATGTATCGGTGGGTACATCATACCATTCAACCACTAATGGCCAAACTGAGGTATTTATCCACATCATTGGGGGGGAATTATTTGGAACATTATCTTACTCCTCTACATCAATAGAGCATAGTTACAATAGCTCTCTAAGTACCGGTGATACTCTTGGCACAACATTATACTCAACATTTCTAGGTATCCCCCTGTATAGGATATCCTCATCATAGTCCCTTTCCTTTCTTGTCCAAGGTATTTCCAAGGCAATGGGTCACTTATACAATAGTAGCATAAAGTTGTTATTGAATGTCATTACTAGAATATGGAGTTTACTGAGGGGGAGCATGTCTATAGGCAACTATGCTTTGCTTGATGTCAGTGTAGACAAAAAAGCTAGCCTCACAATTTTATGAACCTTTCCAAATCCCAGAAAAGCTTGAAATTGTTACATGTCAGTTGCAGCTACAATTTACTATAGGAAAATATTAAATATTCTTCCACAGAGAACAGGATGCGAGTTCGAATAAATCGAACTAATATCAATGTCTTCAATCACAATTTTATCTGGCTTATGTACTAATAGAACAATAATTATTCTGATTGAATATGCGTGCGGAAATTATATGCAGAAGTAAGATACTATATGCGGAAGTATGAGACAACTCAAGACCATTTAGACAATAAGAAACTATTAATCAAAGACGAATTTTTATAAATCTGAATCTGATTCATCAATATACATCTCTTGTTGTCTTATCTCGCTACATATGTATTTATAATGCTACAGGAACAAGTCTTTTGGCCTTTTATTTACAGGTCTTTTGGCCTTTTAATGCTGTAACAGTAGGAATCTAACCGTTTACGATGGTTGATATTCAAATAGACGCTCTATTTCCAGGGTCGAATAATTTCTGTTCGCGAATAATTCGTGACAGTTCATCTCTACGTCTCAGCTTCATGTTTTGCAAATTGTTCGCGACATTTTCGTCATTCGCGAATCGTTCGCGACAGATGACAATTCTTGAGCTTGAAGGAAGGAAGCTAGAATATTTCGCAATCTGTTCGAGATAGTTTTGCGACAGGTGAGCTTGAAGAACAGTCCGAAATATTTCGCGAATTGTTCGCGACAATTTCGCAACATCCGAGGCTTGAACAAGAAACAGAAAAATTTCGCGACAAGATTATGTTCGCGAATCTTTCGAGCTTCAACAAGAAAGCCACGAGCTTTCACAAGACACTGTTTCGCGAATCTTTTCGAGTTGGTTACTAATAGAAAAGTTTTGAGTTCGCGTTCGTTTCTTTCTCATCCTTTGTCAAGTAAACTGCGCGCTTTGTTGGTAGAATCAAGATCTGTCTAATCAGTTGTTCTACAGCTCCCTCAAAGTGGCAGTTGGATTAACCCCAATTTTCTTCGTTGCTTCTCGAACAAAGGGCTTTGTAAAGATATCAGCTGTCATTCCCTTTGTGGGTATGAAGACTATCTTTAGTATCTTCTTCTCGACTAAGTCCTGAATCACATGATACTTGATAGCTATGTGCTTCGTTTTCGAGTAAAATACAGGATCTTTCGTAAGATAGATTGCTGAAGTGTTATCCATTAACAAGACATAAGTTTCAGAACTAGATTCATCAAATCCTTCCAATATTTATTTAATCCAGATCAACTCGTTTGCCATCTTGGCTGCTGCTACATATTCCGCTTCACAGGAAGATTGAGCTACTGCTGTTTTCTTCTTGCTAATCCAGAGTATGGCTGCGCCAGATGCTAGAGTACAACCTCCTGAAATACTTTGGCTATCATCCTTCATGGATGCCTAGCTTGCGTCACTGTAAGATTCGATGCGAAATCCAGCTTCCTTCAAATAACACAGTCCATAGTCTTTTGTTTCCTGGAGATATTGTAGTATTCTCTTTGCCAACTTCCAATGTAACGATCCTGGGTTTTGATTCTATTGGCTCAACCTGTATACTGCAAACGCTATATCAGGTCTGGTGTTGTCTGCTAGATATAACAATGATCCAATCAGCCTACGATAGGTGACCCACTTAATTTTCAGGGACCCAGTTTACTCTTCAAGGGCCAAGTAATTATTTTTGCACTATTTTGGGCAAGGGCGAGAAACTGTTTTACGTCATTTTGTCCTTCCTTTTTTGTATTAGAAATCTAACCCTAATGCCAGTAGAGATATTTGATAGCTTATGTTTTGTTTGAGGATTGGTGCTCTTCCATGAAGGGAAATAGCTATCTGACTGCATTTAATGTACAGAGATTTGACGTCCTTACCAGTTCCTTAGAGATTTTTCAGCTACATGGTCTCCCAAGTCCCATGCTCCATTCTCATGACTCGAGATATGATATTTACTTCTAAGTTACAGATTGAGTTGATATGGATTCTAGATGTACAGGTATTGATGGGCACATCACACCATTCAACTGCCAGGGGCACACCCAGACAGAAAAGCTAGCTTCAAGATGTTATGGATCTCTCTAGATCCTAGAGAAGCTCAAACTTGTTACATGTCAGTTGCAGGGTACCGTATCCACCCAAGCTTGTGATGAATTCCAGGTTAGCCTTTTACGTGCTGCCATTGGATAAAATGATCTACAGGATACATGCTGATTATCCTACCCATACAGCTATTCCCTTTCTTGCCTACTGATATTCTTCAGGCACATGAACAACACAGCCATCGCAAACACCAAATACATTATTTGGTTCAGTGGGATGGTCGGCCTACTGATGCGGCCACTTAGGAGCCCATCGATTTTATTGCACATACTGCACTACATGGGTTGCTTCAATTTGGTCTATAGGATCACACTTCTTTTTTCACTCTTCATATTCCAGTTCATAGTCCACTTTGAGAATAATATTTTTTATTGGTAGAAAAGTGTTACGGGCATGCATTACATTAGAATTTTACTTGACAATACAGGCGCATAACCCACTTATTTTTGTCCGGACTCCATGGAGATTGGCCAACTCATAGAGCCTCATCATAAGCAAACTCAACATACTCAAACTTCTTTAAATTGTTCAAAAAAAAAACTTAGTTGATCAGGTATCCTCCAGTATGGCATAGGCATTTTCGTACTTAGTAAATCAACCACAGCATCAACTACCAATTATAAAACTAATTCATGCAAAACTAATTTCAAAAGCTGCATGACATAATAATAAAGCCAAGGGAGCAGGAACATGCCATCCACCATCAATAAAGTTGCAGCATCCTGTTGGTACATGCCTCCATAGTGTATCATACAACTTCCAATGCCATCATGTGTTTTGAAACTGCAAAGTTTGAGTCAAAGAAATTCACCTGAATAAACCTAAAGAGGACTAAAACCTTGTCAAGGATTCCCTCCAATTCCTCTTCAGATGTCCCTTTATTGCCAGCTCTCAATTTTCCATCGATGAATTTAGCAATCAGTTCTGCTGGACGGTTCTGCAACCAAAAAACATATCAATCTCCAAGTTAGAATCAAGAAAGCACACCAAGATTACAGGCTTAACCAAGGAACCAGCTTCTATCCATTGTAATTCTTGAATATGCATCTTGTTTCAAAAGAAGTCAATAATCAGTTCCCATATGTCTTCCTTTTCATCTTCCGCGATCCCCATCTCCCTTAAGGTTCATTGTAATCCAAAAAAAAGCTCTTGAAGATAATACATTTGCTCTTGTAACACTATATTTTCATCTTTGCTTACCAGTGGGGCTGCAATGGGAAGCCTTCCAAGCTCCTTGGTAGTGCCATTCGGGTGTGTTCTTGCTTAGTTCTCTTTGTTGGACGAACGGGACTTATTTTGCCTCCTCTTGGTACTTAATTTTAAGTTTACTTCATTCCGTTTACCTTGAGTGGAGCATCGAGCTGCTTCAAACTTGGTCAAAGCCATATTTTAATGACCTGCATAGAGAAAACTATGGACAGACATCCACTTTGGGGGGCGTTCAGTTAGGCCCTGATCAGGAAAGAAGGAAAGGAGGCGGCAAATGGGCTGGAGGCTGGGGTGGCCATCTCAGAAGGGCAGGGAACTGCCCTTTCAACAAGTTGCACCTTGAGGTAGAGATAAAAAGGTAATCAGCTACTAATCAGGTAGGAATCAGCAGAAGTAGAAGAGTTAGATGGATCCGCTCAGGTGTAGCTTCAACCAAATCTTCTACACTTAGCAACAATCAGGTCTACCCATATCAGCCACCCCTATTAGCAGCTATCCATCTAGGAGCTGCGGAGAAAAGGACCTTGGACCTACGTGGGAATTTGAGCATGAGGGAAGGCACTTGAACTCTTGTAAGAATCAAATGCAAGTGAAGAGATGAAATGTAAATCCTCCTTATTTTTCTCTGAGGAAGTAGGGAGTTCATTTGAATGACTTTGCCCTTTACTGCTAGCCCTCGTCATGATTAAGTTTGCCCTTCACCTCCCAAGAAGTGAGAGAAATTTAGCATGCCGATCTTTGTAGAGATGTATGAAAGCTAATGTGGACGTGTGTCTGGGCATGTGACCTAACCTACTGTTGGGCACTGACTAAGAGAGTAGAAACGCCATTGCATTTAGTCTGGGTTCCACACTATACATGATGGCAGTGATGGTCTAAAAACTTGTGAGTTGAATGGATAAGGTTGAAGATTGCAAACCTCCTTTCTTATGTTGGGTACTATCCTAGACATAGCATCAAATATCCTGTAAGAATTTAGCTCAAAATATCAGAACATTGATTCGTCCTATTTAAGTAAAGAATCAACCTAAATAAACTATTTATTTCTTGAATTCGTCAGATAACTTAAGATGCCTGTTACCTATGTGTTTCTAAGTTCTAACCTCGTTGAATGGATTCCAGGCCATCTGACGTGAACGAGTTTGCTATTTCACAATGCAACTGAGGTTGTTCAATCCTTAGGTCTTATATCTGAGAATGGAGGCAATCGAAGCAAGATCAATCAGTCATGACATCAGAAATCTTGTTCTGAAATCAGAAAGTGACATTCCAGATTACGATGGATCATCAGATGCAAAAGTGCTGCTAGAATGATTTTTTAAGCTGGTGCAATACTTTAAATGCTACATTCCCTAGTAGGTTAGCACTACCCTGACTTACTTGTTGACTACTAAATGGCAAGTCAACAGTACCTTGGCAATATGCATCGACCAATCTACTATCTATAAGCAGATTCGTAAAGCTGCCTTGTACTTAAGCCACTGCACCTAAACAAGCTCTATTGGCCGGGTGACCAAAGGCCTAGACACCAGGCACGACTTGTGCCCCTGAATTCCTAAACAGCCTTGCCTTAGATGTAATAAAAATCGCGACACATTTTAACTTCTACTTTACTTACCAGAGCTCTAGATGTCATGGTTTAAACCCAGTAACCCTTTTTCAAACTAATCATAGCCTGCTATAGAGAAAAATTGCACTTTCTTTTCTCACTTTGAAACAAATACTTAAACGAACAAAATTTGCCTTTCAAATTTTTCTTCACGAAGACCCTTCGTCAATATATCTACAACTTGCCCATTTGTGAGAACATACACAAACTCCACTTCCTTGCCTAAATCTTTTCACAAATAAAGTAATAGAGGACTTCTGTGTGGTTAGTGCGAACATGGAATACCAGGTTCTCAGCAATTTGTATGAACAAGAGTTGCATGTATTCCTAGACAAATAAGCAGCCTTTTCATGGTGTGCTTCAAAGAACCATAATTCTCACATCACACCATTCCTTGTTAAGATGTTGCCATACCAACTTTAACAATCTTTGAATAGAGCTTGTGACTGGTCAACCAACAAGCCAAGATTATAATATATGTGTGATAAGACGAAACTTGGATCTAAGAACTAAAATAACAATAAGCCATGCTCAAGGCACTCACAAAAACCTCATCAAGCATGGAATCTCTTTAAATAGTAGGCTTGGTAAGACAACATAAAGCACAAGTAACCTGTCGTATGTTGACCAGATGTTCAAATGCATCCTTGATAGTGTTTGCAAACCCTTCGTTTTTATTGAAACTTTCCTCGCATATCATGTCCAGCCGAGCTTTCAGATCTAGAAGAAACAGCACCATATCCTTGTCCTTTTCCTCATCCATGACAATTCCACTGCCAGCTACCTTTATGTATGAACTAAGTGCTTGCCGCACTGGTTCCAGGGCATTCACTCTCGTAAACAACGTATACATCCTCTGGAGGTCCATTACACGATTTGCATCCATTAGCGTAGTGAACCCCTGCAATGAGCAATAGAACAAGCCTGAAGGGGTGCTTCTCCTTGATAACTACTATACATGTTGACTACAACGTGACGATACACAACAGATTTCCAAGTAACTTCAGCTACACAAAAGTCACCTCCTTAAATCATATGCTTGCCATTCTTACCTTCTCCAAAATGATTGCTGTATGACGCTCTAGCAACTGCTTCTCGGCAGTTGCAATGAGAGGCTTCTTTGTGCTAGCATCCAAGTAAAGAAGACATCGCTCGTTCTCTTCCTGTAACCTTGCCTGCCATTGTAGTAGCAACCCTTGTAAGAAAACTGAAGAATACATAGGTCATGGACAATTCATTGAGACCAGTAGTTCTACATAAAGGACACGTATAAAATTGACACCATCTTTTGTATCTACGCATTCAATTCATAAATGGAAGTGCCAGCTGACCTCCACATGCTTCAAGTAGTCAGGCACATCAGTTTGCTGCATAAACCTAGTACCCTCAGCAGCATAAAAATCAGCCGTGCATTCAAGAAATTGCTTTTCAAAGGCCACGGAGTATATGCCAAGGGCACCAAACATGCGAAGAAGATGTTTAAGAAGAGTCCGATCAACAGACTCGAGCATTCTGTTGGCCATAAAAAGGAACCCTTATTAGGTTGAAACATATCGAGATTTTAAATAAATAAAAATAAGAAAATTTTAGAAATTGAAAAAATACCTTTCTTTTTCAATCAGCCTCAACAAGCCAGTCACGGTCTTATGCTCTACCTCAGGACATAATGATAAATGTTTTCGAAACAATTGCAATCCCATATCCCAAAGGGACTTAATATTTGAGTTCTGTATAACATAAGTACGGTCCAGATAAAGAGCGATGCTTCTAATCATGAGCATTTGTTCACAATGATCTTGCCAGCACTTTTCCACCTGAGAAAGAAATACAACTGTATCTGGACTCTGGCCAACCAAGGAAGTGATCTTTTCAGAAATATGGACCTCACATTCCTGCTGCAGTCTTTGATACAGGTTACTTGCCATCTTGTGCAGGCATAGATCCTCGACGGCCTGAAAAAAGAAAAACGTAATTTAATACCATAATAGGAGCTAGACCCGGCCAAAAAATGGACTTTAGGAATCCCGGCACATAATTTGAACTTTCTCTATCAAAGGTCCATACATCTACTATTATACTAAGCTGAGTCATATACCTGGTACAATTCCTCAAGGCTGCAAGAAACTGGTTGCTTCAAATGTATAGCAACAACTGCTTCCTTGATCTTGGCCCAAGTTGCATCTTCAAAATCGATAGGAAGCTTTGGTTTATCTGCATTGAACAAGCAAGAAGGATTTGCACTCGTGGATCCAGGAACTTATGAGCATCATACCAAAAAAACCAGTCTTGTACTTGAATTATAGAAATTGACAAGGCAAATTGGCATCCTCTTCAATTTCCAGGAGCTCGAAAATCAATGCTTCAGCTCTAAAAAGTTGCACAAGCAACAAAAAAGTCCTATATGTGCCATTTCTAAGGACCCCTCTTTCTTTAGACCTTAACATTGAGTTTGATCAGTATAGAAAGAGCTACATATGTCAATTGGAATCAGATCAGAATAAACCTTAGTAACAATAACTTATGGTAAACATAGAAATGGAAAATAACAATATACACAAGGAATACAGATTCAGCAACATTCAGTGTTTCCATTTTAAAATGACGTCAAGAGTACACAAAATACAAAATTTGTATTCTTTCTGGATATGTCCCTACAAACTTGGAGATACGAGGACCCATGGAAAAAAGCCGACATAGATTGACTGCAAACTATAGCAGAACATCATGTGTAATAAAATCCTGATGAGAACATTTATGATTTTAAACACCTCACGATTATCAAGGGCCAACTGAAATTTCACCGTTCATGGAACGCAGAAATAGTTAATTAGTACACAGTTGACAAAATGATGAAGTCATATCGACTCCAACAGTGAACAAAAATCAATTAGACATAGCATGTCAAGGTTGCAGGACTAGGTCCATTGGGCCAAAGATAGGATGGAAAATATGTGCCCATAGTTCACTCACCCAAGAAACGACAACCAACAAAATGCTAACTAGCAAACTCTAGTAGTCTTGCCCCTAAGTCTGAAACCACTCATTTTCTGGTATAAAGACATGTGATTTTCTAGCATGGCTGGTTGTTAAAAACATTGTTTTCCCAGAGTCTTCCACACCCTTCTAGGGTGTCTTTTCCCATCACAACACGTTTTGACACAATTTTAAGATTCCTCTCACAAACATGTGAGACTGTAAAATTGTACTTAACGGTTGTAAGGAGAATGGCTAAGTTACTGGCCTATGGTAATTTTGTAAAGGACGATAATAGGCAAGTTCACTAGCTTGAAGTCTCACGCTTACATTCAGCACAAGGGTACTGGTTCATATTTAAAGACTGCAACATTGACATCCTAAAACGTAGGAGTTGGTAGGTCAGAGGGACATGGGTCGTATGTCACATGGGACACAGTCCAATACATGAGTGATAGCAGTCTGATAGTTCTAGCAACATTTGTATAATTGTCTAATGTGTCATGGCAAATGTTGGTGGCTGAGAGTTTGGATATGTGAGCCTTGGGAGAGGCATTTCTGAATTGCAAACAGGTCTATTTTGCATATTTTTGCAAGTTTTTGGCTAGCTAGTGAACAGAAGCTTGCTTTAAAAGTGCTTTTCCCTTGTCACATCTTTACCATTCAAGTATGGATGATTCCAGAGAATCTTGCCATTATTCTTAGAGATTGGATGTTGCTTTTGCTAAAGCTGATGCTATGGAAGCCATGCTCAAGCAATGGATCAAATGAAGTTTGGCAAAAGACTTTGTGGAACCGCAGTGCCACGTGGCTATGGAGCCAACTTCTTGTGAGAGGGAGGTAGAACTGACTGCAAAGAAGTAGGAAGTTGCCTCCCAACGGCTTGCTCCCCTCGAGGCGCAACTACAAATTTATGAAGTAGAGAATACGCGCTTGGGGGCAGAAGTGCAAGCGTTACAAAGTGAAAAACTAGTCTGGCTAGCTCAACCTGCACCAGACTCAAGGCCACTCTCTCAATTGACAGTATCGGTTTGAGAGTCGTAATGTACTCCCCAATTTTTTACTGGTCGGTCACAAGTATGAACCTCTTCAGGCGTCAGGTGCAGGTATACAGCCAAACGTTAAACAACTACCAGGCAGAGTTCGACAAGTACCGGACAAGCACAAGTCACGAGCTCGCCCAGGCCAAACAAGCCATCAAGGCTTGCCAGTAGTACATGGAGAAGAAGACCCAACCCACCCCAGTGGTGATTCCACCGCCACCTGTTTTTGATGCTGCACAGGCAAGCACGAGCCAGGACCAAGGCCAGCAAGCAGCAGTTCTGGACATAGATTGTTGGCAAGCAAACACATTTTGTAGATGAGTAGTACAAAATATCCTCAAACGGATGGCCAGAAAAAGAGTATTAATCAATTCTTGGAAGACATGTTTCGTGCATATGTTAGTGGTAGAGTTTGCGTATAATCATAAGAGACATGCATCCACAAGATTGAGCCCTTTTGAGCTCAACTATGGTCATAGGCCGGCTAGCCCAGCGACCATAAGGATTCCGTGAAAGGTACCTAGTGCTACGGAGTTTTTAATCCAGATGCAACAAAGGCTATAAATGGCATGAGCTAACCTGTCTAAGGAAGTGGCTACAGCAAAAAGCTATGCTCGTGAGAATTGTGCCTATCAGGAGTTTGAGATTGGAGATTGGGTATATTTACTAGTGCTTTCCAAGTCGAAGGTGCTACGCACATGAAAGTGTGCCAAGATATCTCCTAGGTATCGTGGACCAAGGGTAATCATTAAGAAAGTTGGCAATGATAGCACATTCAAAAAGGAAAATTCTATCTTAGCCTTCCACAAGACAATATGGCTTACATCATCAATTTAATGTCAAGTAGATTAAGTGCAAAGGGGCTATAAGTTAAACCAATCCAATTATTTGCACATAAATTAGAGCCAAGTGCATGTCACTGGTCTACAATATCAAAAAACATCAATTACACTGAAAATCAACATGCTTGACTTTCTATTACCTTTCAAAAGGCTACCCGCAAAATCATGATGAAGAAGATTACAAATTCAGTTCAGACAAGAAACATTGCTGCATCCTTCACTATAGTGTACATCTCAAATAAGTGATTTGTACATCCTCACTCCCTAGGCAAAGGACCTAGGTATGTGTGACAATACGCCATATGCTCGGTGTCAAACCAATCAAAATGTGAAGAAATTCCAGCATTTTGCTATGAACAGCCATCAGAATGAAAATGAGCTCATACCCTTGAATGGTTTGATAACTAGTTTTTTGACTGGCTGCGGTGGAGTGGCTTTCTTTCTTGACAAATTTGCAAATGTTCCACCAGCACTACTACCTCCACCTAATACAACTGCGGTAGCAGCACCAACAGAAATGGGGCTGTCACTCTTCATGTCCACCAGCATCAAATCTGAGTGAACGTCTTCATCCGTTCCATAGTGCTGCAAACCATTTTTCTCAACAGAATCAAAAGATGCTTGGGGCTTAGATTTTTTCGTGGCTGGGATCATGGTTGCACCGGCGCTCTCACTGCTAGTAGTACTCTGCCTCCTCTTCTGAGACATCAAACCTAATATGCTCCGCAGCGTTCGCTGCGTGTTTAGGGTTCCATGGAATAAGTGCCCTTCCCATTAACCAAAACAATTTCCAATTTGGAATGATTAGGCCAGTTCCGGCTTTGCATTTCCCAACCACCCCTTTCCTGATTATGCCATATTATATGTGGATCTGAACTTGCATAAAACCCTGACCAAAAGAAAGGTTGATTTCAGTGAAGTGCCTCAAATCAAACTTGAACTGAAGCATGAGGCCTGATTATGAAATACTCAAAAGAGAAAAATAATCAATTCATACCTTTCCGCTCATCTGCATGAATTGGTAGGAATCAGCACTGCGTAGAAATTGATAGCTTCAGGCTGAATGCTTCCAGTTTGATAAATATCCACAACAAAAAGCTCTTAATAATATACTTGAAGATTAATGGCTGAATCGCCTCTGTTTGACGCTATCAATTCACTTCCAGCGTAGCTCAGCCCGCCAGCGAAAACCCTAGAACTGCTTCATCTCAAAAACGAAGATATCTTCACGTTTGATGGCCCCTTCCCAGCCTGCTGCCTGTCAGCTAACCATCAGAAATTGCAGTCTTGAGCCTGCATCCATGTTGGCTACCCCGCTCTAGCCTGGTGATCGATTCCGATGAAGCAAAAACCCTGATTGGCCCGGCCACCTCTTAGATTTTGCCAGCTTACTTGTAATGGCAGTGCGCTTCACTGAATCCTAGGCATTTGCGCTGAGAGCGAGAGTAGTAGAGAACGGGTAGATCTGCCCCCCCGATCCACCCTATCTGCGAGCTCTGCGGAGAATTGTGAAAAATAATGAGCTGCTTTAAAGCTATAAATTCAATCTCTCTCTCTCTCGCTCTCGCTCTCTCTCTCTCTCTCTGCGCATTTGATTCTTGTCCTTGCAATTTGTGCCCTCCGTATAACGGTACGGACCAATTCCGTATTTAAGGTACCCGGTATATTATGTACCATAACTCCTAAGGCTTATTGGCACACCTAGGGATTTGGACAACATCAATCTACCCTCATCACTTGGGCCGAGCACATGGCGAGAGTGTGTTGGTGGCCGTGGTCCAACTCGTTCTTTAAGCCCATGTGCTGGAGGTTTTAAGGCCACCGAAGACACAAAGTCATCTCATGCACCAAGTTGTCAAGCCTGAAACGTCACGTGCGACTCAGGATGATGGAGAAATGGTTTCTCGCTTGCGGGTGCATTGCAAAAGAGGTTTGCAAAATGACATTTATGCTTTGATGGTGCAAATATGATCAATTGATTATGGTATATTTTCTAAACTTTTAGCACATGTAATGCTTTGAGCATTCCATGTGGCTTTGCCACACTACAGGAGAAGGATGATCTGATTCCGGACACATAGGAGTCATTCCAACATATGTTTATGGGGAGGTCCACGGATAAGAAGAACAAAGCAACAATGGACCTATCTTAAACAAGGTATAACTTAGGCGTGCAAGATTATGCAAACAAGTATCGCGAAGCTTTGTTACACATTCCTCATGAAGTTCTTATGTTTATGCAAGTGTTTCACTTTCTGGAGAGAGACTCTAGAGTATTCACCCTTTCATGCAGAATGAGAACTTAGTTTATTGGCTCAGAGCCATAGACCGCCTTGTACTATGAGGATGAGACCCGGATCATGTTGTGGTGGCTACTACAATTAACCAAAACTGCTCTCACTTGTACAAAGTGCCATTTAGATGTGAGAACTTAGTTTATTGGCTCAGAGCCATAGACCGCCTTGTACTATGAAGATGAGACCCGGATCATGTTGTGGTGGCTACTACAATTAACCAAAACTGCTCTCACGTGTACAAAGTGCCATTTCGATGTGAAGATAGTGAAACCCTCCTTAGTAGGGATGGGGGGTTTGATTCGAAGTGTAATCGTGTCCCTTGAAGTGTTATTATATACGTTGTATCATTGCAATTTTTTCTTTTTTTTTAACATGTAGACAAATTCCAACATGGTGTTGACATTAATAGCGGACGTTACACTCACTTGTAGCCACCTTATGCTGATGTTGTTGTCCTTAAAGTTTGGTTACATTAGATAACGGATTTCCTTTACAACACAAAACTACAAGTGCTATTACATGCAACTTGAGTGACATATCCAAAAGTAGTTGAATGGTAATGTGTTTCCATTTATGATCGTCATTGTGTTGCACACCTCTCCCAAGTTCCATGTACATTATGCTGCTACATATAAAGTGCATGCAACCCATGAGATGGATACTTATGTATCAAATGCATCTTCGTTGTGTTGTAGCCCCCATTGTATAAGGTACGTGCAACTAGTGAGATTGATTCAACATTACTCCTATGTTAATGCATCTCAATTTTGTGTCCATCTGTATGTCATGCTCCTTATGCCTCTTCCTTCCATAGTTGAGCAAATCTTGAGAGTAGAAGCATTATGGCTACATTCGTAATCATTGTCCTAGTTGCATGTACTTCGTAGAATAGAATAGGAACAATATTGCATCCATCCCCGAAGTGCGCATACCTTACACAACCACTTGGCCAATGGACTAATATGGAGCAGAGAGGCATACAAAAGAGCTACTTCCATATTTCATCGCCTTAATTACTCGTACTTTATACAGTAGTGGAGAGGTCTGTGGTACATCTATGACCATATTGATCAAAAATTGCTTTTGACATACGTTGTTGCGAAGTGCGAGTGCATGTTATTGGTGGTGACTTGTTCTTTTTTTTGTTAGTAATGACATCCGAGCGAGCAATGATGCCTCTTGTGTGTGTGTGTGTGTGTGTGTGTGTGTGTGTGTGTTACATTTTCAAGTACTTTAATATCTATGACAATGCAATCCTCCATCTATACCAATTAATCATATTAAAAATAGCTTTAGAAAGCTAGTTCCATGTGGCACAAGGTAAATGACTTAGAGTCAAATAAAGCCTCTCCCTAGCCACAAGTCATTGTCTCATTCTTTTTGCCACAAATTGTGCTTTAGCCCTCAGATGTTACATCAATTAGAAAACTATGAATAAGAGCCCTATATTTGTGACAAATCCCCAATTTATATCATCTGCTATCTTAGTTAAGGCCTTAATCTACCTTAGCCAATATTACACTACTTGATTATCTTCCAACAATTCTTACCATAACCTTATCATGTTGACTGAGTCCAAATGGCCACTTGTCATTTCATTTTATGGTCCTAGGGGTCTAGCGATCTCAAGTCCTTCTCCAAGGATCCTCGACCACCAAGTGACATTCAAAAATCGCTTCATTAACTTTTATTATCATTGTCCTAAAGATTACATTTTTGTAGGAATTCTTTGAGTTTGTTATTTTATGTTACCAATTGAGATAGACATAAATTTTAAGCAATCTCTCTCTCTCTCTCTCTCTCTCTCTCTCTCTCTCTCTCTCTCTCTCTCTCTCTCTCTCTCTCTCTCTCTCTCTCTCTCTCTCTCTCTCTCTCTCTCTCTCTCTCTCTCTCTCTCTCTCTCTCTCTCTCTCTCTCTCTCATGTCCATGACCAGTACATAGGATTCAGTATACTCCTAGTCTTGGATTACACGATACTCCAGTGAAACAAGCTATTAGTTATGCCACGTCATACTGGACATGACCCGAAAGTAGTTAATATTCTTGTGAGGCCCAAAACACACTAAATGGAGCTACTGCAAGGTTTGGGACCGTATGTGCATGTGCAGAGTATCAATAGCAATTCTATGAATAGAGTATCCATGCATAGAGACTCTATTCTAATGGAATCTATGTATAGGGGAGTTGGGACCTTGCATATCTAAATGCACAAAGGGGTTCTAAGCCTTATATAAGGAGGCCAAACTCGCCCTACTACTCCAACTTATGGTCGATTCATTGTCTGATTCATTGCCAAGCTCTCACTCTACTTTCTTGCTTCTTATTCCTTGGCTTGGGGGTGAAGCTTCTAGAGTTTGATTGGTTGCTTCTACTTGGTTGGGTGGTTTCTCCATAATGTGTTTTCCATTGTGTTTGTCTTGTAACCAGGATCTTGTGGAGCTTTCCCTTACATTGGTATCAAAGCAAGGCTTATGAAGATCAGGAAACTTGGAGTGGTGTTGATTTCATTGGAATTTTGGTGGAGATCAACTAGTATTCTCATCCAGGTGGTGGAACAAGTGCGCAAGTTGGTGGATGCTCTCGGTTTCAATTTGCATGTTGCTAAGATCCATGTGTCTCTTAATTTTTTGTGGTTTATGGTGAATTGTCCTAGAAAGCCAATTTGTATTCTTTGTTTGGAGCTTTTTCTTGTGTAGCTCAAATCTAATGTACATCTGAATTTTCCAATAAGTGTACTTTCATTTTAGAGATCATTATAATGATGTATCTAGTTCTTTCCATGATTTATGATTCTAGGCTACGTTTTAGTCAAAATTGCTTGGTTTTTCATGCTTTTTGACACAAAATTGATAGTAAGAACCAAAATCCAACAAGATCAGATCAATTAAATGGCTATAATTCTGTAAATTTGTTTGCATGTGTTATAGAAAGAGTTGCATGTCATGAATTTCCACTCTATTGTCAAGAAAAAAATCGGAAAAGAGCTAAAAATCATCATTTTTGCCTGTTTTTTCATAAAGTTGGATAGTAGGTGGCTGTAAAACACCATGTAGACCTTGTAAAGAGGTGACCAAAGTCTTTTGAAGTTGTCCAGTCTAATAGACCGTTTAGGACTTTTGATAGCATCAATTTTGAGCTTGGGGAGGTGTATGCATGATTTTGCAAGTTATGGCCTAGAAAAAGTACGCCCTACTATAGAAATTTAGTTGTTCTGTTCTCACACGTGTGAAGCTTAGGTGGCAAGTGTCTCGGTCACTAGGTCTCCCTCTGTTCTGAGCTTTACATCATCTAATTTGTTGTATGTAGCCAAAGTTATGGTCGTTCGAAGTTTTGCAATTTTGTGAGTAAAATTGGCAAAATTTGAAATCGTTCTCATTGCATGCTAGTCATTTCCCTAATTTGTGGTACTGTGCTTGCATGGATTGATTGCATGTTAATTCTCAGATTGATTCTGACATGCATGAGGGATTCGCATTTTTTTTGAGTGGTTATACGCATGTGCTAGTTAGGACACAAATCCGTAATTGTGGCTGACAATTTTCGTGAAATTGAAATTTACGTAAAATTTTGTAAAGTAAAAAAAAAGCAGTTAATGTGGCATGTTTTGCATGTTTGACATTAATTCAATAAGATTAGAAATTGAATAGTGAATCATTTTTTCGATTTAAATTGCCTAAATACTAACAATGTTTTTGATGAATTTTCAGATTACGTAAAATTTTATTAAAAAAAATTAAAATTCCGAAAGTTTAAAATTTTCAGTTTTTTTCAGTTGCTTAAATTATCTATGAAATGTACTAAAGCTAGTTAATTGACCATACTGGAGTCAATTTCAGTCAGATTTGGTCAATTGTACTTCAATAATAGTTAATCAATTATTAACTAAATTCAGTAATTTTCAAGAATAGATAAATTGAGTCGGCCGGAAAAACTGCGAATCAAGTTGCAAATCCAATTGCACCATCCTATATGGTGATTTTCCAACAAACACGGCACTCAATGATATGAATAATCGAAATAACATGAGAGATCGGTAAAGGAAAGTTCTTTTGAACCAGGTCAAATTATTATCTTCGCCCAATCTCGATTTTTAACCGGAGATGTACTCGGGAGAGAAGAAGGAGAAGAAATTGGAAGTCATGGAAGACTAGCTCGTTAAGTGGAGTAGTTACTTCAGCCTACATGTCGTGTTTTTCTTACACAACAAAGCATCATCGTGGTGGTGAGATTTACCGGTGAAGCCTACTACCTAGGATGCTTTTGTGGAAGTCTTCAAAAAAGCTTTCGTGATAGCAGATCACGTTGACTACTACCAGAAATTTGTGGAGTGCAAAATGGGTAGTAAGAGCTTGGACTCTTATATCCAGAAATTCATGGACCTCTGGAATAGAGTGTCATCATTCGATGCAAAGTTGGCACAATGGTAGTTTGTCCTAGGTTTGCCTGGTGACTATCAAAATGAATGCAGGTAGAATGTGCTTCAAAGCCTCGAGGATGCATTTCGGATTTTGAAAGCATATGATTCCACAATAATGGCATCCAGGAAGCAATTTGCACAAATTCCAACCACCTTGAAAACCAAGAAGGGGAAGAAGCGCGGTCCAGACAAAGCAATTATTTTGACGAATTGGATCAAGTAGAGTCGAAACCCCAAAAACCGAAGAAAAAGAAGTTCAGAAAATCTATGTCCGAGGAAAAGGCTAAGAAAGAAAACTTATGTTTCGTTTGTAAAAAGTCTGGGCATATGATGAAGTTTTGTCCAGAAAGGAAGAAAATGTGATCGAGATCCCAGGAGATAATGGTAAGACTTTGGAAATTAACCTGACAAATTGAGAGTGTGAATGTTCTTTCAGTATTGTTTCTTTCTTTTCTAATAAACTTTTTTCGTTTAACTAGCACAATTAAAGATCAAGAAGTAGTATTCTATTGGATAGTGGTTCTACTTATAATTTTATTAATTCTCATATTGTGCGGAAACTCAACTTGGAAACTGAAGCCATCAATCATAGTTACAAAGTTTATCTAGCTTCTGGAGTAGATTTTGAGACTTGAAACATAAAAGTCCCGAATATCCCCCAGTGATGATACTGAGACATAGAGAATTAGTTAATTTTCATGTTTTAGACCTAGCCTGTACTGATTAATTTTGGGATACGAATGGCTATTTAGTAAATCGCCTTCTCTGACAATTGATTTTGAGAAGCATGTTCTCACTTTCAAGGAGGGTGATAAGGTAGTTACTTTATTTGGCAGTAATTTAGTACATCCGTCGGATAAGATTTCTACAGTCAATGAAATGGAAGCATTGGACTATTCACAGTATGAAGTTTTTCTAATATTTGCTATTCTAGTTGTGTATGTTCCCGATATGTATCTAAATGGTTGTGAATTCTCGACCATTCTTAACTCAATAAATTTAGATCATGAACAAGCAATGAAAAAATAGATCATAAATGAACTTAAAGATGTTTTTCCAGCTGAATTATCTCATGGTTTACCACCATCTAGGTTAGTAGACCACGATAGAGTTAACTCCAGGAAGTCAACCTATCTCAATCTGAGGATGGGACATATACAACCTAGTAAATCACCATGGGAAGCTCTTGTTCTTCTGAAAGCAAAGAAAGATGGAGGTTTCCGGATGTGTGTTGGTTACAAGGGGTTAAATAAGGTGACTGTCAAGAATAAATATATGTTACCCAGGATGGATGACCTGTAGATCGCTTGCGTGGAGCTCAATATTTCACCAAGATAGATCTTAAGACAGGGTACCATCAAATAAGAATTAAATCGGAAGCTGTCCAAAAGACAAGATTTTGTTCTAAACAAGTTATATGATGATCCCTCATAAAATATGCCAAAATCTCGAGCTCCAATGATGTACCTCAAAATTCGTTTCCCTAGCTTCCAATGCTCCTCACTAGGACCTTGCATGAATTGACTCAATCTTCCAATAATGGTTAGATAGATGAGTGAACTAACTAGCTTTCTATAGAGAGTAATGTCCTTGAAGAATCTTTCATTACCTCTTATAGTTGGTTTTACATGAGACTCCATAGGTGTATCACAAGCTTTGCATCTACCATATGAAATCATTCTAGAATAGAATTAACATACCTTTATTGACAAATGAAAGTAGATTGAGAAAATCTAATAACTTCTAATCCCAAAATGTAATGCAAGTGACCAAGATCTTGCACCTCAAATTCCTTCTTAAGAGCATTCTTGATATCCTCCACATCTTGAATGTCTCCACCACTCAAGATGATATCATCCACATAGATTAGCAAGATGGTAACATTATTTCCAGCAAACCTATAATAATGTGAATGATCATACTCACTCATAACAAAGCCTCGAGAGAGTAAAACAGTGTTAAGCTTAACATACCAACTCTTTGGTGCTTGCTTAAGGCCATACAAACTCTTTTGTAGAAGACACACATGATTTGGCTTTGTAGATAAAATATAGCTCTTGGGTTGCTCCATGTACACGTCCTCCTCAAGATCACCATTCAAAAATGCATTTGTAATGTCCAATTGCATAGATCCCATTCATAAAGAGTCTTTGTGAAAAGTCATGTGTGAACTTGCTCCACTATCAATCCACCATGGATCTAGATCCCCATCATTAGCAAGCATACATGAAGACATCACAAAAGCATCATCATTTGCATTTTGAACATCCAAACCATCCTCATCAAGAGCAAGATTACCTTGCTTGTCTCCATGATCTCTCTTCTTCTGTTTCAATCTTAGGAATTGGCAAGAATCATTAGATTGAGGATGGATTGATCAAGATTTCACTATTCTATGTGTTGATTTGCTTGGTACAAGTGCTAGAAGAGAATCGAGAGGTTTTATATCTTTGTGATTTCCTTTTGAAAACATTTGTTGTTGTTCAAAGGAGTGCCTTGTGCATTGGAACAGGTTGAAAGAGAAGATCAGGTCATTGCTACATGGCTACATCAAGTGGATACATGTTGGAAAGCAATGATAGGCTTATCTCAAGTAGCTATTCATTGTGGAAAGTGAGGATGGAATCAATTCTTGAGATGAATGACGTTTTGGATATTGCTGTAGATTTGGAAAATAGGCAAACAACACAACAAGACCAAGTGAGGTATGACAAGAGGGCCAAAAGAGCTCTACATATAAAAAAGATGAATGTTACCAATGAACTTCTCAAAGAAATTGGTAAGTGTACTTCATTAATTGAGGCTTTAGAAGCTTTGAAGAATCTTTATGAGTCCAAGTCTACTTCTAGAGTGTTGACTCTAAGAAGGCAAATATTTTCTTGTTTGCAAAAGAGTGAAGAGAGTGCAAATACTTTTGTTTTGAGAGTGAAAGCTTTTAATGATGAGTTAGCTTGCGTTGATGAGAGCATTAAGGAAGGAGAGCTTGTTCAAGTTATTCTTAATGGATTGTTGGATGCTCATGCCAACATTGTTCAAAGTCTTGCTATTCAAATGACTTTGCCAAGTTTTATGGATCTTCAAAAGATCTTGATCAATGAAGAATATAGGCTTCAAGCAAGAGGTGGATCTTCATCAATATCTCAAGTTGGAGATGAGGCTATGTTCATCAAGGGCAAAAGCAAAAGTAAGTGGTCTAAAGGGCAAGATCAAGGGGAGGCTTCTTCAAATGGCAAAAAGAAAGATAGATCAAAGCTCAAGTGCTTATATTGTGGCATCAAAGGACACTTTGCAAGCGAGTGCTAAAAAAAAATGAAGTTCAGTAATCTCACAATCTAGAGATCCAATCAAAATTAGGGTTTTGACAAAATCACAAAAAATTGATTATTTCAATTTCTACATGCAATTGCCTAAAACTTTATATGCAATCTTGTAGCCACCACTTAGGCTTTTCCAATGCTCTAAAAATTGGCCAAATTTAGTAAGTATGTTGTGAAATCAATATTGATCAAGAATATAACACAACATATCACCAATCTTGCCAATGTAGAAAAACCAACATCTACACTATGAATGAGATGCAAACTCTAATAGATCTTGATCAAACATGAATCAAAAAATAAAATAAAGTTTCTGTCTATAAAAAAACAATAAGCTACTTTATTTCACACGTGTGGATCTGAAAATAGCATTTAATGAACATTCTACACATAGAATTGCAAGATATTACAAGTATAGTGCACCAATGGATAGTAGAACCCAAGAAAACCATGTATAAGCATGAATGAGATAAGAGAGAGAGAGAGAGAGAGAGAGAGAGAGAGAGAGAGAGAGAGAGAGAGAGAGAGAGAGAGAGAGAGAGAGAGAGAGAGAGAGAGAGAGAGAGAGAGAGAGAGAGAGAGAGAGAGAGAGAGAGAGAGAGAGAGAGAGAGAGAGAGAGAGAGAAAGACTCCTCTTCTCACGAGTTACATCCTTTTATAACTGAGTTCAAACTTTGGTTTCTCTCCATAATGAAAAGCCTAACATTAATGAGGACTAGATTTTAATTCAAACTTGAATTTCTAAAACTTGTGCTCTATATTGTCCCACATGTTGGAATTATAATCTTCTCCTACTCATCTCTTTGCCCTCCTTCTACTCACTCGCTCACACACAAACACAGTTATCAGAGACAGATGATCGCATGGCTGTCCAAGACGCCTAATGCTTCGCAATCCTTTTGTTACGGCAATCTCAGACTCCTACTATGATAACCCAAAAGGGATAACAACCTTTTGATTCCGTTCCCTAGTCAATCCTCATTCTTGAAATTGCAATTACAATTGTGTTCATTATTTTTTTATTGTTGGTAGAGGCATCGTTTTACATCGTAATCGCCTCTCGTGTTCTGCTTCTATCACGTCCGCTGCAATCATAATCAATCGTAGACCAAGAATTTCACATCATACACCAACATCCAAAAGTGTTTATTCAAATAATTTTAGACTAATATAACTTTGAAAAGTCAAACTCTAAGTCTAATATGAAATTGGCCTCAATTGCCATATAAACAAATGTAGCAAATTCAACTAAACTAGTTGAAATCTCTCACATGATACACCAATAGATCCAAGTATTGTATTGACTAAATCTTCTTGTGCAGATACCAAAAGTGAAGTACTCGACTTAGCGAATTACCCTTTTTATTCATTGATCAGATCTTTGATGTATGCCATGCTATGCACTAGACCAGATCTAGCATACACTGTTAGCACGTTAAGTCAATTCATGTCTAATCCTAGGATCTCTCATTTGAAAACATTAAAGAGAGTGATAAAATATATTCAAGGAAGCTTAGATCACATTTTATGTTATGATGGAAATGATATTGACCCACTCGTCTTGCAAGGCTACTCCGACTTAGATTGGGGAGGAAATGCCTCCAGAAAATCCACTTACGGATTTTGTTCTTTCTAGTAGGGAGACTGATTTCATGGAATTCAAGAAAGTAGAATTCAGTGGCGCTTTCTTCAACTGAAGCAAAGCACATCGCAGCATACCAAGCTTCAAAAGAAGCCATATGGATCAGGTTATTACTTCACGATTTGCATCACACTTAGTTCAATGCTACCACCATTCTGTGTGACAATTTGAGCTTTATTTCACTATCGTTGAATCCTAGATTTCATGGCAAGTCTAGGCACATAGAAATCCAATATCACTTCATTCGGGAGAAAATTTTCTCAGGGCAAGTGATTTCTCAATATTGCTACACAACAAAAATGGTTGCAGACATCTTCACCAAAGTGCTTCCTAGGATCAAGCATCAGAAGTTTTTTAGTATGCTGAACCTGACGAAGACACCAAGGCACCAACCGTGACCTTAAGGGGGACTGTTGAAAATTAAGTTTGTAGTTTACTCCTTGGTGATAATTTCTATTTCAAGAATATTCTTCCTGCACTTCTATGATTATTGATCTAGGGTCAGATGCAACCTACTTTGGTTCTATGTCTGCTCATCTGATACTTGTAGAAATCATAGAACTCAAACAACCGAACTATTCAGAAAACGACTACATCAGACTTCCGGTTGATCTTCATCCATGGATCAAAGACTAAAGGGTAACCAATCCTATTCTCTTTTCACATTCGAATGTCAAGTTCAAGAATTTAAAGATCATTGAAGACTTGGCTAGCTTCAACGACTTCAACAAGTCAAGATTTTTTACAAGTTTGCAAAAATACACTATCTTCGCAACTATTTGTAGAAAAGAACTGATTGTCGCACAGTTCGTATTTTTTTCAGCTCCCCAAAAATACGACAATTCCTGACAGTGGCTACTTTTCAACTATTTCAAAGAAGTAAACTTTTGTCGATTTTTTTCACATTTTTTTGAAAAATGCGACAAATGCAAAATGTGAATATTTCAATATCAATTTCAACACCTTTGGGTTTTTTTTTTTTTTTTTTGTTGTTTTTTTTTGGGTCAATGACTTCTTCAACCACCAAGTCACTTGACGACCAAAGCAATGGAAGTCATCCGAAGTGTCCGACTTATCCGATTACTTCGACGAGCGACAGACTCAACTACTTCTATTTGAAGTGTCCAAAGTGTTTGAAGTCTCCAGCTTCTTCAACCATCAAGTCACTCGATGACCGATGTCATCGAAGTCATCCGAAGTGTCCAAGGTATTCGACGTCTTCGACGATCAACTGATCTATCCACTTTGACGATTCAAACTTCGACAATCGAGTCAATCGACTCATTCGACTTCCTCATGATTTCAAGTCATCTGTCTCGTTGTCTCGTCTGACTGATAAACTTGACTTATGTATAGCTGTCATTATAAGTCAAATACCTTTTAAGTACAACGAAGTATTTAGCTAGATGTAAAACATTAATTGTAGTGTATAAATACATCTTCATCATGCACTCTACGTGATGCTCTACCAACAGAGCAAATGTTATCGAGCGTCGAAGTTATGCCTCCATTTTTTGGGTGTAATGTACTTAGTGTTGTTCAAGATTTCAATGAAATATAGAAGCAACACATTTTATTATCTGTGTTTAACGTAGATGCATGATGTTGTAATTTGATTACAATCTTACTAAATGTTCACATTTGTTCACTCACTCTGATCAAATCACGGATGTCAACAACTCCTTAGTATCTGATCAGATGATGGCTGTTTTGACGTCTGAGAAACTTGTATTATCACACTACATTATCACTTTCTTATATTTTCTGAACTGAACTTCATATTGAAAACCAATTTACAGTAGTACCACACCTCTTCTAATCTCTTCGGTGGAATGTACTCATCTTTATTTGGGTATGAGTTAATTTTTAAGATCCTGTGAGTGATGGACATAATACTTGAGGTGCACATCCGACTATCCTTTGGTAGAGATAGTACCAAACCTTTACTTTACATTGATTCATAGGCTAACAAAGGCCCTTTTTGTTCATGGTTTTAGTCCTCAGGTTGGTTTCAGGAAGCTATTGATCTTGGTTATGGGGAGCCCCTTCCTCCTCCTAATTTGTGTAATCAAACCCTGATATGTTGTATGAAAAAAGCTGTGATGTTGCATAGTTTTATTATTGGAACTGATAGTGCTACCTGTAATGTCACTGGGCCTGAGGATAAAGTGCTCTCTATACCTAACATTGGGTTAAAATTTATATGGAGTACGATAAAAGCCGAATTGACCCTTTGGAAACTGTGGAAAACTTGTAAGTCTTGATGAGAAATATGAGGAAGAGGAGAGATTTTATAATCTACATATTAGGAAAGTTTTTTTCCTGTTTAGAAAAAGAAAATGATCTTTTGTCTACCGAACCTAATTCGTCCATTCCTGATACACCACCTTTCCCACACCCTCTTGTCTTTTTAGATGAGTTGGATGAAGATAGTGCTTCAAAACTTGAAACCTTTTCGCAAGACATCTGTGATATTGAAGACCAATCTATCTTTGAGTTCTGTCAAGCCAAAAATTGCCAAGTCCCTAAGGTCCCTAGCTGCACTATTGAATTCAAGTCTTCCTGCATTGTTTACAAACTTTAAAGTCTACCTATTGTGACATTTCTCGCTGCTATTCCAATTGAACTATGGATCTTATTTGCACACTTGACTAGAAAAGAAGTACAAACTTGCAAACTTGTCGCCCTGAATTAGAATCTCACTCTTGAGACACACATTGCCTTCGACAACATTATTCGCATGAACAAGTTCGAACCCTCTCGGTGCCCTTCTGAGCAAACCTAGACTCGGGTACATGGACGACACTGGTTTTAGTAGAATGAACATGCACCAAGCCAGAATCTGGAACTGTAAGAGACCCTTTTTCAGATGTAGATGTGGTGACAAATGCAAAAACAGTTCCTCCATTGTCTGGTTCGATCGTGACGTTTGATTCATGATGAACAATCTGAGTAAATTCTTTCTTGGTGGATCTTTCCAAAATCACATGGATGCCTTCTTTCTTTGGCTCGACAGACCTGCTAAGGATGTTGTCAAGTCACACCTTCATACTCCTAGTGATTTCTCTCCTATCCAAAACTTCGTCATCCTACAAATCAGTCAATCCCTATAAAAGTTCAGTCTTTTAATTGGCAAGTCTTCCTTTGTACCACTGCCCTGTCCTTCCTTTCCTTTGTATCTTGTATTCTTTTTCTCATATTTTGTCCAAAAACAACCAAACTCGGATTGTTTATGTTAAAAGTACCGGTCCTTTTATTTGAGTTTTGGAAAAGTTTATCTTGAAGAGTAGAAAAGCTTGGTCTTTTGAAGAGGCATTCAATTTCTCTAATATTTTCGGCATCTCCCAGATTGGCAAGAAGTTTTTGGCAAAGGGGTTTGCAGGAAGCTCTATAGATGCATCAATCATGTGTTGGCGTATAAATAATCGACTTCAGCTCAGTACGCGTGATGATAAGGGAAATATCTTTTTACATTTATGTTACTATAATAGAATGTTTGAGACCGTTCATGTGAAGCATTTTTACGCTTGCATTTTATTACAGATTTTTGGCTTTATACATGAGTCCTTTTATGATATTGTGTTTGCTTGGTCATACATGCCTAACATCAAAACTGAATGGTATTTTTTGATTGACGTCTTTTTGCGACTTCGAAATAAAAAATCTTCCTTTATGCTCATGTGCTGCTTTGAAACATTTCAAAATTTTCATTTCTAAGAAATTTGATTATGTCTTAACAATGGATTGCAATATAAGTAGAAGGAAATACCTTAAAAAATCTATAGAAAAAGGTCTTAATCATATTATAGTACAACATACAAATATCTATAGAGTTGTTGATGAATTACACGGCAGTTGGATCAGACTTATGAAACTTCTACCTACTTACACAATAAGGGACAAAGATATTGTCATAAAACATGCTGAGAAAAGTAAGAAATGGATTCAAAGGAATATTGTACCTCCACATAAAAAGATTGAGGCCAATGATGATGAACGACAATGGTTTATATATCAAAGGTGTCGATAAGGCACAACATTATCTCTTTTTTGCGAGTTGCAATCTATTTAGCACAGCTAGTTTTCAAATACGTATGCTCTAACTTCATAGATGGATATGGATCGATACCATTAAAATTGATCGGAATGGCGGAATGCCCTGCGGTAAGGATATGGTGTGGCCTATCGCTATCAATCACTTTAAGTAGGAAAGGTTGGACTATATTATTTCATTAAATACTATAAGTTGTTAAGTTGCTAAACTTAATTTGTACATGGATAGCAACTGACATTCGGTGTTGATGCATGTCTTCCTCAATGTGCTAACTTGCGCAGATTTGTGTGGTGGGATGGTGGCAGGTACCAGTTGGATGTCGAATTAGGTTTTGCTCTATGGTGCTTTTTGAGTACTATATGCTTTTCAACTACGTTTTACCTTGTTGGTTTATGAATAAAGGTTTAAAAGGATTTGGTCTTGCTTAAGCAAGAGGAACTTTGTTTCGTTAATATCTCTCTCTACATCCTTGAGATGTAAATCCAACTATTCATTGGTCGAGATAATACTAAACCCTAACCTTTTACTTGATTCATAAGCTAACAAAGGTTCTTTTTCGTCCTCAGAATGGTTTCAAGATGTTGTGTCTCTAGGTTATGGAGAGCCATTTCCTCCACCAAACCATTTCATTCAAACTCTCATTTGTTGTTTGAAAAAGGTCGTTAATTTGCATAATTTTGTGATTGATATTGATAGGGCTACTCGTTCTACTACTGGACCTGTGGATAATATTTTTTTCTTGATCGATCTTTTGGAAACTATGGATCAGGTTAATATTTACTTGGCATTTGCTAAAAAGAAAGACACTCTGAGTTTGGTAGAAAGTTTCCTTTGCAATTTGATTGAGTATGCTGATAAATTTGAGGAAGAGAAAAGATTCTTCAATATGCATGTTAGGAAGGTGTTTCACTGCTTAGAAAAAGAGAATGGTATTATTCTTGTTGGGGACCTACCTCCTTCACTCTTGAAATGCCCTTGTCACGACACCCTCTTGTTTTCGTCGATGGCCTAGGTGATGACAATGCATCCCAATTAGGAAATTTTCCCTGAATATTTGTGATGTTGGTGACCAATCTACTATGAATTTTCTCAACCTAGAAATTGCCAAGTTCCCAAGTAGAATCATTGAGTTTAAATATGCCCATACATCTTTCAAATTATGGATTCTTCCCTCTATCAATTTTCTTGTTCCCTTACCCATCGCTCTTTGGATCATTTTAGCACATATCACTGAAAAAGAAATACAAACTTGTTGCTTTACATAAAAACCCTACACTTGAGACTCTTGTTGTTTTTTACACTTGTATCTGCATGAGGAAGTTTGAACCCTCTCGTTGCCCTTCTAAGCAAACTTAGGCTAGAGTCAAAGGACACTCTGAGACTAGCTTTAATAGAATGAACCTTCACTAGGCATGAATTTGGAACTAGAAGAGACCTCTTTTCAAATGTAGGTGTTGGGAAAAATGTAAAAGTAACTCCTCTATAATTTGGTTTGACCATGTGATGTGGTATATGATGAACATTCTAGTTTTTTTTTCCTAGTGGGAATCCTTTTTTTCATGGGGTTACACAAACCTGCTAGAGATGTTGTTAAAGCACATTTGACATTCCTCTTTATTAAACAATACAGATTGACGCTTCCATTGAACTTGCCAAAAATCCTTCTGCCAAACTCTTGGCAAACTTGGGGGATGCTGATAATGTCCATGTGATTGAACATTTATTGAAAAGGCCAAGTTTTTCCAACCTTCAAGATAAATATTTTTAGAATATAAGCAAAAGAACGAGCAATTTTAACCTTAACAATCCAAACTTAGTTGTTTATGGGTCAAGAATGGAAAAGAGAAGAAGCTTTTCTAGATTCAAGGGGAAAGAAGGGCAAAGCAGTAACTCAAAGAATGTCTTTTTAATGAAGATATTGGACTTTTACAAGGACTGACTGATGTACATGGTGTGGAAAGAAGGAAAATTACTACACGTGTGACCGACCGACTTCAGCTTACTACTACTAGCGATAAAGGGAGATTTTTTTATCAAAATAGAGTTTTCGAGGCTATCCATGTGAGGCAGTTTTATGCTCACATTTTACTTAGGCTTTTTGATATCATAGACGACGCTTTTGATGATATTATAAATAATCCTTAAAATGTTTAAGAATAAAACAGTAGTAGAAAGGTAAATTTTTTATTTCAAAGTTGTAGAAAACCTCATAAGAGAAATACCAGTCAAGTTTAAGAATTGGTAGATATGGCCAACCGAATATAATATCATCAAAAGCGTCGTCTATGATATCAAAAAGCCTGTTAATCTTATGTACATCTTAATATTGTGGATATGCTATGTGTTTTCAATTATCTCTATTGATTGTACAATTTTCAAGAGTCAAGCTTTACGTAAGTCTTTGGAAAAAGGTTTAAATCATATTACTTTACGACAATCTAATATTAATGAGGTTGCTTCCGAACTCTACAATGGATGGTTTAAACTTATGCGACTCTTACCTATCTACGAACACTTAGAACAAACATTGTTGAAGAGCATGCTCTTTTTTGTAAGAATGTTGCTCAAAACTTATGCGACTCTTACCTATCTACAAACACTTAGAAAAAAACATTGTTGAAGAGCATGCTCTTTTTTGTAAGAACGTTGTCCTAGATTCATAAAAAATCATAACTAGTTACATGGTAATGATGTTTCTTCTTCTAAGATGAAAATCGCTAACGACGAGAGATATTAGCTTATTAAGGTTTTATATGTGAATGACATAGACAAGGCACAACATAATCCTTGCTTCCTCTCTATCTTTTTTGTACGTAAACTAGCTATTGATAGATTGGGCAGTCTTGATTTGACCTCTTTTCCAAATGAATAACGTAACTTGGTAACAGATTCCTTAAGATATGCAATAACTAAGCTTAACGATCTTCGAATTTATGGATCTTGATACTTTACCATACTTAATTTGCACGTATAAAGCCCACAAAGAATCTTTCAGATGGATTACTAATGCTCACGACTATTGCTTTAAATTCCTTGCGGGAGCTCTTGGTATGTTGTCGCCATTCCTCATGGAAGGTGCATGTCTCAAGGCAAAAACATACACGAATATTCTTAAAGTGGATACTACTTTATTTTAGCAATGTGAGTCATCCATCGACTTCTATCTAAACTTGCCTAAAAGGCCCACTAATATGTGGGACACTGACATCTCTAAATGTTATGAGTATATACCCTTAGACGGTCCGGACAGACAAAAAACTATTATGAATAAGTTGATCGCCTATGCCGTCAAACATGCCATGCAAATACAACTTAGATATAAGTGGGTATATGTAACCAAATCTTTAAAGTGGTCATGGTCTAGAATACTTTATGAGGAATGGAATACTATTGATAAAAATTTACCAATGGAATGCCTTCTTGATAGATAACCGCGTCATCAGTTTGGGTAATAGAACTTGGCGACACGTTCGTGGTATACCGATGGGTTTCTCCTGTCACCCATCTGGTGTAATTGGTATTCATCATTTTTTGAAGTACAGTTTTATAAAAAGACTGGCTAAATTGGGGCATGGTAATTTATGAATGACTTTAAGCATTCATTTAGATACATAGACGACATTTGCTTCAATGATATTCCTCATATTGAACCCTTTATGGATAAATCACAAGTAAGATTGTTAGATAACACCTTTTGGATATATCCACTAAATTTTCTAGAGATAGAAAGGAAATCTTCAGAAGGCAATGTGGTTAACTTTTTAAATATTTCAATTGTATGATTGATGTATCATAGATTGATACTTAAAGGTCATTAAAAGAATATAAGGGAATGTGAGGATTCTTAAGTTAATGAGTAATTTTTGATCATTTGGGAGAGTCAACGATTTAGATCTGTTATTTAAACTCTAAATTTCTTTACTCCAAAATGAGAGAGAGAGAGAGAGAGAGAGAGAGAGAGAGAGAGAGAGAGAGAGAGAGAGAGAGAGAGAGAGAGAGAGAGAGAGAGAGAGAGAGAGAGAGAGAGAGAGAGAGAGAGAGAGAGAGAGAGAGAGAGAGAGAGAGAGAGAGAACCCACCAACCATCCCACAATTAGTGAATCCCTTCAAAGGTGGTTAGCTTCCCGTAAGGGATAGCTAACTGCCCACCAGAAGTAGACTATCAATATTGTCAGGTAAGACATAAGATAAACCAAAAAAAAATTTCTTGTTTCAGAAGTTTATTGATGATAAAGCATAGTTTATTCCTCATAAAGCTATTCTTTTGAAAGACATGAATCAGAGTTCTTACCTCATTTATAAACGTTGTTGTTTGTTACAACAATACATAGCAGCAATAACTTGGAAACTAATAACCTTGTACGAGTTGTAAATAGATCTATTAGAAGCCAGATATATATATTATAAGAGATGAAACAATAATTCTCTTCTTTTTATGATTCATCAATCGTAATTTACAAGATTCCAAAACCATATTCAATCATTAAAAAATACTAGAGTATATGCATAACATACCACTCAGGAAATGTAAGAAACATTCTGAAATCTTTTTCACAAGGAAAACTACTGGATTCCAAGAATAATCTTGCAATCCAATTCTTGACCCGATTATGAGTTTCAAATCCTACAGTCAACCAAGTAATTAACGACAATTATAACATCCGTCTTTAATAGTAGAAACTTTATACAATCACCTAAAACAACATCTAGAAATTACGAATTCTGTTAAATTCCATCTGAATTCAGTGGTTATCCTTGATATTAGTTAGACTTTGTCATCCAATGTGAGCTCACCGGGATTCAATCAATAACTTAGGATATATTTCTTATTCAAGAAATATTTTATATCAAGAATCTCCTATATTCTATGCACACAACTCTCATAATTGAATCCGGATGACTCACAAATCATGTGTCTTATAAGCACTATAGATCTAAATAAACAGTCCCTAGTGAATTTTCTTCACATTCCTTATTTATCCAATTAACTTCTACACAGGAGTAACCCAATTACTCAAGTCAATTGTAAATAATTCAGAAATCTTAAATGTCTAGGTATCGAATTCACATATTCCGGAACAATACCACATTTAGATCCTCATCCAAACCATCAATAAGTTAATGAATTATTCTTTCTACAGGAAAAACCATTAATCTACAAGTAACTATTCCTCACATTACTTGTTCATATGTCTATGCACTCTGACTACTTTAGTATACGATATAAACTTAGTACATAGGAAACACATAGCATATCCACAATATTAAGATGTACATAAGTAACATTTTCAACTATGTTCCTGTACATAAACATAGGCTATAAACTGGCAAATATCCATAATCCGCATATGTTACTCACATAAAACTCACTGAGAATCTTGCAACTCGGCTACAAACAAGCTCTATTTCTCATATGTAAATAACATATCTTGGAAATCTCTGAAGTGAATAATTCCACATCACAAGTTTTCCAACCATCCAACTCTTATTAGCAATATTTCTTCAACCAATCAGCCTACTTCAGATCTTAGTGTACAAACCAAGATTAGGCTATCTTATACAAACATCTTTGGACATAAGATTAAGATTAAAGCTTTATTCCTCTGATCCAATCCATAACAAAATGGTACTTGGCAACAATCAATGAGCCCTAATTTAATCTTTACCACTACTTCTCATATTCATAATATCTCACTACTCAACATCCCCAAAACTCTTCTAGTTCCAGATTATTCAAAATAATCACTTAGAGAGTTTCTCTATTTCAACTGAATAGTTCTACCTTTGCACACATACTGTATTTGTGTTTTCAAAAATCTATGCGACTGATTCATCGAAAGTCTTATTCCTATCTTTTTTCCTCCCCCTTTTCTTCTAGATAATTTCACTTAAAAAGCATAAGATATAAGATAACGTATAAGATATCAAAGATTTGAAAAAGTCAGTAATAAGATATGAAAGATTTAAAAAAGTCAGTAATACTATTTCACACCGGACTTGTTCCTCAAAATCATAGAATATCTTATCTTGAGTGATAGAAATATTACATCTCAATAATCAACTATCAAATCGAGATTAACATTTGGGTCTAGGAAGTCTAAACTCCACTTAATCAATTGAAAACATCAACAGATTTCGAGCTATATTCACCATTGTATGGAAATACCTTTTCGTATAACTATTAGATTACAAAGAAACACTGTACATATAGAGTATTCACAAACTGCATGAAAAGGCAGGTGTCCTAAAACTGGCCTACCACCTGTCAAACTAAGATCGGGCCCAGTATGGCCAAATTCGACCGACAAACTTGGGACATGCCCCCAAGTATAGCAAGTAATGTAAATAACTCTGTACAAGATAATTTTTCCTACGTGTGTCTACTCGGCTAACCCAAGTAGCCGGCTACAGAATCATTGCTCGACTGATATAATGATAATGGGTCATGTCCCGAATACAACCATATACAATAAACCAGATTAACTGCTGACTAATTACAATATCACATTTAGAGCTTATACTAATTAATCAGATCAAAACTGATTTCTAACTCTCTCTCCCTTAAGCTCAAATGTGATAGGAGTGAAAAACAATAATCTGTATGCATATCCCTGCTACACTGTACTTGACTCATACTCAAGCACACCAACAAACCATCATGTTTGACTCACAAAGTATCATGTAAACACAATGCTCATACAAAGAGTCTACCACACTCTCGACCAACTAACTCGTCCCCATCCAACTTGAAACACAAGTGGACCACATGAGCAACATGGCTCAACTGAGGAAAGCCCACTGCCACCATGAGAATTACATCCTCCATCTAGCTAGGCTGACATCCTATCAGACACTTACAAGCACAGACCTGTAAAGCTCACATACATGAGCAACTAAGGCTCGACTTGAGGGAATCTTACTGCCACCATAAGACTATACCCTCACCGGATAAATAGCTAGTAGACATAATGACAAGTCAAAGAGCATATCAAATGAGTACTTTGTTCCTGACATAGCAAATGCACGACCACATACAACTTCAACCCAGATCTAGACTCCCGTGACAAGGTAACATGCAAGCACACATTCATGCAAACCAACACGAATATGTCAAATACATGACCAGGCTTGTGCAAACTGTGGTATCTTGTCGTACCAGCACCTATCACCTGTAGATCCACTGCCACACCACTGGTCACCAAATTAGGTCTCCAACTATGGCCCACACCTGTAACAAGATGCCCTCATGTCCAAGCATATCCAAATGACTAATAAGCCCTGAAAGCTGATCTCTATCCATTCCCCATGCCACAAGCACAAGAGTCTACCAAGGACTCAATGAATGAATGTATGCAAAACTCACCATAGGCTATACTTGGGTAGCTCGCCCATCTCTCAGAGATACTGATGATGATTTGCACCTCATGTAGGCTCAATTTCCCATACTTGACGTTGCCAACTCTGATTTGACCAATATATGTTAGCAGATTCCAGAGAATCCCCAGATGCCGAGCCAAGCTGAAGACACAGAGTATCTCTCACCCATGACCGAGGAGGTCTTTGACGGAGGGGAGCAGAAGAAGCTGAGAGCCGAGCATGAGAGCCAAGGATTACTAGCTAGGATGACAATTATTTTCTATGTGAGCCTATGTGGTGTATCTCAGAGAAGGAACGACCATGTAGGAGCTAGTAATGTTTCCTAGGCAATGAGAGCAACTCAACACATGACTTGGGGCTAATTTTAGCCCATCAATACTCGGATTAGGGGCAAAAAATTTAAATTTAACATGGTATCAATATAGTATCCATTTTTAATTGGTTTCTAAAATTTACATATGTGATAAATATTATTCATCATTGGTGTCCCAAAGACATTGGTAGGCAGCAACAAAGTATTGGCCTTTAGAATCATATGCATATTACATTTAAAAAAGTCATGTTTTTCATATGCATACTAGCCTTGATAAAAAGTCTAATTTTAGAAATTATATACTCATACTCGGGTTTATACTTGGCTGTTATCACCTCTATAATACCCAGGCCGGTTGATATCGCCACCAATTTACAAACATGGTAATATTCAAATCCACTACTATCAAAATTTATACCCTAAAAATTATATACTCATACTCGGGTTATACTTGGCTGTTATCACCTCTGTAATACCCAGGCCGGTTGATACCGCCACCAATTTACAAACATGGTGATATTCATACCCGTTGGTATCAAAATTTTTAGAGAAGTATAATACCAAGACCCAATTGGAATTCAAAATATTAGTACCCGCCCAACACTACTTATAACCAAAGAATTCCAATCAAGCTTTCAAAATCCAACATTTTTAGGGTTCATAACTTACTCTCTAATACAAATCCAAATAGTGCACATACCTTGCAATAAGAATATATTCCTAACCAAAAAAAAACTCAAAATCTCATTGAATCCATGATTTGGCTCCTCACTCGAGAATTTCAGGATCCCACTTCACAAGATCCTTTTTGCCAATTCTTAGCCTCCACTTGTGTGCTTCCTAAAATTCTTCAAATATGAGATTGGAGGCTTGGCAAGGAGCACAAATTCCTTTGATGCATCTATGTGCCTCTTGTGAAGTTAAGTGCCAAGATAAGCTAGTTTTGGTAATTAGTCTTGATTCTAGCTCATAGTTTGGATCCAGATCAAGATTCATTTTGCTGCAAATTTTATCACTACTGATACCCATGTAACATGTCTTTTTTTCCAAATAAAAAGTTACGATCCGACCCCCAAGTGATTTGGGGGTCGTAATTCAAATCGCAATCCACGAATCTTCAATGCAACTAAAATCATATATATATATATATATATATATATATATATATATATATATATATATATATATATATACACACACACACACACACACACACACACAAATGCATAGCACATTCCAAAACGCATTCTAGGATTTTGGACCGAAACGTTTTTTTTTTTGTTTTTGCAATGTGGGATTCAAAATGTAGAAAAAATAATGGGAAATTTGATGGTACCATGTTTTTGCGATATGCTATTAACTGTACAATAGCCATTTAAATTCCTTCAAAGACAGGAAATTGCCGATGTTTGGAAAAGCCAATGAAGTTGTCAATGTTTAAAAAAGCCAACAAGGGTATATGAATGGAACTGACATTGTTTTTTTGTTTTTGACTGTTTTGATTGGTTTTATCTAAAAAATCTACAAATTATTTTAAACCTTATTTTTTTTTTCATTTGTGGCAAAAATCATCATCGCTTATGCAATTTTAACTTTTATTAGTTATATATATATATATATATATATATATATATATATATATATCTCAAAGATGAAGGGTCCGAACGCGGATGCACGTCCGAACATTGGGCGTAATACGCGTCCACTTTTTTTTTTCATATATTTCATATTATATACATATAAAAAATTAAAATAAAATAGGACGCGTCCAACCCCGCATCTGAGGTTGGACCCATCCGAGTCAGGATGTCGAACACGGACGTGAAAAGCCCGCGTCCGGCCCAGATCCTCATCCCTAAATATAATGTATTAAAAAAATTTGCACTTTAGATAACGTTCTGTTGTCCAGAATGCACAAATTCCCAAACAAGGGTTTCGGAACGCGTTTCACTACAACCATGATGTGTGTGTGTGTGTGTGTGTGGAGAGAGAGAGAGAGAGAGAGAGAGAGAGAGAGAGAGAGGAGCATAGTTGCCCGTTTCAAAATCGAACGCATGCGAACGTGGGCAAAAAAAATAAAAAGAAAAAACGTAAATGTTTAACATGGGGCTCGTTTCATCCCAGGTTCAGCAGATAGGCAAAGAATTTGGTCCTTTCTATCAAATTTTCCTCAACGTATTATGAAAAAGATGGAAGATCACAGATGGAGGCAATTGGAACTGATATCCATGCTATCTAAGAAGATAGATCCTTAGATACTAGTAGCAACAAGATTTATAATAGGGTGCTTTTGTGTATCAAAGCATCCATCGCAAACAATTGTGCATCCATACTTGATCCACTTATTCTAGATAATTTTCAGCTCCTTATGAAGCAATCGCGTCTCCTCCAGTAATTAGCGCACTTTGAAAACCTAATAGGTAGGCTCCTTCTCTGGAGGGCCAACGTCACCTGCAGTTCTAAACATCTCCTGGAAATATCGGCTTCTAACTTCGTGCACTCTGAGAGCCTTGTATGTAGGAGGGGCCTTCACTGAAAACCCCACCTGATTTGCAATTCTCAACATTCCCTGGAAGTGTCAGCTTCTAACCCACATCAATGGAATTGCACTGGCGGAAAATTTGTGTCTGTTTGGTATAGCCCATGGAGTAGCCAGATTAGCACCTTGGCTTGTTTCATCATGTATTGTTTCCCATGATGTGTTGTTTAATATGATGGTATATCTACAGGCTTCAAAATAATTCACGTTCCGACCCACGTTCCGGAACATACTGTAGGTTCCTTACAGTACATTCCGACCCAAAAAAAGGGTCGGAACGGGTTTCTAAGGTTTGGAGTAGTCTTATGCACAATGATGGACCAGTCACCATAGATAACATCTTATAGCTAGATGGTGCATTAACAAGCTTTAAAGAATAAAAACTGTGCAGCAGGTCAGAAAATCCCTCTTCACATGAAACCTTATTAAGCAATCTAGATCCAAGAAACCAAAGTAACAGCTCTAGTCTCCACAAATAAAAGTAGATATTTCCAGAAATATGGACTAATTTTTTGATGGAAAATACTAGTATTTAAAATCTTTGAAGAAAGTGCACAAATATTTGGCACAAGAAGCAATCTAGTAATGAATAGCTAATGTCTAGTATGTCACTTTCTAGTGTGTTTATGACAGTTTTATTTCAACCTTAGCTGGATTGTGAGTTGCTCTACAGCACTGCTTGTAGCCAACCATCTGGCTGCAACTTGGAGAATAAAAATGTGTCAATAGATAGTGGGGTTTACCAACAAAGAGTTCAAGAAAATATAGTCAGGTAGCATATGATAGCAACCTGCAATGGCAATTGGGGTTCAGTTGAAGCCAAATGCAACAAACTTGCATTATATCAGACAATGCCAGGTTCATGACCAACCAGCACCATCGGGGCCAATCAGCTTATCTTATCACAAGGCTTGATTATTCCAACTTATCAAACAAAATTCACTTTATTGTTCAAAAAGTTAATTGCCACCGTGAGTTCCATGTGCATCATCTGACTTGGTGACCATCACCAACCACTTCGGCTCCTCATATAAACAGTATTTGAACATCTAGAGGAATGAGTATTTTTCTCTTATGTTGTGTGCAGAAGCTAAACATGCCTTCATCTTTACAACCAAGTGCAACCACTGAGAACGTACATCACTCTGGGGTCTCAACGAACTTCTGTAGTGCTGTTGTATCGAGTGCTTCAAAATTTTTTACTACTGCCAGGACAGCATTTCCAAGCTGCACAGCTGCTGCCTTTGATGGTGCCTACAAGCACATCACAGTTGAGCAAAATTACAATGTGTTGGATCTCAGAAATACCTACCTATTTTCTTACCAGACAATAAATTGCATGGAAGGCTAATAATTGAAGGAAGACTTCCATTGAGATTAAGCTAGCTTTCTCAAAGCATTGACTAGAGCGCTCAGTTGCTCAAGTTGTTCAAATATGTAGTTTGGTGCATCTGTCAATAGATGAACAAATAACCTTAAAATACACGTATGAAGTTAGATAAATAAGGTGACCTTCATGAAAGAAATTTCAAATGTTAAGCTTTATAACAAAATTTCACTAGGCTTTGCAAGTTAAACAGCATCATTGTTCACTAGCCTATACCTAAAACCTCATTCACCCAGCTTATTTATTGAGTAATTGTACTAAGGTATAGGACTTTCGAGGAAAACTTGCAAGATCCAAATGAGACAAAAGAACCATTGCATCCAATGATATCGGAAAGATTAGCATGGCCCCTGCCCAAGGATGGCACACACAAATCAAATAATGGTCCTTACAGAATTGCTAAAAAGATCCGTAATGTGTGTTACAAATTGTTGTTACCTAGTGTCCTTGGTTTAATGCTGTTTTCCATGTTAGCCATTTGAAACAATGTGGCATATTTAACGATGTGTTACTTGCTAAAACTATACTGGGGACAATATTGATCTTGGCAATTTTGAACCCAAGGGAACTTACGAAACGGAATGTTTCTGAGTATTTCATTCAGCGGAAACATACACTTGTTAATAAAACAACTTGGGAATCAGAAAGTCTCCGTATCTATCACCCCATCATTAAAGAGAATGACACTCGAGGGCAGGTCTGTTATACCCAACCATAGTGTCCCCTGGTACCGCTGTTATGGTACCGCCGGTACGGTACCGCCCTGGGATCGGCGGTACCAGGGCGGTACCATAATATTAAAAAAAAAAACAAAATTCCCGTGTTATTTTTGCAAAAAATTTTTTTTTTTTTTTTTGGTACCGCCGACCGATATGGTACCGCGGTACCATATATGGTCCTGCGGTACCGGGATCCATGGGACCTATGTACCCAACCATTGTTTTATATTATCTATCTATTTTGTTAAATCTCGGCTTTCGATAAAAGTTTTGATTATGTTTAGTACATAGATGCAGCCCACATTATAGAACGCGCAATCCAAAAATTAGATATAGGGTTTCTCAGAAAATTTAAATAAATAAATAAATGGTTTCTTTTTCTTTTCCTTTACATTCTCTTAGGTGAAAATTATTAAAACCATTAGCTAACTAGCTAAACTTTGAAAAAAGTAGATATAGGTACCTGTACATTTGTGTATCTATAGCATTCTGAAACCTTTTGCCTAGAAAGTGATTACTGATGAACTCATAAAAGATCAATGATGAACGTATAAAATCTAGTTACCTTGGTGATGGATTTGTATAAGCACGTAAAGCGGACACAAATTGATGAGTCATATGAAAAACAATGAGCATCTAAACCAAATTGTATTGCATATTATCTATCTATATAAATTTGGTTTAACTTTGTATAGCGTTTGTTATATGATATATCTATCTATTGCATATTATATAAGTCTGGTTTATTTAAATACCAAACATTTTATGTTGATTAATCTATCAACAAAATGGAAATTAAAAAAAAAATTCCATTAGTGTTTTTTTCCTGTAAAAAACAAAAATAAAAAATTTTGCAATCCAGGTCCACAATCGCAGACAATCCAAAACATGTGTGTCAGTCTCTGGATCATTTTTGCAGTGGATTGCAATCCACTGCAACTATCAACTTTAGTGAACATCCCTGGTTCACTCCAATGTTGCTATGAACCTGCTGTGATATGCCCAGATCGGAAACAACCTATTACTCGTTCATATAGGCCCATAATCGTCAAGACTGTCTCCGAATGGAAGCCAAGCTAGACAAGAAGGTCTCTTGGAACTGAGTCAAAGGCCTTACAGAAATCCACAAAACAACAGTATACCCGCTCTAGTCTGGACCTAGCCTCCTCAATAATAGATCTCAAGGTGAATATATGATCTGAGGTGGAGTAATGAGGTCGGAAACCTGCCTGTCTGATCTTGGTTTCACTATTGACTGCCTTCTGAAGAATTGAGCCATAAACCTTTGCCATAATATGCACAGCCATCATGGTGCAATAGTTATTTGGCCTCATGGGATCACCTCCCTTGTGAATGGGATGTATGATATTCGTACACCAGGAGGCAGGGAAGCCCTGAATCACAGCTTGATTGAAGATATCATAAATGACGGGAGAGAGTATATCTTCCGCATGGATAAGAAGTTCTGCTTATAGGTCTTCAATATCACGGACACGACAACTTTGAAGGTGTTTAATGGATTCGGATATCATGTTGGGGGTGAATAGGTTGAAGGATGAAGGACGGGGTGAGACGATAATGGGAGAAGTGGTGTTAATAGTATATAGAGACTTTGCGTATTCCCAGGTATGTGAATCAGTCAAAGTGGGAGGAGGAGCGCGAGGGATGAATTCACGCCAAAAGGCCCCCAAAGAGAAACTAAAGAGGTGGTTAATAAGCCGTCTCCCTTCTTTGATATCATAGGCCTTCTTTTTACGATGGAGTATATTTCGGTAGGTGCGATTTATATCACGTATGGATAGAAGAGAGTTGGCATATGCATGTTGAAGATGATTGTGAGGTTGGCGGCATTCATCATCATACCAAGGCTGACTTGGGCGTTTGGAGGAGTTAGTTTTTGTTTTGGGTTTTGTGGATGGAAAAGAAACGGAAGTTGCAGTGTGTAGGGCATTGGTGAGGAAGTCAGGTTGGTGATCAATGTGGAGTTGTGTGGGAAATGTTGTAGAAGGGAGGTTAAAGAAGCTTGATAAATGGGAATGTATGGGTTTCCAAAGCGATATCTTGGAGCACAAGGAAAAGATGGGTGTGAAATAGACGTGACAATGGGCTTTGTTCCTAAATGGAAAGAGAGAAAAGAATGATCAAAGAGAGTAGTACGTGTAATGGTGAAAGTGGCGACATGAGGAAGAAGAGAAGGTGATCCCATGAGGTAATCTACTACGTTGTGGCCGTTGCTATGAGGGTGACAAATGAAATCACTAGAAGAAGGCCACCTATCAATGCCATTACAAATGGCAAGCTCATGAGCTTCTCCTAACTGTAAAAAGTACTCTCCATAATCTATAATAGGCCTGTCCTCATCTGTCTCAAAATCCCAAGCTCATCACTATCTAATAATGCCTTGATACGTAGAGGATCTTGGTCCATAGCATTAAAGTCCCCTTCCCATAAAATATGTCCTTGATAAGAAAACATAATAATATCTCAAGACAAATCCATATATGGAGAGCCATCCCTAACTGAGAAAGAGGATGTATCCAGTGGAGAATAATATACTGCAATATAGATGTCCCTGTCCGGGTCTATAGGCTCCCCTCTAAGTCTGATCCATATGTATCTGGACTAATCATCTCTATGAACCACCTCTAGCACTCTCTGAAGATAATCTCTATATAAACATGCCATGCCACCAGATCCCCCTGCCGATCTGGTCACTGCTCTGAAAACCGATTCCAATTGAAATCCAAGAAATGGCAAACCTCGCTCTGCACTCTCAAGCGTCTCTATGAATAATAGTACATCGCCACTATCTATGAAGTCAATCAAATCCCTTGTCAAGGATGAGGTACGTATCCCATTATAATTCCACACACCAAAACGCAATGAAGATGGATGGGTGTTCAGGTTGCTCCCACGCACAAGAGCCCCAAATCTCTATTGTTTATCACCAATATATTTCACCTGGCCGTCTCTATAATTACTCGTCTCCCGGATGCTTTAGCTTCCTCAAAAGCCTTCTTCCTCTCAATCACTTGCATGAATGTGAGGTCATCATCCAAGAAAATATTGGTGCCCTTTAGTTTATTCTTGAGTCTCAAAATCGGCTGTCTCTCTTGAAAAGTTTTAAAGAGAATAATTAATGTGGCATTGTCCTTTTTGGTTCTCCAAGCTCTCTCCATTCCTTGTTTATTGTGTCCTAAGGTTGTTAAAGGTTTCCAAAAATCTAGTCGCCTCTTGAATGGCATCTTGCGTGTCTACAATGCCCCTTACTCTCACATTGAGGGCCTTTTGATCCCTCATCTTCTCTTTGGAAGTGGTGGCTGAAATAAAAGTAGACATATGTAGCTTACCATCCGCATCTTTGAAAAGAGACGCCCAAGTTTTCATTGTCTCCTTGTGTTGGACCAAATCTTGTTCCAATGCCTGGATTTTTATCACCGTAGCTGATGGCTCACCATTACTATGAATACCTTCTTCATATGCTGCAAAATCCCTTTTCAACTGTCCATTTTCTTCCAAAGCAGCTTGAGTTCATCCAATGTCTTCATTTCTGATTGCTCGAGTGACGCAGCTTTGAACTTTCACAAGTTCTTCTTGATGATCAGAAAGGCCCTTTAGCTGAGAGATTTCTTGCTTACTGATCCATTTGCCAGGATGAGAAAAGCTCTGTTGATTTAGAAGGGGTATATGAGATTGGTGGTTCTAAAATACCGGCAAGGGGGTCAGTCGGCATGTCATCAGACAGCAGTGTGCTGACAGTAGGCAACATGGCAGCAGCAACAATCGACGACGTGACAGCAGCAGTAGTCATGGACATGGCAGTAGCAACAATCGACGACGTGACAGCAGCAACAACAGATGACGAGCCATCAACGACATATGAGAGAGAGAGAGAGAGAGAGAGAGAGAGGAGTGAAATTGTATGATCTTACCAGTAGGAGAAAGATCGTAAGTCAGGATGTAATCTTTGATGAGGATCACTCACCTCGTGTGAAAGAACATGAGAAGATGGGCACAAGTGAGTTCATTCCAATAATTGATTCCAATCTTGAAGACCCAAGTCCACCAGCTTTTAGAGGAACTTAGGAGGATTGTCACATGCAAGAGCACAACCCCATGCATGAGCATGAGGGTGAGACAATGGAGGCTATAAGAAAGCAGGATAAGAAAGTCCCATGGGATACATGGTCACCATCTTTAAATTCTACCATGGTTGTAGTTGTAAACAATGAAAGAAGGAGAGATGCTAGAAGAAGGTGAGTGTAGCAAGCAAGGTGCAAGAAGGTCTAGAGGAAACCTATGCAATGTGAGAGTCAAGCGACAAACTTTGCATTTACAATTTCTACCTTGGATTACAAAAGCCACATTTATTCATTAAGGCAGCAAAGGAGAAAGTATGGCATCAAGCCATGCAAGAAGAGTATGAATCTATTCTCAAGAATGATACTTGGAATCTTGTGGAATTGTCGAAGGGAAAGCATCCCATTTCCCATCAATTGTAAATGGGTCTATAAGACCAAATACCAGGCAAATGGGAGCATAGACAAGCATAAGCTAAGGCTGGTTGCAAAGTGTTATCCACAATAGCAAGGGGTAGATTATGATGGGACTTTCACACTTGTGGCAAAGATGACATTCGTTGGGACAATTGGCTGCATTCTTTGATTGGGAGGTATGTCAAATGGACGTAAGTGCATTTCTGAATGGGTAGTTAAGTTACAAATAGAGCCACAGCTGATCTAGAGCTAAGCTATGAAAGCATCACATAAGCAAGACTTAAGCTATGAAAGCAGCACATAAGCAAGACTTAACCCTAGAAAGCAGGAAAGAGAGAGATTAAGAAGACTAAAGTGAGAGATCAATATCACCAGCTGAATAACAAATGACAGTTTCCCTACTTATAGCCAAGAGGAAACCCTAAAAGGAAGCTTCCGATGGCTAGGGCCCAACTGGGAGGGAAAATAGTGCGCCCTCCAAGAAGGTCCCCACTCTCCAGTAATATGTCCAAATGGCCTAATAATGAATAATAAGGCCAAAGGCCAACCATATAGTCTAAGTGTCACTAATGAATAAAAAAGGGCCCAAGGCTTGCTTATGCATAAAGTAAAGTAAAAGTAAATGGACGCGGCAAATGTAATGAGCCGAGTCCATAACTAGTTAGCAGAGGTCTACATGGACAAGTCACCATGCTTTGAGGTAAAAGGTAAAGGAATATCTAGCATGCAAGCTTCAAAAAGAGTTGTATGGTTTGAAACGGCACCTAATGCATGGTATAGTCATATTGATGACTATTCTTCAGCAGGTTACAAAGAGCAAGTCAAATGGAAATCTCTATGTAAAGGAGGACAATGGGAACATTGTTAGTATTGTTCTCTATGTAGATGATTGCGAGAGCAAGAGAAATGTAGGTAAGTCGTGTGCCTTGTTGGAGTTTGAATCTAAAGTGGAAGTGATAAGAGATTTAGGTGGAGGCAATGGAGATTTTGGTGGATGTGGAGAAGATTGGGGGAGGAACAGCTGGAGTATGGAAGGGTTGTGGCAGTCGTCTCTAGACAGATGAAAATTTTGTCATTTTCTTTCTTTTTTCCTTCTTTGAGATGGTTGCTTCACCTGGGAAGAATATCCTATTAATCATCACTTGATTGTTTGGCTACTTTACTTGTTACAAGCTCCTTAAGGTTTGTTAGAGGCTCTACACTCTCACTTTGGGCTAGATCTTGTACCAATCATAGTGTAGATTCCTTGGATTTCTCACCTTTTATCTTCTTCTTTGGAGAGGTCCCGTTTGCCAAGATTGTCAAGTGATAATTCAACTTCTTGTTCATTAGCTAAGTGAGTTTTGCATTGTGGGCTGGCATGTGAGTGCTACCATCAGGGATGTTATTTTTTTCCAAAGCTTTGGGTTCATTGGAGATGTCAAAAGTTACTTTTTTGAGCCTAAATTGAAATTGCTTTTTCATACAAAGATCAGATCTATGGGCGTGTAGGGCTACCTTTCTGATTGAATTTTTTGAAAATCACTGTGCTTAAAGCTGTACTTTCTAATAAAACCCTTCTGTCTTACCATGTGATTTCAGAGATGAGATTCATTTGAATGGTGCTTAGTACCATGTCTTCATCAATGGATGGAACTATGATCCTCCTCATCAAATGATTAATAGGATATTTTGGACTTGAAGACATTGTAGATTCGTAATCGGAACACTTGGATGGTGGGGACCTCCTAGATTTCATCTTCTCTCTCATGCTCATTGCTAATAAAAGTTAACAGCAAAGTTGCAAGCTCAGCTTTCTAATGAGTTATGGGATGAAATATTTGGGCTTCATTTACTGTTGCCTAGGGTTAGAAGCATGGAAGAGAAAACATTGTGCTTTCATTTCACAAGCAAAGTATGCATGCAAAGTATTGCACAAGTTTGACATAAAAACTTGCAAACCCATCTCTACTCCCATTGATACCAGTTGCAAGCCTTCCGAAGTCGATGGCACTCCTTTTGTGGATGACACTCCTGTAGACAACTTGTGGGCAGCCTAACTTATCTTACTACTACCAAGCTGGATATTGCCTATAAGGTGGCAAGCCCGTTTCTTTACATGGCATTTCCCAAATATAATGTCCACTTGGTACGTGTATCATACTCTACTGCTTTTATGGTTCACATTTACAGTAATTTGCTCCTTCAATGTGGCACTCCTTGTACATATGTCTACAAGAGGGCATATCTGTTCACATGCTACATCTGTTCATCCACTATTTACTATATGACAATCTGATTCTCTACACCTATCTCAGGGTGAATAGTATAATGTCATTCTTAGTTCATTTGATAGGTTCTGCTTCATGTGGTCTAATTAATAACCAATAATATTATTGCTTGTGGTTAGCAGCACTCTTTATAGGTCACATGGTAGCTATTGGTATGTGCTCTCACATATACAATTGCCCTTAGCTACTTCTTGTGGTGTATAGGATTCGCTTGGCACCTCCAAAATTCTATAAAGACATTTTTTATCATTGCAACTTGGTAAGCTTTGGGCCGATTTGTATGTTGACCGCTCATTTATACTACTCATACAGCCTATTCTGAATCTAATGTGTTCAGCATTACTGGCATATTCTTCATAATTTGACACTTTTTGGGATTCTTTGCATGGCATGGTTTGGTTTCTATGAACATTTCATATTTAGCATTATGACTTGTCCATGTCAGAGTGTAGCATAGCTGACACTCTGGCTGCAGACACTTCATGGTGTTCCTAAGCTACATGAATGGCCTAGAACTACATCAAAAACCATGTCTTTTGAGAACGGAGAGTTATAGCCTTTTAGACTAATAAATATCGTGCTTGCACAGGGACACACATATATGATATATGGACCATGGGAATGCACTTATAGTATTTGTCATTAGGATCATTAACTTACTTTGGGTAATTGAGTCCAGGTCATTCACCAATTAGCATTTATTAGTCATATGGTCATTACTGGGCTTCCAAGATACCAGTAGCAACTTGTGAAGATCCCTCTAAAGAAATCCAGCAGGTTACTCTTATTTGCAGACCTATGATGCCAATGGTGTGGCAACAACCCTAGATCTTTACAATCAATAAAAAGGGAGTTGAAAGAAGGGAGAACATAAACAAAATAAAACTCATTCATCAAAGATTAAAGATGCTTGACCAGAATGACCTTTTTATGGTGAATTTTAGAATGCTGAATGTGAGAATAACAAGCCCATGCTAAGAAATGTAAATGGGAGGTCATCCCCTGCTTTTGTGATGTTTATCAGGAAAATATTCTCTAGCATCTCTATGTCTATATTCTATCTGTCATCACATGTAGTCTAGTTTTTTTTTTATCTAGCACAGCAATTTATTGAGATTTTGCCCTAAAGTTTTTGAAAGAGCGGTGATCACAGAACTACTCTCTTCTATGATATGTCATCAGTAGGAATCAACATCGATTCAATGAGCATTAAACATCATAATTTTGCTAGAGCTTTTAGTGAAATACTAACAAGACTATGTGGATAAAAAAGTCTTTTTTCTTGCTTGCACATGTTCTGTTTAAGCTGAACTAAAATTCTTAGTGTATTACATTAATAAATGGCTCGTTTGGGAGGGAAGTTTCATGTCCTTGAAGTTCAAATATTGAATAGTGTAGATGATCTTGAAATCAGTACAATCAATAAGTGTGCGCTTAAGAAGGAATACCTCAATGTTAAGGGGAAGAACAGGGTCATGAAGTGACAATCTTAACAAAAACCATCCTCCATAGCCTGAAACTCTTACCTGCAGCAAAATACGTACAAGATTTGACATGAACCTGTGGAAAATTTGAATGAAGAAAGCTGCAATATTGCAAAACAAAAGAGCATCGACAAGAGCAACTTCGCTGAAAATTGCAGAATACATGTTACACCAATGATCAGAATAAAAACATACTCATTGTTAGCCAAGAGTCCAAAACCATCACATCTGCTAAGTTCTAACACTTGCAAGTAGGGATTGTCAAATTTGCAAACTACTGTGAGGGGCCACAAGCTTGCTCTTGTTCCGCTGAAAGGAAAACTGACGGTAGTACCTGAATTGTCAAGTTAAGGCTAAGAATTGTTCGATGGAAAAATTGTTGCAGTCCTTAGATAATGACAGTGAATCCAAGACAATAGCACAATAAGTTGAGGCAAAACATTCATGATAATAATGGGTATACATGACCACATTTGGGATATAAACACCAAAATAAGAAGGATAAAGGGAGATGTCAATGCTTCCAGTGGATCATACGGTAAGCATGGTTAATGCATGAAAATGGAGCGAAAGGTTGACAAGACCATATCTTCCAAGTGTAAACTGCTAGTAATTCCTCCAAGTTTAATAGCTTCAAGATAAGATGCCTATAACTGCTACTTCTAGATTGATTGATGGTGGGATCTACCACAAACAAGATCATGTACCATGAAATGCAATCGTACTTCCATCTCACACCAGCATTTTGCCTCCCAGAAGTGCAGTAGATGGGGCACAAACATATCTTATTTTCAATAGCTATTTGGTTGTTATTTGCTCTGGTTTTCAATAAATGCTCAGGGGGTTCGAGGGGCGGTAGCCCCCCGGTGGGGGGTTTGGGGGGCAACGCCCCCCAACGGCAGGGTCCGGGGGCTGCCGGTAGACCCCGGCCCCGATGGCAAGGCCTCTTCATGATTTGGCCTTCCAACTCCCTGAGCGAAAACACACTTACTGGGACCATCTCATCGTAACGAACAGGCTAGAGGTTAGTTTTGAATTTTTATCCTTGACAGAACCCAACATGGATTAATGCACCTGAACTGGACCATCCTACATCAGATAGCAGTTCCAATGACCAATCTCCTTAAGGGGAAGGGAAAGGAGTTCATTTGGGAGTCCGCACAGCAGGAGAGCTTTGATGCTCTCAAAACAGCCTTAGCTACAGCACCAGTTTTAAAAGTCGTCGACCACAATTAGAGTCCCAGTTGACTCTAAAACCCTCAAATCAGGAGTGTGTGCTAAGTTGTCTCCAAGGTATTGTGGTCCCTTTACCATCAGTAGGAGACTAGGCGAGGTCACCTATGAACTAGAACTCCCACACAACAGTAAGGTTTTTCCAGTCTTTCATGTAAGTCAGTTATGAAAAGCCTTAACCAGATCAGACAATCTGGTAGAAGACAGTGTTCTAGTTCTCCCATTGGATCCTCAGCAACCTCCACATGAACCAAAGGAGATTCTTGATAGTAGAGAGACGCAGACTCGTCATACTCTATACCGAAAATATCTGGTTAAGTGGAATGATCAACCTGTTGAGAATGCCACTTGGGAAAGAGGCAGCGTCCTTCGCAAGATTTTTCCAGACTTTGTCTTAGAGGACCAAGACGGTTCTTAAGGGGGAGGGAGTGTTACGAGCTCGTAACCAGTGCCGAACCCTAGAGAACACAGATAGGTCAGATTACACAGTCAGGGTCGTGTCCAGCGTACATGACCAACAGGGCAAGACAGTGTGAGTAGTGTGCCCCAGCACGGTCCATAGCCATGGCAGGCCTAACACAGCCTAGGGACCCTGTCAGCAGGATAGGGCCCCCAGTTGGGTCCCGACGTGCAGTCGGCCACGTCAGTGCCACGTGGCCGACACTTGGCAGTAGCATGCTACCAGTCCTCACACTGGGCTAGGAGGGGCTTACTCTATATCAGGGAGTAGGCAAGGTTGGGTGGATCAGTTAGTGTTTGCCCTACTGTGGTGTTAGGATCTATTATAGGGCACGAGGGATAAACTCACGCCAAAAGGCACCAGAGGAGGAGCTGTGAAGGAGGTTCACAAGACGGTTTCCTTCGGAGTCGTCATAGGCACGTTTTTTGCGACGGAATGTGCGGTTGTACAATTGTCGTGAAGAGCGGAGGAGATGGCGGGCGTGGAAACGAGCATGTGTGACAGAGTAGTGAAGGGATCGGCATTCCGCGTCATACCACGGTGGGTGGAAAGGTCGTGATGATCGAGGATGGACTGGTTTGTGTTTATGAGGTTTAGAGGGGAAAGCCAAAGTAGCCGCAGAGTGGAGACAGGTGGTGAGGAAGGCGGCTTGTGATTCCAGTGATTCACTGTGTGGAAAAGAGTGAAGTAAGGAGGTGAGGGATTCCTGGTAGAGTGGGATAGAGAGGGGATGGAAGGTGTATTTGGGTGCACGAGGTGGACTGGTGTTGAAGTTGTGGTGCTGGAAGGTGGCCAGTAGTGAAGGATAGGATCGAATGATCAGAGAGGGTGGTATGAGAGATACGGAAGCTGTGAATGAGAGAAATGGATGACGGTGACCCCATGAGGTAATCAACCGCACTATGACCACCACTGTGAGGGTGACACGTATAGCTGCCAGAGTTAGGCCAGTGAGGTAGGCCATTATAAATGGCTCCATCATCGGAGATCCTGGTGATCCCCAAGCTGTCACTATCCAGGGCATGAACTCGCAGTTGATCTATAGCATCATGGAACTCTCTCTGTCGTGAAGCTGTCCGGGCATTAAAATATCCAGTGAGAATGATATCCACTGAAAGGTTCAAGTAAGGTGAGCCAACACCCTCAGCAAAGGAGGAGGACTCTGGAGGAAAATAGCAGGCAGCAATGAAGACGTTTCTGTCCAAACCAATCGCTCGTCCTGATACGAAGTCAGATATACCGTGCATGCTCATCATGCCTGACGAACTCAAACATCTGATGAAGGGACTCTCTATAGAGACAAGCCACTCCTCCCGAACCACGCCCACTGGCTGATCTAGTCTCAGATCTGTATACTAAATCCCATCTGTATCCCGGGAAGGTGGGTAAACCGCACACCTGGCTCTCGTGAGTCTCCATAAAAAACAATAGGTCTCGTCCAGTGATAAAGTCAATCAAATCACCTGCTGTAGAGGATGAGTGGATGCCATAATAATTCCATACCCCAATCTGAAGATGGTATGGATGGGGCCCTGGGATGCTCCCACCAATCTTGGGGGCCCCGAATTCCTAGCTCTGGGAACGGCTAGGGGTGCCAGCAACAAATCGTATCTGACCATCTCGATATATGACTCATCTACCAGTCTCTCGAGCCGCCTGGAAGGCTTTACGCCTCTCCTCAACCTGGATGCGGGTAAGATCATCATCCATAAATATGGCAGTGCCACGTAACTGGGCTCTACAGCGCAAGGCCTCTCTGCGGCTGTCTAGGGATGTGAAGCGGATGATCAGTGTAGCTGCATCCCTGGTGGTCCTCCAAGCTGTATCTAATCCATCTGTCACATGTCCTAGAGTGGTCTCGAGAAATCTCGTAGCTTCGGCCATGGCATCCTGTGTGTCCGGTATCCCACGAACCCTGATGTTATGAGCTTTTTGCTCCCTTGACCGCTCTTCCGAAATGGTGGCTGAGATAACTGAGGAAATGGGGGCGCTACGTTTGGTGCCTTTCTTCAAGACTGCTGCCCGTGAATCTTTATGCTGTTCAATTTTGTGCTCGAGCTCCCGTATCATGGTGGTGTGCGTTTTTGAGGCTGCAACTTGCCTAGTGTTGATCACGTGCTCCAATGAGGCGACTTTAGACTGCAACAGGTTCTTCTCCTTTACTAAGGAGACCACTACTTCTTTCAACTGTGTAAGTTCTTGCTTCAAGAGCTGCAAATCTGCTCTCATTTGGTCAGTTTCCCAAGAGGAAAAGAGTTCAACTGATTTGGAGGGAGTGTAGGGAATGGGTGCGGTGGCAGGAGCTGTGGATTGGTGTGAGGACAGTGCGGAAGAGGAGGATGACATATACAAGCAATAACTCCTTATACTAGTAGTCAAATATAGGTTTCACTAAACATACGCAAGAGGATTCCATGTTAGGGTAGTTGGGTAAAGAATTTGGGAGCTGATAGAATAGATGAGAATGTCAATAGCAGCACTGAAAAACAATACTCACATAAGGATTATCAGGAATAAAGATATTCCCAATTTGTACGGAATTGATGTGCAAGAGATGCTACATCATAGTACAGCTAACATAAAGTATTCAAAAAAGCCAAATAGTTCTCTCGTGAGAGTCAAGACCAAGAGTAAATGATCCTCTTATCAAAAGGCCAATCTTCTCAGATCTGCAGAAAAGACTTCAAAGAATATGCTGTTAACAATATTTTTATAAAAAAGCAATCCTACCAGCTTAGTTATTGATTCTTAAAATCGGTACAAAAAGTTTGTAGATCAAATAAATTGTGGATTTACCCCTTCATAGTTTACAGGTGCCTTTGTTAGAACATGATCTGATGCAACCCTTTGCTCTAATTGCTTAAGAACTTCTTCACCATAATCTCGAAATGTCCTGGATTCAGTAAAAAGTAGGAGCTATGAATAACATGGTTAGACAAAACTTGTATTTACTAGATACATACAGTAGACAATACTTGAAAGTCTAATAACAGTCGAAATCGTTTACCGTGCCCCTACATCAGGGTGACTCTCATCAATTTTGAGTCTCAATTCTGTAGCAAACTCTGCTTCTTTTAGTTCTCCAATCAAATTAGAAAGGACTGAACTGCCCTTTGTTTCCCCAGCAACTTTTGCAGCTGCCAGCTTGATGAGAAGTTTAACCTAAGAAAGTAACGTGGCAACTTCATGGTGTCACTTGAAATTTTTTTTATGAATAGACAATGTAACGAAAAAAGTCACATCCAACCAGCAATGTCTCAAGTTTTTATATATTGATGACACCCAGTCTAATTAAACTATTGTCATGTTATTGGAAGGGATGACCAGCAATTGTAAGCAAAGGGAAAGGGTACTGCTGCTAGATCAAAGTATGAAACAGGTACCTGCTCCTTGTTTTCTTCTTTTCCTTGCAATTGCAAGAATTTGCAATTGATCAATCCAAAGGGAGTTAAAGGGATTGGGAAAGTTCTCTCTTAGCATTATTGTTTAGAGATATTTGCAAGTTAGCAATGGAAAGATTCGAGGTCATTTGACCCCTTTTGTAAGCCACTGGTTTGACTCATCATCCCTTTCTGATCTATCACCGGCTTTTTTAGCCTTACCACCAATTTCAACCTCGTTTGCCAGCCCAAGTTTGCCTTGCTTAAGAGCATTATGGAAGCATGCTTCAAACATAGGGCAGAGGTCAAAGTTGCATAGGATTATAGAGGAACTCAGGCAACAGCATTGAGATTATAGCTGGTATACCATAAGATATGCTCCATCATCCAGCCAATGGTTTTCTTTTAAAGCTCCATGACCACTTGTTTCAATGGCCAAGTGTGTCTCCTCCCCAGCTGCATCCTGCATCCAGAAAAATAGGAAACTGTTATGGCTTGAGTGTTCGATACTCCTTAGTTTGTACAGCCAAGATAATATTTTGTGATAAGCATCTTAAAATCATATGGTCTGCAGCTATCATCTTACATGTTTTGGGACTGTGAACAAAAAGAATATTAAGCATTAAAGCAAAGCACGAACAGAACAAGAAGAGCAGATAACAGCAAAGAAGATAATGTTCACATCTGGACAGATAAGGGAGTCTCGAGCAGTCTTAATCATATACACCACCTGTCAAAAATGATTGAATCCCAAACAAAGCCTTGGTATGGAAGTGAAATTGACAGCTAGTCAGGCATGGAATAGAAAACCAGTGATGACAAAACAGTGCATCTTTCAAGATGTTTTTAATGTAGAACACCCTTGTGAATGACCTGCTAGTTTGGAGAATGTTATCCAAGTCTTCCATCGAAGGAACAGACATTCAATTAAAAGATCGATCCTTTCATGAGTCTCAAATAGACACGTGACCATCGTTACCATGGAGCGAATGATCAAGAATCATCAAGTATAGGCCTTAGAGTAAGCGGAGTTATATTTGACCACATTATTTTGCAACAATCTTAACATTGCAGTTAACAAGTCCAAAACTTGTGTTATTATAAGCAAACTAGCTTAATATCTCGTCAAAGCACTGAAGATAAAAAACCACTCATTTTGTTAGGGCAGTCCACAGTTGCCCGTTCTGGAACGGAACGCGTTCCAGAATGTGTTCCATTCTGGAACTTGAACAAATTTTTTTATAAATACGTATTTTTTTACAAGGGAAAAAAGCACGATACAGTAATATCGCTGTTCCTGCCATCAAACCATTCTCTACCTTGCTCGGCTCTGATGCAAAGCCAAGTGATGGGGCAGAAAGCTAGCTGGCCCGAAGGAATTCTAGGATGATCTGGCTTGAGAGTGGGTGCCAAGTCAAAGAAGAGGGAAATGGCAGTTCAAAGTCTATCCTGCTAGACTTTGTGCCGAGTGGCCCTTGTTGATTGAAGACTCGAAGGAATTCTAGATCTGGGTTGAGAGTCGGTGCCGAGTCAAAGAAGAGGAAATGGCAGTTTCAGCATCTATCCTGTCTGGATTTTTTTTAATTTTATCTGGCTGGCTATTGCGGCTGCAGGAAAGTCTTCATTTTCTAAACAGGAAAGTATCTTGAGGGTCAGAAATAAGAGGTATCAAGATGGGCAGAAATAATTGGTCAAGCAAGGCAAAGCGTTGAGTTTTTGAAGGCCCAAGAAGTCTGATAGCAGTTTTAAACATTCCGCAGGTATGATTTTAAAGAAAATAAATGATGATTTGTATTTTTGTATCGGAAGTTACCTTGTTTTCTATTTCATTACAAGGTGTGGACATTTTCATAATCAATCAACGTGGCATTCGAAATCCTTTAAAGTCCAGATAACCTTACATGTAGAAGCCATACAGCTGTTTACAAATTATCGAAATATCAACAACCAAAAATCTGTTATCCTCAATAAATGGTTTGCTGGTGAAGGCCTCTTTTATTCTCCTTGAGGTTTAAAATTTGACTACACTGAGCTCCAAAATAAGGACCTACAACAGAAATTTTTTGTTTGTTAGCTACAATTTGATTTGTTTTAGGTAGAAATTATAAGCCATTTAGTACGTTCTGACCCAGTACATTTCAGCCCAAAAGGGTCAGAACGTGTTTCTAAGGGACAGTCAAAGGTAGGTGTGTTTGGTTTAAAAAGGATCTAATGAGAAGAAAACAGAGCCAAATGCACAGCAAATCTAGAATTCAGAATTACTATCATGTTTAACATGGACTGTTGTCCATAGCACATATACAGAAATCCTTTATGGCTCATAAGACGTGCCCTTTCAACTTACCAATCGAATAGCCTCATCAATTACATTCTTGTAGCCTCTCTTGAATCGATGATGTTTTCCACCTATTTAAAATGATACTTCAGCACAAAGCAGAGGTATAAAATAGCTGCCTAGATACACAAGAAGTGATAATAGCAGCAGCTAACAGCTTATGACATATTCAGACAAGTACTGCACCTCTGACAAATTATTTATGTATGTCCCAGTGCCTGACTGATGTAAAAAGTATCAATGATCAAATGTGTGTCCTAGTAGCAACTCAGAGATAGGTTAATTCACAAAATTATTTCTCAATCAATATGCCCTATAGTACATGTCACATACCGAGCTTGTTCTCAATAAAATGGGTTAGACCATCAGATGTGACGCTATCAGTAACAATCGTCGTTCTTGGATGCTGCACAAGGACATTTTCTGTTACTTCCAGGTTCCAAGCAAAGACTGTAGCATAGGATGCATTAGACACTCGTGCCTTCTGTATAACCAAGTGATTTTGAGGGATATCTAACTATCTGGTAAAGGGGTAGATAAATCATTTATGACCTGATATAGCCAGCATGACTAGTGATTTTCCCACAAAAAACGATTCAGAACTGATTTTCAGCATGCGAAAATGGCACATACTTCAGCCAACACAATTGCAGACAAAAGAGCAATAAGCCGATTGCGATTAAGCTCCTGACCATTTGAATCAACAGCAGCAGCCCTGTCCATGTCCTAATTCAGATTTTTCACCTTCTAACAGAGACTGATGTTCACACTTGATTATACAAGTAGCCTTAAAATAGATCACACTCTATAGCACAGACTTTCACGGGGCAAAAAGAGACAGGAGCCACAGAGTGTACTGTTATTGATTGGTATTTTGATCAAATTTTATAGCTGCACCTTGCTAAAGAACTACAGCTATCTACAAATTGAAAAATAAAGGAAACCTGTCAACATCAGTATCAAAAATGATTCCAAGATCAGCTTTCTGATTGATCACAGCCTTTGTGATGGCATCCATCGCTTTCTTGTCCTCCGGATTTGGAATATGATTAGGGAACAAGCCTGTAAATAAGCATACACAAAGTTATAATTTAAAAACTCTATCAATGAGCACTAACTGCAAACCATTCAAAATGCTCCAGATCAGATGCCTACAGCACATGCAATTGATGATCTGACAATAAATTTGGTTGAAACTTTACGGAAACCAAGTGCCTTTATGAGAACAGAATCAAGTGCCTTTCTTACTTTCAAAGTAACACATACAAAGCATCCTACTAATACCATAATATCTCACCATTCAAAATACAAACTCATAGGCCAAAAGACAAGCAATATTGACCTAATCATCTAAACTGTCGCAACTATAAGTAGCATCCTTGTCTATCATTATAATAATGATGAGCAACTAACCATCTGGTTCCAAAAACTGACTTCCTTTAGTGACAGCTCCCAGTGGCTCCAGTACGCTTCCCTAAAAAAAAAATCTTAGATGAGTAAATGGCAAAATTAGAAGCTCAAGTATACTTGTAGTAGTTCAGCAAAGATTCTGTTCCAACAAATCCAAGTACTCTTTAGTTATTTGTGCAAAAGGGACAATACTTATGACATACCTTCAGAAAAAATGACTTGAAAGGATCTAAGTAGGGATTCAAACCCATGTAACTTGAAACGCATTTCAAACAAACTTTCAAAAGTTCGAAACGTTGTTGACCTTTTTAAATATATAATTTTGGGTTTTGAGCACTCCAAGTGTTGATTTAAGGGTTGGGAGGTCAAATATATCATAAAAAGTGATTGAACGAGCACGATCAAACAAAAGCATTGGATCTACTGTGATTAACAAAGGTCATACTCTTTTGCAATCAGATATTGAGGATAAAAAAGGAGGTTATAGGTGCTTGGGCAATGGTTTTTTTTCTTGGCTAAGGCTTAATTGGGCCCTAACATACACATAGGGACCCTTTGAGTTCCTTTTTGGGGCCATAGGGCCTAAAAATCTAAAAAATGGCAGACTCCAGAACAGTTGTAAGTTGAGGACCCAGATAATTCAGATAGAGCCATTTGTATCGAGAGGAGGCCGTAGTTCATTAAAAAGTATGAATGAACTGACACTGCTGCAACCGTCAACGCTTACAACACCTGAAGAACTTTTATTTGTAAAGAAGTTATCGATGTATTCACCATTAACATATACCATGATTCAGAATGTAACTTCAATGCTATCTCTTCCTGGAGTAGACTTGCAATTTAGCAGATCTCTTATTTGTGTGTCAACATCATTAATGCCCCCCATTGACCAAGGATGATTGTATCAGATTAAGTTGATGATGAAAGAGTCAAAAATCTTTTTAAAATATGCTGTCTCAACATTTGCAAATGCAAAACTGCTTGCATTCTAATTTTGAATGAACGTATTTGGACTAACAACATACGTATACAGTTCATAGCCTACCGCAAAGAACCCTCCAGCACCATTTCCTGCATCTACGATAATGTGGAAGCCCTCAAGAGGTCGCTCTGCAGAAAAGAAAAAATGCAGATTCTGATACAAAGTTACAGAATTCTACTTCATTTCTTCATTAAAAATTTCTAAAAACACCACCCTGTGATAAGAAAAAATCAAAAGCTACAGGTATACACATCTACAATCAGTAAAGGTGAGTTGAAGCCACCAAAAATTAGTCATTGCACATTGCACACTGACAATACCAGTCTATCTAAGTACCTTGATTGTCTATCCACTCAAGGTCAAGAACGCCATGATCTCACCTTCACCTCTAGCTCCTCGACGGACAGCACCAACAAGATCAGATGTGTACTGCTCCATGTAATTTACTCTTTTGATCACCTTTTCAGCAGCCTCAGAAGTGAATTTTAAGTTCTCTTCTGAGAACTTGTTGTAAATCTTTGCAGCACGTGATAAGATATCAGTGATATCTAGTTTCCCAAGTCCACCAGCATTTGTGAAGAACTTAAGACCGTTGCGATTAAAAGGCAAGTGACTTGCTGTAGAACACGATTCACCACCAACAAAGAGCAACATCAAATTTCACATGACCAGAAGCTAGGTCAGCACAAAGAGAAGCTAACCATCACAAGAAAGTTTAAACTTGTCTCTCCAGAGGGCCTCATGCATAAAAGGAAGCACAAATTCAACCTAGCAGTACCTTATCATACCAAATCTAAGCGATACACAACCCTCACGTTTGCATACCTGTGATCATAATTGAGCCATCAACTGGACAAAAAAAGTCTTCCCGTTGAGTGATTGTGCTATTAAACATCGCTGGCGTGGAAGCCAAGCTGTGAAACCAAAAGTTTAGTCAAGTAAGATGATTGTTAAAAGATTCAGCAACACAGGAAAAGAGATACAGCATTGACAATGATTACTTCAACACCAATGACCTTCTAGTGAACTGGCCAGAAGGAGACATGAGTTAATAATACTTAATAAGTTGCAGCAGTTTTTTCCCTTAAGACTATCAAAGGACAGATATGGCAGTGTTTCAACCAAGCTTCTAAATGATAAAATGATCATAGATACATATTGTAGGATACATGTCATAATTGTCAGCTTCTTTACCAACCTTCTGTTTATCGATTGTCTCAAAGACAACCGACAATTGTTTCATTTAGGACAAATGACAGTGTATATGATATAGCCTTCTCATTCATTGACGTTCTCAAACAAAATTTCATAATGCAACAAAGGCATATTATCTTCAATTGTCTCAAAAACAACGGACTCTTACTCTTGTAAAGCAAATCTCAGCAATAAATGATATTGCATTCTCATCTATTTACATGATCAAACAAGATTTAATAATGACAAAGGAATTGTCAGTTCTCAGCTGCTAATCAATACCATGTGAGTAAAAACCAAACAGGCAAATGCTTGCACCTGTGTGCGCGATAGCGCATCAGCTTTAGGATCATGGATGGTGATCAAGAAAATGTATCCTGAGAAGTGAACTAATGAAACAGACGCTTGGGTACAAGTGTATGTAGGTGCACAATGTGACTCAATATAAGTGCAGGAAAGTGGCAATAATGGGGGCAACTCGAAAGGTAGAAGGATCTCTTGAATAGCATGGGAAGGTAGACCTGGAAGTCCACGACAAAAGTAATGAAGGCTAGGGACCCTGCAAAGTGGTCAACCATATGAGAATGATGTGAAGCCATTTTACAGGCAGCTATAAATGGCCAACTCATTGGCCTCCCTTGTTAGGCAAATACCGGCTCTGACAAACCACTGTGAATGGGCAAGTCATGTGCCTCCATTATACAGCCACAGAAGATACCTACTATACAGCATCATTTGCTGAGGTCTGTGGAAGTCCCATCTCCATCATGGCCAGCTCATAAAGCCCTCTTACAAGCCCTCTAATAAGTCATGAACACCTATTTGTTCACTGGCCATTTGGAATTTGAGAACGGCTTGGGTCAGCCCGTGAAGACTCATAGAAATTTATTGGCGTTCATCGTGACACCAGACAGGATCTAAGGGACAACAGTAGTTCTAAGCTTTCCAGCAACATCTAGAGTTCTGCGTACGGCTGCAAAACTGAATCCTGTTCCTCGATATCTTTGAACAAATCTGTGTTCTAATCTCTCAAAAATTAGTTAAAGCCAGAAGATTAAAAAAGTTTTTCTGCGGTCCCAACCCCTGACATTTCTTTGAACTGGCCAAGGAACAACAGCAGAACACAGCTAAGAATTCCTTTCTCGGTCCAAAAGGTCTTTCAAGAAGCTGCCCACTTGCTTGAATGGCTGTTCCAATATAACATGTAAGTTCTTGGGTTTCACTGTGTCTTTAGCACCCGGAGTGTTCATAGTTGGGGCAATGTAGCAAAACATCGGATTTGTTCTCAATCTGCATCGGGGCATAGCCCCAATCTAGTAGCATTCTGGAATGTATCCTTGATGGCCTTAAGAACACTATGGGTAAGCTCTTTACTATGATTAACAGTTTGGATGGCTTGAGTATCTTTGTAAAATATCTTTCATAGGAGGCCATCTACACCAGCAATCTATTAAAAGTATGGTGTATCATCAATCTGTTGTGTATTTCTGCTGTCATGAGTATACTTCTCTGGATTTTGTTATTGAAACTGTATCAGAGCACTTTCTGGCAAACTAGGCCCATCATCCATAGATGTACAATTTTTTTCTCTTCACTGTCAGTCATTATTGACCTGATCCCTTCTTTAGTTTTTGCCCACATACCAAATGCTGACCAACAAGCTATCTTTTTATCTCGGTCTCTTTTGCAATCTGCCAATACTACCTATCCTACGAAAACCTTCCCTTCGCATAAACGCACTCACAACAAATGGTATGATACAGAGTGCTTCTCATTGCATAAACAAGTTGTATACGCTAGATACCACTCTCCTCACACCCTAGCCTTGAAACAAAGAGAATATCACAAAGTGACTCTGAAAAAAAAGACAGCTTATCTCCAGTCCTTGGGACAAAAACTTGTTGATGCTATTGCCTCCCCATCCTCCCATTTCTTTTGGCGGATGTTCTCTAAAAACCCTTATAAACCCGCTCCTATTGCTATTGAATCATGGATAAATTATGCTACTGAGCTTTATACAGTTGACTCTCTTTCCATTTCTCTTTCCCCACGCCCTTCAGAATTCACCCTCTTTACCCCGTCCATGGTTGAAAACGCCATCCAAATTGGTCAAACCCAAAAAGCCACTAATGTTGACCTCCTAAGTATGGACTTCCTAAAACCAGTTGCTCACATTATTGCCCCATACATTTCCCATATCTTTAACCAATCTGTCATCTTCGGTCTCCCCACATCGTGGTGTACCAACCTTTTACACCCTATCCTCAAAGCCGGGGATCCTTTGATTGTCGACAACTACCGCACTATTATGATCAGCCATACTATGGCCAAGCTATATGGATCCGTTTTACAGTCTATTGTCAGCTCACGGGCAAAGACAGAAGGGTCACATGCTATGGGACAGGCAGGTTTTCGCGCTGGCTACTCCACGGCTGACCAGATATTCATCTTGAGATGCATTATTGAGGAGGCCCAGGAAGCAGAGGGTTTATTGTTGCTTTGTGGATTTCCGCAAAGCCTTTGATTCTGTTTCGAGACACCTTTTACTCCAGCACTTAGCATCGCTTGGCTTTTCTCAGGAGATTATTGCTGCTATCGTCACATTGTATGAGAGAGTGTTGGCCCGTTTTTGAGATGGTGATGGATGGTCCTCTTACATTCATAGTACAGTGGGAGTTAAGCAGGGATGTCCTTTGTCCCCTACTCTCTTTGCTCTATATATTGATGATCTTGAGCGGATTATTCAGGAGGAGGGTGGAGATGGCTGTCCATTAGCAGATATGATTATCCCTATTCTACAGTATGCAGATGACGTGATACTTCTATCGAGATCCGCATCTAGGCTTCAGCAACACCTTGATGCTTTATATACTTTCTGCCAGACATGGGGTTTGATGGTGAACATTGGTAAGACTAACGTCATGGTGTTCAACACCAATCGACAGCATATGAGAGACACAGTGTTCTACTATGATGGGCTTCCACTGGAGATAGTAGCCTCTTATACTTACTTAGGTGTCCTTTTTACTGGTCCATTGCTCACTTTTAGACCAACTGCACTGTCTAGGCTCCGCAAGGGGCACTCTGCTCTTGTCCAGATGGAGAGGTTTTCCTCTATTTACTATGTACATGATCTTGATACACGCTGTCGCCTTTTTTCTGCCATTGTCTCTCCGGTGGCTCTATATTCAGCAGAGACATGGTGTCTTGGCTTGTCCAGAGATACTTGGAGTGATATTTCACGTTTGCAGATCCTTATGCTTAGCCGAATGATCCGTGCAAAGAAGTCAGTTCCCCATGATATCATACTGGCAGAGTTTGCCTCACCTCCACTGATTGTCGAGGCTATATTTCGGATTATCACATTCATTCATAGAATCTCGGAGCTTGATTCATCCAGATATGTTGCTATAGCTTTCACATCTTCTCACACTCTAGCTAGTCAGCAGGCTAAGTCCTCATGGTTTCAGCGTGTTTCTGACCTTTTGAGTAGGTGGGGTTTATCTATATCTGATCTCCCAAATGGAACACACGCATATATCCGCCAGCAAATTTACAGAGCTTACATCAGCACAGTGTTGTCTCACCCAGATCCAGCACGGGTCAAGCTTCATATTTATCACACTCATCTTCTTCAGCTGGATGTTTCCGGGCTTCCCATTCAACCGGGTTATTTGTCTCAAACGTTATCTTTCGGCCTGCGTTACCGTCTTGGTCAGTTTAGGGTCTCTTCTCACCAGCTTGCTATTGAGACAAGCAGATACACAGACACACCTCGACCGCTACGGATTTGTCAGTGCTGCTCTTTACAGGAGATTGAGGATGAGTTCCATTTTATTTCCTGATGCCCTGCCTACTATGAGATCAGAGGCAGATACCATTGCTTATACAGAGATACTCAACTTACACTTGCTTCTTTCCTTGCCTTCTCAGATGCGAGATGTGTTGGTTTATTATTGCGAGAGATGTTTACTCTCAGATCTTCCTTTTTATTGAATGTTTCTGATGTGGATCATAGCCAGTCCCACATTACGCACTTTTTCCAGAAGAGGGATAGAGATGAGACTTATGACAGTGAGTTAGACATTCCAGTACGACGACCGAAGCTCCAGCATCCTCTTCGCTCCTCCAAGCCCAGGGCTCTTCACCGGAGGCCAACACCTGCTTCTCACCGTATCATGCAGTTTTTTATATCCACTTAGCTAGTTAGCTAACTTATTTCAATTTTCTCTTTCCCTCTGTGTAGCTGGTGGTTAAGCTACTGATATTGTACCCTCAACAGAGCTGGAGGTTAAGCTTTGTTTTTCTCTCTGTTTTCTAGTGCTGGTTTAGCTGTTAGGAATAAGTCCTACATGGACAATGCTCCTTTTTTTATGTACTCTCTACTTGTCTTATGTGCCCTCGGGTACTTAACAGACATTAATATAATTCTAATTCTCTCTCTCTCTCTCTCTCTCTCTCTCTCTCTCTCTCTCTCTCTCTCTCTCTCTCTCTCTCTCTCTCAGCAGCATATGAGAGACACGGAGTTCTACTGCCACTGGAGATAGTTGCCTCTTATACATACCTGGGTGTCCTTTTTACTAGTTCATTGCTCACTTTTAGACCAGCTGCATTGACTAGGCTCCGCAAGGGGCACTCTGCTCTTGTCCAGATGGAGAGGTTTTCCTCTATGTACTACGTGCATGATCCTGATACACGATGTCGCCTATTTTTTGCTATTGTCTCTCCGGTTGCTCTATATTCAGCGGAGGCGTGGTGTCCAAGCTTATCCAGTTATACTTGGCATGATATTTCACGTGTGCAGATCCTCACGCTTAGCCGGATGATCCGTGTGAAGCAGTCAGTTCCCCATGATATCATTTGTGCAAAGTTTGCCTCCCCTCCACTGATTGTCGAGGCTATATTTCGGATTATTACATTCATTCATAGAGTCTCGGAGCTTGATTCATCTAGATACGTGGCTGCGGCTTTCACATCCTCCCGCACTCTGGCTAGTTAGCAGGCTAAGTCCTCATGGTTTCAGTGTGTTTTTGACCTTTTGAGTAGGTGGGGTTTATCTATATCTGATCTCCCGAATGGGACACACACGTTTATTTGCCAGCAGATTTACAGAGCTTACATCCGCACTGTCTGGTCTCACCTAGATCCCTCACGGGTCAAGCTTCATTTCTACCACACTCATCTTCTTCTGCTTGATGAATCCAGGCTTCCCATTCAGCCGGGTTATTTATCTCAGACGTTATCTTTTGGCATACGCTACCGTATTGGTCAACTTAGGGTCTCTTCTCACCAGCTTGCTATTGAGACAGGCAGATACACAGACGCACCTTGGCCACTACGGATTTGTCAGTGCTGCTCTTTACAGGAGATTGAGGGCGAGTTTCACTTCATTTTCAAATGTCTAGCCTACTATGAGATCAAAGGCCGATACATTACTTATACAAAGATACTCCACTTACACTTGGTTCTTTCCTTGCCTACTTAGATGTGAGATGTGTTGGTTTGCTACTATGAGACCGGTCTTGAATTACATAAGTAAATGAGACAGCCAATAGCTTGACAATATAAAGTAGTATCAAATGGTTCACCATCACCTTGACTACTTAATTTCAGACCTGTCTCCATAGGTGTAGCAACCGGCTTGCAATCTTCCATCTTGAACCGCTTCAAAATCTGCCCAATGTAGCGTTTTTGAGAGATAAAAATTTCAGCCCCTTCTTGTACAAATTCAAGACCAAGATAAAAGTGCAATAGGCCTAAATCTGAGGTTTCAAAAACCATACCAAGATCAAGTATTACGGCATCAATCTGCTGCTCATTACTTCCCGTAATAATAATATCATCAACATAAAGCAAAATAATGATGATATAATCTGAAGTATGCTTGACATAAAGAGCAGATTCGCTAGGACTATACCCTCGATCACAAAAGTAGGCATGTATCTTCTGATACCACATCCTCGGAGCTTGCTTCAGTCCATAAAGTGCCTTCTTGAGAAGACAAACTTTATCTTCTTGGCCTTCAACCAAAAAACCAGCAGGTTGTTGAAGGTACACTTCCTCATTGAGAACACCATTGAGGAATGTTGTCTTTATGTCAAGTTGCCGCAAACGCCAACCAAAGTGGGCAGCCAAAGAGGTTACTACCTTCACGGTAGTCATTCGAGCAGTAGGAGAAATTGTCTCCTCATAATCAATCCCCTTTTGCTGAGCATAGCCTTTGGCAATGAGCCTTGCCTTGTACCTTTCAATGGTACCATCTACCTTATACTTGATTTTGTATAACCATTTAGAACCAATTGCCTTCTTCCCATGAGGAAGATCAACCAAAACCCAAATCTGGTTCTTCATAAGTGAGTCATATTCATCTTGCATCGCATACTCCCAACATTTTACTCCCTTGGCCTGCTCATAGAAAATAGGTTCTTCTGCAACATCTCCATGAGATGTAAGAGCAAAATCTGAAAAATCAGCATAGTCCACTGATTTTGTAGAGGCACGTGTCTTTCCATCATAAAATGAACTTACTTTGTTGTCCCACAAAGTCGACAACAGCCACCGTAGGACTGTTTTGGGCTGTCCAACAGCCATGTCTCTTCTTACAATTTGTTGTCCAAGATCCTCCAACACCGCACTTGGCTGTCCAAGATCTTCCAAAACTGGTCCTTGCTGTCCAACAGTTCCTGCAGGCTGATTATGAGCAACAATGGGCGGTTCTTGATGAACATTAGGCTCTAAACTTGATGAGGTGTTGGGCAGGTCGAAACTGGTTGATTGCTGCCCCTTCTCCAGCAATAGAAGATGGTACCAAATCTGGAAAAACTTCAACATTCACACTATGTGGGCTGTCCCCCCTCAAGATATGAGTTGGGGCCACATCCAATGAATTCTTTTCATCAAAATGCACATCACGACTAACAATAATCTTGTTAGTGCTCAAATTGAACAGCCTATAGCCTTTGCTTTCACTACTATAGCCAACAAAAATGCATTTAACTCCTTTATCCTCAAGCTTTGTACGAAGTTTATTTGGAACAAAAGCATAAGCCGTACAACCAAAAATGCGAAAGTGAGAGATTGTAGGCTTCTTTCCATACCAAACTTCATAAGGAGTTAATACTTTCAATGCTTTAGTAGGACAACGATTGCTTATGTATGCTGCCGTTATAACTGCTTCAACCCAAAACTTGTGAGGCAGCCCCTTTTCTTTGAGCATGCAACGGGCCATCTCCATAAGTGTGCGATTCTTTCGCTTGGCAACACCATTTTGTTGAGGCGTATAGGGAGTTGTCATTTGATGTAGAATTCCCTTTTCTCGAAGAAATGCACCGAACGTATTCTTAATGTATTCCCCTCCTTGATCGCTACGTAACCATTGCTAGAAAATCTTTGAAACGTTGAAAAACTTTCGATTTAGCCTTCATAGGATAGATCCATGTAAAACGGGAAAAGTCATCAATAAAAGTCACAAAATAGATGCATTTTCGAATGGATTCGGTCCTCATTGGACCACAAACATCACTATGAACCAAATCAAATAGAACCCTTATAGTTCCATCAATTGGAAAAGGTTTCCTTTGAAACTTTCCAAGTATGCACCCCTCGCATACATGCCCTTCCGGCTACTCAATAGTAGGAACGTCTTCTACCATATTAAATGTCTTCAGCTTCTTCAAACTTGCAAAGTTAAGATGCCCAAACCTTGCGTGCCACAATTCAGCCAACTCCAATGATTGTGATGTAGAAGCAACAAGACATGTAAAGGGAATTCGTCGCTCATAGGTATCAATAATGAATAAGCCAGCATGCATCGTTCCCGAAACAATAATCAAGAGTTCTTTGAACTCAATAACTAGTCCCTGCTTCAACATAGTTGAAACCGAAAGAAGATTCTTCTTGATTCCCGAAACGTAAAGCACATTCTTAATGTACTTTTCTTCACCATTAGGCAAAATGATGGCTACAATTTCAATTCCATGAATAGAATAAGATGCATCATCCGCACATTGTACCTTACTTCCATTTTGCACTTTCACTAATTTAGTGAATTCTTTACGAGAAGTCATATGACACCACTATCAATCACCCATTCAATGGGCTGAAAATCAGCAACTTGCGAAACAGAATCTGAATTCCTCATAGATGTAGTAGTACTAGTAGAAGCAATATTAGACACAAAAGCATAGTCTTGGTTGAAGAGATCACCACTAGCTTCAAGCTCTTGCTTCAAAGTAGCAAGTGAAGCACTAGTATCAATTCCTTTACTCTCCTCTTTCGCAAGCTTCTTCTTACAATCCTTGATGAAGTGCCCATACCTTTTGCAATAATGGCACCTCCCTTTCTTCTTTTGAGTGTTGACATTTTGACCTTTAACAGGCTTTTGCTCATCCTGGAAGGAGGATTCCCCTTTCCTTTTGACTTGCCTTTCGTGAAGAAAGCTTGATCTTGTTGAGTGTCACCTGCAAAGTTTTGCCTCAATTGCTCCTCTTGAAGAAGCAGCCCAACAAGTTCATCAAAGGAGAGTTGTTGTCCCCTAAGAGAGATACTCGAAGATGAAACAAATGAAAGATAAGATGAAGGTAATGAGTTGAGAGTAATGGAAACAAATTGAGCATCCTCAATTCTCATCAATATTGAGAAGCTCCTCACGAAGATCCTTGGTCTTCGTCAAGTGATTGGTCATTTGATCCCCTTCTTGCATCTTCAACAAAGAAAGCTGATTTCTAAGATACACCACTCTTGCTGGATTTTTTACTCTATACATAGTATAAAGTGTATCCCACGCACTTTTAGATGTCTTACAAGACCTAATATGAGGTAAGATAGATCTTTTCACAGCAAGAGCAACCATAGAATGTGCTTGTGCATCCCTTCTATCCCACTTCTTTTGTTCTTCCGAAGATGTAGAAGATGATGTTGATGATGATGATCCACGAGGTGTAGGAGGTGCCAAAGACGGAGGCCTTTCCTCATCACCATTGACCAAATCCCACAGCCCTTTCGCTATGAGAAGATTCTTTATCATGTAACTCCACAAGGAGTAGTTTGTGCCATCCAACCGATCTTCACTAAACAAAGAACCGATAGCTTCCGATTCTTTAGCCATTACCTCCAACAAAATTTCAGCTTGTAGTAGATAGGAAAGAGAGCCTTTCCACAACCAAATCTACTCAAAAATTTGCAGCAAACAAAGAGCTGAAAGTAGGAGCACAAGATGTCTTTCAATCTGCAACCAAAGTGCCCAAAAGATAATGGATAGATGGCTGTCTTTCTGCACAAAAAATCCAGCTTCTTGAAAATTAGGTTAGCTTCGATTGAAGCCTACACCGAAACCCAACTAGGAAGCCAAATAGTGTGATCAACACACACTCCAATAGGGCTGTTGAAAGCGCCCTACTACTTGCTGAGAATCTGCAAATTTCTAGCCACAAGTTGACCTAAACCTGAATAGGGTTTGCTGAATTTTGGGCGCCCTCCTACACAAATGCAAACCTGAAAACAAAAACAGCAAGATAAGGAAACACCACAACCAAAAATCAGTAGCAGATTTTTGGGCGCCCTCCTCCAAACAAAACTTGCTGAAAACTGGTTGCATAAAAATCAGATTTGAGATTCTGATTTTTGGGTGCCAAAAATTGCTCCTCCAAGATCTCTGATGGCCGCCCTCCTTCAACCTGAAAAGAGGAAAAAGCTGATCCAAACTCCACTTGAAAAGATCAACAAGATGCTGAAATTTCACAACAAAAAGCAGAGAAGCTCCTCTTCTAGTAGGGCGCCAACAAACAAGCTTGCTGCAGATTCGGTAGCTCTGATACCATGTAGGAAAGCAAGAGTCAAGTCACCAAGATCTAGTTATCAATCAATCTCCACAAGAAAACAAGAGAGAAGAGGCTGGGCGCCCAACTCTAAGAGAGAGAGAGAAAAAACAGCAACAAGAGCAATGGAGAGCAATGCTTAGCCAAACTGTCAAAATGGAATACACAATGAGCATCTAAGTATCTACCTGGATGTGACCAAATGCCATCAAACCCTAAGGCTAGTTACTTGTGTGAGCAAGTCGGTTTTCCCAACAACCGTCCCTACCAACTCGCCTATCTCTATATCTCCATGACCGTCTGAGTTCTCCTTCTTCACATCTGACATGGTACTTGTAGCCATTAGGAAGATGAAGTCCCACAAGGCCAGAGATATTGAAGACCTTGAATCTGAGCTCCTTTCCCATGCCTTTGACCCTTAACTCTGTAGTTGTTTCTGTTTTCCCATCATCCTGGTGCACTAACATTATCCACCCCATCCATAAGAATGGTGACCCCATAATTCCGAGTAACTACCGGGCGAAACTATATGGTACTATACTACAGTCTGATGTGAGCACAGAGGCGGAGACTTAGGAGACTACATGCCATGGGTCAGGCAGGTTTTCGAGCCCACTACTCTACTGCGTGCAGACCACATCTTCACACTGCAGGCCTTGATTGAGGAGGCTAAGCACAGGAGAGAGAGAGTTCACCGTTGTTTTGTGGACTTCAAGGAAGCCTTTGATTTTGTTTCTCGCTCATTGCTCATCCAGAGACTCCAAGACCTTGGCTTCTCCACTGAGATTGTTCTTGCTGTGATGGTTACGAGCATGTCCTGGATGTTTCCGGCATAGCAGTGGCATATCCGATCACATTTGGAGCACTATTGGGGTGAAGCAGGGTTGCTCCCTCTCACCAGTCCTCTTTGGCCTGTATATTGATGAGTTGGAGCGAGTCATTACATTGTGGTGGTGCTGGTTGCAGGCTTGGGGACATCTTGATTGCTACCCTCCTTTATGCCGATGATGCGGTATTGGTCTCACCGACCAAAGAGGGTCTACAATGACAGTTGGATTGCTTGCATGAGTTTTGCACCAGATGTGACCTAGGGGTGAACATTGGGAAGACCAAGGTTATGGTCCTCAACACTTCGCGAGCATTCATGCAGCGACATGAGCTTACTTTGGGTGGACAGGTTCTAGAGGTGGTCCCTTCCTACACATACCTGGGGATCCTTTTCTCAGGTCCTATTTTTAGCATGAGACAGGGCGCCACCACTCAATTGGAGAAGGGCCATGCCTCCCTTGTTCAGCTAGAGCGATTTTGTTTCCGGAAGTCCATCCAAGATGCTCGGAGTAAGTGTCGCCTCTTTGATACTATTGTCACCCCCACGGCTCTATATGCGGCAGAGGCATGGTGTACAGGTCTCCCCTCTTCATACTGGGCCAGTCTTTCACGATTACAGACCACCATGCTAGCTCGGCTGATTCGAGCGCAGCCTTCTGTTTCACATAAGATTCTCCTGGCTGAGTTTGCAGTTCCACCTTTACAGATCGAGGCAGCTCTTCAACTCATCACTTACATACAGAGGATACAGGCGTTACCAGAGATAGACAGACGATACATACAGGTCGCACTATCCTCCTCACAGCATCTTCATGATTAGGGCTATAGGTTATCATGGTTCTCTCAGGCATCTCACCTCCTACTTGATTCATTTGGTATCTCCATCACAGAGCTTCCCTCAGGCACCCACCAATATATCCAACGATTCCTCTATCACGCATATCTAGAGAAGACTTGGCGTAACCAGTTTGGGGTTAAGCCAGCTTTCTATCAGACCCATTTCTTGGAGCTGGATACATCAGGGACCTCGGTTATGCCACGCTACTTGGATTCGGCACTATCACATTGCCTCAAATTCACACTGGGACAGCTTAGGGTTTCTCATCAGCTAGCTATTGAGACTGGGAGATTCCATGGTATTCCTAGAGAGTGGCAACTTCACTTAGTTCAATCTCATTATCCCAGGGGAAGCAATTACAAATCCAAAGTAGCAATTGAGCATCCTACTTGTGGTCCCAAAGACTTATGTCTTGCATTGTGTTGCCTCAGTTCAGAGCTCCTTGCCAATAGAAGCTGTCCCTTGATGCAAAAAGGGAAGGGTGCTATGAAGGAGGCTAGGAAATAAGAACTTACCTAGACAACCAAGAACTAGTAACTAGTAGATCTAGGGGGCAGTGAGCAACACTTCTCATAACAGGAACGTTGTTCTTGTTGGGTGCAATAAAGGGCACGGCTGTGTGCTGTAGAAGGCAGGATCAACAAGCTGCCAATTGTGGAGGATCAACAGCAAACTATTATGGCGGCAGCGAGCTGCAATGGGCAGAAAGGATTGCAATGGGGAGACAGGATTGAGAATCAGGATGGGGAGCAATGATAGCAGAGAGAGAGAGAGAGAGGGAGGCGATGGGGGCAGTGATTTGCAACGCATCAAGGATTGCCATTGGGAAAGACGATTGGGAATTGGGATGGCCAGAGAGAAAGAAAGAAAGACAACCTTATTAATGTCTTTTCCATGCCAAAAGGCAAACAAAACAAGAAAATACATGTCAAGTATGTGATATTAGTGGGAGTGTATGAATGTCTCCGGAATAGTAACAAAAACACATCTATCACTATAAAATTAAGCTGAAATGAATGAGACATGTAGAAACATAGCTGCTACGAAATGTCAAAAAACAAGATATAGTTGTATCATCATGTCCTGCTGATGTTGTAGAAGGATGCGATACGAGTCATGACATGAGGTGTAGATCTCGTAGAGAGAGAGAGAGAGAGAGAGAGAGAGAGCAAAACGTAATAAAGAAAAACATCTAGTACAAACTAAAATAGACACGTATGCGGGAGTGTGTGTGTGTGTGTGCATACTAATCATATGTATCTATGTCAAGATGTCAAGATTGTGAAGACTGTGCTGCTGTTGCTGTTGTGATGATACTGTAAAAAGATGTAATGTGAGCCACAACATGAGGAAGCGCTGGAGCCTGTTGGCGTCGTCTGTGAGCATGAGCATGTGTAGCAGTAGCACGCCTCTGTGTATGATGTTTGGTGATCCTCGTAGTAACGTGACGGTGGGAAGTACACTGTCTCTGATCTCTATGAGAATGTGAGCGGCTATCATCCTCGTCGTCGTCATCATCCTCCTCCTCAGGCACTAAATCACGCGATCTCCGCCTAGTAAAGAATGAAGTGATCAATGGCTGTGAGGTAGAATGTTGTGGTGTCCCGTATAAATCTCCCCATAGTATGAACAGCTCGTGTATCATCAGAGCGACACATTCTGGGTCCTCATAGGCTACAAGAGAGCGTAGAGTGGTAGGCATGTCTCGAAACAGACAGTGATATCGCCCTCTGAAGTATGCAGGACATCGAAAGATAAAGTGCTCCTCAGACTCCACCTCACCTAGAGAGCATAACTGGCAAATCCGCGCACAAATTAGTTACCAACAAACATGGCAAACATTTGCAAAAGTGTTTGCAAGTCTGCAAGGGTGGCCTAAAAACACTAGTTTTTGTTTGCTTAAAATTTCATATGGGGACTTGTAGTAACAAAATACATCTTATAGGCTACATAATAAATGGTTGAGCATATAAAAGGGCATTACAGCTTACACTGAATTCTAATTAACTTTACAACATTACAGACAATAATGATTCATCATTAGGCTGCCGGCTACATTGTAACAGTGGGCCCAACTACACTTCAAGTTTTCAAGCATTCTTAAATTAAAATTGACTCAGAAGTTTGTACTTTCTTTCAGAATGTACCACCAGCAAATGGGCTTGCTGGTAACTGTGACTCCTATATTACTTCTGAACAACCGATTGCAGAAATCCAGATGCTCGAGATTCTAGGACAATATGATGAATGTAAATATAAGTTCACAGTATATAAAGCGAGATTAGAGTTCTAGAAACTTCACATGTCAAACTCACCCATAAAGTACAACATCAGAGCCAGCACCAGCAATTCCTCGAGCAACAGCTGACTGCAGCATATGAATTACGCTGATATGAGACGAATTTAGAAAGCTTCAACACCAAAAGAAGACCAGACATTTGAAAGAGGAAACAAATGGCTCACCTGTAGCATATTGGCAGATATTCTTGAATCATGTCCAACAGCAATTCGGAGGCGTCTTGAACCATCATCTGTTTTGTCAAAAAGCCACTGTGAGAATGCTGCAGCAATAGCCTCTGTTGCTGATTCTGTCAAATTGACAGGCTCCCCTTCAACACCAGGAATGGCCACTCCTCGAATATCACTACACAGAAGCAAGTAGCTTGTGACGACCTGAATGAGCATGAAAAAGGTGTACACAATAATTGGCATGTGCCAATCAAACTCGTCAGTGTGATTGAAAAATTGTAAAAAATAAATCACAACCACCAGATTAATTGGACAACATGATGCTAGATATCAATATTAAGTAGTACAGAGTGGTTATGTTTTCATCAAAATGAGGCATGATTTGTAGGTACATCAGAATCACTCTTACTGGATTTAAGCTCATGGAGTACAATATTTGTACACTTGCTCGGAGCCCTTTTTGATTTACAAATATCATCAAGAAACCATAGCACTCTGCTCTTATGTGCAGTAAATATCATCTGTATTAGTGAGAATACTTGTATCAGTACTTCTACCTTACAATTGCAACTGATTATATTAACTGCTTCCCAATAGATTGAATCCTACATTCAGTTGGCTAGGGATCAAAAATAGGTTAAGTGGTTGAAGGCAAGGGACAACTTTAGGGCGATATTCTGCAACTCAACGACAGAATTATTGTGGAAACAGCCAAACAAGCTATACTAGGGTTGATGAATACTCGAGGTTTGATTCCACTCAGGCGCAAATGCTTGATGCAATATAGAAAGAAATACCACATGTATAATGTAACCGTCAAAGCCAAACTGAGGCAGACTAAATATAAAAGGTTCAAATTTTCTTTCAGACAAATTTTCTGCTGATGTTTTCATCACCACAAAGAAGTGGCCTTATTTTTATACCTTCTACAAATGAAGGCATGATTGACTTGAGGCAAAAGTAACATGATTTGAAAAAATCTAGCAACCAGGGCCAAGAACAAGATCGAAGCTGGTAGCTTGAGAAGTCTCCAGTGCATCATCCCAAAAAGGTTATGATGAATTATAATCTCCGATGAGCAAATAAAAATGGCCAATCAACTAGTTGCTGACAATGCACTTTGTTCAAGAAACTAAAGACATTGCAAGGTTTAGTCTCAAGAGAGACTCACATCCTAGATAAGGACTATGGTGACAAATCAAGTCTTTGTTGGTGTGGAGAAGACCAAAGCAGTCATTGTGTCTAGCCACATGATTAAGTCCTATGTATATCGCATCTACAAAGGAAAAAGGACACACGGTGCTTGCCTTTACACCTAAAAGACATGAGAGAGAGAGAGAGACAAAAGAAAGTAAAGAAAGCTTTATTAACGTCTTTTAATGCCAGAAGGCATATAAGACAAAGTAAGTACATCTCAAGTGTGATAGATACTGAACGGAGCATATAAATGTCTCCATAATCAAACAACAACAACAACTAGATATTAACCTAACAAGACTAAACAACTAAAGTAACTCATCTACCCTCAAGACATAAAAGTCTGAGATATGGTACATCGGGAATCATATAACTAAGGCTGTACAGTAACCATCTGAGCTGTAGGATAGACCGTATCATGTCACCACAGGAGCACTGCTGAAAAAAGCAATAGAAGATGATGATGAAGATGCCCAAACTGACGAGGAGGGCCGGCGTATGTGAGCTCTAGATAGGCGAAGTCTTTGTGTAGCCATAGTGTATGGTCTGGAAACAATACGCTGTCGGCGATCACGGTGAACATCTCGAGATAAGATATCTGACTCATCCTCAGACAAAATGTCGGCATCATTATCTACTTTGGAACGTCTCCTAGAGAAAAAGGAGGTAATCTGGGTCTGCTGGGGGTCATGGTATCAATCACGATCTCTCTGACAAATATCTCTACGGAGGAGGAACATCTCACGCAACATCAATGCAACACATCGAGGATCAACATATGAAATGAGTGAACGCAATGTAACTAGAGTATCACGGAAGGGACAGTGATAACGTCCACGGATCACATAATAGATGGGGCATCTAAAAAGAAAATGCTCCTCTGACTCCACCTCCCCTAATGTACACATTTGACAAAGTCTGCTCGTGTGAGGGATTCTCTGGAAACGCTCGGTCTCCACATATAGCTGGTGTGAGGAAACTCGGAACTGACCCAGTGTAAATCGAAAGCAATGTGAAAGTCCACTATCCAGGTAACGAGGCAAAACTGGGACTCCAACACTGTCTAGCTCTAGGAAACTGGAGCGATAAAAGTTTGGTTTGACCCCGAAAGGCCCCTGCCATGTCACTCGAGAATACGCTTGATAAATAACCCTCTTGATGTACTGATGGGATCCCTTTGGTAGATCAGAGATATCCATGTCGTATGTACGTAAGAGACGAGAAGCCTGGGAGTACCATGATAGTTGATGACCCTGATAATGAAGCTGCTGAGAAGAGAGAAAAGCTATATAGGGATAACGTGAAGCTAGAAGACTCGACACTCTCTGGATGTATGTGATCAACCTGAAAATAGCCTCAACTCGGAGTGGAATAACAGCAAATTCAGCAAGTATAATCTGGTGAGGAACAGATGGCTTGGCCATGATCATACGTGCAAGCATACTGATCTGTAGATGAGAAATGTTAGTCCACTCTGACTCGGGAATCCCAATGCACCAGGCCTCCGCTGCATACATAGTTGTGGATAGTGTCAAATAGGTCACACTTACTCGGGGCATCCCGAATGTGCTTCCTGAAACAGAAACGCTCGAGACTAACCAACGAGGCATGACCCTTACGTAGTCTAGCTATGGCGGCGTGTCTCATACTGAAAGCAAGACCAGTGAAGGAAATCCCCAAATAAGTATAAGAGGATACCACATCAAGTGGGTGTCCCCCTAGAGTGAACACCTATCGCTGCATAAAGGTCCTGGAGGTATTAAAGATCATGATATGGGTTTTCCTAGTATGCACAGTCAAACCAAATAAGTCACCAAAGACCTGTAATGTATCCAAATGTTGTTGCAGCCCCGCACCAGAAGAAGAAAGCAATGCCATGTCATCAGCATAAAGTACAATAGAAATGAGTATATCACCAAGCCTGCAACGAATACCACCATCTTGATTGATGGCCCTCTCAAGCTCATCAATGTACAAACCAAAGAGCGTGGGGGAGAGGGAGCACCCCTACTTCACCCCAATAGTACTCCTAACTCTCTCAGAAAGACCCTCCTCCGATCTGAAGCATCCCCAAACCTGCTCATATAGTGCCATGACCGCCAATATGGTATCAGTGGAAAAATCAAGATCCCTCAACCTCTGGATGAGCATATGACGCGGGACCAAGTCAAGCGCTTTCCGGAAATCCACAAAACAACAATAGACTCTCTCATGTCTGGACCTGGCCTCCTCAATGATAGCTCGAAGTGTGAACACATGATCAGTGGTGGAGTGTTGTGTCCTGAAGCCAGCCTGCCCCAAATCATGTAATAGACGTGTCTCTGCCTCACAACTGATCGATGTCTGAAGGATAGTGCCATAAAGCTTAGCCACAATGTGCCCAATCATAATGGTACAATAGTTGTCGGGTTTCATGGGGTCACCACTCTTATGAATGGGGTGGATGATATTAGTACACCAAGGGAGGGGAAATCCATAAATGACGGCTTGATTAAGGAGTGAGGCTAAAACAGGTGAGAGTATATCATAAGCATGGATCAGGAGTTCGGCCTCTAGGTCTTCTATATCACGAGCACGATGGGTCTTCATTTTCTCAATGGCAAGAGAAACCATAGTCGGGGTGAAAAAGGAGAAGGTGGAAGGACGAGGACATATGACAATTGGGTCAGTAGGAAAGCATAGAGTAAAGTGGCATATTCAATCCAACAGCGTAAATCTTTCAGCAAAGGAGGTGGAGCGCGGGGGATAAACTCACGCTAGAATGCACCAAATGAGGAGCTACATAGAAGATCTACCAAACGTTTCCCTTCAGAAGTGTCATATATACGTTTTTTATAGTGACAAGTATATCTTGAGCACGGAGAGTTAATTTGCGAATGGAGTTGCTTGCAAACATCATCATACCAAGGCTGATGAGGATGACGAGATTTTAGGCACTTGGATCTTTTACGATGTTTCGATAGGAAGGCCATAGAGGCAACAGTATGAAGAACTGTGGTGAGGAACAATGCTTGGGAGTGGAGTGGACTATGATAAGGAAAATCTCGGAGTAGGAAAGAGAGAGCATCTTGGTAAAGGTGTGTGTAAGCGTTATTAAATGTATACTTAGGGGCGCGATCTGTAGGAGAGGGATTAGATGGGGAGTGATCAGGTACTAAGCCCAGATTAATGGAAAGAAAGGAATGGTCAGATAATGTAGTGGGAGAAACAACAAAGTCAGATAGAAAAGGTATAAGAGATGGAGAACCCATAAAATAATCCACGACACTATGCCCACCACTATGGGGGTGGCAAGTATAATCAGCAGATCTCAGCCAGCAGGATAAGCCATTGAAACTGACAAGCTCATGGGCCTCACCTAGTAAAAGAAAGTGCTCACCATACGTAGAGACCGGGCCACCATCATCAGCAGATATCTTATCAATCCCCATATCCATACTATCCATGGCATGCGTCCTCAAGGGATTATCAGTGATCGTATGAAATGACGTCACCCGCCAGAAGTATATAACCAATAGCAAACTGCCAGATACAAATCCCTATCAAGCCCAATACTCTTGCCACGAAATCGAAGCCACATGTAGCATGCATGCTCATCCTGTCGAACCAAATCAATGATAGGCTGTAATGAGTCCCTATATAAGCATGCAACTCCACCGGAACCTCTGCCTCCTACAGTTCTAGTCTCTGATCGAAAAGCCGAAAACCATCTGAATCCATGAAACTCTGGTAGCCCTCGAAACTGACTCTCATGAGTCTCAGTGAAAAGAAGGATGTCCCCCTATGTTATGAAGTCTGCTATATCTCCTGCGGCTGCTAAAGAATGGATGCCGCTACAATTCCATAGACCAGTACGTAGATGATGTGGGTGATGTGGATGGGGTCTCGGGCTGCTCCTACGCCCGAGAGCCCCAACTTCCTAGGCACTAGAGGTAGATGGACCACAATCCAAGTATCGAACCTGACCATCCCGATAAATAGCAAAACGTTCCGATGCTTTAGCCTCCTGAAAGATTTTCTTGCGTTCCTGAACCTGGATAAAAGTAAGATCCTCATCCAAGAAAATCTGTGTGCCTCTTAATTTAGACTTGAGTCTCAGTACTTTGGTTCTTTCTTCTTTTGTTTTGAAACGAATAATGAGAGTTGAATTGTCTTTTTTGGTACGCCAAGCATTATCCACTCTCAAAGTAGTATTTAAGAAGGATGTTGCTTCTTTCACAGCATCATGAGTGTCGAGAACACCTCGAACTCGAACATTGAGAGCTTTGGAATCACGTAATTATTCTTCAGAGATGGTAGCTGAGATAACAGTAGACATATGAGCCGTATTACCTTCTTCTTTATGAAATAAGGAAGCCCAAGTTTTTGTAGCCTCCTTATGTTCACTCAAGTGACGTTCTAGCTCATCAATTTTGCTTGTCATTGGGGATGGCGTTCCTTCCAATGTCTGGATTTTCTGTTTGAGAGCCATGTTGTCCTGGAGCAACGTGGACATAGTCAACTTAAGCTGTTGTACTTCGGATCGTAGCGCATCCACCTCCGCTTTTAGGTAGCCCTCAAATGCTTTCCTTGGCGTGTAGATGTCGTCTCCGTAAGGAGCATTTTTGGTAGAGCATGATAGGTAGGCAGCAGACGACAAGGGAACAGAAGGGATGACTGTCCCCCAGCGATGGAGTCAACTACAGCAGCAATGGAGACATTCCCAGCAGCACTGTAGTTTGAGCTATTTTCATCATCGCTGGAGGAGGTCATGCACTGGGGGTATTGGGGCCAGACAAGGAGACATTCGTATTGGCAGCAGCTGTATTGTCCACGATGTGGGGGACAGGTTTGGAGACAGATGTACTAGCGATGGAAGTGCTAGAAACAACGTTGGAGGCAGATTCATGAGCGATGGAAGCAGGGTCTGAAGCAGCAATGGAGGCACTGGAGGCAGAGTTTGAAGCAGCGATGGAGGAGATGGAGTCACCCAGTTCAGGTGTGTGGGCGATGGAGATAGGGCAAGTGCCAGAACCATTGGAGAGAGGTCGGGAGCGTGGGGAGCTAGCTCCCCCCCTCTTACGTGGAGCCATATAGAGGGAGCCACCACAAGATCTAGGCTAGGCCGCCATGGAGAGCCAGCGAGAGAGAGGAGGAGAATTAGAATTAGAATTATTATTATTAACGTCTTTTGGTGCCCAGGGGCACATAAGACAAAAGAGAGTACAAAATGTGAGAAGCATTGTCCGCATAAGGACTTATTTACCAATGAAAAGACAGTAAAACTAAAACTAAAATATCGATCTCTCTGTCTCTAAGAGAAAAAGTATCCAAGCTTGACCACCAGCTGGTGAGGGTACAAAGCAAGAGCTTAACCACCTGCTCCGCGGAGGAAACTAGCTACGAGCAAGCCGAAAGTAATGAGTGATGGTAGTAGTGGGTCGTGATGTAGGCTGGTGGGAGGCGTATGAAGATCTAGTAGCACTGGATCGAGCCGAAACTCTCTGTGTCTTCGATCTTCGGACGGGGACGTCAAAATCCGCAACCGAAATATCCACTCTGTCTCGCTTCTGGAAGAACTGAGTAATGTGAGCCTGACTGGAATCCATATCTGAGAGCGTAGGTAGAAGTGAAGCTCGTAAAATATACATCTCTCTCAAAAGAAGACCCACACATCTAGCATCTGGATACTCGAGGAAGGAGCTCAACGTGAGGGGAATATCTCGGTATAAACAATGGTATCGTCCTCTAATCTCATAGTATACTGGGCAGCGAAAGATGAAATGAAACTCATCTTCCACCTCCTGAAGAGAACAAAGCTGACATATCCGCTGCAATCTGGGAGTGTCTGTGTATCTACCTGTCTCGATAGCAAGCTGATGAGAAGAGACTCGAAGCTATCCTATACGATATCTCAGACCAAAAGATAGCGTCTGTGTAAGATAAACTGGAAGAATAGGCAAGCCCGAAACGTCCAGCCGTAAAAGATGTGTGCCATAATAATGTAGCTTGACCCTATCTGGATCAGGATGTGACCATATAGTGCGTATGTAGCTCCGGTAGATCTGTTGTCTGATATAAGCATGGGTTCCATTCGGAAGATCAAGTGCGGATAAACCCCAAGTCTGAAGAAGGGCTGAGACACTGCGATACCAAGAGTGCTTGGCTCCCTGATCTGCAATGGTACAAGATGAAGTGAGAGCAGCAACAATGTATCTGGAGGTATCTAGATCTGATACCCTGTGAAGAAAGGTGATGATCTGAAACATAGCACCAACAACTAATGGAGGAGAAGCAAACTCGGCTAGTATGATATCATGTGGTACTGAGGGCTTAGCCCGGATTATCCTACTGAGCATGAGAATCTGGATACGAGTAAGATCTCTCCATGTATCGCGTGATAAATCAAGGCACCAAGTCTCAGCCGAATATAGCACAACTGGGGAGACAGTAGCAGAAAATAGTAGGCATCTGGTAGCAGGATCCTGCACATAATAAGTAGAGCAAAATCTCTCCATATGCACAAGAGCGGTATGCCCCTTGCGGAGCCTGGCGGTGGCTGCTGGTCGAAAAGTGAGTAGCGGACCAGAGAAAAGAACTCCCAAATAGGTGTAGGAGGTCACGATCTCAATCGGTAGCCCGTCATAATAGAAAATCACATCTCTCATATGCTGTCTGTTGGTGTTAAACACCATAATCTTAGTCTTCTTAAGGTTAACCATCAATCCCCAACGCTGGCAAAAGTGATGTAAAGCAGAAAGGTGACTCTGTAAACCAGCTGCAGAGGATGAGAGAAGAACCACATCATCAGCGTACAAGAGAATGGGGATAATAATGTCTGCTAGGGGACAGCCCTCTCCACCTTCCTCGCGAATAATCCGCTCGAGGTCATCTATATATAGTGCAAAAAGAGTGGGTGATAAGGGGCAACCCTGCTTCACCCCAATGGTAGAATGTATCTGTGAGGACCAGCCACTACCATCTCTGAAACGTGCCAAGACTCGCTCATATAAAGTAATGATCGCAGCAATAGTATCCTCTGAAAAGCCAAGTGAAGACAGTCTCTGGAAAAGATGTCGTGGAACAGAGTCAAAAGCTTTGCGAAAATCCACAAAGCAACAGTAAATTCTCTGTTTCCGATGTCGAGCCTCCTCAATAATGCATCTCAAAATGAAGATCTGGTCTGAAGTAGAATATCCCGGTCTGAAACCAGCTTGACCCATAGCGTGTAAACCCTCAGTTTCAGCAAATGTTTCTTGAACGTCTCTTGATGGACTAGGGAAGCTACTGTTTCCTCATCTAACTCTTGTAATGTCTCAATATGTTGTTGCATAGATTCCTTTATCTCTAATTCGTGTTTCATGGCAAATCTTAGCGTCAGTAGCTCTATTTCTATGGATAACACACATTCTTGTCCATAGAGTAGAAAGAATGGTGTATGGTTTGTACTAGTTCTAAAAGATGTGTTATAGGCCCATAATGGTGCGGTAGTTTCCTACATTCATAGGATCACCTGCCTTGAGGATGGGGTGAAGGATATTAGTACACCAAGCCGTAGGAAAACCAGAAGTAACAGCTGTGTTAAAAACATGAGCAATGTAAGGGGAGATGAGATGTGCTACGGGCTTTAGGAAGTCTACACTTAAGGAGTCATAGTCAGTGGCTTTATTTAGTTTGGCATGTTTAATGGCGTTTTCAACCATGTCAGGGGTGAAAAGTGAGCAGTGGTCAGGTCTCGGTGAGAGTGAGGTAGGAGGAGAGTCCGTGGTATATAAGTCCGTGGCATACTCGATCCAGGATTCGATGGCTATGGGGGCCAATGTTGAAGAGTGTCTGGTGAAATGTTTCCAGAAAAAAGAGGAGGAGGGTGAATCTAAAGAGTTGATCATTTTTTGGCAGAGTGATTGTAGGTACTTGATCTTCTTTGTTCTGGTGGTTCTATGATATTCTTTCTGGCATTGTTTGAGTGTGGCAGGGGAGTGTGACCTGGAATATGTCACATGATTGTGAAGAGAGCGGCATTCTGCATCATACCATCTGTTGTGAACACTTCTGTGAGATGATGTCGTTTTGGTGGGGAAGGATGAGGAAGCAGCAGCTAAGAGGGATGTAGAGAGAAAAGTGGCTTGCTGGTCAATTGGTGCCATGAACGGGAAGTTAGCGAGTAGTTGGGATAAGATTGTGGTGTAATTAGGGAATCCAGATTGGGTGAAAGGAATACGTTTATGAGTGGGAAGAGAGCAAGAAACTTGCAAAGAAGAGGTTATGTGACCAAGTGAGATGTGTAAGAGTGAGTGATCGGAAATGGTAGGGGGTGTGATGGAGAAATCAGAAATGTGAGAGATCAAAGCAGGTGATCCAATGAAGTAGTCGACCACACTATGTCCTCCACCATGAGGATAGCATGTATATGCTGATGAGGAAGGCCACTGTGTGAGGCCATTCAAAATGGCAAGAGCGTGTGTCTCTGCTAGAGTGATCAACTGCTCCCCGAAAGATGTAGCTGGAGTGTCTGCATCCTGTGATACCCGGTCTAGCCCCATATCCAAAGGGTAAAGCCTGAGAAGATCCGTAGCTGCATGAAATTCGGTTTGTCTAGAGCTTGTGCGGGCGTTGAAATCACCTGCTAGTAAAATGGAACCCTGCTGAGAAAAGATAGCAATATCATCTGAGAGAGCCTGAAAAGGGTCCCCGCCAAACTCAGCAAACACTGAGGTCTGTGGAGCAAAATAGCATACAGCTATATAGATGTCCTGAGGTAATCCCAATAGTGAGCCAATAATGTGTAACCAAATATAGCGAGCGTATGGATCTTGTTAGACCACCCTTTTGCCCAGTGCTTTGGCTTTGCTGAAAACCTTCCTCCTTTCGGCAACTTGCATCGGTGTGAGATCATCGTCCATGAAAATAAGGGTACCTCTTAGCCTAGCTTGTACCCTAAGGGCAGCTTGTCGTTCTTCTATTCCCGTGAATCCTATGATGAGTGTAGATGGATCTCTTTTAGTTCTCCACGCTCTTTCCATTCCGTTGTGATGGTGGAAAAGTGTATCCGTGAGGAAACTGGTTGCTTCGGTAATTGGAGCCTTAGTACCTTCAATGTCTCGCACCTGAACATTCATAGATTTATACTTCGGCATTTCTTCTTCGGATATGGTGACTAAGATGACGCTATTGAAAGTGTGTGTACATTCTTTACCGTCTTCTTTGAATAGAGAAACCCATGTTTTGGTCGCCGCCTTATGTTGCTCAATCCGTTCCTCCAATTCTTGGATCTTTGTGTTGGTGGTGCTGGCTGGTTCTTTCCTGCTCAAGGCCTCTTCCAAAGAGATGATCCGGGCCGTCAAAGTTTGCTTCTCGATTGCCATAGCTTGTATTGTGGTTTTCACTTGACCCATTTCAATCCTTAGATAGCTAGATTCCAGTGAAATCTGCTCCATGCAAGAGAGAAGGTACTGTTCAAATGCCTTCGTAGGAGAGTAGGTTTCTTTAGGGAATGAGAGGATATATTGAGAGGGGGCAGGGGAACCAAGGAGGGAGGAGAGGGGCGGGGGGGGGGGGGCGGGGGGGGAGGCAAGCACTTGCTGGGCAGCCAGCGCTGCCTCAGCAGTCAGGGAAGAGGGCAGCGAGGGGTGGGAGTGATATGGTCAAGCAGCGAGGGGGTGGGAAGGGCCAGCGAGGGGGTGGGAGTGATCTGGACAGGCAGCGAGGGGGTGGGAAGGGCCAGCGAGGGAGGTAGGGGTAGACAGCGAGGGGGTGGGAAGGGCCAGCGAGGGGCTGGGAGAGGTAGGGGTAGACAGCGAGGGGGTGGGAGCAGGCAGCAAGGGGGTGGGATCAGGAGGCATTGAATGTGAAGGAGGGGAGCAAGGGCTCCCCTTTTTCTTGGCCATGGAGCGTGGAGAAAGGGCGCTAGCAAGCAGCCATCCGAGAGAGAGAGAGAGAGAGAGAGAGAGAGAGAGAGAGACTCCATAACAGTCTCCAACAATCTATTGCTCAATGAAGACTATGATACAATACGAAATGTTTCGAGTTTAATATACTACTTAAAGAAGCGTGCAAGGCATCAATTAATTATGACTATTATCTAACTCTCACGTAACTCCCAATAACAATCTAAACTTCTCAAATGTGTCATTGCTGAATCCATTCATGAGTATATTCTAAGATCATTTGTGAAGCAGTACATGAGTTGCACTTTAGTACATGAGTTCCCTTGCTTGTACTTTCTCTCAAATAAAGTGATGGTGAACCTCAATTTGTTTAGTTTCAGCACGAAGCATTGCTTTTTTAGCACTCTTTCATTGTCATAGAAAGTAGAGTTGTTTCACTTTAATTTACTTGAATTGATTTAGGAATCTTCTAAGCTATATAAATATTAGAATCTCATACAACACTAGTGACTGTTGTACATTCGACTTCAGTGCATGAAGGAGCAACAGTGAGTTGCTTTTTATTTGCCCACGAAACTGCACCAAAAGAGAAAACATAACCTAAAATAAACCTTTGAATTCTCCACACAATTTTCCCAATCTGCACATAGTAGCTTCGAAGTTTGATACCACAGTATGCTTCATATTCAAGACCATTATTGTGACATATCAAAGTATTCTCTTAGCAGCTTGCCAATGTATGATCAAAGTATTCCTTAGCAGCTTGCCAATGTGTTTGTCTTGGATCAGCCACGAATTGGCTTACCATGCAAACAACGAACGAAATATCTAGTCTAGTGAGAGCAACATAGATGAGGGTATTAATAACCTCATTTACAATATATTCAATATCAAAAGATCTCAAATTTGTGTTTGATTCAATAGAATTATTTGTAGATTCACAATAAGGCATGTTGTGTTTTTTAACCTCATCTACGAACTTGCATTGGTTCAGAAAAGTACATTGTCCACCTCCATATTGGTGCATGCTCATTTTGTATACTTAAAGCTGCATCACCTTTACCATAGTAGCATGAGTGGCAAAATAATTAGACAACGATAAATGCACATGCATACTTGACAACCTCTGCAAGCATATGAAGAATCAGAAACTTACCTGCCATTTTGAAGTTTTTTGAAATCAATCTTTTCAACCGCCAATAGATTCACATTTGATAGAGTAGCTGAATTTCAAAAGCAACAACAAACAAACAATAGTAAACACACATCCAAGCAAAATCCAAACATCGGCATCATTAGGAATAGTTTGATTCTATTGCACCACTACCTGAAAATTGTCATTCATTCACCATCTCATACGTTATGACACAGATTTCACCCAAAACTTCAAAGAAAATCTAAATACCAAGTCAATTTATACTAAAGGAAAGAATATATCACGAAAAGCCAAGCCACATGAAAACCAATTGAAGTTGACCTTCCTTAAATGCGACAATAGAATGGGCATTATGAGAAAAATCACTGCAAACAGACCACTGCAAGTTATCAAAGCTTGCGCTCCCGATCTGTATGAGTGCCTGGTTCCAAAGGCCTTCCAGTGTGAATTATTTCCAGTTCCAATTAATCTCACTGCCATCTCTGAGCCGAAGCTTGAGGAGGTAGGAAGTCGAACACTTCCCAGCCTCGCTCCACTTCCGACATTAAATTGCCATGCACTATCTGGGGCAGCAAGCAACCTCTTGCCTAGATGTGGCATGATAGCTGCAACCACAAGTCACGTCCCAATTAGCTCCTCTGGCCTGATTCCTGAACCAGGCACTCATAAGATAGGTTGCAGGTGAGTGAATGATGTGGAGAGTTTTCGTTGGGCCAGAGATGAACAAGCTAAGAAAGGTCGAAGGTAAGTGGATGATGTGGAGAGCCTGAGATGAACAAGCTAAGATAGGTTGCAGGTGAATGGAGGATGTGGCAAGTTTTCATTGGACCTAAAAGAAATAAACTAAGATAGTCGATACGAGAACCCGAAATGACCTTATGTGATTGAAAGCCTGCAATATTCTTATTATTGCATTTAACCTTCACCTGACCAAGGCCAATGCAAACCGTACAACTTTGATATATTAGCTGATAATGACCGTACACGCTTGATACATTAGGTGATAAGGCCTCAGGTTGAGGAACAAATCGAATAAGCAGGAGGACAAGATTGGTTCAAAAACCGGAAGGCCATGGCGTAAGAGCATCTAATTCATGATGATAGCCTGAATGATTGAATCATCAGAAAATAGATAGAATAGTTAATAGGATCTAAGTTACAATAATTCTAAGACAGGCTGATTTTATATCAAACTAAAAAATATCTAATTGCAAATGGATTTCGGTTTTCAAAATCCGGTTGTAGATATCATATAGTCTCAAGAATTTCGTATTGGAAACAATTTCTTCACGCGTTTCTACTTCTATAAGAAACTATAAGATAACAAATCGATTCATGGTGAAATCTTGATTGGTCCAAACAATCTTTGGCAGATTTAGAAAAGTTACAATACCTCCTCATCATTTCTGGTGGATCTTCAGTGAATGAAATACAAACCAGGCTTCGATGATTAGAGAAAGAAGATTAAGAATTGCAAAGCTAACATGCTTTGGCAGATCAAGACTGGTTACAATAAATCTCCATGATTTTTGGTGGATCTTCCGTAAATAAAATACGAACCAGGCTTAATGCTTAAAAAAATAAGCTGAGAATTGCAGAATTTGACAGATTTATACTGTTTACGATAAGTCTGTAAAGAAATTACAAAGCAGGCTTTAATGTTTAAAGAAATAAGTTCAAGAATTGCAAAAAAACGCTCAGATGGTGCAAAGGCCTTAGCTCTTTCCAAGGAAAAAGCACATGAGGTATGAGAAAACAGGATACAGCAACTGTCAGCATGAGAAATCAGCAAAAAACAATGAAGCACATTCACTTACATGCCATGGCGCTGCAGATGTGTGGCGTTCTTTGAGGCAGTGGAAGAGAAAATGAGGTTTCATGCATTCAATGTCGCTGATTTCTACATTTCTCGAGTGTCCTTTACGTTTTTTGATTCCAGGGAATATTAATATTCAGATATAGTCCTCCAACCAAGGACTTTTAAGGGTTCAAGGACTGAAGCTATATATATGAGAGGACCTAATCTAAGGTCTTACACTAGGTTAGTGATCTCATCTAACCCATGTGATGAGCTTACAAGCAACCATGGAAGTCACACTTAGTATGTAGGAGCTACAAGAAAATCAAGGTTATTTCTCTACAAGTGCTTTAAGGGATGTTGGTGGCAGGCTCATGAGGTGTCACCCGATGTCGTTTAGGAGTACCACTGCGGGTGGTGGAGGATTGGGAGATGTGAGGTTGAAAGAGTTTTATTGGCAGTCGAGAGAACCGGGTTTGGAGATAACATTGGTGAGGATTAGATGGTGTCGAAATGGAAGAGGGTGGGGGATGTCGGAGTGTGGAGGAGATGAGGGGTTAGATTGTTGGGTTGTCCCTCTTTGATCTTGGTCATGAGGCGCTCCCCCTTCTTGTGAATCGGGGCCTTGTTGTTGATCTTGGTATTGACTATCCATGGTTGATGCTGCTGAGTGGTCGAATAGATTCCCTGGACCCGCTTCTCATCTCCCTAATCATCTCGTGGTTGTGGACGGATGTGGAATTGTTGATGTTGGGCATGATCAAAAGGTGGTATTTGTTGTAGCTGCTTGATTTGCTCTTCCAGACGTTGGATGTGGTTATTTAGGGCAACCAGTTAAGAGGAAGTGCTCTATTGGAGCTGTTGCGCCTCTGCCTTAAGCTTTTGTCCTAACTGTTGATATGCATAAACTAGAATTATCGTGCCCTCCGAGATAGGTAGTGGAGCATATCGTTGAAAATCAATTTGAGTGAGTTGTCCCATCATAGCGGCACGTAATTCCTGGTTAGAACTGGTTTTTGCATCTAAGAGTCATTGGAGCTGACTCAGCTGGTTGTCTTTCTAGGTTGCGTCGACTTGGAGCTGCTCCACGAGTGCTTGCATTTGGGCCATTTGGTCGAAGGTGAGTTCTTCGTCTTAACGTACGGGTGCTGCTTGTTCGTTAGCGTGCTTGTGACGCATCTTGTAATTGGTTGGTGAGCGTGATATTTTCTTGAATAGTATTGCCCCAGTAGGTTTGATATTCGGAAATTACCTGGGCAAGGTATTTACGTTCTTCGTAATTTGCCCAAATTGTCTTCTGTACTAAAGGGAAGAGGTCGTCCCAAGGACCCAAGTAAGGAAGTGGTTCAGATAGGTCGGGGTAGTTTTGCTGAGTATCAGTGTATTGAGGGATATAGGGTTCATGTCATGGAGCGAATTGTGAAGAGCTGGGTTGGTCCTGGATAGGTGTAGTTAGTGGAGATTCAGTGGTGGTAAAAGGAGTGGAAGAAGTGGTGGTAACCGTTGTTTGAAGGAGTTGGGCAGCGAAAGAATCGGAATCAAAATTAAAATTGAATGAAGTTGAGGGGTTGGTGGTTATAAGTGGGGGTTGTCGGTGATGGTAATGTAACGGGAATGGCGATAGGTGTCGTAATGGGGAGTGAGGTGGATGTGAGAACCGTAGTGGTAGTTACTCAAATGGCATCAAGTGAAACTCCCTGATCCACGCTGGAGTCGGTTGTTGTGTGACCTGTCATGTTGTTGTTGTAAGTGTTATGTTCGTGTCCAGTATGTGGGATTCAGAATAATTTATGGCATGGATAGTCGGTCACTCCAGTGTATGCGGTTATTTGTTATGCCTCGTCATTCCGGGCTTGGACGATAAAGTAATTAATAATCATATGATGGTGCCCAGACCTATAATTGGACATAGGAGCACTTGCATGGTGTTTGACTGCTATAATTTAAGAATAGGAGGTCAATTGCTATTCCAGGTTGCATGGGGATCCTAAGAGGAGTATTCTCTCCTCATGGGAGAAAATATATACTAGTGAAAACTCGCCCATCTACCTATTGGAAACTAGTGGAAACTCATCATCTACCTATTGGAAACTAGAATATATACTAGTGGAAACTAGTATATATTAGTGGAAACTCGCCCATCTACCTATTGGATTTTCGGATCCTTGTTGCCAGGAGCCTCTCCTCTCTTGCATTCATTCACCATGGCATGAGGGTGAAGTGGTTAGGGTATTGAATAGCCATTTTCAATTGGTTGGGTGGTTTTGCTCCACAGGTGTCCTTTTGGTTGCTTGCAACAAGATCTAGTCGGATTTTCACTAGGATATCCTTACAGTGGTATTAGAGCAAGGGTTTGCATCAATCGGAAGGTGGAGCTGCTTCTTATTTTTTCCAAGCTTTTTGGTGGTTTCTCCTTGCTTGTTATTTCCAGGTGGTGGAATTGATCTTCAAGTAGGTGGCTTCTTTGAATTTGGTGTACTTTCAGCCTATTGATCATGATTATGGATTTTCATAGATTTTGATGGAAATCAATGAATTTTGACGGTTTTTTGTGATTTTTCATCTAGAATTGAGAATTTTGGCTTGGAATTTATCATTGCTACTGATCTAGTACGTTTTTCAGATTGTACTTGTTATTTTATAGTCCTTATTGATTGGATCTAATGTTTGCATGTCGGTTGAAAAGTCAAAAGGGTGCTTAAAGAGTGATTTCTAGCCAAAAAATAATTTTTGGACTAGAAATGGGCTATAAGAACCATAATTGACTAAAATCAGAACTTGTAGTGCTTGCATGTAATGGATTTATAGGGATTTGGCTTTGATTGCATTTAATTGTGAATTTGATCCACAAATGTTGGTCAAAATTGGTCAAAAAACCATGGTTTTTGGACTAATTTTGGAGATTTTCATAAAATTCAAAGCCAATATTTTGCATGAACATTTCAGAGGTGTAAAGAAGTTGTCCTAAGGCTTTCATAAAGTTTGGTTAGGATTGGACACCATTAAGGGTCATAGTGTATTTTTGAGGACTTTTGAGCATGAATACTTATCAAATGGTGGTCTGAAACTGTTAGATCTCATTACAAGCCTAAAGGTATGATGTAGACAGCAAAGTTCCTTCGATTGGAGCCTCGGAGAAGATCAGAACGATCGTCGTAGGTGGATTCCGGGGAGAATTCACAGAGAAACTTGTAGTTTCGGTGGTTTTGGTGAAATCATCGATGGTGGCCTCATAATTCACTGTGTGGACAGTCGTTTGGCACAACGAGGCTTGCATAGGTATGCAAAGAGCAGTGACGAGGAGCCACAACAATTTACAGGATCAAATTTGGTTGAAAACAGAGGAAATTTGGGAAATTGTCAGTTTCGTGGGGTGTTGATGGATTTCTGAGAACATAGACTTGTTTGCAGTCAATACCGCATCAATTGGAGAGCTGTAAATTGGATCAAATCACTAGAAGTAGGGCGACCTCAGTGGGCTAGGCAACTACAAGAGGAATCTCAGAGAAAGCCTTGAAAAAGTTCATAATATCCTTCTCTTCAAAGCTACTAGGGTTTGTAGGCGGAAAAACGTAAGGCTTTATAGGAGCCTGTTTCAGGATCTGTAAGAAGCTAGAGGCAGGCGTTTTAATAAGGCAAAGCAACTCTCAAGTGGCCACAGATAGCCACCAAGGCCATCTTTACAGAGGTTTCCATACATGTTAATGTTATTCTAATCCTAAGACACATATTTGGTTTCACACAATGGGCAAGAACATGTATTGGAAAAAGCTAATAAGAAACTATTTAAACTCTAGACGTCATGAAAATTTTTGGCCTTGTCTTACAAAGGCAATACTGTGTGTTCAGGTCGGTCAATGGAGTTTATAACAAAGTGAAAGTTAAAACATATTATATGGTTGTTGTCTTAAATAGTATCAAATATGGTCAAAGCTCAAATGTTGTGTTTTGTTTTCTTTTCTTTTTGACTTGAGCTATGAAATTGTAGTTATTACACCTTTTGTGACAGATATAATTCATCAATAAATCATCAATAAGTTTTCACCAATAAGAACTGATCTCTATCAAATTAAAATTTTACGATTGTGTTTTGTTTTGTAGAACATATAGACAATGTCTTCCATATTGGATGAAGAAATGATTGAATTTTCAAAGATGCGTCTTGAAGATTACTTTATTGATGGTTTGTGATCATTGAAATTGCGAATATTGAGAAATTGAGATTCCAAGAAATTGAGAAACTAAGATTCTGAGAAATTGAGATTCTGAGAAACTGAGATTTTGAGAAATTGAGATTCTAAAAAACTCAGATTATGAGATTTTCATCGTGAATGTTGTGAATAGTGATCGTGAACATTGTAAATACAAATATTGAATACTGATGTGAAATTGTAAATATTGAGAAACCTATATTATGAAATACATGAATATTATAAATACGTGTTGTGAATATTGATCATGAATATGATTTTGAATATTCTTGAATACTAAAATATTCTACAACGTAATTGTGATTAATATGGACTTTTGTAAATACAAATTATGAATGTTAGAACGTGACTATTCAAAATAAAGATTGCGCTTGCTATTGTTCGTTACTTGTGGTAAAGTTGTTCTATAGGTTTGAATGAAGACAATGATTTGGCAAGCGACGAGAAGAAAATTTTGATTAGCACAAACAATAAGAACTTGAAAAAGGTCTTCTTCCTCGACAAATTCAAAACCAAAGAATAAGTTTTCCAAAAGCTCTGATGAAAGTAACAAATTGACTTTCGTACAATCTCAAGTTCCGCTAATAGTCCAACTCATTCATTTCAAGATCGACTTCTATAACTTCACATTTTGTCTTAAATTGTCTCTCACTTTTACCTTGAACTTCATTTGATCCATTAGATTTAACTTTTAATATATTCAAAAATTGCAAAAACTTAATATTCACTTAGTACAATACAAGCTAGTCAAGATCATTCACATTTTACAAAATCAAACTATCAATTCATTGCACAAAATAATTTGCCACACTAACACCTCACCTATATTATGTACAACATAATTATGATTATTACCAAATCCCATAACTCATAACCAAAACATAGACCCATTACATTAACTAATAATAAAAATTTCAAATCTTATCAATTTCTTAAAACATAAATTCACATATTTCAAAATCATTATATACACTAATTACACAATAATTTATCTAGGCTCTTCAACAACTCATGGGCACACTTTAATTAGGATTTTAATTGATTCAAACTTTGGGCCATTATTTGAAAAAGCCAACAAGTACAAGAATGGAATCAACATCTTTCTCTAAAAAACAACTTTGTACAAAACTTATAATAAATTGACTCTTAAAATAAATGACAAATATTATAAATCTCATTTAACATTCAAATGTCTGTTAAAAACTTGCAACAAACTACTATCCAAATTTTGAAACTACAAAATAATTTATCACAACAATATAAAAAACACTTTAAACAAATCCTAAAATTTTAGGATTCATGCTATGATGACATGGCAAGGCCTTTGTGGTACAATACCACATCGTTGTGTTTCAAAGGAAAGGCATAATTTTGGCATAAAATTGAATCATTATTAAAAGAGAATATTTGAACAATTACGCAATTTCTTGTGCTATGCTAAATTCTTTTGCATCCTAAACAAAGAAGTGTGCTTTATTCCTTTTGGAAGGCTAACAAGTTATTCCTTTTGAAGAAGCTAATTAGTGGAAACTACTTTTTCTCTTGTGAGTTAAGTCCAACACCAAGATTGACAATCTTGGTAGGCTTAGATCTCATCTGTAAGTCGTAGTCTATCCCTCTCCCCATTGGATCGAAGGGGTTGGAGATCCAAGCCCCTTAGATTACCTTCCAATTTTTGTTTCAAAACATAGGAGAATTCTTCGAATTCAGAAATCTAACCCTTGCAAATTGCATAAAAGTTATGAAAGCTTTTTATGAAAAGGTTTTCCAGTTTCTGCTCGTCATATTTCTTGCAAAAATAGTAAAAAGGTTTCTTTTATCTAGAACCAGGTTAGTAACTCTTAGAAGAATTTGATGATTCACACTTGTTGCAAGAGGGAATATGTGGTATAAGAGTTTGCTTTCCTTCAAAAAAACTAGTGTTTATGGCTCTCTATCATAATAGATTCAAGTGAAAACTTTTGATTCATACATGTTAGTAGGATAGTTATTGATCAAGTAAAGATGTTGTCAATAAAACCCTATATACGAGCATAAAGTATTTGGGGAAATAAAACTAGAAAATGAAACTAAAAGCACACTTGTGACTCGGATTTTGGACCATAGAAGGATGATTAACAAGCAGATTGAGCTCCATTGTTTCCATAACTTTGAGAGGCACAGCTCCCATGCTTTTCTTGATGGCAACTGAGCGCATCTGCTAGTGCCTTTCTTTCAACTGGAATTCTATTTCAGATTCCTACAAAGTGACTAATTGATGACAGGACAGCCGAGTAGCTTGCTGATTGCAGCCTAAGCAGTGATTGTTGTTCCAATAGATCACTACCTGCAGCTCTTCTGTTTTCTAGTCCTCGTCCTTGATCAAGTGTAGGCTTGAAGACTAAGTCTTTTCAAGATCACGGTATCTCCTATCACTTTCTCAATGCTAGCTCTATCATCCCATTAGGTTCAACCAATTCTCTCATAGAATAGAATTTAGTTCATATATCTTTTAATGTTTTGGGGAACATTCCATTTTCCTCACATGAAAGCACTCCTTGAGTATCAAAAAATAGATTTTGATTTGTTGATCCAAAGAAAATCTTAATTTCTCAAAGCACTACAAACTAGTTGGGCTTCCTTGCACTCTCTGACTACTCATGTACTCCATGCTACTTGTAGACAATTGTGAGTTGCTTCATCTAGTTCTAATAGATGATACGTTCCCCTAAAGAAAACAAATAATTAGTTGTAGATCCTGTAGTATCTAGATCACATTGCTAGGGAAAGCCGACATGTCTTGAGAATGGAATCGACAACTTTGATAGAAAATCGATATAACAAAAATTCAACAGGATCAAAAAGTTCTCAAAACCGAGTGCTTTTGAGATATGCAGGATTTTAGACGGTTAAAATTCTATTAGAAGAGAATGTATGACTTTTTTAGAAAAATATTTAGGTAATGCCAGTTATAATCTAAGCCTAATGCCTTAATGGGGGGAAGGTCCTGATCCGAGGCCCTTCCGCCCCACAAGATTGTGCGCCCGAGGGCGGAGGCCCGAGGGCGCACATTCTTTCGCGGGCGGAAGGGCCAAGGAGCCGGCCTTTCCCTTGCGTGAATTTTGTTTTTACATTTTTTTTTACACGCACCTTCCGGTTGGAAGGTGCATGTAAAAAAAAGTAAATTTTTTTTACATGCACCTTCCGGCATCCGGAAGTAAAAAGAATTTGCCCTATAGATTACGTTCTGTGAGGCACCATCATTTCCTTTGTAAACATTTAAAAACTGATTTTTTAAATATAGGTGTTAGGGCCTAGGGCCTTGCACATTTAAGATTCCATTGACATTTGTCGTTGCCTCATTGGAGACGCCGTCCTGCCCAATTAAAGACTTTGAATGCTCGAAGCCTTGATCCTGGGGCTTCTCGAGAAATCGCTAAGCATTCGAAATTTGGCAACTCTGTTTTCAACTTTTCAATGTTCATTTTTCCCGAACTCTGGAGTCTGCACTGTGTCGTGACACTGGAAGGCTAGGACTTTAGACAGTCCCTCCATAGAATTTTTCCTGAGATTTAAGCCTGTCGTTTATCACAAGCATTGGCAATACTTGTTTTCTGCATTGATGTATATGTCCAAGTGATTCTCACTTTGGTTGATCTTGTAAGCGACGTTGTGAGTAATCCGTTGGTTTGCGGCACAACAAGAGGTGTTGGTTTTGTTACTTTTCTCAAAAAAATTAGTTGTCACCTCTTTCTTCTGGATCTCAAATCTGGTGTTACGGGGGGGGAGGTCCTACTCCAAGGCCCTTCCACCCCGGAAGACTGTTGCGCCGGTGCCTCAAAGGGCGCTGGGACTTGAGTGGTTTTCCCAACACGCGCTTAAGTCTAACATTCATCCATCATGCACTTACGTAAAAGCCAACTTAGAAATGTAACAAGCTTAACCATTCAGACTTAAGAAAACTGGAATCCCAACCAACCCGAGAGCCAACTCAGAATTCGTCCCCAAAAGGTAACCAAAGGCAAAGACAAGCCACACATGGAACTCAAGGCATAGTGGTCGCCAAACTGACCAAATGGCATAGCGGCAAGCCACACGTCGGTGACGTGGACCCTTAGACACCGGTGACGCAAAAAGGTTGTAGTAAGGGTCCTTCCACTTGGACCAGTCCCGGAGGTGAAATCGAAATGGTAATCATCCCCAAGGATCAACTTTATTAAATTTGGAAGATGTTACATTCATACATAGATTGACTGGTCTTGGGGCCACCAACACGTGTTGGGCATTATGCCTGGATCGTGCTGGTAGAGGGAGCTGAGACCTGGCGACTAGATTCCTGGCGCTGATTGAGCTGCCTAAGTTTCTGTCTGTCGGACTCCCCCTATAGTTTTGGTGTGATTCGACGCACCCCCTCTATCCTGAAATATAGTGCTTTCTGGTAAAGCACGCTTTTTAGGACTTAGTTTTTATTTTGCTGATTAAGCCTGGCAGAATCAGTTTGGCTCTCGAACATGGGTCCCGAGAGCCGTCCTGGCGGCATAATCAACTTGCTTCTTGACTAGGCCATGACTTGAGCTCCAGAGCTAGCTCATGACTTGTGACTACTTGACTGGCTCACCACAGGTCGGAGGCTTTGTCCTTGATTTCCTAACTCGCTCTGGGATCTTTAGGGAGTGTCACCCCTTAGAGTCTTACAGGGCACCTTGGTGCACCTGAGTCAACTTTACAACATCCTCCTCTCGTTTGAAAAAGTTGATGTCCTCATCAGGGCCAAACTAGACCTAGAACGCATGACACGGGCTTAATTCACCGGGGTAACAACTTTAAATTAAAGATACATTGGCAGTAGCACATGAATAGTGTAGATCAAGTTCACTTACGTAAAACCTGTGTAAAGCTGCAAGTGATTTATTGAAAAACTAACAAAGATACCTGGAAGTTCCTTGAACTTCAGAGTGGTCGTGAGTGTTCATACATGAGACATGCCGCCAGGTACTGCATTGTGTGCCAATCTGGGAAAACGGCTGTTGCGTTGATTTTTCTGCAGGTAATTTTGCAGCACTTCTGGGGCTCCTGCCTTAAGTTTGTCTTCGTACTCCCAAGAAGCCTCAATGAGTGGAGCCCGTAGCCACTTCACTAGATATTTGTGCTGAACACCAATTCACTTTCTATGTGCCAATATTTGTTTTGGTACAAGTTGTCTCTTTGTATCCTCAAGTGCCGTTGGTGGTGACGGAGTTTGTGTTGTTGATCAAATCGCTCATCTGGTTTGTACCGTTTGAGTAATGAGATGTGAAACACATTGTGGATATCCAAGCTGGATGGCAGCGCCAATCAATAAGCCACTGGGTTGATCTTCTTCGTGACATAATATGGCCCAGCATAAGGTCAAACAAACTTATGAGATAAGTCTTTTGGCAACGCGATATTTTTAGTGTTCAACCAAACTTGATCTCCTTCTTTAAATTCCAGTTCTCGTCGATGTGGGTTCACATCAGCTGCCATGCTTCGTTGTGATTGCTCCAAGAATGCCTTCACCTCTGTAAGCTTTATGTGCCACTCATTGATGAATTCCTCCACAGTGGGTACCAGAGTTTCTTGCACGCCTGTACGGCCCGAACCGCGAGAACTGACTGTGCTTACACCTCAAGGGCAGCACATTGACTCATCAAGTCCCCCGTTCTACCGACCACCCCGACCGTGGACGCACCCGTGCTTACACTGTGGGCAGCACCTTGCACAACGGCTGTCCTGACAAATCCCAAAAAGTAGTCCTCCCTGTGAGACTTGCGTAGCTGACCGACTAGTCGGCTCTGATACCACATGTTGTGCTGGCGCCTCAAAGGGCACTGGGACTTGAGTGGTTTTCCCAACACGCGCTTAAGTCTAACATTCATCCATCATGCACTTACGTAAAAGCCAACTTAGAAACGTAACAAGCTTAACCATTCAGACTTAAGAAAACTGGAATCCCAACCAACCCGAGAGCCAACTCAGAATCCGTCCCCAAAAGGTAACCAAAGGCAAAGACAACTAGCTTGGTGATTTTTATGGGCTTTCAAAAGTTGATGCGGCTGGAAATGCGATATAGATGTCACTTCCTTTGTATGTTTTGTTTACAACTCTTAATGGTGTCTTTACAAATATGTTATGCTTCCTTTGTATGTGTTTTTTGTGTTGGATTTCTATGCTCATGACCAAATCCATTCGGTAATGAGCATCTTGAAAAATTCTGACTCAATCGACAAATTTGAGGAAGCCGACAAATCTGACTAAGCCGACAAATCGGACCAAACCAAACAATTTGATGAGGCCGAACTATTTGAGGAGTCCGAACTATCTGACCAGGCCGAACTATCTGATGAGTCCGAACTATCTGACCAGGCCAAACAATCTGATGAGTCTGAAATATTCGACTTTGTTAGCAGGGAAAAGTCAATCCAAGACTTTATGGCAGTTCACCTACTTGTACATAATCTTTATTACTTAAAAGGCGGTTACCAACTACAAGGCGGCTGTAATTAATTAAGTAGGTAGAAAAGCACTAACCTGGAAGACTTAAAATATCTTTCTAGGTAGTTATCTATATTACATTACTGTCTTTGTTCTATTGAACATTAGTACTGTTTATTCATCTTGATTATTGCTGGTAACGGTTGCACTTCTAATCTAGAATCGTCCGTTGTTCTACTTTTGCTGCTATCCCACTGATTTTTGACATGGTATCAGAGCGGGTGGTTTAGTAATCTGCATTTCTATTGTAGGTTATTAATCTTGTTTCTACCAAGACCTCGTTCAGCAAGTGCACAACCAACAATATTCCGATACCGTTGTTTTTACCAACGAGATCTCATTCTATAACAGAATGGATTCATCTTCTAATTCATCTCTGATCGACAAACTCGATAACTACCATCCCTAGAAGCTTAAGATGAAAGTAGTTCTACTTGCTAAAGAACTGTGGGACATAGTTGATGGCAAGGAGGCCAAGCCAGAAGGTGATGCAGCCATCATGAACAAATGGAGATTGAGAGATGGCAAGGCATTTGCCATGATTACTCTCGATATCAAAGACTCTCAAATCAGCCATATACGAGCTGCTCAGACTACTAAGGATGCATGGGACATCCTAGCAACTCTTTATGATATCAAGGATGTCACTCCCAAACTTCATTTGAGGAAGAAATTTTCACTCTAAGAATGTCTAAAGTAGATAGTCTTTTGAGTCATCTCAACACTTTTAAAAATATTAAGGAGCAGATGACTGCAACTGGCTCAGTCATTGAAGATTCTGATGCTATTATGACTCTATTTTCGAGTCTACCTGATGCCTATGAAAATTGGGTCATGGCAATTTCGACCCAGGAGCATCTCGCTTTATCAAGAGTCATTTCAGAGCTACTACAAGAGAAGATCAAATGAATTGCATCCTCCTCAGGATTAGGATCGCATCCTCAAGCTCTATATTCCAAGAGAAATCAGAAGTTCAGATCCAAGAGATCTACACAGTCAAATTATCCTGATAGGAAGAGCAACATGCAGCAGCTTGTACCAAATGAAGCTTCAACTTCAGAGCCTTCATTATTAGCCAAAAGCTATTTTGTAAATACTATAAGAGGAATCTCATCAAAGACTTGCCGAACTTTGAAGTACAACAACGAGAAGAAGAAGCAGTTCCAATAGCAAGCCAACACTGTTACAACCAGTTACTTGATCCAACAACAAGAGGAAGGTGAAGTTGCCTTTATGATCAAGGTTTGAGAACATCAGAATATCGACTCCTGGTACTTGGACCTAGGAGCAACTCAACATATGACTCATCATCGAGACTGGTTCCAATGCTACAAGCCATTCACCCATTCAAGAGTTGTGCAATTTGGTTGAATTCGATACGGAGGGCTACACCATACCTGATAAGTCTAGGAAAGTTTTAGCTTTCGATAGATGACGTGGCTATCTATACAAGCTTAGTCACTGCTATTCGACAAATAGCCAAGCTCTTCATTCATCCTCTTCTGAATCGACTGATATGCTTTGGCATTTCAGATTAGGCCATCTAAACTCAATAGTATTCAGCAAATGTCAACTCAGAATATAGTGCAACATCTTCCTTTTGTCAGCAGACTAACTTCTCCATGTGAAAGCTATATTATCAACAAGCATGCTAGAAGTCCTTTTATTGCTGATTCAGTTCATACTTCCAAAGGTTTGCTTGATCTTGTACATAGCGGCATTTGTGGCCCTATGCAGACTGCTTCCACAAGGGGAGCCCTCTATTTCCTAACATTCATTGATGACTTCTCTTGAAGGACTGCTACTTATTGTCTGAAGAACAAATCCGAAGCTTTCAAGTTCTTCAAGCAGTTCAAGGCGTCGCTGAAAATCAGACCCAGAGAAAAATCAAGGATCTACGTACTGATGGAGGGGGAGAATTTATCTCCACCGAATTCAAGGACTTCTACAAGGTCAATGGAATACATCAGCAATACACAGCCAACTACTCACCTCAGTCCAATGGCGTAGCTGAGAGAAAGAGTCAGACACTCATCCAGAGTGCCAAGAGCATGCTGGCCCATGCCTCTTCCAAAGAAATTCTGGACAAAAGCTGTTACTACAGCCGTCTATCTACAGAATCGATCCATCACAAATACCCTGATTGGCAAAATATCTTATGAGGTATGGACAAGATCAAAACCATCACTCAAGCATATTCGAGTGTTTGGATGCATTGCCTACGCTCAGATCCCTGCTGATCTAAGAAAGAAGCTAGACGACACTAGCAAAAAGTTGATTCTCATCGGCTATTCCCCATAACACAAAGAATACAAGCTCTGCAATTTGGACACTCAGAAATCGTTCACCCAGTAGAGATGTCATTTTTGTGGAAGACCGATTCATTGACCATAAGGGAAAAGCTCCATCGACTTCCTATCCTAGAGCTTACAATTCGAAACTCAACATTGATCAACAACTTGACTCCGACTCTGACAAAGAGACAAACCCTCGACAAGTCAAACCACATCAGAGGATCAAAGTTCAACTCAGAAGGTCAAAGCGATCCAGACAATCTCCATCCCGATTCATGGATGATCCAGCCTGCTACTTTGTGCAGGAACCAAACACTATTTCAAAGGCAATGTTGACACTTGATGTTGAGTAGTGGAAAGATGCAATAGACACTGAATTCGATTCTCCCATTGAGAATCAAACATGGACTATTACTGAGCCACCAAAGGATCAAAATCTAATTCCATGCAAATGGATATTCAACGAAGTATGATGTTGAAGGAAGAATAAATTGATACAAGGCCAGACTTGTTGCCAAAGGCTTCTCCTAGATTTCAGATCTAGATTATTCAAAGACCTTCAGCCCTGTTGTTAAGCATGCTTCGATTCGTCTACTACTCTCCTTTGCAGCTACAACCGATCTTGAAAGAAGAATAAATTGATACAAGGCTAGACTTGTTGCCAAAGGCTTCTCCCAGATTTCAGATCTGGGTTATTCAAAGACCTTCAGTCCTGTCGTTAAGAATGCTTCGATTAATCTACTACTCTCCTTTGCAGCTACAGTCGATCTCGAAGTCCACCAAATGGACGTCCAAACTGCCTTCCTCAATGGGACAATCGAAGGGGAGATCTATATGTCGCAGCCAGAGGGGTACGAGCTCAGGGGAAAGGAGCACCTAGTATGCAAAATCTACAAGGCTCTGTATGGTCTGAAACAGTCACCAAGAGTCTGGTTTTAGAAAATCAATGCATTTCTAATCGAGAAAGTTTTTATTCCAAACTCGGCAGACTCGAATGTTTACTTCAAGTCTGTTTTTCCTTCCTTAATAATCATCACTCTTTATGTGGATGATACGTTACTTTTTAGTAACACTCTAAATTTATTGAAAGGTACAAAATGATGCTAGCACAGGAGTACAAGATGACTGACATGGATCCACCCATTTCTTTTTCTAATAATTTTAACAAAACCATGCTCTGACACCAACTGATGGAACAAATTTGATGGGAGATAATGAATTATGTTTTTGCTATCATAGACAAGTAAAATATTGTCAGACCAACATGAAATAATTTTTTTTGCAAATCTTATAAAAGTGCTAGTATGAAACAATTGATGAAAGGATCAAATTAACTAAATGGAGAGAATTGAGGCATCTAAGACTACCATTAGATCTATGACAATGAGCTCAAACCCAGTTCAGCTTATATCAAATACACATTCATTACACTGATAAAATGACGAGCACAATTATTCCATAAATGGATCTTGGATCCATATCTAGGAGCTAGACTGATTCTGCCCGGCTTAATCAACAAAATAAAAACAAATTCCAGAAAAATGTGCTTTATCAAAAAGCAGACAGAGGGGGGGCACCAAATCACACCAAAACTATAGGGGAGTTCGATAGACAAACTTGGGCAGTTCAGCTAGCGCCAAGAATCCAATTGCCAAGTCTTAGCTCCCTCTACTAGTGTGAGCTAAGCACAATGCCCAGCACATGTTGGTGGTCCCAAGACCAGTCAGTCTATGTATGAATGTAACCTCTTCCAGATTTAATAAAGTTGATCTTTGGGGATGATTACCATTTTGATTTTGCCTCCGGGACTGGTCCAAGTTGAAGGACCCTTACTTCAACCTTTTTGTGTAGATAGTGCCTAAGGGTCCACGTCACCGACGTGTGGCCCGCCGCTATGCTATTTGGTCAGTTTGGCGACTGCTATGCCTTGGGTTTTCATGAGTGACTTGTCTTTGCCTTTGGTTACCTTTTGGAGATGGATTCTGAGTTGGCTTTTGGGTTGGTTGGGGTTCCAGTTTTTCTAAGTCTGAATGGTTAGGAATGTTGCATTTTATAAGTTGGCTTTTTATTGAGTTCATGATGGATGGATGTTAGACTTAAGCGTGTCTTGGAAAAACTGCTCAAGTCCCATAGTCCTTTGAGGTGCCAGCACAACATGGGGTATCAGAGCCGAATAGATGGTCAACTACTTGAGTCTCACATGGATGCCCACTTTTTGGGACTCGTTAGGATAGCCGTTGTGCAAGGTGCTGCCCACAGTGTAAGCACAAGTGTGTCCGCGGTTGGGGTGGTCGGCATAATGAGGGACTTGATGCGACAAGGTGCTGCCCTTGAGGTGTAAACACAGTCATTTCTTGCGGTGTAAATAGATGAGGCAAAGTGTTATCTAGGTAGTTGAAAGCACAATATGTGCCTTGTGGAGTGCGGGCGACATATTCGAACTATACGGGTTAACCATTGATTCAGAGATGCTACTCAAATTCGGGTGTAAAGCACGGGTGGTTTACTGCCGGTGTGTGATAGCTGTCGATCGTTCAACCATAAGGGTTGTCGACCATATTTGGTGGGGCGTTACTGAGGCAATGTGCTACTTAATGGTGAAAGCATGGATGGTTGGATGAATGTTTCCCGTGGGCTAATTCTGTGCTAGATCTGTGTGGGCGTGACTAGGCAAAGGTCCTACGTCCAGTTTCAAGGGGGATGTGACTTGAGAGGGATCCTCTGTGTTAACTTTGGTTGGTATCTTCATTTGTTATGTGCTTGCTTGGACACGAATGACCTGGTTCCTACATGACTCTCAGGTGATTTGATCGTGCTCATTTTGAGGAGGAGATACTTTTGTATTGAAGTTGACTTTATAAAAGAGAAAAAGAGAGTTGTGAGGCCCGACCTACAAAGAGGAGAGTTTTCAAAGAAAAGGAAAATAGTCTGGTGGAAGTACAACTCTTACCAAGATGGATGACCACCTTGATGAATCGCGAGCATTAACAAACGAAGAAGAGCAATGCCAAGAATATGGCTCCCGCATGCATCGAGATGGTGCCAGATCCAAATCAAAAAAGAAAGAGCGTATGCACATCCCAATGGCACCTCCTCAATAAGGTCGAGTCATGGCCTAGTCAGCTCCTGGGAACCTTGTCCAAGAGCCTAGCTAATTTTGCCCACTGAGACAGCTCCCATGACCCATATATGGGAGCTACAATTATTCTGCCAAGCTTTCCAGGCTTAATCAATAAAATAAAAACTAAGTCTAAAAAAAGCGTGCTTACCAGAAAGCACTATATTTCAAGATAGAGGGGGGGCGCCGAATCACACCAGAACTATAGGTGGAGTCCGACAGACATAAACTTGGACAGCTCAACCCACGCCAAGAATCCAATCTCCAGGTCTCAGCTCCCTCTACCAGCACGAGCCAAGCACAATGCCCAACACATGTTGGTGGCCCCGAGACCCCAGTCAATCAATGTATGAATGTAACATCTTCCAGATTTAATAAAGTTGATCCTTGGGGATGATTACAATTTTTGGTTTCGCCTTTGGGACTGGTCCAAGTGGAAAGACCCTTACTTGAACCTTTTTGCGTTGCTGTCGAGCCTAAGGGTCCACATCACTGACGTGTGGCCCGCCGCTATGCCATTTGGTCAGTTTGGTGACCACCATGCCTTGGGTTTTCATGAGTGACTTGTCTTTGCCTTGGGTTACCTTTTGGGGACAGATTTTGAGCTGGCACCAGTGCAACAACAAGTGTGTAGGAGTCTATTATAGCTCACTCTGCAAGAATAAGAGAGAGAATAAACTTTTTGTCACTTTCTAGCTTCATATATGATTATTCTTTGCTGCTATATTTATGTACATAGTTAAACCTCAAATTAAGAGTAGTTTGATGCCTTGTGAAACATGTATTATATATACAATGACTATTTAAGCATTACAATCATAATAAGACACATAAATGGTGTGAAATCAAGAAAGGAGAAATGTGTTGAAACTGGAAAAAGCAAAAAGCCTAACAATGTGAAAAATGAAAAATGTGACTTCGTGTATACTTTGGCCAAATAGGACAATTTTGACGACTTTAAAAAAATTGCATGTATTTTTGTAGAGTCACATTTTTCATCTTTTTCACTTGTTAATTTTGCTTGTAAAACTCTAGACTTTGGCTGAATTTTGTGAATTTTTGCAAGTTGAAGGACTACAAGTTGGTTGCTCATAATATTTCTACAAGGTCAAATTTTTCATGTTTTCCACTTGTAGATTTTTCCTTGTAAAGCTGATTTCCACATATTTTTATCGAGATTGCTTATTCTTTTTCTATGGCAAAGAAGTATCAATATTGTTGTTATATAATCACTTCAATCTAGCTACCTTTGTTGTAGAATGGTATAAAAGCGTCTTCTATTGGACATTTCACAATTCAAGAGATAAGCAGACTTGTCAAGGAAAAAACTCTTGGGAAGTCAATTGGATCTACCAAAACACCTGCAATGATCAATAAGAGCATCTGGACAAAATCATTTTCCACATTTCGTCAAGAAGCACACCAAATAAAGCTTGGGTAATATTGCAATCCATGTATGAAACAACACATGATACAAGGGTGATACTTCTCAAAAAAAGATGCTTATCATATGATGGATGAATTTGAATATGTTTCGAATTTTCTGACAAGAATCAAAGATCTTAGAGATCAATTGGGTGCCATAAATGAAACTGTTTTAGATGTGAACTTCATGAGCATCATGATGATTTTTTTCCCTCCTCATACATATATTTGATGAAAATGATGGTCATGGAAAAGAGACCAACATTTGAAGAATTCTCAGGAATTTTACTTCAAGAGGAAGGGATGCAAATTAAGAGGCAAATACAACTTCAATACAACGTTCAATACACCACAGCAGCAAGCATAGGCAAATCAACACGAAAATTAGCAACAACAAGCTGGAAATTCGAGAGGAGGATTTCATAATCAAGGGAAAGCCAAAAAAAATGGGTCCATGCCATGATTGTGGCAAGGGTTGACATTTTGAGAATGAATGTTACTATAAACAAACTAGTACAAATGGTCAAGAAAATGCCAAAGGCAATCATAATAGAGGCTCAAATAGGTGGCAAGTGTAGATCCTACTAATTTTGCAAGGGAATGGTTGATGAGATGCCATTGATGGCATTGAGTAAGACCACATTTCAATAATCAACAACAGTAACACACACTATTTACAACGCAAGAGGAGAAGACACACACCAAACACAATCACATCATATTAATATAAAAAACAAGTACAATGCCCTAATAGTGAGAGGAATTTAGGGGTTTAGAAATTGACATGCATGATGAAATTGCACTCTTTTATACCTAATTGAGTGCAAAATTTCTCAAATTATATTCTACCTAATGATTTGGTACATTATGAACCACTTGATCTAGATTTACAAAAGATGAGATCACCATTGAATATTGTTTCTTGAACAAAATGGTAATGTATATGTGTTTTCTTCAAACATATAATAAGACTAAATGTGTGTTCTGAATATTAGAGTACTTTAAGGGTTCATGGACATAAAAAACAAATTATTTTTAATCTCATTCTTGATAATGACATATTCAAATGATGTCTTTATCTTGGAGCAACTTGTATGATGATGTACCACCGATTTTGAGCTAGTCGATCTAGTTGAAAAACTATTGATGTAGTTAATGATTAATGCCTTAATATGAATACTAATGTCATCACACCATCACATTATTCGATTCAATATATTGTAAAAAATGTCACTTCCAAAATCTTGTGTTACTTGTTAATCGAATAGGTTAGTTGAATGCAGTATATAGATATACTTAAATGCAAATACCTACTCTTAGTGGTAACCAATGTGTCAAAGACTCTATGTTTTTTTAATTTTTTTTGGAATCGATTACAAAATCAGTCTTGCCCCACCCAAGTTCAATTTTTGTTAGCACAAGGGACAAAGAACTGACTAATATAACACGATGATATGAATGATCATAAAAAAACTGTCATACATTGTGTGCACTCAAATTTCAAGCAAAATTCAAATCCTTGGAAAGTGGGGGAAAACAAAGGGTGATTGCAATTACAACGAAAAAAATAATGCTTTTTGGTGCTCAAACTCATGTAGCAGATTGCCTATAACCTCCTGCCATGTTCAAACATGTTACATTAATGAACGTAACCTACAAAGTCCCAAAAATGTGCATTTGTTAATGCTTTCAATTGCATGTAGTTGTAGTTATCAAAATTTACAAGGCTTTGTATGTTGAAGTTGTAGTATTGTATTGAAAGAATTATTTTGAATTTAAATTTGTTGCTTAAAAATGGTTGCAAAACGAAAGAATGATTTAGAAAAAGTGAATCTTGATTCAGATAATGATGAAAGCTCATGAGTAGAAGATCTAGATCTTGATGGAAGGGGATGAGCAGATGAATTTTTGCAAATCGTGATGAGCAATCTCTCTCTCTCTCTCTCTCATGATATATATATATATATATATATATATATATATATATATATATATAAGATAATATCATGAAAACGAATATGCCATAATCACACTTACCCCTCTTGCAACTCTCTAGTGGCAGCAAAGCTATTTTTGCTAATGAAACATGAGTCAAGGGTGACTGCATGCATGTGCTAGTGCAAGTCATTCAATCCACTCCCATATATTTTGTAGCAACAACTAGCATAAACCTAAGAGAGACACATTAGTAATCAATACAATGCTAAAAGTATTGTCCTTCCATCCTCCAATAAGTGGTGGCATGTTGGATTCTACTTGCTACTTTCTTTCTTCTAGTTGAAGGCCGGGGTTCCCATGATGTCTTCCAAAAATTGGCATGTTGGTAAATAGTTCATTTCCTGTACTTGAGGTCGGGTTCCAATCTAATGAGCTACAGTAATGAGTGAGTCCAAGATAATAAAAAAATACCTCCATCCCCAACTCATCATTGTGCAGATAGAGATGGTGCATGATCAAACTATTTTCATGCTGTTTAGGGTTTTTCTCAAACATGCGAAGGAGCTGCTCATCATTTCTGCCAAATGAGGCATATACATGCATAACCCATTTCACGAATTCCGTTGCAAATCGTTAGTGTTGGATGCATCATCAAATTGGGATACAGATTGCTGCAGTAAAGATGAAAAGCCCCCCTTAATTCCGCACTTTTTGAGCTGCCATTGCTTGCCCACATCATATCCATACGAAATCAATTTCTTCCATCAGGTGTAAGCCGGGACATTTCAACCCTAGAACAAATTTTATGATCAGCAGTATCAAGTATTGAAAATTTTGTTTCTTACTGGCCACATTCAAGCCTCATGGCTCTTACTGTGCAGTCCTCTTTAGGCCATGTGTCCTCCACTGTATTGGATCCCTCAAATAGATGGTATGCTTGCTCAAGTGGCAGAATTCCTCCTAAAAAGTCATGCATGGTTTATGCCAGTACTCAAATTGGTGGAAATCATGGCTGGAATTCCTGGAATTCTAGTCATAGAGGGCCTTCTGAACTTTCATGGAGGTTATCATTTGAATCAGATGAATGGGATTCTGTTTTGTCGAAGAAACGGCACAAGTGGGCGGTGCATAATATGACTCCGGTGGGTATCAATTTTCCGTCTAACTGTAAAAAAATTTTATCCTAAAATGTTGAATCTGGACACCGGTTGGCATTAACCTTTTGTCTTACCGTATTCAAGTTTTGTGCTTTAGCGTAAACATCAAACCATATATGGCACCGGTTGCTATCAATTTTCAACTTACTGCAATAAAGTTCTTACACTAAGATGCCTAATCGGTATGCGATTTGAGATGAACTGGTATTTATTTCTCACTTTACTAAATCAAATTATACTCATAATGCCAAATTGGCAATGATATTTTTATAGTATCTTTTGCAAGGGAGTTTGGTATATGATGATTGCATGACTTGATTCTAGTACTGTCAGTGGGTAATAGGATCTGGACAAACTGAAGCACCCCCTGTATGACTTTGTTTTAATGCAGGGAAGAGCAAAGGCAAAACATGAAGCAGAGCCTTTAAAAGTGATGATTGCGGGTGCACCAGCATCTGGAAAGGGCACACAATGCGAGCTGATTTCTAAAAAGGTAGTGAGAATAGAAGCAGTAGACTATTATTTTCATGTTTCTAGTAGTTTTTATTTCGTCTATGCTTGGTGACTCTTGGTACTTTTTATGGCCCCTGTTTTGTTTTTATATCATTATTTTTAGTTTTTTTTTAAAATTTTCCTTGCACTGGGTCTACCCAAGAGAATCTGGATTCTTCAGAGCCCAGACAACAGCTTATGCTTTGGCACTGATGAGACATTAGTAGTGATGGTTGGCTTTTGTTTTTTGAAATTTATATTATTATTATTTTTTCTAAGCTTGATCATATGACATCACTGGCTTCAGAATCTCAAGGTTGCACGTTCCGATCCAGAACACGATCCGGGACGCGCTCCGGAACATGATCCGGAACGCGATCCGGGGTTTCCCCGAACGTGCATCAATTTTTTTTTTCCAAAAAAACAGATTTATTGGTGTGCGAAATTGTTTGGACAGAATGCAAATTTTTTCCTGCTCTTATTAACGTTTTTTTAAGGCCATTTAGTGGTTTTTTTTTGGACTTTTATGAGGAAAAGTATTCTTACTCTTGTATACTACATCTTGGTCACTTAGAATGAGTTGTCACGGTTGTAGATTGGTTGTTTGTAGTAGCTGGCAAAAATAAGGTTACAGCTACCCAAAAAATTTGAAACTTTATTTGATTTTGTTGTACAACATTGTCTCCTTACAATTTTGCCATGCGAGATGTCATTTATGAATCAATTAACAACATGTTTATGAGTTTGGATATGTTCATTTGCAGCTATAGGTTTTTTTATTTTTTTGGGAGATGCTTATGCACGCTTGGGGATTATGTTGCTACTAACTAGTTCAACACACAAGGATTCTAAAAAAAAGGGGGATGCTGGCAAAAGGCCTAATGGTCTCTTTTTGACATGAGTTCAATGGTTGATTGTTCTGAATGAAAAGAATGTTTTGTAGAATTTAAAATCTATAAATGATGGAGGGGCTTAAGCATTCACAAAAGATAATTTTGCCTATGGACTATGGAGTATATGATATGGACAGTGCAATCCATAGGTTCCACAAATCTCTAGGTTTTGATTTTTTCAACAGGATTTGAGATTTGAATCTTTGTTTCACTTCTAGTCAAAGGTTGAAACTAGTTTAGTAATTCTCAATTTGGTTTTACTTCTAGCTAGAAGTTGAAACTAGTTTAGCAATTCTCATGTATAGTTCGTTAAGGCTACATGTTTTGGATGTGGGGAGTGCTTGAGAGGTAATATTATCATATTTATGAACAAAATATAACATAAAGCATGGCATACAACAAATATTGACCACCAAAAAGGGATCATGTAATAGTTTTTGTTAGAAATCCCATTGTCAAAGTAGACCAAGTAAGGACACAATCAGGTGACAGCGCTTTGAAATCACCCATCCATAGAGATACTACCATCTCACCCTCGTGCACTGGAGCTATAGACCACCATCAAGCATGCCTAGGCCTCCATCAAGCTACAACGTCCCATACCGCAACACCTTAACATCGTCCTTTGCATAGCTATATCTTGAGGCAAGATTATGTCCTGGCCTAACCACGTGGAAGAGCTCTTCATTGTCTAAGTGAGAATGAATACCGAGCTCATGGAGATCGCCCTCTATATACATAGTACATGTGGGTCTCCTTTGGTTACGTCAATCTCACCCCCGTGCACTAGAGCTATAGACCACCATCAGGCACTCTTAGGCCTCCACCAAGCTACGAGGTGAGAATGAATACCAAGCTCATGGAGATCCACCTCTATATACATAGTATAGGTGGGGTCACTTCCGCCAACATAGTCACATCATAACCATGACACATGTGGGTTGCGCACACCACCGCGAGTCAATAACTTTAGGTTACCATGCACCAATAGAATATTGGCATGTGTCACCTAACGTCTTGTCCCAAACATTGAGACTGTCACCTCAGGTAAGCTATTGCGGGTCCTTATGGGTATGTAGCATTTTTCAACTAAAATCATTGTATGAACATCTATGAGTTGAGCTTGAAATATACATTTGAGTCTTTGTGTTGTGATCGATGAGCGTATCTTTTAGCACATCAAGCCTGCCATGGAGAATGCAAGGCCAAGCAATGTGTGTAGGTGATTATGGGAAATGCCTCAAATTTAATTTCTATGAGGACAATGGTGAATGATGCATACCCACATATAATTTGGACCCCATGAGTCTTATAATGTTTTAACCTTTTCATTGAGGATATTCCAAACTTGTCGTGGGTCAAAGAGGTGATCAATACATCAGTCTTGGTGAATTTTGTCACTGAAAGATCAAAGATCCTTGCAAGCGTTTCACTTTTTTGAGATTTTGAAACCTTCCCCCTTCAAGTTTGCTTTCATCTTCATGTTTTTGAAGTGGCTCCTAAATGTGTACAATGTGCTTAAATATAGGATTGTTTTAAACCACTAGGCAAAATGGAGTGGCTCACAAGAGCCTCAATCCAAGCACTTTGAGTTAATTGTATGATTGTCACCATCATAAGTTGAGTCCATATCTATTGTTTTAGGTCTAGAGTTGACAGTAAATACACACTGTTACGAGTACGTAACAGTACCGACCCAACAGTACTTCTAGGTGCAGCTAGCCATCGGAGGCAGACGACAGTGTGAGTCAGAGGCATGCATGCATACCATACAGTAGGTATGAGGGCCAGACACATGCAGACACATGTCGGACGCATGCAGACACATGCATGACAGTAGGGGGCCATGCAGTCCTTCAGTGAGGGGTTGGGACCCCGCATGCATCAGTAGCCCATGCATGCAACATGTAAGGTGGGTGTCAGCAGCAACTACCACCTATCGCATGCCGTGCGACACTATGATTGGAAATCAATTATCAGATACAGGAATTTGCTACCATATATATGAATATTACGAGCAAAGAAGATCTGATACCAGATATAGCTCTGATACCATGTACAACTCTGATACCATGTTGGAAGAAGGAAAGAGGATACGATAGTAATGAAATCGAAGTATAACAACAAACTATCAGGCTTTGTGGAATAATATGTTCAATCTATCTTGAATACTACCATTTCATCTCACCATGCTCATCTTGATATAGTTTTCTTTCGCATGATTCAACATAATTTTTTTTTTCTAGCAAATAGAAATCTTTCTTTGTGGCTTCCTTTGGATTGAGCTCGTGGGGTTGCTATGTATATTTGCTTCAGATTTCTAGTTTTCAGCCTCTTTTCTACATGGTTCTTGGTTTGTTTGTTGATTAAGCTATGCACACCCATTTGCATCCTTTTTACTGTTGTGTTCTTTGCATGACATATATGTCATGCACTTTGTTTCGATCACAATGCTTGTTTGGATGCAGTTCTTTTGCATCATGTCTAGTTCTAGTTGTTTGTATTCACCTTGCTTTTATAGTGCATGTATCTCCATTAGCATTTGACATAATCCTTGTTTCAAGAATGGTATTTTTAATGAACTTGTGGGAGTTTAGGGGGGTTGTTATTGCTATGCAATACCTATGATCTTTGTGGGTTTTGTATATGCTTTGAGGTGGATGGAGGCTAATTCATACATGGGAGTTCAAGAGTTGCAAGCAACAATATTTGACAACCTTACAAGGTGCATGCTTGTTTTGGCTCACAAAGCTTGATGGATGCATGCTTGGCATCACTGCATGCGGATCAAGGGAGGCATGTGAGATTCAAGCCCTAGACATTGACACATACGTACCAGAAAACCCAGTTCAAGGATCCATCATCACCTTCTTAGTGATGTTCTAAGACCTTAACATTCCATTTGACAATGCAGACACAAGCATTTTTAGAGAGTCATTGCAAGTGGTCACTAGTGGCTTGGAGAAACCTCCCATAGGGGCATGGAGCATTGCACATCTTAGGATTTCGACAAATTAATTCAAGTTTCCTAAGCATGAATAGATCACGTATGGATGCTCCAATATAGCATGGATTGGAGATCTATTGTTTCCATCCCCATCTCTTGTTGCATGGGAAACATGTCTTGATATGCTGTTTATGACTTGTAGGGTGGTATGTGTTAGGCCCCAGTCATGACCCTAACGTACCTCGAAAAGTGACCAAGTGGGTTAGGTGATTGCCACTGGCGAGGCACAACCCACGACAGGTGGTTAAGTTACCACCAGTAGCGGGCATAACTCACACCGAATCTAGGAACCCAACAATGTTATAGGTCATTGGATGTGTCATTGCAGGTGACCCGGTGAGTACACGCGCATGATGCCAGCCTTGAGGTGCTTACCTCTCCAAGCTCCTCAAGAAACCAACTAGCTGGTGAAAGAATGAATCTCCTAAACTCCTAAATTCATTATTTGAATTATTTATATTTTTTCTTTCTTCTTACTGGTTGTCTTGTGCTTCTTAGTGAACACTGGATCTACCCAAGAGAATACAGATTCTTTTGAAACCCAGTTAGCAACTTATGCTTGGGTATTGATGAGACATAAGCAATGTTGTTTGGCTAAGATTTTTTGTTTATTGAATTTTATATTATTGTTTTGACTTAGTTTCTTTGACTTTTTGAGTTGTTCGTATATTGTTTCTAAGCTTTACCTTATGACATCACTGACTTCTCTATAGAAATTTATGACATTGGATATATTCTAATTTCACAAATAGATATCTTATGGTAGTTACCTGCTATGCCTATCCTAGGGCATGTGGCATCCATGCATGGGTAGCTAATGCATGTAGGTTGGCCAAACAAGCCTTGACACGCATGATAGGTGTAATGGCTAGGACAAACCTGCCACCATTCTCCATCTTACCCTCCAGCCGCTAGTCGGCTAACCCTAGTCATTGCCTATTGGTGCCTATGAGTTGACTTGGCCAGTTGCATGTTGGATCTACGCTTTTTGTTGCATGATTAGTAGTGTGCGGCAAATCACCTATAGTGACACACCCAATGCCCAAATTGGGATGTGAGTCGTGCCTGCTATTGGTGGTCACCTACTCACCTATTGTGGGTTGTGCCTCGCCATATCACTGTTACGAGCACGTAACTAGTGCCGAAACCTAGAGAACACAGGAGGTCAGATACCACAATCAGGGTCCTGTCCAGCGTACACGACCAATAGGGCAAGACAGTGTGAGTAGTGTGCCCCGACACGGTCCATAGCCATGGCGGGCTTAACACAACCTAGGGACCCTGTCAGCAGGATAGGGCCCCATGTTGGGTCCCGACGTGCAGTCGGCCACGACAGAGCCACGTGGCCGACGCTTGGCAGTATGCATGCTACCAGGCCTCACACTGGGCTAGGAGGGGCTTGCTCCATATCAGGGAGTAGGCAAGGCTGGGAGGATCAGTTAGTGTTTTGCCCTACTGTGGTGTTAGGATCTTACACTGGTATCAGAGCCATCTCCTTCTTGGGGAGCTCAGTTTCAGTAGGGGAGAAATCCATCAGAGTGTATAGCAACTCTTGCTAATTTTTAGAGATAGATAGAGTAGGGTCAGCGCTGGAGAACCAGCTATCTATTGGTGGAAACCTTCGTAGGATTACTTTTTTTAAAGTAAATTTTGGATCAGATTTCTAGGACAGGTCCAGCGCTGCAAATCTGGGTTTGAGCTTCGATTTTGGAGTGGAAATTCCGGATTTTGGAGCGTTTTCAGGTCAGGAAGTTTGTAGCAGACCCAGCGCTGTCAGAGCAGCCTCCTTCCTTGATCTTTGAGTGGAAATTAGGGACAAATTAAGCAAGATTTGGAGCAGCTTTCTACTGCAGATCCAGCGCTGGACAGGGAGGAGCCAAACTGTAAATTTGCCCTTGTTTTTTTAGAAATATCAGCATTAGTTTTTGCCGTCAGATCAGGGGACAGACCAGCGACCAGGGTAAAGGGAAAAAATCCCAAGTTTGGGATCCTTTTAGGCTTCAAATTAGTGAAATAAGAAACAAGTTCATCTTGTTCAGACCGTAAGTTTCCCCAGTGACTCTGCAGCTTCCGAGATCAAAGTGTATCATGAAGATCATGAACACTGTTGCCAGCTGACCTCTGCAATGCTAGCGAGACCCTTCAGCTTTGGGCCGCATGACCTAGTACGTATGCATGGGAAAGTTGATGACCAGTCAGTCAGAGTTATAGTTGATGATGGGGCGACCCATGATTTCATCATTCCAGAAGTACCTAGCCAGCATAGGTACATAGTTTCATTAGCTAAGGGTGAAGATAAGAAAACTTGGAAAACTATGGTAACTAATCTAAATCTTGGTATTCAGGGGTACCAAGATGAACTAAACTTTCAGATAATGCACCTAATCGCACAGACATTGTTCTCGGGAGAGATTTGCTCTACAGCCTAGGACCTTCCCTCCTCAAAAATTATCAGGAGAACACCCTCAGCTGTCAGCATAAAGGCCGAGAGATCCAGTTGCATGGGGAGCATGGTGTTCCCAACAGCCCTATGGTCTGTAGTTCAGAGCTCTGTCAGCTAATCGGAGACGACGACCATCAGGTATTCCTATGTGACTTTTAGTTTATTCTTGAAGTTTCTATTTCCAGTTCTTTACAGCAGAAAATCAGTAAATTAGAAACTTTATTGTCTAAATATAAAGATGTTTTTCCTGAAGATTTGCCACATGGTTTACCACCTAGCAGAGAGGTAGAACATGTAATTAACCTAGTACCAGGTACAACACCTGTTTCTAAACCTTCGTATTGGGTCAACCGAACAGAGGATGAAGAAATAACTAGGCAGCTAACAGATTATCTTGGGAAAGGCCAAATTCAGACCAGTAGTTCACCATGGGCCTCACCAGTCCTTTTGGTGATAAAGAAAGAGGGATCTATGCGTCTTTGCGTAGATTACAGAGCCCTCAATAAAGTTACAATTAAGAATAAATACCCAATGCCTCGGGCAGACGGGTTGTTTGATCAACTCGACGGGGCTATGTTTTTTAGTAAAATTGACCTTAGATCGGGATATCATCAAGTCTGTATAAAGTCGGAAGATGTCCCAAAAACAGCTTTTAGGAATCGTCATGGTCATTATGAGTTTAAGGTGATGCCATTTGGGCTCACAAATGCTCCAGCTACCTTGATGACCTTGATGAACAGTGTCCTCAAACCATACTTGGGTAAGTTTGTAATCGTATTTTTAGATGACATCCTCGACGACCAGTTGCGTTCGAAAGTAAAAAACTCGAGCCAGCTCAGACTAGGTACAGTGCCTATGAAAAGGAACTCTTTTTTATAGTTCATGCCCTTAAGACTTGGAGGCATTATTTATATGGTGCCAACTTCGAGGTCCTGAGAGACCATGAAAAGTCTCAGATACCTTTGCAATCAACTTGAGCTTAGAGGTCGGAAAGCTCGTTGGGCAGAGTTGATGCAAGAGTTTGATATGTCTAAAGACGGGGGAAATTCAATACACTAGCAAATGCCCTTAGTAGTGTAAGTGTAAGAGATCCTAACAAAACAGTAGGGCAAACACTAACTGATCCTCCCAGCCTTGCCTACTCCCTAATATGGAGCAAGCCCCTCCTAGCCCAGTGTGAGGCCTAGTAGCATGCATACTGCCAAGTGTCGGCCACGTGGCTCTGTTGTGGCCGACTGCACGTCGGGACCCAACGTGGGGCCCTATCCTGCTGACAGGGTCCCTAGGCTGTGTTAGGCCCGCCATGGCTATGGACCGTGCCGGGGCACACTACTCACACTGTCTTGCCTTGTTGGTCGTGTATGCTGGACACGACCCTGACTGTGGTATCTGACCTCCTGTGTTCTCTAGGGTTCGGCACTGGTTACGTGCTCATAACACTCTCTCCCCCTTAAGAACTGTCTTGGTCCTCTAAGACAAAGTCTGGAAAAATCTTGCGAAGGACGCTGTCTCTTTCCCAAGTGGCATTCTCAACAGGCTGATCATTCCACTTGACCAGGTATTCTTTGTATAGAGTATGACGAGTCTGCGTCTCTCTACTGTCAAGAATCTCCTCTGGTTCATGTGGAGGTTGCTGAAAATCCAATGGGAGAACTAGAACACTGTCCCCTACCAGATTTTCTATCTGGCTAAGGCTTTTCGTAACTGATTGACATGAATGACTGGAAAAACCTTACTACTGTGTGGGAGTTCTAGTTCGTAGGTGACCTCGCCTAGTCTCCTACTAATGGTAAAGGGACCACAATACCTAGGAGACAACTTAGCACACACTCTTGATTTGAGGGTTTTAGAGTCAACTGGGACTCTCAAGTAGACTTTCTCATCAGTGGAGAACTGCACATCCCGTTTGTGTGGATCTGCATAATGCCTGGCTCAATCCTGGGACTGCCTAATGCTACGCTTAGCATGTTCTATCATTTGGTTTAGGTCCTCTAAAAGTTTCTGGCTGCTTCAACTTTTTCTTGTTTAAACCCTACAGCTGTGGGTGAGCGTGGCTGAAAACCGTACATCAGCATAAATGGGTTGTGTCCCGTAGCTGAATGTTTGGTAATGTTATAAGCAAACTCTAATATCGAGAGATACTCCTCACAATTGGTCTACTTCTTGCTGATGTATGCGCGAAGCATATCCTCCAGCACCTGATTTAGTCTCTCTGTTTGACCGTCCGTCTGTGGATGGTCGGTGGTACTCATATTAAGTTTAGTATGGAAATACTGCCCTCCAAAAATTTCCATTAAACTTACTATCCCAGTCGCTGACTATGCCGGAAGGTAGAGCGTACAATTTAAATAACCCATCTACAAACGACCTCACTAACTCTGGAGCTTTAACGACTGTCTTGGTCGGAATAAAATGAGCCATTTTGGTCGCGTCATTATCCTTTTGGGTTTTAGGCAGGCCTACTATAAAATCCATGGAGATACTCTCCCATTTACCAGCTGGTATATCTAAGGGCTGTAACAATCCTCCTGACTTTAAACGCTCTGCTTTATTTACTTGACATTTCTGGCAACTGGTTACATATTGCAAGACATCCTTTTTCATACTGGGCCAGAAAAATTGCCCATGAAGAAGCTCATAGGTCTTTTGAATGCCTGGGTGCCCCGCACTAGGATTGTCATGACACTCATATAGGACCTGCTGCCTATAATCCTCTGAATTGGGGACACATACTCTATCTCTATAGAGCAAGTACTCATCCTGAATGGAATACTGTTTCCATTTGAATCCTTGAGTCAATTGACCCTCAACCCCTAGGGTTTACTTGGGTAATACAGGATCAGAATCCTCAACATCATCTGACGTATACTCGGACTCATCATCCTCCTCAACGGAAGCTGCCGTATTCTTGGATGAACTGGCACCAGCCCCGGGAACTGGTTCTGGAATCTGTAACAGTCTGCTCTGGACTGAGTTTCAGATAGTAGAGAAAAATGCATCATACTGGCACTTCTCTCTCAAGAACTTGAGTAACTCATTACGAATCTGAGTAAAACTCAGCTCGTTTATCATAGGCATCCCTTTACTTATCACCTACTAGTGTTTGCAATTTGCAACTTTTGGAGATGGTTGCTAGCCATTCGTTCCGGTTTTGGGATTAGAGCAGGGAGAGCAATAACTACCGACTTTGGTACCACATATTTAGAGATGTGTTTTGGCAACATGTGGAGTAGTAGTTATATTAGTCTATCGCATTGATACAGGTCCATTGCTTGGTGGATTGTGAGAGTAGCACTAAGGGACCCATGTATGAGGCCTTGGACCTCATACAATAGGCCCTCCAATAGCTCGTGTTCATCTACAAGGTCTTGGACCGTTGTATCTAAATGACACTGCTCTCATGTGAGAGCATTTCCAACCTAATGAATCAGTAATTCCAATGTGGTTGGAGCATTTAGGAAATGGAGTGGCAAAGGCTGACATATATCCCATAAGCAAAAAGGCCATTTTTCATCATCGATATAGATTTGATATTTCCATAGATTGCTTGAGTGCATGTGCAGGCAAGATATGAAGCCTTTCTCGTGAGCTGCGTCCTCCTTCCCATACGATATAATTTATGGATCAAACCTGAACATGTTTTGTCCTATGAACACTTGCATGTGGCGGGTGCTCATTGGCCTTTGGTCCAAATGGATTGTAGTGCCATTAAGCGAGAAGGTTTATTGGACAACATAGCATAGGCCCTCCAATAGCTCCTTTTATTCAAGTTTTTTCAGTAATATGATGCAAGTTGTTTCTGTTCCTATTTGATGTACATTTTGGGTTTGTTTGTAGGATGGTGCAGATTTTGTCCCTTAAGCAAAAGAGGTGCTTCCAAACATGTAATCCATTCGTAAACATCACATTTACATGGTAAAGCAAGGAAGTAGTTAAAAATCTAGAAACTTGACAAGCTAAAGATACTTTCACCAAATATGGCAAAGATAGGTAAGATTCATCATTATTGTTGATCATTTAGTACATCAAGCCTCTTTTAAAGGCTTCTTGAAAGGCATCCCGTGTAGAAGGGGCACCAACCCTCTCCTTCAGATCCTGCCACCATGTGAATGCCTTACCGTGTAAAAACATGAGCAGAAGCGATCATGTACTATCAGGCGCATTGCGTGGAAAAATGACCATTCCACCGATCGAGCCATGACAATACCACATCGGGAAGCCGGTCCTCCTTTTCGCCCGAAAAGAATTCTGGATTGAACACCAGCGGATCGCGAGTGCATTGAGGAACGCCACTCTTGCTCGGTCGCTGCATGCTTGGCTTGCATGTCTAGGACTTGATTTTGCAGCAAGTTCAAGGCCTGAACAAGCTGATTAGTATCTACATTAGGAGGAGGTGATGAAGACGGTCCTTCACCCAAGGGCATAGCAGGATCCATGATGTGCTAAGAAAGGAGACAAAGGAAAAACAGCAAGGGCTTCTCAACAAAATGGCTTAGAGAGCTTGAGACAACTACGCAAGGAAACTAGGCCACAATTAAGCTCCTCAATGGTGAGGATGGAGCCTTTACCCCCCATCTCCCTCCTTTTCTTTCCTAAATGGCCTTGCTGGGTGGCAGGCCTTATGGATGCCACCTAGCAAGCACATGGGCCCCAAAAACAAGTGGCATACCCTTATGGGGTCCACCTACCCTCATAACACATGTCCACCACCCTCCCTATGCCACCTCACCCAAGGGTCACTTGGTTGACATCCCCACCCACCTTTTGGGTCACCACCTTAACCTCTTGGCCTTATGGTCCAAAGAAACACCTAGAACTCCTCTAAGGCTTGTCCTTAGGCTTAGGAGGAGGTGCAAGTACAATTGCACGTTCTAGAGGAGGTGTAGGAAAAAATTTCACTTTTCCTCCCAAAAGGTGAAGAAGATGGTGGATTTGCAAATTTTTTCTCCGTATGTAGGTGGAGCATCAACAAGGAGGATGTTAAGGCAAAAGAGAGGAAAAGAAGACCCACACAAGTCTGTACTTGCAACAAGTACAGCCTGCAAGTACAGGCTTGTGTACTTCCCTTCTTTTATTCTCCCTCTCTTAAAATTTGTTTCAGTTCAGAATAGCTCTTTTAAGTTTTCAAGCTTGCAAAATAAACGTTTCAACCTTAGAAATCAACTTAGTAACTCAAAAGTTAAGTTTATTTTAAAAGTTAGGAAATTTACAAAGTTTTCTTTTAAAACTTTGAAACACAACTTTGCAAACTATATTTTAATAGTTTTAACATGTACTCATCAAAGTACAAAGAAGTTTAATAGTTAAAGTTTACAAAGTTTATAAACTTTTCATTGAGCAGCCAGCCGTTCGTTTATTATAGCCATCAAATGGTTTGTTTTAAGAACAAGTACTTGGAAAAGTACTATCATTTCTTAATGATGGCTAAGTCCTTCCCTCCCCACTCCAAAATCAATCATTGAGGAGGCTAGGACCAAAAGAGAACGCGTATATTGCTGCTTCAAATGAGAAATTCATTGCTCTATCAAATGCATTGGAGCTACAAAATGAAATCATAATTCCTCATTATAGAGCAATGTGCAAGGCTCTAGCTCTAGATGCATCAAGAGTTGGATAGCCTATCCAATTAAGAAAGATACTAGGGAAGAAGACTACTAAATGTGCTGCTAAATATAGCCATGGAGCTGAATTGAAATGGGATTAGCTCAGTACGTTAGTAAATAAAGTGGCTTAAACAATCATGCTATATTTGTAAATGGCGAGAGTTGTAATAATGGTTGGAAGGCCCAAATTAAGCTTATAAGGCCCCACATTTAAATTGGAGACACAAAGGGCCCCTATAAATAGAGGACGTCGTGCTAATTTGGAGGCTATTCTATACATGTCTAATTTTATATGTGTTCTTGAAGCTTCTCTTTGAGAGCTTTCTTGGTGTTTTCTTTGGTTCATGTGCCTACCATCACATGAGAGCTTGATCATGCTCTAGATTAAAACAGATCTGAAAAGTGAAGTTTTCATAGAACTTCATTAGTTTTTCATTTCTAGTCACTAGTTTCATGGATTTGAAGAACTAGAAAAGTGAGAAATGTGAAAATTTGTCTTGAATTTGAAATGACAAATGGAAATGGAATTGGAATGTGAACTTTATGTAAACATTAGCTTGAAGTAGTTAATTGAAGTTTACATAAAAATTTGTTTTGATTTTTGCTTTGGATTGAGGCAAAAGTACAAGATTGCTTGGTGTAGTTTTCTCTTAAGCTTGGATTGAGCTTGCAAAACGTAGGCTTGGATTGAGGTTACAAGCAATAAGTATTGAATGAGTAGAAGTAAATGCTTTTATTTGCATTGGATTATGTAAGAATTGAAGCATTTTTATCATTCTAATTGGAATTACTTGTTGTTGTATTTGCATAATAGGAAAACACACAAGCAACTTCAATGGATCAAACGAAAACCCATCATTTGATCTATCAAATCCATCTAATGTGACACAAGCTCTTAAACTTTTATACCAACAAATTCAAGTCACTAATAAACAGCTTCTTGAAACTAATCAAAGGCCAACCAGAAGAAGCATGTAGTTTCACCTCCCGTAAAATAGTTTAAGATGCAAGTGCTAAGTTCATGGCTTAATGTATGGAACAAATACTTTGGCAGGAATCAATTCCCTAAATGTGAAAAGTTGTCCACTGTAACTATGTTCCTTGAAGGAAGAGCCTTAGTATGGCGGGATGACCTAGTTGCAAAAGGCAATCAACCTTGTACATGGGATGATTTTTGCATAGTTTTAAGGAAATGCTTCCTACCACTATTAGATGACTATGAACACTTTCAAAAGTTGAGTCATTTAACAATGAATAAAGGTTTGAAACAATTTATTCAAGATTTTCATGAGTACCTGAATCCACTTTATAGTGACATTCCACCAAAGTTACAAACGTTAATGTTTATTGATGGGTTACCAAAAGATTACCAAGTGGATGTTCGTAGGAACCATCCAAAAACCCTAGAGGATGCTATTAGGGCTGCAGAGTATTTTGATGACACACCTAAGCCATCTAGGGGTCACCAGCCTAATGAGCCAAAGAAAGGTTTTAAATTCAAGAGGAAGGATAGGGAGGCTGTTAATGAAACACATCCTAATTCCAACAATCCTAAGAAAACCAAGAAAAACTTCAAAAAACATCAGGGTGGCAGTAGGTTTACCACCCGAAAGGACAGTTGATCATAAAATTGAATTTATACCTGGTTCAATTCCAATCGCACAGCGTCCTTATCGGATGAGTGCATCGGATTAGGCTGAGGTAAATAGGCAATTACATGATTACCTCGAAGAAGGGGTGGGTACAACCTACTAAGTCTCCTTGGGCATCACCAGTGGTTCTGGTGGCCGAAGGATGGGACTATAAGGTTTTACGTAGATTATAAGAAATTGAACAAGGTAACTGTCAAGCATAGATATCCACTACCGCGGATGGATGACCTAATAGATTATCTTGGTGGTGCTAAGTACTTTACCAAGATGGATCTAAGGTCGGGATACCATCAGATGTTAGGGTAGAAGATATACCAAAAGCGGGTTTTCGAACTCGCTTTGGACACTACGAATTTTTGGTGTTGCCTTTTGGTCTAATCAATGCACCGGCAACTTTCCAAAGATGATGAACAATTTATTCAGGCCATATTGGGAAGATTTGTAGTGGTATTCTTAGATGATATCTTAGTGTTCAATAAGACTTTGGCGGAACATAAAGAGCTTTTTAGGATTGTCCTGGACATCCTAAGAAGGGAAAAGCTCTTTGCTAAAGAGTCTAAGTGTGACTTTTTTGCTAAGGAATTGTCCTACTTGGGGCATAAGATTTCCGAACGAGGTGTGGAGATCAAGTCTGATCGTATCCAGAAGGTTATCCACAGTTCGGGAAATCAAGTCTTTCTTGGGGTTTGTAGGATTTTTCCGTCGGCATATACCCCAATTTGCAAGATTGGCATTTCCTCTTACCCAGGCCTTGTTCATGCCTTAAAAATTTGGCGACATTATTTGTATGGATCCAGATTTGAGGTTTTGACAGATCATCAAACTCTTCGATATTTCTGTGATGCTACAGATTTAAAGGGGAGGCGAGCTAGATGGGCTGAGCTGATGCAAATCTTTGACTTTTCTATACGTTATTGTAAAGGAAGTCAAAATACTCTAGTGGAGCTTTGAGTTACTGTTATATCTTGGAGCTTGCAGGTTACTTGGAGGACCTCTGGAGGCACTACTTTTGGATTAGGAGGACTTCCTGACTTCATTTGTAATACAGGCATACAGAGAACACTTGACCTTGTTAGGCATAATTTCTTCTGGCCAAAGATGGAAGGTCATGTTGAGGCATACGTTCAAGGTTGTGAACAATGCCAGCAAAACAAAGCAGAAAGACTCAAATTGTGGGTCTTTTACATCCCTTGGAAATTCCCAGTAAGAAATGGGAAAGTATTTCAATGGATTTTGTGATTGGACTGCCTAAAACTCGGAGTGATCACGATGCCATTTGGGTGATGGTTGATAGGCTAACCAAGATGGCACAATTTATACCAACTAAATTAATTGTCAAGGCATCTAAACTAGCCTAGCTTTTCGTTGAAAAGTTGTTCAGATTGTATGGTTTGCCAAATGATATTGTTAGTGATTGTGACGCCAAATTCACTAGCAAGTTCTGGCAAGCTGTTTCTGAAAAACTTGAAACAACTCTTAGTCTTAGTTCTTCGGATCACCCAAAATCTGATGGGCAGATAGAACGTGTCAACTAGACGTTGGAAGATATGCTGAGAGCATATGTTTCTCATCGATAGTCTGATTGGGAAAAGTATCTCTCGATGGTTGAGATCGCGCACAATAGTGCTAAACATTCTGCCACCGGATTCGGTCCTTTTATGTTGATGTATGGCTCTCAGCCGTGTTCTCCGATTTCGGTCAGACTCAAAGGTCTCAAGGTGCCCGCTGCAGTAGATTTCCTGCAAGATATGCAAGAAATGCTGCTAGAGGCCAAGGAAAGCATGAAAACCGCTCAGGATAGAGGTGGCAATACCTCTATGGTTGGACAGTAACGTAGCGTTCGTCACTTGTTTGTGCTTTAGCAACGACCGGAACGATGATGGGGATTCTAACAAGGCTCCATCAATAACACTGAAGGGTGGAGAGTTTGTTGGGGAATGACCGTGGATCGGACGGACAAGTTGAACAATTGGATGGGAATGATCCTATGACTGCGTGCAGGCAGTGGTTGACTAATTCCCTCGGTGCGTGCACTACTGCAACATTAGGTGAACACAAAATAGAGCTCAATTACGATTATGTGGAATAGGAAGAGCAGACATTCAGACAAAACAGTTAGAGAGTCAGACAGAAAGCTGAAAGCATGCAACACTAACAAAATTTGAACGCAAAACCAAACAATAATTTATTCAGATTGAATTTATAGAAATTCAAATCAGATGATGCGGGTGAGCACAAATCAATAGCAGGCAAAAACCCCGTGCTCACAAAGCTAACTACGATCTATAACAGCTATGAGCTTATATTGACAATCATTCTGAAAGGAAAGAATCAATGCTTGAAAGCATCTACTGTGTCTGTCTCTGATAAGCTGTCGTCTCGGCATCTATGGGCGCTCGAGCGTATGTGGCATCAGCATTGTCCATGTAGTTGCATAGTACAGGAAGTGGGTGTGAGAAGGCTTCGACTATTCGGAGTCGAGCGTGTCGCTGCCGATAGTCAAGATAGTCGTTTGATGGTCCCCGACGGTAGTTGGTTGAGTTGGTAGGTTGGACTGCCCGATAAATCGGCCAAGTCGGGTTTCCTCGATAAGTCGAGTGACTTCGACAAGTCGGATTGCCATTCTCTTGCTTGTCTTCAATAATAGAGTATTTCCACAGATTGTGCGACAATGCATGTAAAACAGTATAAATGGAACTAGATTAACATGGGATTTAGGAGAGTAGAGGAATAAATCCAACAACCCCCCTTAATCTGGATCCGTGAATGCTTTGATCTGTAGACTGAGCAATGCAGAAAATTTTTTGTGTGCATCAATGCTCAAAGCCTTGGTAAACACATCTGCGATTATTTTTGCGTTCAACAATATGTTAAGCTTATCTCTCTGTCGAGAATTTTACTCCTTACATAGTGATATCGAATCTCAATGTGCTTACTCCTAGAATGAAATCTAGGGTTGGGCGATAAGGCAATGGCACTCTGTTTATCACAAAACATAGGGTACTGATTCAGATTAATATCTGACAATAAATTTCTCAACTAAATTACTTCTTGAATAGCTTGAGAAGCATCAATGTATTATGCTTCTGTAGAGGAAAGAACAATAGAGGTTTCCTTACTACTGTTCCAGGAGATAGGACCGCTGTTGAAGAAGAATGTAAATCCAGATGTGGATTTACGAGTATGTACATCTCCTCCCCAACTTGCATTTGAGTATCCACTTAGCTGATGAAGATTGTCGTTGTCGACTTCTCCATAGCAGATGCACAGGTCCGTTGTAGCTCGAATATATCTCATGACTCTGATAAGAGCCTTCCAATGTATGATGCAAAGATTAGCCATGAATTGGCTTAATGAGCTAACTGCAAAAGCGATGTCAGGTCTTGAATAGATCATTGCATACATGAGAGAGCCGAGTATCGACTGATACAAATACTCTCTCATTTGCTCCTTTTCTTGCTTTGTCTGAGGACATTGGTCCTTCGACAGTCGTAGGCCTGGATCCATTGGTGAGTGAGCTTCTTTACAATCAATCAGATTATATCTGGGTTGAGTAATGTAGATCAACCATCTTTGTCTCGATGGATTTGAATTTCAAGATAGTAGTGAGCCTCACCTAGATCAATCATGTCAAATTTGGAAGACAACGTCTGTTTAACATCCTTCACCTGATCGTTACTGTTGCTGAAAAGCGATGTATCGTCGACATACAAAGTGATGATAATGAAGGTGTTAGGGACCCAACTCCCTTGGGTCCCAAACCCAGACTTGAGACCAGATGATGACTGGGCCTGTAGACTTGACCGGTGACTCGTGAACCTGCATGGTTGCCATGTGTCATGATCCAGGAGTGCACATGGCTTGGAGTCTCTCTCTTGGAGGTATACAAGGGGAGGAGGACTCATTTGCCATCCATTCTGTCTACCTAGGAGGAGGTGGATGGAGAGCGTGTGCACGGCCAGGATGTATTGCTAGCATGAGGCAGGAGATGGTTGAGAGCCTGGGCGGTGGTATGGGACGCCGTCTGGGATGGAGGTCGGATCCAGCTTGATACGGTCACAGGCCAGGGCACGGTGGGTGGACCCGGTTCAGGTCCTATGGCAGGATGGTAGACCGGTAGCTTTTGAAAGCAAGAAGTTGGATCCTGCTCAAAGGCGGTATTCCACCTATGACAAGGAACTTTTTGCTGTCATTAAAGCCCTGAAAGTTTGGAGACATTACTTGTATGGCTCCCAGTTTACTATAGTTACTAATCATCAAGTGTTAAAGTATATTAACGATGCGGTCGACCTTAGGGGTCGTAAGGCCAGATGGTCAGAGATGGTCCAAGAATTTCATTATGACATTGAGTACCGGATGGGTACCTCTAATAGTGTCGCGGATGCCTTAAGCCGGATTGGAGAGGTTAATCAGTTAAGCTTTTCTGAGATCCAATATGAGTTGTATCTGTCCTTAAGAGATTCGTGTAAGACCGATAGGTACTTCGGTCGTATTTGCTAGACGTCCTACCAGGTTCTACTAGATCTAATAATGAGCTTGGAATGCAGGATTCCAAGATTTCTCCTCAGGACAAGATACAAAGAGACTATTCCATTAGGAATGGGTTACTTTTCCGGAACGGAAAAGTTTGTGTGCCAGAAAATAATGATATAAGGGCCCAAATCCTGCATGAATGTCATGACAGCCCGTGTGCTGGGCACCCTGGCGCTCAAAGGACACTTGACTTAGTAAAAAGGAACTTTTACTGGCCAAATTTAAAAAGTCAAGTAGAGGCATATGTTCGCAAGTGTGCGCAATGCCAAGTTAATAAAGCTGAAAGACTTAAGGCAGCTGGTTTGTTAATGCCCTTGGAAATTCCCGAAAGAAAGTGGGAAAGCATTTCCATGGACTTTGTGGTTGGGCTACCTCGGACGGGGAAGCAAAATGATGCCATTTGGGTAATAGTTGACAAGTTAACTAAAATGGCGCAGTTTATACCAACCAAGCAAACTGTCAAAGCTTCTGAACTTGCGCAGCTTTTCGTGGAAAAGTTGTTCAGGTTGTTTGGTTTGCCGAATGACATTGTTAGTGATCGAGATCCAAAGTTCACTGGCAAATTCTGGCAAGCGGTCTTTGAGAAATTAGAGACCACTCTAATTTTGGGGTCATCAGATCATCTTGAATCGGATGGTCAGACAGAGAGGACAAACCATTCTATGGAAGATATGCTTCGGGCGAATGTTTCCAGAAAACAGTCAGATTGGGAAAGGTATCTTCCAATGATTGAGTTTGCGTATAATAGCGCAAAGCACTCAGCGACGGGTTTTCTCTGATGTATGGTTTCCAACCTAGGGCTCCCATTTCAGTGGGCCTCAAAGGCCTTAAGGTTAAAGCAGCAGTAGATTTATTGCATGATATGCAAGAAATGTCGCTTGTTGCTCGCGAAAACGTAAAAACGGCTCAGGATAGAGCCTAGTTTTACGCCAATCAAAAAGGACAACCTAGGGTCTATGAGGAGGGAGCTTGGGTATATCTTAGAATTCCAAAAGATTCTAAGGTACTAAGGACTAGAAAATGTCCTAGGTTATCACCTCGTTATGCAGGGCCATTCCGTATAGTAAAGAAACTCCATCGGAATGCGTACTAGCTGGAACTTCCTCAAGGTGTTAAGGTACATCCAGTTTCTCACATTAGTCGTTTAAAGGAACGACTTGGTGGAAAGGATGACTGAATGCCTCAAGAGGACTTAGTTCGACTGGAGGACCTGTCATCCTTTGTACCTACTGAACCACAGGCCATTGTTGATGTACGTCAACGTGGACTCAGAAACCGGCAGGTAACTGAGTACTTGGTTTGTTGGAAAGGAAGTTCCAAGGACGATGACAGTTGGGAAAAGGAACTTGACCTTAAACTGAGATTTCCGGGATTCCTTCCTTAGATAAGGAATTTTTTAAGGAAGAGGGGAATGTTAGGGACCCAACTCCCTTGGGTCCCAAACCGAGACTTGAGACCAGACGATGACTGGGCCTGTAGACTTGACCGGTGACTCGTGAACCTGCATGGTTGCCACGTGTCATGATCCAGGAGTGCACATGGCTTGAGTCTCTCTCCTTGGAGGTATACAAGGGGAGGAGGACTCATTTGCCATCCATTCTGTCTACCTAGGAGGAGGTGGATGGAGAGCGTGTGCACGGCCAGGATGTATTGCTAGCATGAGGCAGGAGATGGCTGAGAGCCTGGGTGGTGGTATGGGACGCTGTCTGGGATGGAGGTCAGATCCAGCTTGATACGGTCACAGGCCAGGGCACGATCGGTGGACCCGGATCAGGTCCTATGGCGGGGTGGAACATGAATCATTCGGTTTTTTGTGGTTAACCGGCACCTGGAGGTTTGCAGTAAGTGAGTTGGTAACAGAAGGAATGTTGCACTGACTTGAAATAGACATTAGAATCGACGGTGTTTGGTTTGAAGCCATGTTGGATGAGGAATCCGTTGATCCTCTGAAACCAAGCTCTTGCTGATTGTTTCAAGCCATAAAGTGCCTTATGGAGTTTACAGACATGATTCTTCATACCTTCGAGAACGTATCCCTCGGGCTATGTCATGTAAATATCTTCTTCTATAGCTCCATTCAGATAAGCTGTCTATACATCGAGTTGATGTACTTCGAGGTCGGCTGTAGCAACAAAAGATAAGAGGACTCGGATCGATGAATGTTTGACTACTGGATTGAAAGTCTCATTGTAGTCGATGTTTGGGATCTGAGAAAATCCTCTGGCTACTACTCGGGCCTTCCTTTGGTCCGTCAGCTTTATATTTGATCTTGAAGACCCATTTGCAATCGATAAGAACTGTCGGCCGCACGATGGAGCCTAAGGCTTGAATTGTTGTCAGTGGCAGATGTCGAAGGTTCACATGGAACTTTACCTTTGCCTTTGAAGTCGATGAACTGATCCTCGATAAACACTATATCCCTGCTGAATAACATCTACTGGGTATCGGGGTCGTATAGCTTATGGTATTGTCGGAGGAGGTATAACCAATCAGGATGGTCTTTAGACTTTGGAAGTCCAATTTCTTCCTTGTCTCTTTCGGGAGCTGCACGTAGGCGATGCAACCAAATACTCGTAGGTTCTTCAATGAGGGCTTAGATCCGGTCCAAACCTCATGGGGTGTTTCGCCTGAGAGGGCCTTAGTCAAACATCTGATCTGGATGTAAGCTGCAGTGGAAACAACTTCAGCCCAGAAGCTCTTTGGCAATGATGCGTGTGCAAGCATGCACTTGGCTAACTCGACCAGGTTATGATTCTTCCTCTCGGCTAAGCCGTTTGACTGAGGCGAATAGGGAGTGATAAACTGCTATTCAATGCCTTGGCTCTGCAGTACTCCTTGAATTCAGTAGAGATATATTCTCCACCATTGTCGGACCTTAGGGCTTTGATCTTCTTACCAGTTTTCTCTGCATGCTCCTTGAAGATTTTGAAGCAATTAAAAGCTTCGAGTTTCTTCTTAATGAAGTACACCATTGTCCTTCTAGAAAATTCGTCAATAAAAGTAATAAAATACTTTGCATCCTTTAATGAAGGACTCTTCATTGGGCCACAAATGTCTGTATGTACTGTGGCTTTGAGCCTCTCTTCTTCTGCTTGCTCGAATTCTTGTTGGTGTACAAGGCGTGAGAGTCGACAGTGGAGGAATTGGAAGGTTCGTTCCTTTTTGTCTCTTCCTGCAGTAGCATCGTAATGACTCGTAATAGAGTCAGCTCTGGGTGTGTGGTGATCATCATCACCCAGTTATCATACGATATTGGCAAGCTTGAAAGCAGTGTCATTACTGCGTCTTGATTGTCTAACACATATCCGACAGCGGCCATTTACTGTAGCAGGTTCTTGAACTGGTTAATGTGATTCTGTAATGAATCACCATTTGTCATCTTGAGGGAGAAGAATTTTCTCTTGAGACGTAGCTTGGAAGCTATGTCGTGCGCTTCGTACAGGGTGCTCAAGATGTCCCTGACTTCTTCCGAGGTTTGAGCTTCAGACACATGGCCAATTTGTGTGTTTGAGATGTTAAGGATGATCAGCCCGAAAGCTTTGCCATCCTTCAGCTTCCAGCGTGAGATTGCAGTGTCGTCTGCTTTGGGTCTTACCTCTGCACTAGTGACAATATCATACAACTCCTTAGCCATTAGTACAGTTTTCATCTTAAATTTCCAGAGATGGTAATTGGATCCATCAAGCTTGTCCATGATGGGACTGGCTTTCCGTTGGGAATCCATGTGGAAGTTAGTCTAGGTGATAGTGACAACTATCAGTGACTTAAGAGGCTATAATGATAGCTCTGATACCATGTTGGGGAATGACCGTGGATCGGACGGACAAGTCGAATAATCGGATCAGAACGATCCTATGACTGCGCAAAGGCAGTGGTTGACTAATTCCCTCGGTGTGTGCACTACTACAACAATAGGCGAACACAAAATAGAGCTTAATTGCGATTATGAGGAAGAGGAAGAGCAGACAGTCAGACAAAACAATTAGAGAGTCAGATAGAAAGCAAAAAGCATGCAACATTGAAAAAATCTGAAAGCAAAACTAGATGGTGATTTATTTAGATTGAATGTATAAAAATACAAGTCAGATGATGCGGGTGAGCACAAATCAATAGCGGGTGAAAACCGCGTGCTCGCAAAGCTAGCTACGATCTGTAACAACTATGAGCTCATACTGACAATCATTTTCAAAGGAAAGAATCAATGCTAAAAAGCATCTACTGTGTCTTTGATAAGCTGTCGTCTCGGCGTCTATGGGTGCTCGAGCGTATGTGGAATCAACTTATTTCGTTTGGCATCAATTGACATTTGATACATGCATCATTAAAAATGATTACAATGATCAACTATATACAATTTACATTTTTGAAGATGTATGTACAAGAAGGTGGCATGGAGCCGTTGCTCCGTCTGGAATAGATCGTGGTTGCTGCTGTCATTGTCCAGGTAGTTGCACAGTACAGGAAGTGAGCGTGAGAAGGCTTTGACTATTCGGAGTCGAGTGTGTCGTTGCCAATAGTCAGGATAGTCGTTTGATGGTGCCCGACGGTAGTTGGTTGAGTCGATAGGTCAGATTGCTCGGTAAGTCGGCCAAGTCGGGTTTCCCCGATAAGTCGGGTGACTTCGACAAGTCGGACTGCCATTCTCTTGCCTGTCTTCGATAATAGAGTATTTCTGCAGACTGTGCGACAATGCATGTAAAACTGCAGCAATATGAATGGAACTAGATTAACATGGGATTTAGGAGAGTAGAGGAATAAATCCAACAGAGTCAAGCAAGGGGGAGGCAGGAGTGCGTGGGGGGGGGGGAAGCGTGGGCTCCCCATCCCTTTCTTGGCCATATCTAGTGATGGAGGGAGGAGGCCTAGAGAGAGAGAGAGAGAGAGAGAGAGAGAGAGAGAGAGAGAGGGAGATAAAAAAAGTGTAGTCGAGGGAAGGAGGGGGTGAGTGTGTGCATGAAGAGGGAGGGGGAAGCGATGGAAAGGGCAGCGGGTTAGGGAGCCGCGAGAGAGAGAGGAGAGGGTTGTAGGGTGAAATTTAGATTTTTTTTTAGGTTAAATTTTTTTGACAATGTCTCTCTATTTTTTTGCACTTTTTTTTACTGGAGGAGGGAGAGGGGCAAGCACAAGCATGTGGTAAGGTCAAGGGGCAGACAGAAGATACATTTGGCTCTGATGCATGTGTGGCAAATGCTGCAGATTTGCAAGAGGGGGAGCTTCTAATGATGACAAGCCTCAGTTTGGATCTAACCTACAAGGATTGGTGGATTTTGATGCGGGGACCTATTTTGAGCTAGACACACGTGAAGACATAGGTGCAGGGATGGATTCCAAGATTACAAGCTGTTTGTCGTGGATGCTTATGTAATCATTGATGCCATTTCAAATTATTTACCACTTTGTGTAGAGTTATTGTTTTAGTGTCTATTCAATTCCAGAGCTCAGCAGAATGCATTTTTTGCTAACAATTTATTATATGTTCAGTGAAGTGTGAAATTTACATTCTAAAAGCATTTCTATTTTCCAATAGCTAAATTTATTGTTGTGAAACCTGAAAGAAAAGCATTTTGTATGAAACGTCCAATTTCCAATCAGCCTGTAATATCTTGCAAGGTCACTGTTTAAGTCATCAGGTAGAGTTTTGAACTTATGATATCTCATTGTACATCAGACAGTTTTTACCATCCTCCAGAGCATTCATTTTGACATGTGATCTGAATGTAATTTTGTGCAGTATGGATTAACACACATTGCAACAGGAGATCTATTGAGAGCAGAAGTTGCAGCTGGGACAGAATACGGAAAGAAGGCCAAGGAGTATATGGACCAGGGAAAGCTTGTTCCAGATGAAGTTGTCGTCACGGTAAAGTCACAAGATTTTTGACCAGTTGGTTGGAGTTCATGATGTCTTACAGTTTTGTCTCCCTTGTCAAGTAGCTGTTAATTACAAATTTATGAAGTTAGAGGCTTAGAGTTAATTTGTGTAGATTTTTTTCTCTTTCATGTTGGGCAATGATGCTAAATGCTGAGAGTTTAACTGCAAGATGCTGAAACCAATGATCTGGCCATGTTTCAGCTGTACAAGTTTTGGAATTCTAGTTCTAGTAGGCGTCAAGATACAGTTAGTAAAAATAGAATTTGTAGTTAACCAGGCTATTATGTGGTATTGCTATGACCAAAGAAGAAATTAATGCTGCATTCCTCGTCATGAGTTTGATGGTTACACAGGATTATCTGCTTTTGATCGTCTTTAAAGTATATATAGGAAGAAAGTTTGATGGAACAGAATATAGACAATCGTTTTAAACAGATCTAAGATCACCCCCTTGGATACTTGAAATCTCAGCAGTACTGACATTTCTGCCCAAATTTCCCATCACTTCCCCAAATTTCCCATCACTTCGTTGCCCTTCCTTAGTTAGACGTGTAATAATTCTTTATCCTTCGAAGTTGTTTTCTATTTGCTTCTTCAAAATACCTTGCAGCTTGATGCAGAATTTCAACAGAAAAATGTGGCCAGCTTAGTTGATTTGATTGTATTGCAACCCACAAAGTAAAAGACAAAAAGACTAACCTCTCAAAAAAATAATTTTGATGCATATACAAGGCAAGCAAAATTTTTGTCTCTTGTATCAATGTCAACATACTTTGCAATTCTGATTTGCAGATGGTGACGCAAAAGCTGGCACAATCTCACGCTAAAAAAAAAGGATGGCTGTTGGATGGCTACCCGAGAAGTTTATCACAAGCTGAAGCTTTGCAGGCCCTTGGCATTAAACCTTCTATTTTTATCCTCCTTGAAGTGAGTGGTCAGTTTACCCTTTGCAGCTTTCACAGGTCTGTATCTTTAAGCATGGTAACGTCCTCCTGATATAAGGAATCATAAGTTTTACAAACTGATTATTTGGAAACTATCTAGTATCAGTTGATTTGAAGGTCTAGAAATCAAGGTTATTGAACCTGTAATTTGACGAGATATGCTCTTAGACAAATATATGCTAATCTTTCATGCATTTCCTTGTATGCTTGGTAGCAAGGTTTTTATTGTCTGCATAAGAGGTTTGACATTGGAGTTACTAGATAGATTTATGCTGTATTATAGTCAAGGGACTTTAGCTTGGTGTGTTGATTATAAGGCTGTGAAGCTGTGAAATTTTCCCAACTAATATGGAACTTATGATGAACCAAAAGGAGCCAAAAGCTACCTTGATTACATAAAAAGAATATTGTCAATGGTAAACAACCAAAGTTGAATATAGACCTAATAGAAAGTGGTCATAGGCGGCCCCAAAGTATGTGGAGGATAGCTTCCTATTGACGACAACGATTGATGATACACTTGATCATGCGAGGATTATGGTGGCTCAGAATATTCCCAACAAGGACTGCAGTAGGACAACAATCATAATCAATATAACGATTGTTCAAACAGGACAAATCACTGTCGAATTCTCAAAAACAAGTAGCACAATAATCAGAATGCGATAGATTTTATGCCAAGGGCTGACATGATAATGATGGCATCAGAATGCCAAAGCTTCGCAAAACAGAGCTACTTCGGGAAATGGACCTCAAGCAACTTTAAAAGTCTTTAACATACTTTCCAGCAATTGAAATCCGAGAATGACTAGATATTGTCCAATGTCCAGGTATTAGGAAGTGAGGTCCTCCTACAAGTATTCAAGTTGAAAATTCAAAGATTGCCTTGCCAACATGCCAAAAATTTGATTTTAGGGCTTGGAACTGCAAGTCTGGATGACTTGAGAAATTGTGATTTGAGGCTTGTGGAAGCCACTTGACTCATAGAAGAGCTTAGAGCATCCATAGAGGTTGTTTCCCTTGTCTCCTAGCTGAAAATGCTAACACCAAGCCAGTAAAATGTTTTTGGAGCATTCTCCATTTTACTCAAAAAATATGCTCTTTGTGCTGAAAAAACGTTCCTCCCCCTTAGAATCCCTTTGATACAAGTCGTAAACATATCCATTCGAAAATCATCCATAAAACAATGAAATATCCAACAGATTATCAACCTAATATCAAATTCCCACTTAAAGATTTCAATGCAATCAACAATATGTCGATTTGCTCACCCTTGTATAGAAGCACACCATTAAATCGTTTCCTATGAACATGTTCACAAGAGTTTCCTACAAGGAAATATCAAAGAACCAGAAATATCTGTTAGCAGATCGCAAGAGGTGCCGTCGTTGTGCCTGTGGACATCTTTCAAGAGCTTCGCCCTTTGCGCACAAAGAAGACTTTCAAGCCATATACCACGATGGAAATAAACTGTGAAAAACAAAAAAGAAGCCTAAATTGCATGTGAACAAGTACAATGTAAATGCTCACTTCAGTTGGTGTGTGCCCTGCCATCTCGACTGACCCTCTCTCACAGCACACAGACGCTCGCAGAGGCTCTCACAGGCTCCCACTGGCTTCTTACCTTTTCTCTCTCTGTCTCTCTGTCTCTCTTTGTCTCTATCTCTCTCTCTCTGTGTCCCTCCCTCCCTATACCCTATACCCTAAACCATCTCTCTCTCTCTCTCTCTCTCTCTCTCTCTCTCTCTCTCTCTCTCTCTCTCTTATTGAGCCTCTTTCTTGGCCTTAAACCTCCTCCTTGTGAAGCTCCACTGCACACACAAAAAAATTTGCAAAGTCACCATCTTCTTCACTTTTTGGGAGGAAAAGTGAAATTTTTTCCTCCAACTCCTCTTGAACGTATAATTGTACCTGCACCTCCTCCTAAGCCTAAGGACAAGCCTTAGAGGAGTCCTAGGTGTTTCTTTGGGCCATAAGACCAAGAGGTTAAGGTGGTGACCCTAAAGGTGAGTGGGGACGTGACCCAAGTGACCCTTGGGTGAGGTGGCATAGGGAGGGTGGTGGCCATGTGTTATGAGGATAGGTGGACCCCATAAGAGGATGTCACTTGTTTTTGGGGTCCATGTGCTTGCTAGGTGGCGTCCATAAGGCCCGCCACCCAGCAAGGCTTTTTAGGAAGAAAAAGGAGTGGGATGGGGGGTAAAGGCTCCATTTTCATCATTGAGGAGCTTAATTGTGGCCTAGTCTCCTCGAGTAGTTCTCTCAAGCTCTCTAAGCCATTTTGTTGCATGAAGTAGATACTAATCAGCTTCTTCAGGCTTTGAACTTGCTGCAAAACCAAATCCTGGACATGCAAGCCATGTCGCGGCCGAGCAAGAGTGACGTTCCTTGACGCACCCGCGGTCCGCTGGTGTTTATCCAATGTTTAATCTGGAATTTTTTTTCGGGCGAAGAACCGGCTGCCCGATGTAGTATGTCATGGCTCGATCGATGGAATAGTCATTTTTCCATGCACGATGCGCTTTTGCTCTCATGTTTTTATGAGGTAAGGCGTTCACATGGTGGCAGGATCTGAAGGAGAGGGCTGGTGCCCCTTCTACATGGGATGCCTTTCAAGAAGCCTTTAAAATGGCTTTTCTTCCGGTATTGGATGATTTTGATCATTGACAGCGTTTTGCCATCGTGCAGATGGGTACTAGTAGGCTGTTAGATGCCTATATCCAAGAATTCCAGGAGATTATCCTATCCTGTTAAAGCTACATGTCATTTTGGGGCTTTCGAAACAATTTCAACTCGAAGTGCGGCGGCGTAACCAACCGCAGACTATCGGGGATGCAGTTCGCTTTGTGAAAATCTTCGATGACGTCCATTTTGCCTCTCACAAGGAGCAAAGTTTGCCCAAGGCTGACCAAAAAGAGAAGAAATTTTTCAAGAAGCGGGGTAGAGACAAGACAACACCGATTCCCAGGGCGGGAAAAGCGCGTCAAGTTGGATCGCGTAGACTATGACAAGGCGAGAACCGATGACTTGTGCTTCTCCTGTATGGAGAAGGGGCATCTTCCAAAAGATTGCCCAAAGAAAAAGCAAAAGAAATCTGGCAGGCAACCTTAATCCTTTAAAGCGCGAGGTACTTTTAGTATTTTTTTTGTTGATTTATTCTTTAAGGATGGCACTAGTTGCGAGAATCGTTGTTTTAATACAACTGTTTTTGGCCCCCACGATCTCATTTGTATGAATGGTATCGTAGGACACCAAGCTGTGACTGTTCTTTTTGATGATGGTTCCACACATAACTTCATAAATGCTAAACTGTTGCAGAAGCTTAAGGCGGCTACCGCACCAAGTAATCACTTGTATGTGATGAAAATGGCGTCGGGGGAAGATCGACAAGCTTGGGATCAGCTTGTTTCTCAGCTGCCGCTTCAGATTCAGGATTATGTTGAACCGCTAGATTTTCATATCATGAATTTGGATAGCGTAGACATACATAATCTTGGGAAAAGAATGGTATTATTCTAAAAACGAGTCTTTAAGAAAGGATTATGTTACTCATAGTATTTCCTTTTTGCATAAGGGCTTGTTGGTTGAGCTAAAAGGTGATATAAATAGGCCTTTTGATCCTATGGTTTCTGCTTTAGAAGTTGTTGAATATATAAAAAAGATTCTAGTAATAAAGTTTATCTTTGTTTTTTGAAAGATGAAATTTATTGATTCATTGCATTTACCTTGTGCCATTAAATAATTCCTTAAGTGTTGATTCACCTGAAGGAATAATATTTAACAAACTTAGGCAAGAGTATAGCGATGTTTTTCCTGATAAACTCCCTGATGGCCTACCTCCCCAAAGGAGTGTTGACCAGCAAATAGAGTTGCTTCCTGGAAGCCAAATTGTATCTCTTTCTCCATACAGGGTTAGCATCAAGGAAGAGGATGAAATTTCTAAGCAGTTACAAGAACTTCTTAGGATGGGCCGCAGGAAAAGCTTTATGCTAAGGAGTCGAAATGTGAGTTCTTCCAGACTAAACTCAAATACCTGGGCCATGTCATATCTGATAAAGGTCCGATTATGACAAAGTTCGTAAGGTACGAGAATGGTCGAGACCTGAAACAATTCGTGATGTGAAATCCTTTTTGGGCTTCACAGGATTATTTTATGGGTTCATTTTGGACTATGCCTTAATTGCATTGCCCTTAACGAACGTTTTAAGGGGGTGAAGAAAAAATGTAGCCGCAGAAAAATCCCATCGATAACATGGACTGTCATTCAGGAGTTTGTGTTTGACATTAAGAGTCGTAAAGGTACGTCGAACTGTGTCAACCAAGATGTTGCAACTTATACACAAGAAAGGCGGAGCACAAAAACAGAAAGGGCAAGGGAAGAGGAGGCGACCTTGCAGGGCTACAGAAGCACAGTCACATCCAGCTGGAGCAGGTCTAGTCAGTTTGGCTTGTCTGGGGGATGATGAGGAGGTAGATTGGGAGGATGTGGATGACGAGTCCTCTTCCTCAGATACGCAGCCCTTGCCAGTTCCAAAATGTGCGTGTGTGAATCATATTTACAATTAATTTCACTAGTCATACAGAAAACACTAGATCTTCTCTCCAACACTATATACCAATTAAACATTCGAATACAAATTAGAACATTGGAAAACCAAATCAAAGAATTGTTAATGTCGCAATCAAAGAATCATTCAAAATATCGAAACCCTAAACTAAACCAGACACAGTGTAAAAACGTGAGAATATATAATGTCGGGCTAAAGGCCATAAAGAAGTACAGTGATGTTTGAGAAACAATGTTTCATAAACATTGTACACAATACATGCATTCATAGGAGTACATGCATTCACAGTACATAAACAGAGACTGTGTTTCACAAAACCACGCGCCTGTTGCACAAAAAAGCTTACTATATACTAATTTAAGAGATGTATCAAAAAAACATTACGTATCCCGCCACATACGGCTGGGTATTTTTTTAAACTACTGTCTAACTATATGCCGCCTTATTTACTGCCGAAAATTACATAGAAACAGTCTGCCACGTACGTCTAGACCTTATCTAGTCTTGGCATTGCTATGAAGAGCCCACAGACTCGTCGGCTTGGTCAGGTGCATTAATCTCCTACTCTGCCTCCTGTTTAGCCCGACAAATTCGCACCCTTTCCTTGACCATAGCCAGCTCCTGCGTAGTGTAGTTAAATCCCCGCCGCTATGTTTCCTCGCCCTCGCCAGCGGGGGTAGGGGGCTGCAGCTCTGGGTGCTAAATCTCTCGCATTCTCTCTTAAAAGTCTACTTGCTACTTCCGATGCCTTTCGTTGTGCCTTCAGACCTCTTCTGTTAGCTTCGTCGTCTGCACACAAAGCAACCCGTCAAGCTATATACCACGATGGAAATAAACTATGAAAAACACAAAACAAGCCTAAATTGCATGCGAATGGATACAGGGCAAACGCTCAGGTCAGGTGGTATGCGCTCTGCCATCTCGATCGACGATCCCTGGCTCTCGCACAGGCTCACACAGGCTCTCACAGCCTCTCACTGGCTCTGTCACAGCCTCTGAAAATGCCTCTCACAACTCACATTGCCTATTTATCCCCACAAGTTGTTTGCCCGTGTGCAGCTGCTGATGATCCCGCCATGTGTTGTTGTACCTGCCCCCATGTGTTGCTCTCCCATTGGCCCCATGGTCTGCTCCCCCACTATGCCCATGTGTTGCTATACTTGCCCCTTGTACTTTCTCCCTTTTTTTGCATACTTCCCCCTTTTTTTGCATTTTTTTTGGCTCTTTTTTGCACCCTAAAGCACCTTTTATTAGAAAAAATAATAATAAAAAATATTATATACTGGTGTTGCCCTGGTACCGCATTTTCCAAGGCGGCATCCTTAGAAGCTCCTTAAAACATGAAAGAATCACAAGAACAGTTCCTTTAACTTCCAATATTAACCTAGGAAATCATTATCATTAGTTTAACTTTCATATCAAACAAGTACTCAGAGATAAACCAATTTCCAATCGTTAATCTCTGTTCTGGAGTACGACTCAAGTTTGAAAAGTAATCTAAGCAATAAATTTCTCAACTAAGTTACACTTAACACAAGCTAGTAATATCACTTTCATGTAAAATACTTACATGAACCACTGAGTGAAATATTTTCTAACTTAGGAGATTAAATTTAAAGAAAAAATGATAATTACAGTCTGAAATTATCCACAAACTCTGGTAGACAATTAGGAAAAAAGCTTCCAAGTACAACTATCCTTAGAATCCAATTCTAAGATATGATATTTCATTCAACTAGAATCGCTAGGAGAATCATTAAGATATAGAATAATTAAAACTCAACTCTGAGTATCCCTGATACTCTTTTGAGTTAAATGCTCCTATTTCTAGCACCAAAATATGCAAGAAAATAGCATTCATTCATCTTAATAGACTTGTCTGTCTCCTATGATAACTGGAGATTCAATTCAAATGAAGAATTGTACTCGAGCATTTGTAGACCATAAACTGTAGTAGAATAGCATCTACTAGACTAAATAAATAATGTCTGTGAGATCCATAGGTTCTCAATTAAAATACTGGAGTAGAGAGATTCAAAACACTGATTCGAATTCTTACTCAATTAATAGATTAAGAATTAACCATCACACTTAAGGATCATCACAATTCCTTATAATTCTCTGACAATAATTAAGTATCTATATATGATCCGTCAATCATAAATATTTAGATTCGTATGATTCGTCAATCATAATTTTCTGGAATCCAAAACCATAATCATTTACAAGATACTGGAGTATATGTCCAACATAACTCAGGAAAAGTAAGGATCATTCCAAAATCTTTCCCACTAGGAAAATACTAGATTTTAGGAACATTCTCCAAACAAGATTCTTTGACTGAAGTGCGAGATATTCAAGTTCTATAAACCATTGGTAATGAAAGACTGAACGCATTTCAAAATGACAATCATCTTCAACTACAAAAACTTTAGATTACCATCTAGAATCAAATTTAGATACCCAAAGTCCTGCTGAATATCAACTCAGTTTTTATTCTTGGATTCATTATGATTCGTCATCCAATTGAGCTCTCTGGATACAATCACTAATGAGCTGAGTCTATTCCTTAACTAAGGAATACTCTATCCCAAGAAAACTGTATATCCAATGCACACAATTCTAAGTGATGAACCCAAATGATTCACTAACCATGCGTCTTATAAGCAATATAATTCAAAAACCATCAGTTTTTGGTGAATTCACATCACACTTTTCGTCTTACCAATTAACTTCATTTGGAGTAATCAACTACTCAAGTTAATTGTCTATGATTCAGAAATCTCAAATGTCCAGGTGCAGCTTTTAATTATACATGTATAACACCACATTTAGATCCTTATCCAAATCATTTTTTAGTTAACTCATAAATCTTCCATAGAAAGATTTGTTAAGTCTACAAGTATCTGTCAAAACAATACTTGATCATATGTTCATGCTCACCGACTAGGTTAAGTGCACCAAATAACCTTAGTAACCAGGAATACACAGTAGATTCATACAAGATTAGTCGTGCACATATGTGAATAATCTCACTATGACCCAGTACATAAACACATTTTTATCTGGTAGATTCCTCCAGAACCCACATATGTTACTCACATATCTCACTGAGATCTTGTAACTCAGCTACAAAAGTTTTTCTATTTGTCATGAGTAAATAACATATCTGAGAAATCTTTTGAGACGAATTACATTTAATCTCAACAGTTTTCCAATCCAACTTACCTCTAATTACATAATTTCATCTACTCAATCAACTCCTCTCTGATAATAGTACCCAAACTAAGAGTTGATCCAATACGGAACTCTCAGACATTAAATTCTGATCAAACTTACTTCTATTCCAATCAAAATGGAATTTGTAACCTTTGACCTTTTACTATACTACTTATAGATAATGATTCAAATATCAAACCTGTTCCAGTTCCAAATTGTCTACACAATCCCTAGAGAATTCCTCTTTTTCGAAAAGTTCCAATTAGGTATCTTACTCTGAATCTATTCGAAATTACTTTCAGACCAAATCTCATTTCTATACCACAGTTGGTTCTCTTCCAAAAACTATGCAACCTACAAATTCCCAAATAGAATTTTATCCCACCACTCTACCCCTCCTTTTAATGAAATTATAAATTTCAATAAAAGCTAACTGGAAAGATGAAATATGAAAATATCTAAACACATGAAAAAGTCAGTAATAAGTGCATCCACTAAAAGATTCACTCTATTACAAACGTGACTTTTCCTTCAAATATTTTCAACCCGAGCGATAGAAACTACCATTCTATCGAAATCCATTTATGCAAAAATAGATATTCAAGATTTAAGAAATTGAAACACTTTCACCTTAGAATTTTCTGAATTCCAAGTCTATTCCCACAAGTAGTAATTTATATGACATAACAGTCTTTCAGAAGAATAACTTCATGATGGAAAGAATCACATAACCCAGTCTGATGTCTATGTTCGAGAAATTACTAAGAAGTTAAGGATTAATTAAGAAAGCGAGAAATAGATTTGAGGGCCTCTGATATCGAAATCCATTTATGGAAAAGTAGATATTCAAGATTTAAGAAATTGAAACACTTTCACCTTAGAATTTTCTGAATTCCAAGTCCATTCCCACAAGTAGTAATTTATATGACATAACAGTCTTTCAGAAGAATAACTTCATGCTGGAAAGAATCACATAACCCAGTCTGATGTCTATATTCGAGAAATTACTAAGAAGTAAAGGATTAATTAAGAAAGCGAGAAATAGATTTGAGGGCCTCTGATTTTGTAAATAATGAGATACCACATTGGGATCTAGATTAAACCTCAAAATTTCCCAAAATACCCCACATTTGAGCAAACGGATTTATTTTTCCCATATCGCGACTAGGTACTAAAACACCCCATTGATCATCAAATTGTTACAGTCCTAAAATTTCCTTTCCAAAATTACTGATGTCCCATACCATCAGCTTTTCCCTTAACCGCCTTCTCTGATATTCTAGAGATCCACTGATCATCTAGCTGTCCTATAATCACTATAGGATATTATCTCTTGTTCCCATACTCTGGAGAATTCCTTCATTTGGATGACTGGCATGCCTATCAGATGGATATCCAAATCCACACCTGATCAAACAGAAGAATTAACATGGTTCCTCATTACATTCTGATCTTTTCTGGTTAATGATAAGCTTCGAATCCCACTGGATCCAAGAGCATTAACTCTAGGGACAAGCTTCTATCAATTAACAAATCCAATGTAATCCATGTATCAAATTCCTCTTTTAACATCACAATTGAAATCCAAAACTGTGGATAACTCAATGGTTACAAAGATATAAGTTATGAATTCAACTAAATGAATCCTACCCAAGAAATTAATATCCGGTATTAAGCAATTATTCACTGGGATTACTAAAATCGTAATTGCGAAAATACATTTCCCGATCACACTTACTACCAGTTATGTCCACTCTTCTTCCCTCAGAATTTTCAGTTCCCTGAAAATCCTTTAGTTAATGTATCAAGAAGACGTAACGACATTAGTAAATGTTTAAAAAATTAATTACTGTAGGAAAAAGTCAGAAACAATTTCATTTCTATCCTATACCTGGGTTGAATGATTGATACATAAAAAATCATCTACTAGTATGTGAAACAATACTAGTCTGATCTTTTGAATATAATTCACCATAGGATTTTACTGGAAATGAAACCAGTTTTACTTTTGATCAGTTCCTATTATTACGATTTTTCCGATACAATTGGACTGTTTGTCTTTTTTACTTATTGTCTTAAGAATTACTTCGTTAAATTTATCTGTAATTAATGGGAAATAAGATTTGGATTCGAGTACTTTCTCCACGGTATTCATCCCAAAATAATATTGTTGAATAAAGAAATAGCTCCAAATACTATGAATTTTCCACCATTAATTATTTAACAAGTATCTCAAAAGCTTTGGTTTGTTAAATTTTAATGACCAAAATCATCAAAACCACAATAACCAGTTGATCAGTGTTCTACCGATTTGAAAAGGAGAAAACCGAAATAAAACACAATTTAACTCCATTTACTGGGAGTAACAATACTCCAGAGTTTAATTGGTTTAAATAGCACCGTACCAAGGAATCAAATTTCTAAACTGGGTATATGCCTAAGAACAGTACCACTCCCTTCGTTCCGTCAAGATCGGCTTAAAAAAATTTATTTCCAAAACCGATTATTACAGCTTAACGAAAGGCCCAACAGTACTAAAGTTCCCAAAATAAATTGGCTTAGCAAAGATATTAAAGTGATAAAGTCCGAAAACATGCGTATTGTTCCTAGAGAAAGGAAATCCAAATTCCTTCAACTCCCGATACAAGAAACAATACCAGATACAAGGCTAAATTTTGATAATTAAACACCAAGAAACTGAAATTTTTATAACTGGTCAGTAACTTCAATTTCCAGAGTTGTTCTACAAAATTGATTCCAATCCAACTCAAAGTTACCAAATGTCCAAAATCTTTCCCAAGCCTTGATCAACAAGCATGCATTAGCATTGATGTAGATAGTCACCCAATTCTTCGAATTGTCGACCACTCACTACGCATCAGAACGACTTTAGTCAACTTGCCCATCATTCCAAAAGCCCAAAAAAGTAAGGTCTTTGTGTGTGTTTTTTTTTTATTTTTTATCAAAGAACACCACACTTGGCCTTAAAACTTTTACAAGGGTTACAAGTTCAATTAACCCTAAAGGTTTCCCTTCAAACAAACAAAGTTTGATTCCATCTCTCTGGCGGCTACAGCTGCGATGGCAGCTCGAGTTCTTCACAAAACAGGTTGCGCACCCCTCCTCTCTTCACTAAAGGAAACAGCGAGGCACTCATCTGCTGTCAGGAATTAGCAAAGACGGTTAGCCACCGTTTGTGAACTGATTTGCAGGGCGGAAGACACTTTTACACAAGGTTAAAGGATCCAGATTGCTAATGGACAGCAGGTATTGGACAACACACATGATCAATCAATTGCAAGGAAAAGAAAGGCTTAGGGTTTCTGATATTCAGAAACCATTCATTCCCTTGGTTTCATTATTGCTCATTAGGTTCAATAACAGGTTACTAACCCTTCTAGGATCAACAAGCTTCCTCAGGGAAATAGGTTTATCTCTTTCATAAAGCAGACCAGTATTCTGTTCAACCAATAATTAGGACAGCAACTGCCATCAACGTTCTTGAAACATGCAGGTTAACAAGAGGATTACTAGCAAAAGCACTAATCCTCACATGCATTTACTGGAATCATGTTCTTAATTATTAACAATCCATACAAGCTGGATAAATTGATTTGATTCAATCTATCTATGAATAACCTTATGGGTTATGCTTGCATCCCAATTATTAACCAAATAGAATATAGCCATGAAACAAGCAACTGGATCCATTCAACAGATCCTTCTACATCACTTGAAAGCTTCATCAAGAAAACTGGAAATACTAATGAATTCATACTAATTCTTAGCATATTTAACAGAATCATTCCCATAAAAGAGCTTACTATCAACAATTCCGAAAAACTTGCTTCAAAACTGGAATTAGTGAATCCATAAGCGCACTTCTCTTGAGAATTCAGCACTCCAAAATCCGGGATGTAAATCCAAGCGCTTCCACCTTCCAAGTCCGATGTAGAGCTTGCTTCATCCTATCCAAGACCGCATCTTAGTCAGGCTCTGATACCAATGTAAAGTCCCTAAAGGATTGCCCCTAAGATGAGGATAAGAGAACACACTAGGAGCGAACATTATCTCCCCTATCTTCTTGACTCAAGTAACATGGTTGCGGATATTCTTACAAAGCCACTCCATGCAAAATTATTTCGTCGCCATAGGAAGAAGCTTGGAGTATGTAATATTGACCAAACTTAGGAGGGAGCTGTTATGGTTTAAGTTTGGATCAATTTCACCATGTATTTTGGCGCCACCCAATATCAATTTGCGCCGCGCAACATTGTTTTCTCTCAAAGTTTAAATAGGTTTTCCATGTTTGTAAAACATTATAAACTGTAAAGGGTTTTAACCTTGAGTAGTCCCAAAAAGTTTGTACATGGGACCTTAGGGGCAATTTCACATGCTACCAACTATATGTTGGAACTTTATTAATTTTTCATGTTGTAGTAGGGCGCATATTTCCTAGTAAGGAAACTTGTGGACCAAGGCAAATCATGCCAAGAATCATTGCATGAAGAGAGAAAGTGAAAACCCATGCATAGAATGTGGGACACCTACATCGACACTTGGAAGCCATGTACATCATATATCATTTGTTCTAATCCTCCTCCTCCTTGTGTGCGCACTTTCAGATGGAGAGGACTTATGCTATTGTGTTTTGCTCATGTGGTAAAATTTCTTGGTCATTTTATGTTAGTGTTATGCTATCCTAGATTGGTGGTTTTTGGAACTTATTTCATTCATGTAATCTTGCTAATGTTATGTTCTTCATGTTGGAAGTTTGTGGACAACAAGCATTCGAGATCCATGGCCTAATTGAAGGAGCAACATCATAGATTAATGATGCTAGAATGCTCCCTACAACATACGCTATCATTCTAGTTTATGTAGCAAGTTTCTTTTGTGAGTATTATGTAATTTTCTGCTCACATCCTCTTCATCTGCTTCGCTGTCCACCATAGCCAGCAGATTCAATCGCTTCATAAGTATGATCAATTCATTGCATGTCGACAAATTTACAATTTGCTTGCAATTTACTTTTGCATGTGCAAGTATTAGTCCATGCATGTTGCATGCATGTCTCCTGATTTTTTCAGATTACTTGCATGTTGCTATATTTGCTTGCATGTCGAATGCATGTTGTTGGTTTTGATCTATTTTGAGTTGTAGAGGACCATCAAGGATTCCTAGGTTGGTAAACCTTGATTTAAAGATCCTAGCTATCTTTATTCTCAATTTCTAACACTTCTTCATCAAGAAGAGGTTCATGCATAGTTGGAACAATAGGTTGCTCTTCTGGAGTAGCATGAATACCTTTGAAAACATCATATCCTTGTACATTTGCTACTTCCTTTTTCTGGAATATAGGATCATCTCTAAACTTTGATTCGTCAAAGCGTACATCTCTAGATAAATGAAATTTCTTTGCAGTTGGAATGTAAATTCTATAATAATTTGAGATAGCATTATATCCTATTGGTATAGAAGTATTGTCTAGCTTATTGCGTATAACTTTTGGAACAAATAAATATGCTAGACATCCAAAAATTTTAACATGCGTTAACTTGGGTTTTTTCCCATTCCAACATTCATAAGGAGTTTTCTCCTTATCTAGAGATTGTAAAGAACGATTCTGCAAATAATTGGTAGCATTAACTGCTTCCGCCCAAAATTAAGCAAGTAATTTTGCATGAATCATCATGTAATGTGCTGCCTCAACAAGAGTTCAATTCTGTCGTTCTGCAACGCCATTTTGCTGAGGGGTGTACACAGCCGTAAACTGATGTAAAATGTTATTGCTAGTACAAAACTCCTGAAATTCTGCAGAAATGTATTCACCACCACGATCTGTACGTAGTTGTCTAACTCTCTTTGAAGTCTTAGAGTGCACAAAACTAAGAAATTTTTTTAATTTTGAAAGAACGTCACTTTTGTTAGCAATAAAATAAACCATTGCTAATCGACTAAACTCGTCAATGAATGTGAGAAAATAGCGTGCACTACCAATAGAATTAACAGGCAAAGGTCCGCACAATCATCTGAGTGAACTAATTCAAGAAGCTCCTTAGCTTTATAGCCCTCCTTATTTATTGGCGAGCGACTCCCATGGATGATATGGAGTGGGAATATTGATGTCGAGATTAACCCCTTCAAACAAACATGCAAGAGTCCTATGGATGATATGGAGGAGTGGGAATATTGATGTCGAGATTAACCCCTTCAAACAACTTCTGCTTTGCTGCATCTAGAATGCTTCGCATGCTCATGTGATAGAGCCTAGCATGCCATAATGCATGCATCTTGTCTTCCACAGCTGAAACTTCGTCACATGCAATAAGAACCTTTGCATGATACAAGTTCTCCCCACTTGTTATACATTGAAAATAGAGATAACTAATCTTTGAATCAAGGTTTATCAACCTAGGAATTCTTGATGGTCTTCTACAACTCAAAATAGCTCAAAACTAACAACATGCATTCAACATGCAAGCAAATGTAACAACATGCAAGCAATCTGAAAAATTCTGGAGACATGCGTGCAACATGTATAGACTAATACTTGCACATGCAATAGTAAATTGCTAGCAAATGGTGAATTTGTTGACATGCAATGAATTAAGTAGTCTTATGTAGCAATTGGATCTTCCCGGCTATGGTGGACAACGGAGAAGATAAAGAGAACGTGAGCAAAAAAATTACATTATACTCACAAAAGAACTTGCTACATGATCTAGAATGATGGTGGATCATAGTGAGAAGGACCTCTCCACAGGAAGTGCGATGATTGGGAGGAGGGTCTCTTTTATAATTTAGAACAAATGATTTGTTATGTACATGACTTCCAAGTGTTAGTGTAGGTGTCCCACATGCTAAGACTCAAGCATGCACATTCTATGCATAGGTTTTCATATTCCCTCTTCATGCAATGATTCTTGGAATGATTTGCCTTGGTCCACAAGTTTCCATGCTAGGAAATGTGCGCCCCTCTTCAACATGAAAATTGATATAGTTCCAACATATAGCTGGTAGCCATGTGAAATTGCCCCTAGGGTCCCATGTACAAACTTTTTGGGCCTACTCAAGGTAAAAACCTTTACAAAAAATTATATTATAATGTTTTACAAACTTGGAAAGCCTATTTAAACTTTGAAAGAAAACAACGTTGTGTGACGCAAATTAATATTGCGTGGTGCCAAAATACATGGTGAAATTGACCCAAACTTAAACCAGAACACAGGGAGCCCGCGACTTGTGAGAGAGAAAGAGGGAGAGAGAGACTATGGCGGCCATGGGTGGAAATGCGGTTTTCACCACCATTTCTCCACCATTTCTCACCAAATTTGAGGCTGCTTGAGCGCCCTCAGATCGCACCCTACCATGAACTGTTAAATCTGAAATACTTGCCTCCAATTGTGCACCCTGCACGTTTTTCCAGCAGAATGTTGTTTTTGGCAGATTTGCCTTCTTTCAAGCTTTTCTCATAGCTTGCTCAGTACTTCTTCAAGATGATTGTTGCTCCTAGGTCGCCCTCCTGTAGCTAAATACACTGATTTGCAGCACTTCAAATGAACAAGAATCCAAGTTTTTGGATAAGCTTTTCAGAAACATTGTTTTTAGCCCAATTTTTGGAAGTTGGATTTTTCTCCACATTCAACCCTTGGATGCTGTAGATGAAGTCGCTATACCAAATACAAACTCAGTGTAGCTTGTTTCAATGATTTTTGCTGAGAAACAACGATTTTCAACTTCCAAAAGTCTGAAAATTCTCAAAAACTACAAAAAACCAGCAAAAGCTCATAGTTTGCCAATGTTAAATTTGTTCAGGTCTGTCTGTTGCTGCCCTGGCTTTCTAATGTTATGTTCCCCACTGAAGACTTTTGTGCTTCAACACCTGCAAAATAGCCAACAAAGGAATTCCTCCCGCTCTTTGTCTCTCTTGACTTTCACTTCTTATAAAGGAATTTCTCACTTCATAAGCACTATCAATCATTTACCATAAGCAATCACCACAAGGAGGAGGAAGAACACACACACACTCACAATATCACACTAAATGTAAAGTACAATAAACCCTGATAGGTAGAGAGAGAAAACTAGGATTTGACTAATAAACTAGGCTACAACTACTTACAGCTGGTAACAGCTGGCAATAGTAAAGTACCTCGTAATAGTAACAATGAAGTTTATCATTAATTTCTAACAATATATATAAATCATAGTTGCATAGAAACGCGTTTTTGGGCAATAATGTTCCCAGAAACACGTTTCGGGCACCAGAATCGCTGAGAAAAAGAAAACAAATTATATATTTATTTTGCCCTGAAATTGAATGAAACTAGACCTAAAATTGCCCTAATTTGGACCCAATTGTAACCATAACACCTGCCAACCTATAAAGATGCAATGCCCTTGATCAGAGGTTTAATTTGATACCCATATTGCCTGAAAATAAAAAAAAACCTGAAACGCGATTCAGAAACATGTTTCTGACCGCGTTTCTTAACGCGTTTCTGGAACCTTAGTGCAACTATGATGTAAATACGTATATATGTGAAATTGTTTTAATGGCAATCTAGAATAGATCTGCTCTGCATAGTCAAATCGCTCATGAGTTCTTATTTGAAATAAGGATGGTCAAATGCAACAATTGCAGTGCTAACATATTTTTGTTTAGTTTTTGACGGGTGATATGCATGGCAGACAAACATTTGTTTGCTACTGTACTTTGTTATGATATGAGCAAGAACTTTGATCAAGTTCGCAAGAATTTTAGAGTCAAAGTTTGCTCAACCAATAGTTCTATAAGCTTCATGAATCTTTTTCATTTCCTATTTAGGTCTTTTGATCAACTTATTCATGCATTGATATTAATATGTGCAGGTTCCTGAAGACATACTTATTGATAGGGTAGTGGGAAGAAGAATTGATCCAATCACTGGAAAAATTTATCACCTCACATACTCACCTCCAAAAACACCAGAAATCGCCTCACGCTTAATCCAACGAAGTGATGACACTGTAGATCGGGTACATGCTCATGACCTCTCTCTTTCCATAAAAGTACGTAAGATTGCAACATTATGCCAAGCAATTGTGAATGAATCTTCAAGAAAACAACGTAAAGGGCATCTTCATGTCAGAATATAACTATCTAGTACATCATAATGTAAACCGGAGTAGGCATATCCTTAACTTTCCCTTGTAACAAAGTTGTTCAAAATAATCTTCAATCTACTAAAGATATTGGAATCAAGCCATGCTACACAAAATTGAGTTGTTGAAAGGTTTCCCAAACATCAGATGCCAATTTATGATATTGCAATCTAAAGTCACAAGTGGATGCCGGGAAAAAGATGACGATACGTAAACTGTCATGATAGAGGGACATCAGGATACAAATTGAGAAGGTGATAGGTCACTTGATATATGAGTATTATCAGGATTGTGTTGATATTCCTTAAATTATCAACCCTTAATGGACTCTACACCATGCATAAGTTCCCCATCACATTAGCTCTTATTATTGGTCAATAGACCATGTGATTGGGTTTTTCGAGCCCTATTAGCATTACGATAAGGGCTCTTAGCCTTTTGTGACTTGGCATTTGTATAAGCTTCGTCTTACCTACCTCATTGCACGTTCTAGTTAGCTATGAATAGGAATGAAGCCTCTTCATTTTGGCATATTCACCGTTTGGGGAGTAGCTCTTAGCCTAGATTGGCATTAACTTAGCATATTGTCAACTTACCAATAGTTTATTTTGCTTGAGACTAGCTTTTTTTTTTTTGTCATCTTGGCATATTCAGGATCTAGGGAGTAGCTCTTAGCTTAGGTTAGCATTAAATTAGCATAATGCCAACTTAGCCTCCTCATGTTGGCATTTTTATTCTTTGGGGAGTAGCTCTTAGCTTAAGTGTGCATTAACTTAGCATAATATCAACGTGGCCAGTACCCTGACACATAGGCAAGTTAGTAGGTGGACAGTCTGACACGTGTCACTCATGCATTGGACCAAGTGTCCCAATGAGCATATGACACATTCTGTTGACCCGTCCATTGACCGTCGGACAAGTGTCACTCATGCATTGGACCAAGTGTCCTTGTGAGCATATGACATGTGTCACGTTGACCGATCAACCCTTCTTTTTAGGTGGTCAGTCCAACAGACTCTCATGAGACCCAATACCCCCTTGGCTTAGCCATTTACAATTTAATAATTACAATTTACTATTTATATTGGGCAAGGGATTCAAAGTACATGTGACATCCCTTCCCTCCTCAGATGACATCGTCCTTGATGGCAAAGTCTGGATACTGTGCATGCAACACAGACACGGTCTCCCAGATAGCATCACTGAGAGGTCATCCATGCCATGCAACCAAGTACTTATGGAGCAAACGATTCTACAACCGTCTCTGCCTCGGTCCAAGACTCTCGCTGTTCCATGCATTACCTCCTCATGCTCCTGAAACAATACAAGGCCATCAGCCAACAAGTTATCACCGGCATGTAAAACCTTCTTCAAGCGTGAAACATGAAAAATTGGATGAACCTTACAACCAACAGGCAAATCCAATTCATAAGCAACGCTATTATTTTTTTTGACAATTTTCCAAGGTCCACTGTATATAGGTGACAGCTTATAACACTTCCCTGTCTTCAGGGTTTTCGAGTCCTTCGGAATCCTGAGAAACACCATGTCTCCTTCCTCGAACTCTCTTGGTGTACAATCCAGATCGGCATATGTCTTTGCCCGATCCATCGTTGCTTTTACATTTTCCTTTGCTAACTCCAACATTTGTTGCATGTAAGTTAGAAATTCCATAGCACTAGGTCTCTTATGAGGCATACCTATAGTAACTGGACTGGCTGGTCTAAAACCATAATTTAGCTCGAAAGGACTCATCTTGGTAGATGTATTCTTTTTATGATTATAGGCAAACTCCAACAATGGTAGGTAGCGTTCCCATTGTATACGCCCTAAGCATGTCTTCCAAGGTTTGGTTAGCTCTCTCAGTTTGCCCATTTGTTTCAGGATGATCAAAACTATTCATTCCCAACTGCACCTCTAACTTCTCAAATAGTGCAGTCCAAAAATTGCCAGTAAAACGAGAATTCCTATTAGACACAATCGATCTAGGTAATCCATGAAGTCTGAATACATGCTGTATAAACAAATAAGTCGTACTAGGTGCATCAATCTTATTATCAGTTGGGATATAATGAGCCATTTTAGTGAGTCTGTCAACCACAACTAGGATAGCATTATATTGTTGTTGCGTACGTGGTAAATATGTAATAAAGTCTATGGAAATACTCTCCCATCTCCCTTCTAGTATAGGTAACGGGCGTAATAATCCAGGCACTTTAATCCTTTCAGCCTTATTAACTTGACACTTAAAACAATGTGTCACATAATGGTTTACTTCTTTCTTAAACGAAAAGTAACGTCGTATCAACTCATAGTTCTATCCACACCAAGATGACCAGCACTAGGGCTATTGTGACAGAGATGCAAGATCCTCTTTCGTAGCACCTCACAAGCTGGAATAACATTTCTCATCACTATTCCATCTTCTATGGAATACTTAAGATAAGTGCGAACCAAGGTAGAAGAGCTCTCCTCTTGAGACTCGGCATGGCCATCCTGTTCCACTTTCTTATAGTGAGGATCTTCTGGCTGAGCCTTTCTTATCTCAGACAGTAAGTCATTGACTACAAATGACATCTGATACACCACATGAGATAGTGCATCTGCCACACGATTCTCGGCACCTTTCTTGTACCGAATCTCCATTAGGAATTCCTGCATGAGCTCAGATCATTTGGCTTGCTGGCCTCTAAGGTTTGGCTGCTTACAAAAGTATCTCAAGGTATCATGATCAGTGAATACCTCAAATTCCGATCCATACATATAATGCCTCCATGCCTTTAATGCATGAATAGAGTGACGCACTCAACAATAGTTTGCTTCAGCTAATCAAAGCTTGCTTGCTGCAGTTCAGTCCACTCACCAAATCTATTTTTTTGAGTCAAATCAGTCAAAGGTGCTGCCAATCCCTTAATATATTTTCTATAAAATATTGCCAATCCAAGAAAAGAATGGGGTGCTGTCAAATCAGCTGGCACAGGCCACGCAACGATCACAACAACCTTCTTAGGATCTGACCTCACTCCATCAACAGACACTATATGACCAAGATACTCAATTTCTTTTTTAAGCAATTCACTTTTTTTACTATTGGCCAACAACCTGATGGTATCCACTCTTTAGGTCTATTTTATTGAACACAGTGGCACCTGACAAGGCATCAAGTAGATCATCTATACGTGGCATAGGATATCGATGTTTAGCCATCATCTTTTTAAACCTCGATAATCCACACACATACCATGATCTATCCTTCTTTTTTTACAAGAATGATCGAGAGGCAAAAGGAGAATAACTAAGTCGTATTTGCCCCTTGGCCAGATAATCATCGACCATCTGTCTCACTTCCTCTTTCTCCTTAAGACTCATTCTGTAAGGACGTCTATTAACATCACATGATCCGGTTATTAACTTGATCTTATGTTCAACATTCCTCTTAGGAGGTAAAACAGATGGAAAGATCATCTATGAACACATCTGAAACTCTCTCCTAATCTCTTGATCCAAATTGGCAATAGTACCGGTTTGCACACACTGCATGCTCTTTGACTAGTATTACTAGACATATCAAGTAGAAAGCAAACACACATGTACTCACAATGGATCCTACGCAACTGCGTAGCTGAAACAAGCGGTCTAGGAGGCACATCCCGCTCACCACGAAGGGAATGCATCACACCTTCAAACTAGAACTCATACACATGAGTATCCCAGGCTATGTGTGGCTTCCTCATCGTGTGCCAACAAATGCCCAACACCACGTTAAATCATGCAAGCCGTGTTACTTTGTACAGTTAGTGGAATGCCCACAACTCTATTATCCCAAATCTCTGTACCCTTTACATCAGCCCTTTCCACTGTGTATTGGTACTGGGATGGTTGAGTACTCACACAACTTCCGTACGAAAGTTGAATTCAACACATTATGAGAGGACCCAATGTCAAATAGAACCTGAACATCCCTACCACCCAATTGTCCTTGCATAACAATAAGAGAAGTGTTAGGAAATTGATACCCTTGGCGAGCCGATTTTGACAAAAGCGCTGGTGGAGTAGTGTCCACTCTCCTGACCACCGAAACATTCATGAGGCGTGAAACATCTGGATTGGCTTCCTGCTCGATCTCTTCCACTGTCATAGGGTCATCACCCTGGTTCATCGGTCCACCTGAAGGTATACGTGGTCCGCATCACGTTCTGTTACACACAAGCTCACAAACCCTAAGTAAATACACGAAATTACCCAGCAAATTCGTCACTTTATTAATTTGAAGCAAATGTACATAGATCAACAAGCAAACATGAGAGCTCTGCTGCAAGTCTCCTCCCAACCATAGCTGCATAGGAATGCGATAGGGAATGCATGGCAAAACTCACACTATATCACCTCAAGCACCCCTTAACCCTGACACATCCTAACGTCGACACATGGCAAACTCCATGCACAGTCGACACTTGCCACTTGGCAGTACCCTGACACATAGGCAAGCTAGTAGGTGGACAGTCTGACACGTGTCACTCATGCATTGGACCAAGTGTCCCAATGAGCATATGACACGTCCTGTTGACCCGTCCATTGACCGTTCACTCATGCACTGGACCAAGTGTCCTAGTGAGCATATGACATGTGCCATGTTGACCGGTCAACCCTTCTTACTTTTTAGGAGATTAGTCCAGCAGTCTCTCATGAGACCCAGTACCCCCTTGGCCATCTCGGAATTAGTCACTATAACAGATATTTACATTGCAATTTACAATTGTCTCCATAGGCCGGTGACACGGCCATTTACGATTTAATGATTACAATTTACAATTTACATTGGGCAAGGGATTCAAAGTACATGTGACACCTTCCGTAGTACATTCACCTTCTTCCATCATCCCTCCATCTTTCATTGTTTTCCAATATCATCTTGGTAGTTTCTTCGAAGTGGGAGGTGATGCAAATGGTGACCAGGTATCCCTATGTGTCTCTAGCCCTCAGTGTGCTCTTGTTCTTGCTCTTAAGGTGGAAAAGCCTCTTGATCACAAAAATCAGTGAGTGGAAGATGCTCACTTTGAGACCTGCTCACTAGAATCAGTAAGTGGAAACGCTCCTCTTGAGGTGCATGCTTTGCATCAAAGGCAACATCTCTACTTAGAATCTTCTTTCTGGTCTCAAGATTGCACAATATGTATGCTTTTGCTTCCTCACTATATCCCAAAAATATTTTGAAAGCTATTGAGACTATGTCCCTATCACTAATACACTCTCTAAATGCACCAAGTTGGTCCTAAAGATTTGTGATCTCTAGTGTTCAACAATTGACTCACTGGAGTCCATTTTGATTGTACGCCTGCCTATTGCCCAACTGCTTTTGTTCTTGTCCTTGCCACACACTATGGCCCTGCTATGCATTGCACAAGATCCACTTTGTACCTTGATCAAATCTCCTTATAGAAAGTGCACCCTACTTCTCCACAAGCTGCTCTTCAACTTTTGGAAAATTTCTCAAAATCCAAAGACTTTGGTATGGCTGTGCCCCTCGTATCACCACTAGTTGTCCAACTATACTTCACGTCCTGAAAACTAACTGTTATTTAGAAAGTGTGCCCACGTTCATGTTAAGTTGCTCAATTATAAATGTAAAAAATGATCTTGAAGTTTCCAAATGCTCAAAAATCACAGGATAATAAACAACCTGCTTTAATACCATGATGAACATACAGATCTATCTATGAAGTTTCTTAACCTCAATACCAGACACAACAAATGAAAGCTTGAAGGAAAATAGCTATGGAAGCATAAAAATTACAACGAAAGCTTAAGTACCACAAGAAACCAAAGGAACTCCAAATGCTTGATATGAGAGTAACAAGCTATCACATAGTCCCTCTTGACAAGTCAAGACCAAACCCTTTGAACCCTTCAATTTATAGCATAATAGGTTAAGATATAGCTGTATAAAGTCTTACAGTACAGAGTACCATAAAGCGAAGCAAGTTTTACGACACCCAGCTGTTACCTACCACCGTCCCACACAACAAAACGACACAAGTTAGTTATGTGAGGAAGACAGGTGTCATAGTTGAGCATCAGTTGTTATCCATGTCCGAAACAAGATTCACTACTTTATTAGCTTGATTGCAATTAAAAATGATACGTCCAATCTTCCTTATCATGCTTTTCACAATTAGTACTGAAACCGTATTAGGGCAAAAAAGAATGTATTAGGTTCACATAAGCATTCTACATGTAAGAACCTATCTTGCAATACACAAATGTAGAGAGATATGACTTTGGCCACAGTGCTAGGTACTAGGGTAGATCCGTGCCATACTAGCCCCAAGGACATCTCATGCAAAGCATTTGGGAGTCCAAGCACTTTTCGGCTTGGGCAAATCCTGCCATTCAAGTGCGTCAAAATCAAACTTCGCATACGTCCACAACTTACTTACAAAGGCTGCACTTATGTTATTGTTCGTTTAGAACCTTCCGTGTTTGTGAAGTTTCGTATACCTGAATACGAGGAGAAGTCATTTCCTGCGAGCTACCCATCCTCAACAGTTTTGAGTAGAACCATGCCTACGTACTACCGATATCAAATCGAAAGCAATGGGTGAATGGTAGTGTAATCCCATTAAACAGTATCGTAATCTTACACCGATATTTTTATCAATCATTCGTAATTACTTGTCAAAAGCAATTGCAAGTGTATCCAAATGTAGTAGAGTCACACTTTCAACAAATTTGAAGTTCGAATATTAGCACATCTGAAAGACAGCAGGTTGTTTACGTCATGCTTGTTCAAAGTGGTTACTATTATCCAACCTCACAGCATGTCTTTATGGTTATGTTCCAAAAGAGACAGTTTGCATTGTAAATACATTGAGCAAACATATTTCTAGTATGCCATTGACATCAAAAACGATTTAGAGACGGATTGGAACCACTTAGTGTGGCCACCTTCAACAAGTTAAATCAAAAAGCGATTTAGTGATGGCCTGGAATCATTGAGGGCAGCCAACTTTAACAAGTTGTTTGCTGAGATTGTTAGAAATCCATAAATCATAATATGGATAGACAGACTAGGATTCGAACCCAGGACCTCCCTCATACCGGATGGGATGCTCTACCATTGAGCTATCCACTCTGTTTGATAGTTCTCTCTAGAGTGTGGATTGATATTCCAACACCCCCCCTCAAGCCACACTTGGTTGGGGTCCTAGCTGTCACCTGCCCCACAACTTGGGCCACCTAACCATGGCTTTCTTAAGGTCTGCCCCCTCCATGAGGAGCGGAGACAGAATACCAAGAGCCCCAGAAAAAATGTGGCCACCAAAGCAATTGCAAGTGTATCCAAATGTAGTAGAGTCACACTTTCAACAAATTTGAAGTTCGAATATTAGCACCATAGATGCACTGTGTTTCTGAAACACGTTTCAGAATCGTGTTCAGAAACGCGGTTCAGAAACGCGTTTCTGAAATTTTAAAAAAAATTCCAAAGACGTTTTTTTTATATATATATATATATATATATATATTTGGTTTTTTTATGGGCAATATGGGTATCAGATGAAAGCTCTAATTAAGAGCATAATTACTGTGTAGTTTGTTGACTGTTTCGGGTGCAGGATGGTCCAGTTCAGGTGCATTAATCCATGTTGGGTTCTGTCAAGGATAAAAATTCAAAACTAACCTCTAGCCTGTCTGTTACGATCACAGATGGTCCCAATAAGTGTGTTTTCACTCAGGGAGTTGGTGGCCGAAAGAAACACAAAGGCGGTGATGGCATCAAAGGCAAACGCACCTTGCCTTTCATGCAACAGAAATGTCTATTCCTTTCTGCTTTCTATCGCAAGGCCGAACAACAACCACATGCAAACTCCATCCGTCCCAAATCATGATGGGATGGAATTAGGGGCGATCTGCCCACCTCAAATAACCTACCAACCCTATCTAGAGCTCTCCTCTTCGCGTGAAATCTATGTCCCTGTCGTCTAGCTCTAGCTGATCTAGACTCTGTCTCTGGAGTCCCATATGACGGGTGATTACGCACCTCCTCGAGCGTAACACAGCGTGCTGGTGAACCACCCCTACCTAAAAACCTCCTCTTCGCATAGTATCTATGCCTCAACCTTTTAGTCCTAGCTGATCTAGACTCGGCCTCAGGTGTCCTATACGACGGGTGGTTACGCACCTCCTCGGGCGTAACCACCTCTACAAAAGTCGAATTTGCACCTAAAGACGTCAGCAAAACCGCCTCTCTTGACTCTACTCCTCTCATAGGTGAGCAGACCTGTGTGATCGACCCTACTCCCAAACTGCTCGGTGTAACATCCTCCTCAAACTCTAACCCTCTCACAGGCAAACCAACATCTATTCCAAGAGGAGTGTCATCATCAATACTCGCAATGGTGGCTAAATCAACTACATCCCTATGAACACCCTGCTGAACCTGCTCCAACTCATGAGGGAGAAGCCTCCTCTTCGCTCTTCTCCTCCGATCTAATCTACGCTTCCTCTCCGACCTAGACTCCAACTCCGACATTCTATACATGGCATTGCCACGCACGTGCTTTGGTGTGACAACCCCCCCTGAACTACCCACACCACTGACACCAACAGTCACTATGTGCTTGACGCTTTGCAAGTTTGAAACCAAACTTGCGGTCGAACATGTTGCCTCCTCAACGACACGAACTACAGGTGCAAGTGACAACGCCCTACGTACTGCTTGTCGCTTCCTATGCAACCTCCTTTGCAGATTGGCTCTCACCCTCCGGAGTGTTGTATGAAGGGTTGCCTCACACACACTCGGGAGTGTCCATGTCATGGAATCACTCCCTCAAATGCAAAACACCTGCAAAAATTGGAACAAAAACGATCAGGTTTTATATCAAACATTGGGAAACAATCAAATACATGAAAACTTGTATTAGGAGAGTGAGAGACAGATCAATGGTTTGGGGGTGAAGGTTACGTATAAGCAGATTAGGGTTTAGGAATTATGGGGTGCGATTTTAGCCCCTTTCATACAGAGTCTTTAGGCATTAGGCATTACAATTAGGCTTTACGCATTAAGCTTCATGCATTACATTTTAGGCAGTAGGCTTTAGGATTCAGGCATTATGTTGTAGGCATTAGGTTGTATGCATTACGTTGTAATCAGAATGAATTTGGCGATGTCACGTGGTATCCATCTATGGGGAAGGCTATTTATCGCCTAGACATTCGTGTGAAGATCAACACACTCGGAAATGGCGTTAATGATTTGCTCGGATTTCAATGAACTCCTTTGGTTATTGCAAGAGCAGAGTGATCTACTGGTATAGTATTATTCTAGATATGTAGTTTGTTTTTCATATCAATTTTGGAATAGCAAATTAAACATAGCCTCTTCTTATTTACTTTTCCATAAATTATCATATTAAGCCTGCATTGTTTTGCCTGCAGAATTTAGGAAGTTCTGTTGTCATCTCTAAACTATGACCGTTGGGTGGACAGTGGATCTTTGAGAGAGAAGGATCTTTGGTGTCTGTTGGCGGGGGTACTGCAATCTTCTTATGAGCGCTAGCTCTAAGTTTAAAAAAGGATGCCTAAAATGTTATAGTTATCATGACAGTAAACTAACCTACAAACTGGGCGTCGCTGATCTTCAAACACACTTGCAAACTAGCCGTTTATCTGCAAACATGTCGCTGATCTGCAAACACACCTTATACCTCACTCCTTACATGATTAACTGTTTCATCATTTGGCATTATCTACAATCATATAAGGTGTTGATTTGCAAACTGGACGTCGTTGATCAACAAACACACCTTATGATGGTGATGGTGGTGTGATTCTTCAGCTCTGCCCGACAGTTGTGATAGCAGGCTCACGGCTCAAAGTTCCGATAGCAGGCTCTTCTCCTCACGCTTCTGATAGCATGCAGGTCGCGATCTTCAACAGTTCTTGCCAGTTGCGATCCACAAAGTGCCTGCCAATACGAATTCACACAACACAACACAAAGAAAGAGAGCGCGAGAGAGAGAGATATGCACAAAGAAAAAGAGAGAGACAAAGAAAAAGTGAGCGAGGAAAGAGTCCCGATCCGCACATAGAGAGAGAGAGAGAGAGAGAGAGAGAGAGAGAGAGAGAGAGAGAGAGAGAGAGAGAGAGAGAGAGAGAGAGAGAGATGCGTTATGCATTAATGGAAAGGTGGCTAATAAAGAGAGAGAGGTCGTTAGTCATTAATGGAAAGGTGGTTGTGTTTTGAAGGATGCATGGATGCATGGGGAGGAGGGCCATGCATCCTTTTCCCCATACATGCATCCTCCTCCCCAAGTTTTTTAGTTAGAAAAAGCTCATGCATGGGTGAGGGGAGGAGGATGCATGGGTGCACCCATACACATGCGCAAAAGTGTACATAAGTTTAAATATGACACTACACAGGTGCATCTTGCTTGTACCACCCGGACCATCTACCCCCCTGTACCCCCCCTGAACTACCCACACCACTGACACCAACAGTCACTATGTGCTCGACGCTTTGCAAGTTTGAAACCAAACTTGCGGTCGAACATGTTGCCTCCTCAACGACACGAACTACAGGTGCAAGCGACAACGCCCTACACAGGTGCATCTTGCCTGTACCACCCGGACCATCTACAGAAAACACTCCACCCACTCTCCGAACAACATGCTCACGTACTACACGGTCAAAAGTCTTTTGCTGATCCACGTTTAATCTCTTGATGTCAACTTCAACCTTTGAAGGGTTCTCGTCGACAAACATCTCCTCGCGAAACAATGGAGATGAACCAAAATTGACATCGGGGACCCTAAACCCAAAATTCACCAACGACTTTTCAGCTGCCTGCATGTGTGACTCCACATCAAGAATAGCTCTGTCTACTAAAACCCGACTCATAGAAATGGTCTCGCATGTTATTGGCTGTCCCAACTCATGCACATAATCCTCAACTAAATGCGGCTCTATGCTCCTTCAGAGCTCCAACGGGTCGGAAGGGGCACATGTCAAAAGAAGCACAAAGGGGGTGATGGCATCAAAGGCAAACGCACCTTGCCTTTCATGCAACAGATTTGGCTATTCCTTTTTGCTTTTCATCGCAAGGCCGAACAACAACCACATGCAAACTCCATCCATCCCAAATCATGATGGGATGGAGTCAGGGGCGATCTGCCCACCTCAAATAACCTACCAACCCTATCTAGAGCTCTCCTCTTCGCTTGAAATCTACGCCCTTGTCGTCTAGCTCTAGCTGATCTAGACTCTGCCTCTGGAGTCCTATATGACGGGTGATTACGCACCTCCTCGGGCGTAACACAGCGTGCAAGTGAACCACCCCTACCTAATAACCTCCTCTTCGCATAGTATCTACGCCTCAACCTTTTAGTCCTAGCTGATCTAGACTCGGCCTCAGGTGTCCTATACGACGGGTGGTTACGCATCTGCTCGGGCGTAACCACCTCTACAAAAGTTGAATCTGCACCTAAAGACGTCAACAAAATCGCCTCTCTTGACTCTACTCCTCTCATAGGTGAGCAGACCTGTGTGATCGACCCGCCCAAACTGCTCGGTGTAACATCCTCCTCAAACTCTAACCCTTTTATAGGCAAACCAACATATACTCCAAGAGGAGTGTCATCATCAATACTCGCAATGGTGGCTGAATCAACTACATCCCTATGAACACCCTGATGAACCTGCTCCAACTCATGAGGGAGAAGCCTCCTCTTCGCTCTTCTCCTCCGATCTAATCTATGCTTTCCTCTCTGACCTAGACTCCAACTCCCGCGTTCTATACATGGCATTGCCACGCACGTGCTCTGGCGTGACAACCCCCAAACCCCCCACCGGGGGGCTACCGCCCCCCCGACCCCCTGAGCATTTTTTGAAAACCAGAGCAAAGCATGTGGCATAGCGCATTATCAACAACTATTGCGCAAATCTAGTGGAATGAGACAGCGGCCCACTGACCTTCTTGATTTTCGCTGGCCACATCCACCAAAGTATATGGTGTAGTTTATGTGTACACTACTGATAGTAAACACTATGCACTAGTTCGCTGTCAAGAGACAATAAACAGTATGAAAGGTTGCATCTCATACTTGTGGCTATGTTCACGGCTGTGTTAGAGCCAGTGCCTACTTGTAGAGGCCTCCACCACGTATTTGGAGGCAAAAGTATAGTAGCAATCGATGATTATCACAATATTTCGTGAGTTCATTCCCTACACAACAAAGCTAAGAGATGCATACCTTCCAATGTAAGTAATCACAAAGCCAAACCATCGATAGCTTCTTACCTTTGATTCCAGAAACGTTCACACGATTACTCTTTCACAAGCTTTCATAGGTTTCTTCTCATCCAAGCAGAAATGGCAGCAGTAGAGAAGCAAGCCAAGAGAGCTAAAGCAAGAGAGAAAGAAAGAAAGAAAGAAAGCTTTATTAATGTCTTTCCCATGCCAAAGGCATATAATACGAACAAGTACATCAACTAAGTTGGACACAAGACGGATCAGTGCCGTCAAAGCAGAAAAAACAAACAAACAAACTAGGAAGAGAGTCATATAGCCAGGATTATATGGTATGTAGACCATTTAAATGTTCAACTGGACATCTCTTCATTTCTCTATCTCAAATTCTATCTCAGAATTATCATTAACTATAGGCTTTCGATCTACCAGTCTGATAATACCATCACAATAGATAAGCCATTTGCCAGTTGATAGAGCTTCTTGTCTTGCCTTCTTACGTTCTTGAACTTGGATGAAGGTAAGATCTTCGTCCAGGTAGATTTTGGTTTCCCGCAATTTGAATCTCTTCCCAAGAACTTCACGCCGGTGGGACACAGGTGTGAAACGGATGACAAGAGTATCTAGGTCCTTCTTAGGTCGCCAGGCAGTTTCCATTCCTTTGCTATGGTGTTGAAGATCTCCTTCCAAAAATTTCTCAGCTTTTGCAACAACATTTTGAGAGTTCGGAATACCTCTAACACGAGCATTGAGAGCTTTATGCTCTCGCAGATGACTCTTGGTGAACGTGGCTGAGATAAGCGAAGGTGAAGGCGGAGGTGGAGAGATAATTGGAGACGAACCTTTAAGCACATCTGCCCATGACTGGACAGCCGTATGGTGTTGTTCCACCTGATTTTCGAGTTGCTGGATTTTTGCCGAAGTAGCGATTTGGGAAGAGGCTTCACTTTTAATAACTGTAACTTCGTTCTTGAGTTCTTGAATGGAAGTATCCAACTTCTGAAGATGCGATTGCACCACTAGAAGTAGGGAATCATGAGAAGCCAGTTGCTCTCTGTCATTGTTTAGACGGAGTTGATCATCCCGAAGAAGTTTGACCAATGCATATGGAGGGAGAGAAACAGATGCTTTTGGAGTGTTTGGAGTCAAGGGAATAGCTACAGTAGTTTCACTATTGTCAAGAATAGGGTTTGATGGAGAGATAGGAACCACAACAGACATAGAAGGAGGAGGGGTAGGTGGATCTGGCTGTAAGGAAGATGTTGAAGCATTGTTGGAGACAGAGGATGGTTCAAAAGTGGTGGCAACGACTCCTTTGCGACGTGGCATTATGAGGGATTCAGCAGATCAACGATGAGGGACAACAAGGTGCGATGGAGCCAGCAGATCAGGGAGCCAACAGATGAGCGATGGAGGACAGGTGCATGTGATGGAGGCCAGCAGATCCGCTAGCAGATGGAGCAAGTGCGATGGAGGAAGGGCGATGGAGGACAGCCATCGCTAGGCCATGGAGATCCGCTGGCGCCCAGATCCGCGAGAGAGAGAGAGAGAGGGAGATAGCAGGAAGAGTGAAACTTAGGGCTGTAGTCATCTTCCGTTTCACAGAATTTTTAGTACTCCTTAGTGCACCGGTTGCTTGAAGATGCACACCGTTAGATTGAATCCCTATCATGTGCGTTGATCATAGCCGTTCGATGAAAACCAAGTTTCCCACCAAAAGGCTAGAATTTAAAAAAAACTCCTTAGGGGCCATGTTACTAAGTTTAGCAAGGTAAGGCATTTTACGTTGGTGTAGTACCATAAGGGAAAAACCATTTCATATCATTTCGAAAAGCGAATATAGGGTAATACCATGTGCATGAGAGAGAGAGAGAGAGAGAGAGAGAGAGAGAGAGAGAGAGAGAGAGAGAGAGAGAAAAGAAGAAGAAGAAGAAGAAGAAGAAGCTTTATTAACGTCTTTTCCATGCCAGAAGGTGTATAAGACGAGCAAGTACATCAGGTAAAGTGGACTCAAGACGGAGCAGTGCCGTCAACCAACATAACTGAAAAACAATCTAACTAAGAAGAGGATAGTGTCCAGGATTATATGGTACGAAGACCATTTATAGATTCAACTGGCATCTCTTCAGTGCTCTAACTCTCACACTAACTCTGAATAATCTCAGACATCTCATTAGTAGCAACAATTTTAATATCTATAAAGCGAATGGTACCATCCTTATAGATCAGCCGCTTTCCATTTGTTATAGCCTCCTATTTTGCCTTTCTCTATTCTTGAACGTGAATGAAAGTAAGGTCTTCATCCAGGTATATCGTAGTCCCCCGCAGTGTAGATCTCTTCCCTAGCACTTCATGATGGCCAGTTGCATATGCAAACCGTATGACAAGAGTGTCTGGGTCTTTCTTAGGTCGCCATGCAGTATCCATATCCTTGTGGTGGTGTTGAAGACTCTTGTCAAGAAACTTTTTAGCTTCACCAACAGCATCATGGGAGTTCGTAATACCTCTGACTCAGATATTAAGAGCCTTTTGCTCTCGCAAACGGCTCTCGGTGAACGTAGCCGAGATAAAAGAAGATGGAGGTGATAGAACAGTAGTATTAGGACCTTTAAGCACATCTGCCCAGGATCGGACAGCGGTATGATGCTGTTCCACTTGACTTTCAAGCTGTTGGATCTTAGCTGACGTAGTCGAATGAGAGGAAGCTTCGATTTTGATGGTTGTAACTTCTTTCTTGAGATCTGCGATAGACGAATCTAGTTTCTAAAGGTGAGATTGCACAGCTTGGATCGTAGCTTCAAGAGAAAGAAGTGTTTTTCGATGGTCGTTGAGATATTCATATGATCGTAACTGACCTGCACGAATGACGGAGATCATAAAGGCTGGAGGCATAGGTGATTCCTCTTCTAGGGTATTCGGGGTCAAAGGGTCGGCTAGAATGGATTCACTATTAGTGAGAAGAGGATCTGACGGAGAAATAGGGATTGCAACCGGAATAGAAGATGCGATTCTAGATGCAGATGCGTTGATTCCACCTGAAGCAGGTACAACAGGAGCATGTACAATAGCGATGGAGATGGATTCTGGGGCAGCAGGTACAGGGGCAGGTACACAGCAGCGATGGAGATGGATTCCCGACCAGAAGGACGCGGTGCAGGGTGCGCAGATACAATGGCTGTTTCTGGGCCAGCAGGGCGCGATGGAGCGTGGGGGAAATTACCTCCCCCCCCTCTTGTGTGGAGCCATCAATGGAGCACGCTGGTAGCAGGCGGCTAGAAGGTAGCAGCGATGGAGGAGCAGAGATCAGCAGTAGCAGCCATCGCGCTGAGAGAGAGAGAGAGAGAGAGAGAGAGAGAGAGAGAGAGAGAGAGAGAGAATTTATTAACGTCTTTTGGGCACCCATGAGTGCATAAGACCAAAAAGAAAATATGTACAAGCAACAGTGGGAGCATCATCCATAGGAGGATGTGGTCGTAAAATGCTAGAAACTAGCTACAAATGGAAGTAGAACAAAGCAAAACTGAAATAAGCCCACAACTCGGGCCATGTATAAGTTATAACAGAAGAACTACAGAAAAAGTACAAATGCCCACAACCCGGGCCAGGTGGAGAATATGTACATATCAACGAAAGTAAGTGTGAAGTGTCTGTTGAGTGGAGTGTATAGTGGGCCCTGATGGAGGCAAGTGGCAGCTACATTTGGGCTTTTTCCACGGTGGCACAAGGATAGAAATCTCATCATCGGAGTCATCAGCATGTGCTCGAGTCCGGACGAAGCTAGTGAGAAGCAGCTGTTGGGAGTCTAACCCCAGGTGATCTGGTACAGGCATATGAGACTGACGGAGAGTAAGCATCTCACGAACAAGAAGTCCCAAGCAACGAGCATTAGGATAGGAGACAAAACTGTGAAGTGTATGCAGGCCATCGCGAAAGAGACAATAATACCTCCTCAGTATCTCATAATACAATGGACATCTGAGGAGGAAATGGGCTTCATCTTCCACCTCCTGTAACGAGCACAAGCGACATAGACGACGCTCCTGGGGGATATCCCATGCACGACCGGCCTCAATAGCAAGCTGATGAGAGGAAATGCGCAACTGCCCAAGACGATAGCGCAGGTCGTGTGATAGGGGCTGTGAGAGATAGAGCGGCAACAATGGCAAACCAGAAGGATCCAGAGAGAGGAAGTGTGTCTGGTAATAGCTCAGTCGAATGCGGGAAGATGGGAGGGAGCTCCAAGTCTGCTTTATATATCGACGGAATAAATAGCCTCGGATATATGAATGCGTACCATGAGGAAGATCCATGATAGAGATGCCCAGATGTCGTAAGAGGTCAGCCTGGGTGAGATACACGAATCTCTGGAATCCGTTGAAGAAAAAGAATAAGGAGGAAAAAGCCCTCAAGGATGATCGGAGGAGTAGCAAACTCAACACATAGGATATCGTGAGGGGTGGTAGTCTTGGCACGTATCATGCGACCCAACAATGGCTTGAATGCGGGAAATGCCTGCCCAGTCTGGCAACCAGATCTCGGAGGCATACATCACTGCTGGAACCACCCGTGTGTGAAACAACTGGCATCTAGTAGCGGGATCAAAAATATGATTCATTGTACCACCACGCTCGAACTGGACCAATGCTAAAAGACCGGAGGAAATGTGAACAAATGCAGCCTAGCGGAAACCAAGAAGGGGCGCAGTAAACAGGACTCGCAAGTAAGTATAAGAGGCAACAATGTCAACTTCGTGGCCGTCATAGGAGAATTGATTATTGTGAGGCTTTGTCGATTGGAGTTGAAAGTCATGATCTTTGTCTTTTTTAAGTTAACAAAGAGACCCCAAGCAACACAAAACCGATGTAAGACCTGTAAGTGACACTGCAACCCTTCTGGTGAGGGAGAAAGCAAAACAATGTCATCAGCATAAAGCAGAATGGGGATGAGCAAATGAGCCAGTGGGCAACCATCTCCACCTTCTTCACAAATGAGGCACTCAAGGTCATCAATATAAAGTGCAAACAACTGAGGGGACAATGGACAACCTTGCTTGACACCAACAGTGCTACGGATGGGAGAAGACAAATCAGTACCTAGCCGAATACGTGCTAGAAATCTCTCATACAGAGCAACCATTGCCGCGAGAATAGAGTCAGAAAAGCCAAGCTGATGTAGTATGCAATGGTATCGCCCTTTATCTCATAATATACTGGACAACGACAGATGAAATGAAACTCATCCTCCACCTCCTGAAGAGAGCAAAACTGACATATCCTCTGCAATCTGGGGGTGTCTATGTATCTACTTGTCTCGATAGCAAGTTGATGAGAAGAGACTCGAAGCTGCCCCATACGGAATCTCAGACCAAAAGATAGCGGTTGTGTAAGATATGCTGGAAGGATAGGAATGCCCGTAGCATCCAGCCATAATAGATTTGTGCCGTAGAAATGTATCTTGACCCTATCAGGATTAGGCTGTGACCATATAGTGCGTATGTAGCTCTGGTAAATCTGTTGTTTGATATAAGCATGGGTCCCGCTCGGAAGATCAAGTGCAGATAATCCCCAAGTCTGAAGAAGGGCTGAGACACTACCATACCAAGAACGCTTAGCTCCCTGACCAGCAATGGTATGGGATGAAGCGAGAGCAGCAACAATGTATTTGGAAGTATCCAAATCTGATATCCTGTGAAGAAAGGTAATGATCTGGAACATAGCACCGATAATCAAGGGAGGGGAAGCAAACAATGTATTTGGAAGTATCCAAATCTGATATCCTGTGAAGAAAGGTAATGATCTGGAACATAGCACCGATAATCAAGGGAGGGGAAGCAAACTCCGCTAGTCTAATATCATGTGGCACCGAGGGCTTAGCCCGAATCATCCTGCTGAGCATGAGAACCTGGATACGAGTAAGATCCCTCCATGTGTCACATGATAAATCAGGGCGCCAAGTCTCAACAGAGTATAGAACAACTGGGGAGACAGTAGCAGAGAATAGTAAGCATCTGGTAGCAGGGTCCTGCACATAGTATGTGGTACAGAATCTCTCCATATGAACAAGAGCGGAATCCCCCTTCCGGAGCCTAGTGAGGGCTGCTAGACGAAATGTGAGTAGTGGACTAGAGAAAAGTACTCCCAAATAGGTGTAAGAGGTCACAATCTCAATCGACAGTCCGTCATAGTAGAATACCACATCTCTCATATGTTGTCTATTAGTGTTGAACACCATAATCTTGGTCTTCTTAGTGTTAACTATCAATCTCCAAAGCTGACAAAAGCGATGTAAAGCAAAAAGGTGTCTCTGTAAACCAGCTGCAGAGGATGAGAGAAGAACCACATCATCAGCATATAAGAGAATGGGGATAATATGTCTGCTAAGGGACAGCCCTCTCCACCTTCCCCGCGAATAATCTACTCGAGATAAAAAATATACAGTGTAAAGAGAGTGGGTGATAAGGGACAGCTTTGCTTAGAATGTATCAGCGGGGACCAGCCGCTACCATCTTTGAAACGTGCCAGAACTCGCTCATATAAAGTGATGATCGCAGCAATAGTCTCCTCTGTAAAGCCAAGTGAAGATAATCTCTGGAAAAGGAGATGTCTCGGAAAAGAGTCAAAAGCTTTGCAAAAGTCCACAGCCGGCTGTCTTAGACGTAGGGGCCAGGCCTAATCCGGATAATCTGGATAATAGCTGAGTAGGACCATGGGCTATGCCTGCATGTGGTATAGGCATGTGTGTTGCATCCTAGTATGGGATAGGATATACATGCACTGTGTCTATGCATGGGTCTTTGCTATTATGGGTTAGGGGTACCTACATGCAGTGGACATGCATGGGAGTTAAGCGATAGCACGCTTACATGTGGATTCGGTGCATGGGTAGACAAGGTGGGTGCTACTCTCTATATATACCCTCACCCGTGTCCATAAGGACCATTGAGTGTCTGCGGCCGTTATGCTGTCGGATTGGTAAGCGCTTACTATCATTGTGATTTGCCATACTCCCTAGTGCTCAAGGGCTAGATCGGACGATCTAGGTTTGGTTGGGACGGTTTTGTCCACTGCACTCCCTTACTGTGTTCTTGGCGCTCAATCCTGATTGGAGGTCTTGGGGGACATTTTATTGGTATCAGAGCAACCAATCGGAGCTTGTGAGCGGCTCGGTGTGGACCAACGCGTGGTGGAATTGTGCCAACGAAAATCCAGAAAATTTCGTCAAATCGGTGGTCTTCCAAGTAGGTGTTCTGCCTTATTTTGGTTGAATCGATTTGGTACAATTTTTAGGATTGTTTGCATGATTTTGGTTCCGATTTGTACATGAAATGGTGGTTTCTGATTTTGGTGTTCCAGTTCTTAGTTTGGTGCAAATCAATGGTTGCATGTGGTTTCAAAAAGTTGATTTCCGGGATGGAAGTGTGGTTGAAGCTACTGCAAAATGATTTGTAAAAACTAGGCTTGGTATGGAATGGAATGGGGTTGGAATTTGAGCTGATTGCATGCATGTAGATTATGCTCCGAATTCTGTGAATTGTGTATAAACCTGTAAACCTGAAAGCTTCTAGTAAAACCAAGAAAAGCTGTGGAATAGACTGAAATCAGTATGTTGACTATCAAAGTTTCATGTGGCTGTTCTCCAATCTGTGTGTGTGCTTTTTTCTGGAAATGCAAAGGATTGCATGTGGAAATGAAGCCATTCTTGATTTGTGTTAGGCTGTCTGAAGCTATCCATGTGCTGGTCGGCTTTCTCTGTAGATGATCTGTGATTGACCTGCGAAAAATTATGCTAGTTCGAGAGAGGGAGGGGGGGGGGCGGGGGTTGTTCTTATAAGGCATGAATGGTTTTTTTTAGGGGTTCTAAAAGAAAAAAATTTACGCATGAGTTCGGGGAGACCCTTGTGTGTGCCACAACAATGAAAATTGGTTTTTTGTTGTTTTTTGAATGCTGTGCATGGATAAGTTTTATAAGGTTTGCTTGTCCCACCGAATATGGGTATTATTTTGCTTTGTTAGCATTACCAGCATATTCAGTGTTGTGGGGTTTTGGACAGTTTTCACACTTCTCATGGAAATTTTCTGTTGTGTTGGCACTTATGGCCGACATGCAACAAGAATTGTTTGGTGAGGGAATTCCATCACCGGTACGAAGTGTGGGAAGCCCGGACAACGATCCGCCATCTATTTTGGATGTGATAAGCAAAGCACTGTTAGAAATCCACCAGAGTAACAAACAGCGAGATGAGCAAATTAAATTTCTATCGTTTAAGCATGATGCGGCATCCTCGTCACACTTAGAATTCTAGCCAGAAGTTTTTTCAGCGGACAAGAAGTTCAAGCAGCTGGCTCGTATCGGCATTTCGTTGAGCTCAAGATGGGGTTGCGTGACTTGGACACATACGTCCAAGAGTTCATGGACCTCCTGATTAAAGTGCTGCATTTTCCCAAAAAGTACGCTGAGTGGCAATTTGTGAATGGGTTGCCAGCAGACTTTCAAAATGAATGCAAGCGCCATTCTTTGAACTCGTTGGAGGATGCCATTTGGATCACACGAGTGTACAATCAGACGGTGGTAGCTTCTAGGAAATGGGGGCAGGAAAAAGGCTCAACAAATTTCCGACTGTGAAAGAAGTCAAAAAAGTTTTTTGATGAATTTGAAGGAATGGCTTATCAAAAAACCAAATCAGGGAAGAAATTGAAGAAAATACCTAAGTCATCAGTCAGAGATGCCTTTAAACAAGGGCTATGTTTTAATTGTGGCAAGGCGGGCCATATGTACTTGTGAATGTCAATTCAATACATTGTCTTTTGGTCCTCACAATTTGTTTCGAGTAAGGGGCAAGTTGTTAGGGAAAGATGTGAATGTATTGTTTGATTCAGGCAATATGCATAACTTTATTAACTCTCGACTAGTGCAGAAACTCTAGGTACCTACCAAGCCAAGTGACCATAGATATGTGGTTAAGCTTGCATTAGGTGCAGATACTGAAGTTTTTGATGTAAGGGTTCCGGAATTGGAGCTGGATCTTCAAGGCCACGTTGAGAAAATTAATTTCCATGTTCTAAACTTGGGCCAATCGGACGTAATTTTAAGCTATGAGTGGTTCTTTAGTAAATCTGATAGTTTGCACATTGATTTTAAAACCCCGGGGCACTCCCGAACCTGGGGACCCCAAATTCCTAACACTGGGAGCTGCTAGGAGTGCTGTCAAGAAAGCGCACTCGTCCATCTCGATAAATGACTCTTCTGCTAGACTCACGGGCTGCCTGAAAGGCCTTACGCCTCTCCTCCACCTGGATATATGTGAGGTCGTCATCCATATAGATAGTGGTACCTCATAGCTTAGCTCTGCACCGCATAGCATCTCGGCAACTCTCAAGGGAAGTGAAACGGATAATGAGTGTGGCTGCATCTCTAGTGGTCCTCCATGCGATATCCAATCCCTCTGTCCTGTGCCCGAGAGTGGTGTCGAGAAAGCGTTGGGCTTCAGCCAAGGCATCCTGTGTATCTGGGATCTCGCGAACTCTAATGTTGTGGGCTTTTTGGTCTCGAGATTTCTCTTCCGAGATGGTGGCTGAGATAACCGAGGAGATGGGAGCGCTTGGTTTGGTGCCCTTTTTCAATACAGATGCCCAAGAAAGGGCCTCTTCTTGTTGCTTCTCTATCATAGTTTCTAGTCCCGTATCATATTGGTGGTGGATTCCGAAGCTGCGGCCTGCTTGATCCCGATGGATTGTTCGAGTGATGCAACCTTGGACCGCAATATGTTCTTCTCATTGATCAAAGAGGTAACCGTTCCTTTCAACTGTGAGATTTCATGCCGCAAAGTCTAGAATTCTGCCTTGATTTGATCGATTTGCCACGAAGAAAAAAGTTCGGTTGATCTAGAAGGCATATATGGGATATTTGCTATAGGCTGTGGTGCCGGGAAGGAAGAGGAGTGAGCAATGGTCGGTGTGGGAAGGATGGGGTCAGAAGACGGAAGAGGAGCAGAATCGGGAGTAGGAGCAGAATGGACAAAAAATGGTGGAATTGGCGGGCATTCTGCTTGCGTGGCAGGGGGTGGTGACACATCAGCATCAGCAGGCAGCGAGCCATCAACGATCGTGGGGAGTGGGCAATTAGCGAGGGTGGGTGATGGGCCATCAGCGAGGGTGAGTGGTGAGCCATCAGTGAGGGAGAGTAGGGGTGGGGCAGTCAGCAAGTAGTTAGCGAGGTGAGCAGCCATCAGCGAGGGAGAGTAGGGGTGGGGCAGTCAGCGAGGTAGTTGGCGAGGGTGAGCAACCATCAGCGAGGGTGGAGCAGTCAGTGAGGCAATCATCAGCGAGGGCAGCGAGGGGTAGAGCTGTAGCGACTGTAGCGAGGGGGGCTGGAGAATCAGCAAGGGGAGGTGGAGAGTCAGCGAGGGGGGGTGAGGAATCAGCGAGGGGGGGGGGGTTTGAGGTGGCAGTGGCAGCGAGGGTAGGAGAGCGAGAGGGTCTGCGAGCAGCAGTGGAGGGAGGACCCATGGAGAGAGAGAGAGAGAGAGGGGGAGAGAGGGGGGGGGGGGTTTGCATGGGCCTTCTTGAGGATGAATCCTCCCTTACATATTTAGAAACTATTGAGGTGTCATCACGAATTTGAGTCTTATGCCACATGGCATGCACACTTGGCCACTTGGACCCAACATGCAGTTATTATATTTCAATAGCATTATGATGGGTTGGTGACTTTTCAATGGCAGACATGCCCATGCCCTAATCTTTCGCCTCCTATACTATTTTATTTATATGAATACCATCATTGGTGGTGAAATTTCTTTGAAACACTTCTATGCTGAACAATAGAGTCCTCACAATTTTTAGATACTGAAAAGTAGGTGATGTGGCAAATTGTTCTGCTTCTATATGCGCATTTCATCTAAATGATGCTTCATGAAAAAGACCAAAAGCATTTCCTTTGAAGGATTTGATTTTTAGGGGGTACAGGTCTAAGATGGCTTTTCTATTTCAAATTTTTATCAGAAAAGTATGTTCCACAAAGGTTTCTAGCATATCTTTATAATGGCATGCTTGCTGCAACTAGCCGTGGAGTAAAATTTTAGAAATTGCATAACTAAGATCTAGTTAGAAAGGCTAAGATCCTCGATTGTGTACTTCAGAGATGAAGTGAAGTCATCATCATACTATAGACAAGATCATCTATGCAGTAAAGTGAAGTGGTAGGGGTTAGGGGGCGATGGTGTATGTGGGGGGTTTAACTATATCACATACTATTTTTGGCTACTTGTTGAAGATTTTCTCAGGAAATTCTTTTTTCGTGTGGTTCTCTTATTTTTGTGTAATTTGAGATCCCAAGTTTTTGATTTTGTGAGGTTTTTCAACGAACATTATCTGATCCCAAGGGGAAGTTTTTTGACTTCCAAAAAAATCCTTGAATATGCTGTTTATAGGCCAAGCTTCGTCTACAAATGCATGCAAAAAACATGGAACCCGTACTCTCGGTCTACAAGGACTTCATCAAAAAAGTAAGTTGCTTTTACATGATCTAGATCAATTGTGGCTTTGCAAATCCATATTTTCATTTGAGCATATGATGCACGAGGAAGTTAGGTTGTTCAACTATATGTTTAACGCTAAACTTGTAATTGGTGCATCTCATACATGTTTGGAGCCATGGGGAGCTTAGATCTATTGTTGTATTAGGCTAACACATCTTTTGGACATCTTGGAATGCCATGTACTAAAATTCATTTCTAGTGTAACTTCCATAACATACAATGAGACTTTATAATTTCACTCTACAAACTACCTTGAGTGGCAAGCACTTGTATGAACTTTCCTCTTATCAAATGAAGAGGTTGCCAATGCAAACTTGAGATGGATGTCAATGATATGAGCTTAAGGCTGGAATAATTTATGTTAGTTCATTCAAAATGGTCAGATTTTTTTCTTCAAGGCCTACTGTAGCAATAAAAAATTTGATGCTAATGATGATTTCTTATTTGATATAATCTTTCAAATATCAAGAGATTTTTTATTGGGGAATTTGACAACCACCATAATAAGACTTGGTTGAGGAGAGGAGATATAGTCAATTGCAAAAGAGAACACATCCCGTACGGATGGAACAACGTAAAGTAATCAAGAAAAAAGAAACCTAACTTTTGAGTGAATTTGCCTCAAATTCTAGTCTTTTGAGAAGGGCCACCAGTACCAAGAGGAGGGGATGTATGAAAGATTCGATTTGATCTGATTTGACCGCACCTTTGCAATCGAGGTTAGAGTCTAGGATTTATCTTACAAACCTCCCCCTTTTTCATATTTATGCCTGGACCCCAAGCCTATGCCTCTCTATCTACCTATATTCGTCTGCGAATGTGCCTCAATATGTCTACCTACCTCAATCTCTTTATGTTAATCTATCTACTAGTATGTTTATTTGCCTAAGCGTACCTGTTTATAATACATCTAGATCCTTTATGCAACAACACATCTTGACACGAGATGGTCATCCTTTGCACATGTCTTTAGTATAAAACATGTAATTACTGATTGATTAGGGACAATCTTCCCTAGTTAGCTTAGAGAAGTTTTGTTTTAGGTGGCATATACGGGATGCTAGGAGTAAATGTCATTTTTGACACCATGGTTACACCCATATCTATGTGTGTAACATAGACACGATAAATGAGGCTTACCAATCTGAGTGGGCTTGTCTATCAAGTCACTAGGTCTCCATGTCTTTGCATATGATTTGAGCAAAGCTTTCCAATCACACATCAAATTCTAGCTGAGCTCATCATGTCTCCTATTCAAGCGGAGGCTATCTTTAGGTTGATCAATCATGTATGTATAAGGAGTCTTGGAGTTTTGGGATGCAAATATGGGAGACGAGAGATACTCATGCTTAGCATTTGCATCCTCTCTTGAGATTTTATGGGCAGGGTTGTCACTCATCTTCGTACTCTCAAATGTTGTGAATAGTGAACACATTGGCCATATTTCATTTCCCACCTTCCCAAGGGTACACATGACCACATCCAATGATTCATATATCATAGACATATGTTATGGTTTAAGTTTGATCAATTTCACCATGTATTTTAGCGCCACACAATTTTAATTTGCGTTGTATTCTCTCAAAGTTTAAATAGGCTTACCAAGTTTGTAAGCATTATAAAAATTTATTGTAAAGGTTTTAAAACCTTGAGTAGGCCCATAAGTTGTACATGGGACCCTAGGGGGCAATTTTACGTGCTACCAACTATATGCTGGAATTTTCTTATGTTGTAGGAGGGCGCATTTTTCCTATATAGGAAACTTGTGGCCCAATCATTGCATGAAGAGAGAAAGTGCATGCTTAGCATGTGGGACACCTATTTCACCTACTTTTGACACTTGGAAGCCATGTACATCACATATCATTTGTTTCCATTCTATAAATGATACCTCCTCCTCCTAGATGGGCGCACATTTGGAGAGAGAGAGATTTCTTCTCACATATGCTCTTGTGATTTGCTTTTTGTGGTAGAATCTCTTGCTAATTAATGCTAGTGTAATGCTATCCTAGATTGGTGTCTTGTTGGATCTGATTTGTTGCTTTGTATTCTTGCTAATGTAAATTTCTTCTTGCTGGAAATTCATGGACAACAAGCATTCGTGATCCAGAATTAGTGATGTTAGAATGCTCCTTACAGCATATACTATCATTTTAGTTTGTGTAGCAAGTTTCTGACGAAGTTTCATGCAAATTTCTGCTCGCATCCTCTTCATCTTGCTCGCTGTCCTCCATAGCCAGCAGATTCAAAGTTTGACCTATTCATTGCATGTCAACAAAATTACAATTTGCTAGCAATTTCCGTTTGCATGTGCAAGTACTAGTCCATGCATTTTGTATGCATGCCTCTAGAATTCTTCAAATTGCTTGCATGTTTCCACAGTTGCTTGCATGTTGATTGCATGTCACTATATTTGCTTGCATGTTGATTGCATGTCACTGACAGTGGTATCAGAGCAATGGCTTCTACTTCTAATTTTCAGGCAAGGACAACGATCCTAGATGGATCCAACTATCCTGCATGGAGATCAAAGACTCGACTGATCTTGCAAGCTGAGAAGCTATGGCCTTATGTTGATGGGACTATTCCCAAACCGCATGTACCTGATGTAATAAATAGATTTAAAAGATCTTCACGCCTGGTTGCATGCAGATTCGAAAGCTAAAGTAATTATTTCCCAAACCGTTTCGGAAGATATCTTTCTCATTGTTGCCGATTCTGCTATAGCAAAGGAGATGTGGGATGAACTTGCTCGAAGATTTGAGTCCAAATCACAAACTCAAATCTTATATCTGTTTGAGCAGCTTACTAGTTTAAAGTGGGATGGAATTTCAGATTGTGATACTTTTCTTTTCAAGTTACAATCTTTGTTTAGTGCTCTACAAAGTGCAGGTAGAATAACTCCCAAGGAGGAGAAACTTACGTACCTGCTGCGAGCACTACCACCCTCCATCATCTACATGCGACTTGTTCTTACAGGTAAATCCTTTGAAGAGGCCATTCAAAGCCTTCGAGAGGAGTATCTCATGCACATGCAATAAGAACCTTTGCATGATACAGGTTCTCCCTCCTTAAGCCTGTTGCAAGCTGTCTTCCAGAAACAAGACTTTGATGCCCACATCTGTCATGCGAGCTACTGACAATGAGTCCTTTTGAATGGTTGGTACATGCAATACATTTCGAAGAACTTTAGAACCCTCAATTGTGATCCTGAAACATCATGTTGACTACCATCTCCTAAAATGACATATCTCTGAGTATAACTAGGAGAATAACTAGACAACATAGCTCTATTAGAGATGATATGAGCAGTAGCTCCAGAATCTATGACAACTTCGGAAGTATATCCGTAGAATTTAAACAATCTTCTACACCTCCTCCTTGAGAAGGTGAACTTCCAAACATATTCATATCAAGTATCATCACTTGAGAGATCTAGTCAAGAAGAAGATTATCTCCCCTATCTTCATTGACTCCAGTAACATGGTTGCAAATATTCTTACAAAGCCACTCCATGCAAAATTATTTCATCGTCATAGGAAGAAGCTTGGAGTATGTAAAATTGACCAAACTTAGGAGGGAGCTATTATGGTTTAAGTTTGATCAATTTCACCATGTGTTTTAGCGCCACGCAATTTTAATTTGCGTTGTATTCTCTCAAAGTTTAAATAGGCTTACCAAGTTTGTAAACATTATAAAAATTTATTGTAAAGGTTTTAAAACCTTGAGTAGGCCCATAAGTTGTACATGGGACCCTAGGGGGCAATTTTACATGCTACCAACTATATGTTGGAACTATATGAATTTTCTTATGTTGTAAGAGGGCGCATTTTTCCTATATAGGAAACTTGTGGACCAAGGCAAATCATTGCATGAAGAGGGAAAGTGCATGCTTAGCATGTGGGACACCTATTTCACCTACTTTTGACACTTGGAAGCCATGTACATCACATATCATTTGTTTCCATTCTATAAATGATACCTCCTCCTCCTAGATGGGCGCACATTTGGAGAGAGAGAGATTTCTTCTCACATTTGCTCTTGTGATTTGCTTTTTGTGGTAGAATCTCTTGCTAATTAATGCTAGTGTAATGCTATCCTAGATTGGTGTCTTGTTGGATCTGATTTATTGCTTTGTATTCTTGCTAGTGTAAAGTTCTTCTTGCTGGAAATTCATGGACAGCAAGCATTCGTGATCCAATCGACCCAATTGGAGGAGCAATTTCCAGGATGAATGATGTTAGAATGCTCCTTACAGCATATACTATCATTTTAGTTTGTGTAGCAAGTTTCCGACAGAAGTTTCATGCAAATTTCTGCTCGCATCCTGTTCATCTTGCTCGCTGCCCTCCATAGCCCGCAGATCCGATTACTTCGAAAGTTTAACCTATTCATTGCATGTCAACAAAATTACAATTTGCTAGCAATTTCTGTTTGCAGGTGCAAGTACTAGTCCATGCATGTTGCATGCATGCCTCTAGAATTCTTCAAATTGCTTGCATGTTTCCACAGTTGCTTGCATGTTGATTGCATGTCACTAAATTTGCTTGCATGTTGATTGCATGTCACTGTATTTGCTTGCATGTTACTGATTTTGATCTATTTTGAGCTGTAGAAGACCATCGAGGATTCCTAAGTTGGTAAACCTCGATTTAATGATCCTTTTTATCTCTATTTTCAATTCTATAACAACATACTCAAAGTGTTTGATCAGGCCTACTAAAAGGGGTCAAACTAGTCTTTTATCGGACTCACTTTTGGAGAGAGATAGATCTTATCTCATTATTTAGACTCAGGATCATCACATAGCCTCAGGTTCATTTTGGGGCAACTTCTGATTTCTTCTTACCAGCTGCATGTTGAGATCGCTGTTTCCGGTGTATTCCCCGAGAAGATAGGACTTTTTGTTTATGCTTGTAATAGTTTTACCAAATGCCAGTCTCTTTTTGAACTCTACTTACAAGCAACAAAATATCATACATTGTTTGATCACAAATCACTTTATTGAATTCTTAGCAAGTACATAGCATGATCAAGCATGCAACCGTATGGAGCTGGCTGCCTTGTCTGCTCCCCAACCTTTGTTGCATGGAATGTGTTTCGGAATGCCTCTCTCTAGGCTCACTTATACACAATCGTTAGGCACCGTAACTCTGACACATCCTAATGCAGACATATGGAAAACTCCACGCAAAACCAACACTTACCACTTGGCAGTACCCTAACACATAGGCAAGTGAGTAGGCTGATGTGTCAATCATACACTAGACCAGCTTCTTCTCTAGGTATAGACCTCGTACCGACACAAATGCAAAGTCAAAGTAGGCTACCCCTTTTAGACAACGGGACCAGAGATAGCGCATCAAATACTGAGACCTATAGCACCAAGAGCGATAGGATGGGCTTTATGGAGTCGTGCATGGCCTCTACGGCCTATGACACTCAAATCTACTCATCTCATGATATAGCATGATGGCTATCATATAATCAGACTAGTTATCTATTGCAAATATTTGGTTCATGTGTAGGGGCAAAATTAGCCTAGTTATGTTGAAACCCTATTTGATGATCGGATTTTGCATTGTACTTAGTTAGGAGTAGTGGCACATGCCACTGAGTGTATCTTGGAATTGAGGAAAATGGGAAATCAGTTAGTGAGGTAATGAGGGCACTCACAGTTATGTGTCCCTTGACCAAGAAGCTATTAGGGAAGCCTCATGCTTCCTTGGAACTTGTCACTAGTATAACAAGGACAAATCCTTTTGAGATCTACAATTTGAACATGAGAGAAGAGGATATAGTAGAGAAGACAATATAGAGAGCAGGCGAGATGGAAAAATGATGCGATCTATGAGAGAGAGAGAGAGAGAGAGAGAGAGAGAGAGAGAGAGAGAGAGAGAGAGAGAGAGAGAGAGAGAGAGAGAGAATTAATGAAACATAGCTCCTCTTGCAAAAGCAAGACCAAAGCTTTGGAAACCTTTATTCATAAACTAACAAGGTAAAACATAGCTAAAAGCATACAGTTTTTCAAAAAAAGCACCGTAAAGCGAAATCTATTTCAAGACATCCAGTTGGTACCTGCCACCATCCCACCACACAAAACCGCACAAGTTAGCATAGTGAGGAAGACAGGTGTCAATGTTAAATGTCAATTGTTATCCATGTACAAAATAAGTTTAGCAGCTTAATAGCTTAAAATATTTGATGTAAAAATGTAGTCCAATATTCCCTATTTAAAATGATCAATAGAGATAGGCCATCCCATATCATTACCGTAGGGCATTCTGCCATTCTGATCAGTTTTATGGTACTGGTCCATTTCAATTTCTAGAATTGAAGCATGTGTACTTGAAAAATAACTGTGTTAGATAGATTGCAGTTCGCAAACATGAGATAGTGTGGATTGGTACTCAGATATGGGGCAAATCCATGCCATACCTGTAATAGTTCCTAACACCACAGTAGGGCAAACACTAACTGATCCACCCAACCTTGCCTACTCCCTGATATAGAGTAAGCCCCTCCTAGCCCAGTGTGAGGACTAGTAGCATGTAACTGCCAAGTGTCGGCCACGTGGCACTGACGTGGCCGACTGCACGTCGAGACCCAACTGGGGTCCTGTCCTGCTGACAGGGTCCCTAGACTGTGTTAGGCCCGCCATGGCTATATGGACCGTGCTGGGGCACACTTCTCGCATTGTCTTGCCCTGTTGGTCGTGTACGCTGGACACGACCCTGACTGTGGTATCTGACCTATCTGTGTTCTCTAGGGTTCGGCTCTGGTCACGAGCTCGTAACACTCCCTCCCCCTTAAGAACCGTCTTGGTCCTCTAAGACAAAGTCTGGAAAAATCTTGCGAAGGATGCTGCCTCTTTCCCAAGTGGCATTCTCAACAGGCTGATCATTCCACTTAGATATTCTCGGTATAGAGTATGACGAGTCTGCGTCTCTCTACTATGGAGGATCTCCTCTGGTTCATGTGGAGGTTGCTGAGAATCCAATGGGAGAATTAGAACACTGTTCCCTACCAGATTTTCTGATCTGGCTACGGCTTTTCTTAATTGACTTACATGAAAGACTAGAAAAACCTTACTACTGTGTGGGAGTTCTAGTTCATAGGTGACCTTGCCTAGTCTCCTACTGATGGTAAAGGGACCACAATACCTAGGAGACAACTTAGCACACACTCCTGATTTGAGGGTTTTAGAGTCGACTAGGACTCTCAAGTAGACTTTCTCACCAGTGGAGAACTGCACATCCTGTCTGTGTGGATCTGCATAATGCCTGGCTCGATTTTGGGACTGCCTAATGCTACGCTTAGCATGTTCTATCATCTGGTTTAGGTCCTCTAAAAAGTTTCTGGCTGCTTCAACTTTTTCTTGTTTAAACCCTACAGCTGTGGGTGAGCGTGGCTGAAAACCGTAAATCAGCATAAATGGGCTGTATCCCGTGGCTGAATGTTTGGTACTGTTGTAAGCAAACTCTAATATCGAGAGATACTCCTCCCAATTAGTCTGCTTCTTGCTAATGTATGCATGACGCATATCCTCCAGCACCTGATTTACCCTCTTTGTTCGACCGTCCGTCTGTGGATGGTCGGTGGTACTCATATTAAGTTTAGTATGGAGATGATGGAATACTGCCCTCAAAAAATTTCCATTAAACTTACTGTCCTGGTCGCTGACTATGCCGGAAGGTAGACCGTACAATTTAAATAGCCCATCTACAAACAACCTCGCTAACTCTGGAGCTCTAACGGTGGTTTTGGTCGGAATAAAATGAGCCATTTTGGTCAGACTGTCAACAATGACCCATATAGCGTCATTACCCTTTTGGGTTTTACGCAGGCGTACTATAAAATCCATGGAGATACTCTCCCATTTACCAGTTGGTATTTCTAAGGGCTGCAACAACCCTCCTGCCTTTAAATGCTCTGCTTTATTTACTGATGAACATTAGGCTCTAAACTTGATGAGGTGTTGGGCAGGTCGAAACTGGTTGATTGCTGCCCCCTTATCTCCAGCAATAGAAGATGGTACCAAATCTGGAAAAACTTCAACATTCACACTATCTGGGCTGTCCCCCTTCAAGATATGAGTTGCGGCCACATCCAATGAATTCTTTTTATCAAAATGCACATCACGACTAACAATAATCTTGTTAGTGCTCAAATTGAACAGCCTATAGCCTGTGCTTTCACTACTATAGCCAACAAAAATGCATTTAACTCCTTTATCCTCAAGCTTTGTACGAAGTTTATTTGGAAGAAAAGCATAAGCCGTACAACCAAAAAATGCGAAAGTGAGAGATTGTAGGCTTCTTTCCATACCAAACTTCATAAGGAGTTAATACTTTCAATCCTTTAGTAGGACAACGATTGCTTACGTATGCTGCCGTTATAACCGCTTCAGCCCAAAACTTGTGAGGCAGCCCCTTTGCTTTGAGCATGCAAGGGGCCATCTCCATAAGTGTGCGATTCTTTCGCTCGGCAACACCATTTTGTTGAGGCATATAGGGAGTTGTCATTTGATGTAGAATATCCTTTTCTCGAAGAAATGCACCGAACGTATTCTTAATGTATTCCCCTCCTCAATCATTGCGTAGGGTCTTCAAAGAATGCCCAAACTGATTTTCCACCATTGCTAGAAAATCTTTGAAACGTTGAAAAACTTTTGATTTAGCCTTGATAGGATAGATTTATGTAAACCGGAAAAGTCATCAATAAAAGTCACAAAATAGGTGCACTTTCCAATGGATTCGGTCCTCATTGGACCACAAACATCACTATGAACCAAATCAAATTTATCAAGAACCCTTATAGTTCCATCAATTGGAAAAGGTTTCCTTTGAAACTTTCCAAGTATGCACCCCTCACATACATGCCCTTCCGGCTGCTCAATAGTAGGAATGTCTTTTACCATATTAAATGTCTTCATACTAAAACTGACATGTTTGACATAAAAGTGAATCTGAAATAACATGTTTGAAGAAATAATAGGAAAAGGAACTTGAACTAACATGTTGGACAGAGAAGTGAATTTGAACAAATGAAGTAACAGTCCATAGGTAGTAGTTTTCAAACTATGTGGGCAAAACAAAAGTAAAAGGTCAATTAAAAAGTTGATCAAATTAATTCCAAATCAGATTCTTAATGTACTTTTCTTCACCATTAGGCAAAATGATGGCTACAATTCCAATTCCATGAATAGAATAAGATGCATCATCCGCAAATTGTACCTTCCATTTTGCACTTTCACTAATTTAGTGAATGCTTCTTTGCGAGAAGTCATATGACGAGTAACATCACTATCAATCACCCATTCAATGGGCTGAAAATCAGCAACTTGCATAACAGAATCTGAATTCCTCATAGATGTAGTAGTACTAGTAGAAGCAATATTAGACACAAAAGCATAGTCTTGGTTGAAGAGATCACCACTAGCTTCAAGCTCTTGTTCCAAAGTAGCAAGTGAAGCACTAGTATCAATTTCTTTACTCTCCCCTTTCGCAAGCTTCTTCTTACAATCCTTGATGAAGTGCCCATACCTTTTGCAATAATGGCACTTCTCTTTCTTCTTTTGAGTGTTGACATTTTGACCTCCAACGGGCTTTTGCTCATCCTTGGAAGGAGGATTCCCCTTTCCTTTTGACTTGCCTTTGCCCTTGCCTTTCGTGAAGAAAGCTTGATCTTGTTGAGTGTCACCCGCAAAGTTTTGCCTCGTTTGCTCCTCTTGAAGAAGCAGCCCAACAAGTTCATCAAAGGAGAGTTGCAGTCCCCTAAGAAAGATACTCAAAGATGAAACAAATGGAAGATAAGATGAAGGTAATGAGGTGAGAGTAATGGAAACAAATTGAGCATCCTTAATTATCTCATCAATATTGAGAAGCTCCTCACAAAGATCCTTGATCTTCGTCAAGTGATTGGTCACTTGATCCCCTTCTTGCATCTTCAACAAAGAAAGCTGATTTCTAAGATACACCACTCTTGCTGGATTTTTGACTCTATACATAGTATAAAGTGTATCCCACGCACTTTTAGATGTCTTACAAGACCTAATATGAGGTAAGATAGATCTTTTCACAGGAAGAGCAACCATAGAATGTGCTTGTGCATCCCTTCTATCCCACTTTTTTTGGCGAAGATGTAGAAGATGATGTTGATGATGATGATCCACGAGGTGTAGGAGGTGCCAAAGATGGAGGCCTTTTCTCATCATCATTGACCAAATCCCACAGCCCTTTCGCTATGAGAAGATTCTTCATCATGTAACTCCACAAGGAGTAGTTTGTGCCATCCAACCGATCTTCACTAAACAAAGAACCGATAGCTTCCGATTCTTTAGCCATTACCTCCAACAAAATTTCAGCTTGTAGTAGATAGGAAAGAGAGCCTTTCCACAACCAAATCTACTCAAAAATTTGCAGCAAACAAAGTGCTGAAAGTAGGAGCACAAGATGTCTTTCAATCTGCAACCAAAGTGCCCAAAAGATAATGGATAGATGGCTGTCTTTCTGCACAAAAAATCCAGCTTCTTGAAAATTAGGTTAGCTTCGATTGAAGCCTACACCGAAACCCAATTAGGAAGCCAAATAGTGTGATCAACACACTCCAATAGGGCTGTTGAAAGCGCCCTACTACTTGCTGAGAATCTGCAAATTTCCAGCCACAAGTTGACCTAATCCTGAATAGGGTTTGCTGAATTTTGGGTGCCCTCCTACACAAATGCGAACCTGAAAACAAAAACAGCAAGATAAGGACACCACAACCAAAAATTAGTAGCAGATTTTTGGGCGCCCTCCTCCAAACAAAACTTGCTGAAAATTGGTTGCATAAAAATCCGATTTGAGATTCTGATTTTTGAGTGCCAAAAATTGCTCCTCCAAGATCTCTGATGGCCGCCCTCCGTCAACCTGAAAAGAGACAAAAAAAGCTGATCCAAACTCCACTTGAAAAGATCAGCAAGTCCTCTTCTGGCAGGGCGCCAACAAACAAGCTTGCTGCAGATCCGGTAGCTCTGATACCATGTAGGAAAGCAAGAGTCAAGTCACCAAGATCTAGTTATCAATCAATCTCCACAGAAAACAAGAGAGAAGAGGCTGGGCGCCCAACTCTAAGAGAGAGAGAGAGAGAAAACAACAACAAGAGCAATGGAGAGCAATGCTTAGCCAAATTGTTAAAATGGAATACACAATGAGTATCTAAGTACTCTACCTGGATGTGACCAAATGCCACCAAACCCTAAGGTTAACCACTTACTAAATGTAGGGCACCCTCAAAAGTCAAGATGGGGCCCCTAAACAAAATTAGACCCCTAAGGACCCATGAGTCAGTACATGACCAAAATTGGGTCCAACTGAACTTAAGACAAACTTAAGATGGCCTAAATAACTAAATACCCATGGTTACACAAATCTCGACCTTTTGGGTCAAAGTAACCTATGGATTAACTTTAGCATAGTCATTTATTTCTAACAGTATCCACGACAGAGTCCCCGACTTGGTTATTCACTTGAGAACTTGCTATAGATGAAGAACCTGTAGAATTACATGCAAGTTCAAGACAATTTCTACACAAAGTCAACCGAATAAGTCAAAGGAATGGCAAAGAGTAACCCCTCACGAGAGTCGGATCCATTCGATAGTCGATAATCCCTCGACTCGACAATCCTTCGACAGTCGACGACAGTCGACAATTGACACTATCAACTTGACGATCTTTGGAAGATGTTCGAACCTAACGGCTACCTTTCACGTCTCAAGGACTATCGTTACTACTATTGAACAGGACTTCACGCTCGCTTCACTATACGATTAGCCTAAAGGCTGGCGACCAATAGAGTAACAATGTGCTGTATATAAATATAGAGTAAGCTGCACATATAAATAATCAACTTAGATGTATCGATCATCAGATCAGACGAATCGCATTAGTAATGTATTTGCTGAGATGCCTAGCACTATCGTCCAGTTCTAAACTGTTCTTCTAGGCTTGTAGACTGTCAAGTAGATTTCCTTACAACAATCTCATGTACATTCGCGCAATTCTAGTATACCTTGTGTTCTTCAAATTCTTTTGCAATCCGGGACCACGTTTCTGATCCCGGATCGCTGTTGCAGCGGATCACAATCCGCTGCAACTCAGGTTGTGACAGATGGTTCTCAACACGGTGCTCTTTTATTAGTCTTCCGTATGGTAGACTTTAGCGTCAAACTCTACTCAACAATTAGAGGAACAATCACACAATTGGTGTAGCCATGGGGACAACCTAGCACTCACCATAGTCATGGCAATGACTATGGCAAGGACATCACCTCAACAATTCGATGATGATACAAATGTCTACAAGCGGAGCAACAACATTATAAGGAGGAAGAGAGAGCAGTATTCCACACCAAGGGAAGAACAAATTGTTCAACCTCATGAGTCATTAAGCCCTCCACGTATTATAGAGTAATAAAAGAAGACAAGTAAGAGGATTATCATTAGGGATGATGGAATACCTAGAAATTTGGTGAGTACCCATTTGCCTGCAAAAAAGGTGAAATACTTGTGCTACTACTAATATAGCTATTATAATTATATTCTACTACACAAGTGTTGATCCTAACATCGACCTAATGGTGAGACAAAAATATTTAAATAATCCTATATGATGCGATTAAGAATTGTAGATTGAGAAATTTCATAAAAATCTGAATCTAAAATATGAAGTCTCTTTTAAAAAACCAAAAGTACAATGTGTACCTTGGTCAGTAAGGATAGAATGAGGTAGAACATGGAGCCAAAAAATCATAAATAGAAACATGTAAGCACATTGTTCAAAAGGAAAGGTAGATTTGATGAGAATAAAGTGTGCTTGTTTGGAAAACCTATCAATCATCACCAAGCAAGTGATGTCATCGATGTGTGCAAGGAAGCGCTAGAATGAAATCTATGAAAAATATCAATCCATTGGAAATGAGGAATAGGCCAATGCTGAAGAAGACCTAGAGACTTGGTGCAAGGATACTTATTGGTAGACAAAAAGTCCTAGACTATATGAGGTCAATAAAAATAAGGTTTAAGCTTCGCAAAAAAGATGTGAAACCCATAATGACCAGAATATCACGAAAATCAGAAGAATCAAAGTAAGCAGATGGCAAAGTGTTAACGTCCACATTCTGCATATAGGATTCGGCATAATCCTAGACTTGGATACACGGTACTCCAATACTCAAGATTATTGGTTACGCCACATTATTTTAAACAAAGCCAATAATGTAATTAATAACCTTGTGAGACCCAAACACACCAAGTGGAGTTAGCACATGGATTTAGGACTGTTAATGCATGTGTAGAGTATCACTAGCAATGAAAAGTGCTTTTGGGGAGTTTAGGCCTTGCATGGGCACATGCACAGAGGGGTTTTGGGTCTATAAAGACTAGTAGAACTCGCCCTACTCCATCATAGTTTTGGTGATTTGTTGCCAGTTTCTCTCACTCTACTCTTGCTTCCTATTCGTTGGCTCGGGGATGAAGCTGCTGGAGATTGATCGGTTGCTTTTACTTGGTTGGTTGGTTTTGCTCCACAGTGTGTTCTCCTGTGTTTGACTTCTAAGCAAGATCTTTAGGAGCTTTCCCTTACACAAAGCATCAAACCAAGAAAGCAAATAAGTAGTAAGGACGCAATGAAGAGTCAACAACCTATGTAAATTGTCTATGTCAGTATTACTTTCTCCAGGCCGATAATGAAATTGATAATCAAAGTTGATTAAGAAATTGCATCCATCCAAACTATCAATCACTAAGAGTTTTTTGAGTCCAAGGTAGCTTAAATACTGATGGTCGTTGTAGAGATCAAAAGGCATAGACTCAAGATAATGGCCCCGCTTAGTAATTACATGGATAATGGCCAAAAGTTCTTTCTTGTGAGTGGAATAATGAATCTCATAGGAACACAATTGGCAAGACTCATAGGGAATAGCATTGGAGCCCTTGGAAAGAAGAGCACCAAGACCTACAAAATTAGCATCTGTCTCAATAATAAATAATTGAGGAAAATATGGCTAGGTAAGGACAGCTGTAAAGATAATTGTTTGAGATGGGAAAAAGCTTTCTAAAAAGAAGTGGAGCATGCAAATTTATGACCCTTACGAATCAATGCATGTAAAGGATGTGCAATAGAGGCAAATTGTGGCATAGGCTTATGCAAATGAGTAGCAAGCTCTAAAAATGTACATATAGCATGGACATCGATGGGTGTAGGCACTAGCCTGCAAGCACCATCACACAACCCAAAATTCTGTTTGGGAAACACCAAAGATACATTTAGATCGCTTGACAAATTTTTTTTGTTAAATGAATTTCAAACGCATAGTATGAAAAACCAAGATGCCATCAAAATAAATGGGGACACGAAGCCCAAGCAAAGGTTTTAAAATGTCATTCATCACATTATGAAAAGTAGGGGTACCATCGGTAACACCACAAGGTAAGACATGAAATTCAAAGAGGCCAAAAAAATTGCAAAAGGCAATAGTCTTGGGCTCATCATCGGGATGTATATGACTCTAATGATATCCAAAATGTAAATGAATCTCAGAAATTCTTTTGGCTGTTTCCAATAGATCGAATAAGTCATCCATTTGCAAAATAGATATTGATCACGGATGGTAAGACAGTTAAGTGCACAGTAATCATTACATAAACTTTTAGTGCCATTTATTATGAAGAGGAGTATAACAAGTGGAGTGTCTAAACAAGAAAATGGATGAGAGGAGAATCAAGTCTGAAAAAAGGATGCTCGTCAAAGTACTTATGCTATAAAGTGCATGCAAGAGTCATAGCACATTCAAAAGAGATGAGCTGAAAAGATTGAACATCAAAATGAAGGGCATTGCACAAACCCTCAATATAATGGGCAATGACTTCAAAAAGGGATAGCACGTCCAGAAAGGTGAAGGGCAGCAAGCTGAATTTTCTGATTGATAGTATGTGGCAATAGCCAAAAGTAGGTTTGGAGAGATGGACTGCAGCATGACTAGCATATCACTCATTTGATCTTGGATATTTCTCAATAGGGAAGTATGTTGGGTAACTACGCTCTGATCATTGCTGATTTGGCTAGCATGTGGATCCAATTGAACTTGTTGGATATCATTGTCAGATGAAGAGGCACATGTGAACGGCATGATGGAAACACAAGAAAAGATTAGAAAGGAAGTAGTACTGGGATAGCAGAGACAATAAAAACTGGAAATTAGTAAATAGATCAGGGAACTATCACAGAATCTACTTTGCTAGGCAGTGATGGTCCAAATGGAATCTAGTTGAGGCAATGATCTATCAAGTTTCAACGTAGTTGGACAACGATCTTCCTGCTTGGCAATCGTGGCACATAGGGTTGCAAGAGGAGTAAGATGATAGGGCTGTTGGAGGAGGAAGAAGATGAAGCTGGAAAAAAAATTGTTGCAAGCTAGATGATGACAAGAAAGTGCTCAAATACAATGCTCTAAACACATTTATGAACACTGGCATATAATGGATCATAAAGACAACAAATAGCATTCACAGAGCATTTTTCAATCAAGGAAACTCAATAAACAACAATGGCTGCCAATAGCTCGGGTAGATCTGGTCTTATCTATTAGAAGGGACTAGACGTAGAAGTGTATATAGAGAAGTATGGACTGTGTCCATACAAACCTGCTTTGAGATGTGACAACATGCTTGTTGTAGATATTTAAGTTCTTTCTATGGCGGTTTTCTTGCAAACTTAGTCTCTTGTGCAATCTTGTGTTAACTTTTTCTTATGATCAAGTTTTAGATTTTTAAAATTCAAATAGAAAAGATCAAATATGTGGAGTTCTTACAACTGTAGCATTAATAGGTAAGACCCTAATTTGATTTTAAGAGACATTAATTACTGTTCTTCATTGATTCCTGAAACTGAAGTTGCTAAGGGAATACTTGCATTATTTGTGGCTTACTGTAGTGCAGTCCATTGTTGATTCTTCAGGTGGATGGTGATGCCGATAAAGATGCAGTTTTTGCTGAGATTATCAAAATCTTGGAAGACCCTGAAATTTTTCTTCCTGGAGTCAATGCTGTGGTAGCTTCTAGTGGCAATTGAATATATTAGATGGACCTATAATTTTTGCTCACAGAATGTTTTAAAATTTGGAGTTATCCTTCTCTTGCAAGTTAAACTATTCCGAAACCAGCAGAAGTACATGTACTAACAGCATTGATAGCATTTTCTGACGATTTGTTGGTGGTTATCCCTGTCATATTGATTGGAAGCAAATTGTTTTGAGCACTACCAAACATGTTCAATAATCTACATAATCATTCTTTCAACTTGTACTGTCTATTTTGGTCAAACTCCAGACCTCCTTTTTCTCTCCTTGAGGTCTGGAGTTTGATTCCACTCAGCTGCACAAAGGACATACAAGATCAGAAATTTTTTTGTTGCCCATTATACATTCTTCTTTTTCTCAATAATCTTCCTGCAATTAGTCGATTTCTAGTGGAACTGAGATGTCCCAGACTTTGAAAAGCAGATAACTACGCATCCTATATATATGCTTGTGGTTGAAATGATTACTATTTTGAGAATAATTGACGAGAATCTTATGAGTATACTGCCAAAGTGTGTTATGCTCAGTTTATGAAATCTTTGATAGGCCCATAGTCGTTCACCATCCAACTATTTCTATTATCATTTAGGCTTGAAATAGCCTAAGAGGAATAGCATGCAGGCTCCAAGTGCTTTTATTGTCCTAGTTAGAGGTTGGTCAATTTCAAAGTTATATATCCTTATCATCATTTAGCATGGTACTGTTCTTTCTACACAATTATCCAAAAACATCATGACAGTTCCTCGACACTCTGAGAAAGCATTCATGTTTCTTTCCAGAGCTTACTTTGGTTTCAACTTGTACTAGTGCTTTGGATAATTAGTTTGGGCCATTTGCTTCCTTCATGCATACTAAGCTTCCCAAACTCATTTGAGCTTCAAAAACTATGTTTAACATTAGATACATGAAAAAGTAGTCTTGTAGAGTTGTTGGGGCATTTGTCACCAGAAGTATGTCATTCCAACTGCGTGAATTTCAAACTTACTTACGAAAAAATTATTTGGATTCTAGGTAATCATCTAGCCACAATCTTTTGGAGTGCTCACAAGTAGGTCGTATCCTTCTGTTACATTTTTCCCTATCATCTTTTCAATGACATAATAGACCTGCATGTGTATATAATGTTAGATAGGTAGGAGTGGAACATGAGCTGGTAAATCATATCATCTCTAATACCCGTTTGCTCAGATTCTTTTAGATGGATGAATCATGTAGTTTTAGTTAGTATTGCATATTACAAGAAGAAGCTGTTAAACTTTCGTTTGTGGATCTAGAAGATGGGCACCACGAAAGGGCCAACTTACCTGTAGTTGACTATTATGGAATTATGTTGCTGATTCCTAGAGACTGAAATTTTTTGGCCTTGTATCAAATTTTCTTTTTGGAAATCCCTTCTGTAATTTTTATAAACTATTTGCCATCGAGAACCACAATTAATTTGCTAGTATTGTATTCATAGAACCCACGGTTCCCAGAACCGTGGGTCCTGGGAACCGTGGAAGGAACCGTACTACGGTTCCTTGAACCGTGATACGGTTCATCTAAATAAATAAATAATTGATTAATTTACTTATTTCCCCCCAAAACCCCTCAATGCTCGTTTTTTGTCCCTCATCTTAGGTGATTGCTCTTTCTATGGTTGTTGCCCGATTTCAGAAATGCTGTTACGAATTGAATTTTTGTTGCAGATGATCACAGACAGTAAGTGAAGCAGCTATGACCCACTTAAAAAATAAAATAAGCTCAATGTTCTCAAATCCATGGGGATCGCCCCTGAAGCAGCAGTCTAGATTGCAGTCAGGCTTCACATGCTAAAGGAAGAATGAAACTTCTAAAGTGGCAACATAACGGCTTGGAGGATGTTTATCGTCGAGTTTGCCTGCCTTCCTGAACATCCAATTTACTGTCCCTCCCTTTGGATTTTGCAGTGATGTTAAGCTGGCTGGCTGAGAAAGAACGTAAAAGCATGTTTTAAATAAAAAATTAATAAATTAACTAATAACTACACAGTTCACCACGGTTCTGGGCAAAAAAATTTGAGAACTGGACGGTTCACTACGGTTCTCAAAACCATGGTGAACCGCCCACGGTTCATTAATTCTATGATTGTATCTTTAGTAAAGGCTTGTTTCACAAAGTACTAGCTAGAATTGAAACCTCACAAATGGGTGTGTTTATACTTTTTGTTTGGCTGATATGCAAGAGCATTTTTTGTACCATAGTAATAATGATGGTGTTATGTGGTGACTTTTCCATTTTTGATTATCAAAACTCTTGTCAATCAAGACATTTTGAGTTTTCCTAGGTAACTGTTGCTATGAGACTATGCAAATCTTTTATATATTTCTGAAGAAGCTGAATCTGAGTGACAATCTATGTGGACTTTGACATGAGATTTTGATAGCATAGTTGTTTGGTGTTTTTGACAAGTCTTGGCTCGGAAATTTGTAAGTTGATTAATCAAATGTTAATACTGTGAAAGAGTATGGTGCATGATTGGCCTCAAAAAAAAAAGAATGATTACCTTAAACTTACAAGGTTGTCATGGCAAATGCAATTTGGTGAATTATTAGCCTTAGCCATCAATAATGCCTATCATCCTTACTTGACAATGATTGCTAGAGAGGTCTAATTTGAAGCAAATGCTCTATTACCATCTTTTGTGTATGTATCAATGTCTATTCATAACAAACTTGTTGAGAAACCTTTATGAGGTGCATTCTCATACTTCTTTTAGTACAGAAAACATGATAAGCACATCACGCAAAAAATCTCAAGTCCGTCACTTTTTGGCTTTAGCGCTCTCAATGTCAATGAGTAAAGGCATTCTTAAGGATTTGCATCCTAGTTGAAGGCGAGAGAGAGAGAGAGAGAGAGAGAGAGAGAGAGAGAGAGAGAGAGAGAGAGAGAGAGAGAGAGAGATGCATGAAGTATATTGTGTTTTTTTCTTTTTCATTTATTTTGATCCACCATATTTTATCTCAAAGACATCTGAAATAGATTCATTTTTTCTAATCAGTTGCGTTTTTTGTACATCTTTCATCTCCAAGATACCTAAAGTGTATTCTTTTTGTCAATCCACTTATGTTATCCAAGTAGAGTCTTTCCTTTGTATACCTTTGCCAACATAGTTAAGCCTTGATGGCTCGACCCTCCCTTGCAGATTTCCTCGGAAATATTGCCTTCATCAAACAATGATCTTAGTTTATGGAATAAAAACTCTATACCCCTTGCTTGACTCACAATACCCTACAAATATTCTCTTTTGTATAGTTTTTCAGCTCAAAGTTTGGCAAATAATCTTGTTTTTCATGCAAGGAGCAAACATATCAAAGTGGCTTATCATTTTGTGAGAAAACAATTCATGGCAAAGGAGGTGTAGGTTCAACATGTTTCATCAAGGGAATGTGTGGTTGACATCTTTACTAAAGAATTGGAAAAAAACTTGTTTATGAAGCATAGAACTCATCTTGGAGTACTTTCTAAATCTATGCTAAAACTAGTTGATGAGGGAGTGAAAAATGTCAACTGGTTAGGTTGATTTTATTTGGCAATTTTGAGGCCAATATGCCATTTCAACTTAGGGATAGATTTCTTTATGTTAATAAAGTTCTAAATAGTGAAATTTCTATTTTTAGGAAGTAGGCAGGTTGATAAGGTCGGATTTAGACCTATTATTATTGGTTGATATAGATACATTGCATCTAGTTAAATAAAATTGGGTTTTTGGTGAAGTACTAGAAATTACCATTTTAGGACAATATTTGGCAAGTGGCCAAGTGACATTATTGCTGCTATAAATAGTTGTGGCTGTGTGGATAACATACCTTGATGTTCTCATTTTGTATGGAGATATTTGCTCCTTTGATTCTATATCCATCTCTATCATATTTCTCTTGATATCTTCTATTTTAATGTGTACAATGTTAATTTTTTTGTGTAGAATGAATTCACACGTGACATGATGTTGTATGGATGCTATAGTACGAATCAAAACAATACTTGATTGGATCTTAGTGATTTCCATGAGTTATGCATGTATTTCAATGTTCTAGCATGTTAGATGCATGTTTTATATTTTGTTGATGAATCTAGATGTGCACCCAAATTTAGCTCAAGATCTCATGATCCATTAATGATATTTTGGATATGATGTTTTCCAACTAACTACCTCAAGTCCTAAGATGTAGTGCAAAGATCCAAGATTTTGCATTTTAAACTCTTTTTCTAATGCTAGTTTTGTCTCATCAATGAGATTAAGATTGTTTCCACAAAAAATAATGTCATCTACATAAAATACAAGAATGATCACATCACCATCAATAAACTTCTAGTACAAGGATGTGTCATACTCATTAAGAGTGAAATATGGTGAGAGAAGAAAGGTAGTAAGTTGAGAATGCTTGCTTGAGCCCATACAAACTTTTGAAGATAAGCAAACCTTATTCTCTTGGCCTTTCATGATGATTCCTCAAGTTGGTACATGCAGATCTCCTCCTCAAGATAGCCATTGAGAAAAGCATTAGTCACATCCATTTGATACATGAACCAATTGAAAGAAGATGCTAATGCAATCAAGATGTTGATGCTAGTCATCTTTGCCACGAGCAAAGGTTTTATCATAATCTAGACTTTTGATTGGAGCATACCGCTTTGCACATTGCCCAGTCTTATGCGTATTGATTGCGTTCCAAGAGTTCAAAACTTGAAAATGGCCTTTTCAAAAGAGACTTTTTTTTTCCCTCTAATTTTGGCTTCCACATGGACCAATCGAAAGACCCAAAAATGAAATCTACATAATATAGCTCGTCGGGACTAGGACATTAGTTTATAATTTTTGGATTTTTTAAATTGTTGTCAAGTTGCCTCGTCACTGTGAGCAGGTGCACATGCTATGCTATAATGTTTTTCATGTTATTGCAAGTGACTTCAGTATTTGAGTTTTCGATATGTTCTAAAATAGTGATTTTTGTAGGTGTTTTTTCAACCAGATCGACTAAACAAGATATGGTGGTTTGTAGCTCAAGTTGAACCATGTTCACGATGAGTATTTGAGGGTGCAAATGTTGAGAATGAAATGGAAAACCTTCATTTTAACTATGAGATTGAGCTACCTAGAGATGTAATAAATCGTCAAACCATACTTGAAGCACCCACTTCCATAGATGTTGAGAATAGAAATTCTAATAGTCAGGATGATGAAATAATTTTTGAAAGTGAGAGTGATGATGAAAATCATCTAAGAGGAGATGAATTGCAAGATCCTGTCGCTGATGAAATTGATTCTTGCAATTATGAATAAAAATTGATTATTGCAATTCTGAATGAAATTGATTCTTGCAATGCTTTCAAATGATTGTTATTTAGCCAAAATAGAGTCTCATTTATGGTCAAGTAAGTGAAAAGAACAGACATAGTTTGACTTCAATCCCATTTTTTTGGAGATAATGTTGGTGAAGATAGATGTACGGCTTCATGTTCCAAAAAAATTCTCATTTTTTAACAAATGTTGCAAATGTTGTAAATCACTAAAAACATGTGAGTTAATGAAATCACCACCACAAACTATGACAAAATCAAGTGTTTCATCATAGTCAATCCCCTTGAATTGAGCATATCCCTTGGCAACTAGTCTTGTTTTATAATTGTTCACACTATCATCTTGATTAAGCTTGATCTTAAAGACCCATTTGCAAATAGTAACATTTTGTATCTTTGATGGAGGATCAATAATATTACAAAGTATTTCAAACAATGCATCATATACTCACCTCACTTGTCATTACACCAAATCACTCTTTTGTTGCTACAGTTTCATTCACACTTGAAGGAACATCGTCAAACTTAAAGTAATAATAAGGGCAATAAAAATTAAACAATCATAAACTAGTAATTGCTTTTCTCTTCTTTGTATTTAAGCCTTGATGGTTGCACTGATACCATGTTAAAATCAAAGGTTATGAACCTCATTTGGATACTAACACTTTGAAAAAGCATCAAAGGTTTCACTTATATCTAATAGATAGAAAACTAGCACACAATTCAACCTATTTTGCATCTAATTGGCAAGAGCTTTTGAACACCACAATAAAACTAGAAATAATTGATCTTCACAACCAACACTCCCAATTCTAGGAAGGTGTGTAGCCCTTGTTTTCTTCCATTAAAGACGTGGTTCAAATGTTTTTTGTTGGAAGATGAGTTCCACAAAAAAGTCCAAACGCGTAGGGAGGGAGCATGTGGTGACATTCTGGAGTAGGATGTAATCGTGTGGTTCGGGAGTTTTGATTAGCACTCTATAATGTTCTCTCTGTTTTCTCTTCATGTGTGTTCAGGGTCGGTGTGGGTGGGTGTGTGTGTGCGTGTGTGTGTTTGTGTGTGTGTTTCATGCTACTAATTTATGGTTTGTGTTATATATTTATTTATGTTTCATGCTTGAGAGAGAGAGAGAGAGAGAGAGAGAGAGAGAGAGAGAGAGAGAGAGAGAGAGAGAGAGAGAGAGAGAGAGAGAGAGAGAGAGAGAGAGAGAGAGAGAGAGAGAGAGAGAGAGAGAGAGAGAGAGAGAGAGAGAGAGAGAGAGAGAGAGAGAGAGAAAGATCTAACATTTTCAACTTTTGCAGAAGGACCATAAGTTGGTTTCAAGAAAAAGAGTTGCAAGAGAGATCGAGATTCAAAGTATCGTGGCACTCATCCTATCGCTCAATATTTATTGGCCAAACTATACTTGAAGTGTCATAAGGGTCAAAGACCAAAGCATTTCCAAAAAATACTTTAAAGAGTTTACCTCTTCTACTCTTGGATTCTCTGTGTGCACTCCATTGACCCAAATATGATCGTTGAAAATCCTCCTTGTCCGAATCCTAAGGCCTTTGCATTGTGTGCATGTACATGATATCCTCTCATCATATTCTGGTTGAAACTGGTCCAATAATCCAATTGCAAGTTGCACAAATTCTTTCAGTGTCATTCAAGTGAAAATTGACAAATTCTAACATGTGACAAAAATTGACAAAATAGTCTTTGTACATTTAGTGCATTTTCAACCTTCATTTGTGATGGAGTGGTGTCTTGGCTTTCCAAAGAGCAGTATACTATATCCAAAGAGCAAATTGGATTACATCACTATTACAAATAAAAAAATTATGACATAAATCAATATACATACATGTGATAGATCAATAGGCGGTCTACGTCGATTGATGGAAGAGCTTGAAGATGAACCAGTCAATAGTTGTTCATTGTACTTTAGTCTTGCTTGCTCATTTTTTCTGTGATAGAGCTCAATTCTTTTTTCTTTCTCTAAATCACGTGGAAGGTAGGATAATTTTCCTAGAATTCATAATTCCAATCAAATGTCATTGTAAGAATAAATTTGCAAGAAAAATTATACACTCATATTCAAATAACAAATAAAGTGCAATTGATGTCAATATTAATAACAATATATACCTGCTATTGTGATCATGAGATGAATCGCTATCTGATGATGATGACATCATCGATGACATATACACACTGTAGCCAAGTACTCTATACCACATCATAAGTAATCATTATGAGACCGTATGTACTAAACAAATATAATAAAATTTGTTAAAGACATGCCAACATCTAATCCATGTATATTCTACTTATGCTTAATGTAAATCTAATATTCTAGTAACATTGCTATCAAGAAAATTGCTTGGGTGGGGCAACACATGACGAGCAATCAAAATGAGGTTCATACTGACAAATGTTAGACATCAGTAGATAGTGTGTGCAGGCCTTTCTCTACTAGTTTAAAGACCACATAGCAGTCAATGTTCGAAGCTCTCAGTTTAAACTCTTGTCTAAGATGAGTGATGATCTCACTCGATCTTTCTTTCAAGATGGAATGATCAAAATCAAACAATCAGTCATATACTCAATTGATTCATTGCCCACTCAATCACTCATTTGATTAATTAGTACTTGGCTCAAGTTAGTTAAAGATAAATCTCTTTGAATTGGCCTAGTGTGCCATGGTATCTCATGACGAGCAATATGCATTCGCCCTTTCTATCTATGGTTGCTTTGTATGCAAGAAATCATATACTAGATAGCACACCATTGATCAACATCTTTATCACAATGCTAAATGATATTTCAACTAATTACTATGATTTCATATAAGGTTATATAGGTCACACACCAACAATTAAAAAGATTTATCATATAGGTCACATATCATTAAGGTCCTCAATATAACATAAATGCTTTTGATCATGAATCTAAATGACCCCATGCAACCATTTAAGAGGCCACATGACAAAAGCAAAAAAAAATTATTTGACCATGCAATATGTCATCAAATTATATCAAATCTATGACATCTGGATTATTAATAAACTAAATGTTTTATGACATCACCAATTTGACATAATATTATGTCATAAAATCTTAAAAAACTTGTCAAATTACTTGTTTAATAAGAATATGTACTATTTCTTATCTCATGATTTTGTCTTATATGTCAGATCTCAAGAAAAATAAAATTTATAACAATATAAAACTAGTTTTAACAATTCAATACTACCATAATGATCTTTGAATTGATTTTTTTACATTCCATCATATTAAAAAATATATTTTATGTAAAATCCTACAATAAAATATTCTCATAAAATCTAGAAAAGATTATGAGAATATTGAATGACATTTGAAGCATGCAAGCCCATGTGGGGGACCCTCTCACATGCCAAGAGAGGAAAAAAAAACACGTGGAATATCCACGCGTGGATATCGTGTCGATTATCCACGCATGGATAACTTCTGCATGGATAATCCACGCGAAACTTGAATGCCAATAAAATAGCATTTCCATGAGCATTCTTGCTCCTCTTCTTTTGCTTTCAAGTTTCATAGGTTTTCTAATCTAGTGTTTAGTGCTCTTGCTTGCTATTGCTCTTCTAAGCTCTATAGATCTTGCTTGCTTGCTTGCTTGCTTTTGGTTGCTCTTCATTGCTAGTGATCTTGCTCTTGCTTTTGCTTGCTCTATTGATCTTGTTTGTTCTTGCTTACTATTAATCTATTGCTTTCTATTCATTGCTTACTCTTCTAATCTAAAAGTCTTCAATACTCTTTCACTCCCATTCTCCACTACTTTCTAACTTTTAAAGTTTTTCTTTGATACAATGTCTTCAAGTGGTAGGTCAAGTGGGAGACCATCTAGGAGAAGAGCTCGTGAGGAGCCCGAAGAATATAATCAAGAGTGGTTTGAGAATCTATCTCCTCAACAGAGAGATAGAATAAAAAAATCTTGTGTTATCTTCTTCGAGTGAATCATCCGAGAGAAGAGCTTCCGAAGATGTCCCTTCCCAAGAATCGTGTAGTGTGTATTACGATCTTAATCCACATGGTGGAGTTATAAAAAATACGCGTGGCAATGTAGTTCATGCTCGTTTGCTTGATTTAGTTGCTTTATATTCTGGTAAAGATTACATGATTGATTGGTCCTCCCAATCGCTTGAAGACAAAAATAAAATAATAGAGACTTTCTATTTTGAATTCCCTCAATCCAATGCTTTTAGTAGGACTTGGGCCTTGAATACAATGTGCCTTTGGATTTGAAACAAAAGGCAATTGATGATAAGAGTTGTGAGGAATCCCAAGAATCCCACGAAGCCTAGATGGTGCTCCAAAAGGGATTGGAGGAAGGTGAAAGGGGAATCGTTGCAAAACAATCCCCAAAAGTATGAACAACAACGTAGGGCAGCCATCGAGAAGGCCTTAAAACATGGCCAAAGTCACTTGGGATATGCGAGCCTTAAGGCTTTTATGGAATCCCATGGATTGTTTCCAATCGTAAACTCTTAACCTTTATTGTTTTGTGATTGTTTACTTTGTGGTTTACAAGTAAGTTTAATCTCAATTTAATTAAGTCTTTGATTCTATTTTGTAGAGAGGCTCTACAACTTCAAGTGTTTGTGATGTGGAAGAAAATGTGGAAGAGAACGTGGAAGAGTACATGAATGAGAGCGAAGGGGAGTTTGAAGACGTGGACACCAACGTACACCTACAAGATGAAGGAGGCGAGGAGGGAGGAAGTGACGATGAGTAGAGGTTTTTAAATTAAATGTAAGGCCTTGTAGAAGGCAATGTAGGAAGAGAAAATTTATTCTCTCATCAATGTACTTGTTTTTAAATCAATCAATATAATGTTTTGGCATCACATCATTTTTGCAAAAATTTTGAATGCATATATTTTTGGGACAAAAAGAACATTGTTGAGAAAGAGATCTTTGGAAGATGCAAGCTTCAAGGGAATAATCCCTACTCCTTCAATATTTCACTCATGCTTACTTGCAATGTATATGGTCTTCTTGACTCCATCATAAGGCATAATAGATGAAAAAAAGTGCTTGGAGCCACACATATGTGAAGATGCTCCACTATCAATATACCATGAGTCATCCTTGTTGAAGTGAAAGAGGAGAAGCTTGATGCCATAAGAGAGCCTTCTCCATCACTTGCAATATAGTCTTCTTTCTCATTGGTGATGTTGGCTTGATCGAGTTGATTCTTCTTGTTGAAGCAATTGGTGGCATAATGGCTTTTCTTGCCACAATAAAAGCACTTGATCTTCTTGAGATTTGAAGTAGAAGCATGAGAGGTATCCTCCTCCTCCTCTCCATCTTGGTCTTTAGCTTTGTCATTAGAGAAGTGATGGTGTTGCTTCCTACTCCTCTCTTTGTGCTTGGCAAATAGAACTTTGCCATCATCATGATTGAGTTATAGCTTGTCCATCATCAAGAGTTTGTACTCTTGTCTTGATTCTTCAGAAATAAGCACACTTTGAAGGTCCTCCAAACTTGGTAGCTCCTCCTTAATGGCATAGGATTGGACAAGGTTGTCATATTCATCTCTTAAGCCATTGAGAATGACTTGGACTAGCTCACTTTGATTGATTGAGTCACCAATACATCCAACCTCCCTATGAATATCCTTGACTCTCAAAACATAATTAGATACACTCTCATCACTCTTTTGACTACTTTGGAAGATTTGATTTCTAAGAGTGAGGAGCCTAGAGGTATTCTTAGCCTCATAGATGGACTTGAGACAATCCCAAGCTTCCTTGGATGTAGAACAATCACCAATCTCCCTCAATATCTCATTAGAGACATTCATCTTAATGTAGTGGAGAGCCATCCTAGCTCTCTTCTTGTATTTTTGTCCTTCTTGAAGGACTTGAGGCTCCTCCTGAATCCCAAGTACAATGTCCATCACATCTTGGAGTATCAAGATGGACTCCATCCTCAACTTCCATATTGAATAACTGGAAGTAGACAATCTCTCACTTGGTTGCAACAAGTATGAACTCATTGAAGTCATGTAAAGTGGAGATAATAAAAGTGATGAACAAAAAATGTTGCTTCTCTCTCACTATAGGATCCAATAATGGTGTGATAACATCTCCTATGCAAGATCTTGCAACAAACGGTGAGATGATTCTCACTGGCTATCTCAATCTCTCTAGAACTAGATCTACTTCACATTAAATGATGGAGTATGGGAAAAGTTAGGATCAAACACTCTTAGAACGTGTGAAATACACTAAGAAACCAAATTTGACTCAAATACAATGATATTGCATGAAACAAAATGGCTAAGATCTCAAAACAATGCCTAGATCACATATAGATGAGATTGGTAAGCATTCAATTGTGATTTTGGATCAAACAAGCAATCTCTTGACCAAACCAAATGTGTCCACCCAGGTCTAGTGCCCTACCTAACCCTCTTCAAAAGCTTATAACTTTTGATTCTCAACCAAATGGAATGAAACTGATTGCATCAGAAACTAGACAAAAATAGCTTCAAAACAAGCTATCTAGCAAGATTTTTGGATCAAACATGAAAGAGAACTCCCAAACTGAAATTGGATGTTCCTCACACGTGTCTGAGCACTTGATTCCGTACAGTACCAGGTCAGACCCAATCAATGCGCTGTTGATCTTTTTTTCATCCAAAATTGGACAAGATAGCTAGGAAAATGGATCTTGACAATTTCTAGCTCAGGATTGATGAATAGTTTTCACTCAAATTGATCAAAATGCATGGTAACCTTAGGTAGGCTCTGATACCATGTTGATTTCACACGTATGGACTGTCCACAACATGTACTTGTGACCTCCTAAGGTGTGGAGATGCACCAAGATCAAGACTAGAAGTTTAAGATCAAGATCAAGAAGTTTAAGAGATTCAAGGGCAAAACCTCTTAAACTTCATCAAACAAAAGCATTACACTTTTCTACACTCTAATTGGCTCGAGTTTGGCCTCCTACTCTATTTTGACTCAATATTGGCATTACAATTGGAAATGGATAATTTGCCATCTATGCCAAATTTGACCCTATCAACATCCTACACCTAGATGCTTGATACAAAAAACATAAGACCCCTATATCTAACATTTTTAATTTAACTCACAATTCTCCACACGTGGGAACATCCTCCACACATGTGAGATTCACTTACAAACTTCTTTCATAAAAATACCAAGCTAGATTTTTGCCAATTTCTCACACCATGCTGGGGTCACTTGCGTACATCTCATGCATTGTAGAAAAAACTGTTGGAATATCCGGATTGAATCTGTGAAATATATATTATTGTCTTGAAAACTATCGATGTTGGAATTGTTTGCTATTCTGTGCACAGACTAATCGATCAGACAAAGAGCTCGATCAAATAGATCACGATCAACAAGAAAGACCTAGATCAACCACAATGCGATCAAAATGAGCATGATCAGCAAGAAAGAGGTATATTAGACCAATACTGAGAGATCTTGCGAATGCGATCAAAGAGAGATCTAGAGCGGGAGATCTTTCGAACGCGAGGGGAGAGAGAGAGAGAGAGAGAGAGAGAGAGAGAGAGAGAGAGAGAGAGAGAGAGAGAGAGAGAGAGAGAGAGAGAGAGAGAGAGAGAGAGAGAGAGAGAGAGAGAGAGAGAGAGAGAGAGAGAGAGAGAGAGAGAGAGAGAGAGAGAGAGAGAGAGAGAGAGAGAGAGAGAGAGAGAGAGAGAAGCCGGCGGCATGCTGTCCCACAACAGAAATAATTATTACAATTGCACACCTACAAATTTGTTACAAACAGTCATAGTCTCTTCATATCTCTAGTGGGCCCAATTTATAATGTTAAACAATGAACATTTTTTGGAGTGCATTTGTACCCAAAAAAGGTAGTGTCCTTGACAGTCCATGTTGTACCACCAAAACATGCTTTTAGTCTGGAGTTTAAATATAATCTCCATGGCCACTATTGATGGTGAAACATGTGTGCATAAAAATGAATTCTTGTTCAAATACTCACAAAAGTTTTGATAAATTGTACTACTTATGATCCTTGAAGTATTGCCAACTTAAGCCACATATGTTTCTAGACTAAGAATAATATCAGTGAATGTATTCAGAATCAAAATTTTATTTAGATAGACCTGAAATGAAAATGATCTGATAATTATTTTTGCTATAAAGATTCCCCAACAACAAAATGCATTTAGTTGCGGGTGGTTTATGCTCTATAATACAAAGAGGTTTTTTTAGTGGTATAATTTTCAACAAGATACCACTGATATTGAGCAAGTGAGCATCATGATCCTTCTTATTTACTAATGTATTTTTTATTTTGATCGTGGCTATATTTCTCAACTCAATTTTGTGTTTGTTTGTAGTTCTTGCTTGATGTGTGCACATGGTGGTCTATAAATTCAGGAAAGATATAATCAAACGCATTCTTACAAAGGTAATAAAATGTGATCCAAAAAATGATAAGGCTGATTTGGAATCAAGGTAAAAAAACAAGAGCTTTTTCTCCATATGTCAGTATTATAAATTACATATTGTTGTATTTGTAATGAAAAGATGTCAATAGTTAAAAGAGTTCAAGTTGAAGGAGCACAAACCAAAGAAACAGAGGAAGTTAGCACAACCACACACAAAAAAAAGAAGATTCCAAACGAGCTTAAGACTACAAAAGTAGCATAAATGGAAACCACTATAGTAGTGGAATAAAGTATTTTAGATATATCTATTTATAGAAAAAAATACAGTCAGTATGCATAGAAACATAGTTTATAAAAAAATTCCCACTTTTGGGACTCATTTTTATTGATATAAAATAAATAGTTTTATGCTTATTGTGATGCACTTTGTTTCTGTTTGATCACGCTTGTTTACTCAGTCTGCGGTCCTCTATGACCTCTGCAGTCATTTGTGATCCTCTATGGTCCTCTGCGACCTCTGCGACACCCCTTGCATGATATAATTAGTTCATCAATGCCTCGTGATTCAATCCATGTCTCCAAATCTCTAGAACGTTCTTACCACCCAACCACACCTATCCTAGATGTTGCACATGAGTCCTCCACGATACTCCACGTGGATTCCACAAACATGACCACCCCTTTAAAAAAGAGAACACGTCATGGATGTATTATGACTAGTTTGAAAGATAATTACAAATTACTACGCATTGTTGATGTGTCAAAAGACATTCTAGGTTCTTTGTCTGACCTTCCTTTTCCACCTAGCTTGCAACCATTAGTAAAAACTTTTATTAGAAGTAGATATTCGTGTTGGCCACTCCAATCACCATTACCATTAAGTGGAACACCATTTACGTATTGGGGTCGAATGTACATGATCATGTCTAGTGAACACTTTCCTGAGGCTGGTTTGGGCCTTTTTGCATTGATAGTATTGAGGTCCCTTTAAATAGTGTTGTGACATTGATGCCATATGCAGGACCTCAATACAATTGGTGTGATTGGCATGCTTTGTGTCGTCACCAATGGAGGATGCAAGTATATGGCTTGAATTCGAATGCTTGTTCTTTAGAGGAGCAACGCATGCAAGGAGGCAACATCTCAAGGGCAAATCGTACATACATTGATGGACGTCTAGATGTGCATGGAAACATTGCTGCATATATAAATAGTTCCATTGGCCACCCTCTATTGACGAATTGTCATTTTGAAGAACGCACCAATGGAAAAAAAGAATATTTTACTAGGAATATAAAGGGCGCTTATGTAATGGTTTGTGCCACTAGATCTATTAGGTTTGGGGAGGGATTGTTCATCAAGTATAGTTTCAACCGTCCTCTACCCAAATGTTTGCAAAAGACAATAAGTCAAATGTGAGGATTTAAATTTTGTTGATATGTAGAGATGTATAATCCATGCATCTTCATTGTATTTGGTTTGTGTCATTAAATATGTCAAATGTTAGGAGCATTATTCGTCATTTGCCTAGATTAAATGTTAGGAGCATTATTTGTCTTTGAGTTCATTGAATGTTAACAAGTTGAAAAGACAAATCTGTCTAATAGATACATTGGTATGTTCATACTTTTTAAACTAAGAGGTAATTTATATTCATATGCAACATTTAGATCTATCAAGTATTGGGAGGAAATGTTTATCAAGCATTGTTTCAACCTACTTATTATTTTGATATATAGGATTCTTCATCCTCATTTAGTGTTGGAGACAATAATCCTTGTAATGGTCGATGTAGACGACAAATGCAATACAATGGTCCACATATAAAGCAATTACCTCATCGTCTACTTCAAGGCTTAAAAAAGAGATTATATCTAAAATTAACTTACTTTAGTAATAGAGTATGAGTGACCAAACTGAGCTTACTTCTCACTTGGAATGTGAGTGACCATAGAGACCTGACTTTGAAAGACTTGAGTGTCTCTTGAAAGAACCTCTTTATATATACTATCGTCGAGCTTCGTCCATGTCATCAATTCGCATCAAAATGTTTCTTTTCTCTTTTTTAATGACACCTCAGCAATCCGCGTTTTCTCACATATTGTTTAGGCTAGTTACTGTCCCAAGTGTACTATCCAAACATGCTTCATTTTTAAAACTCGTATTTGCCATGTCACTGATCCAAACCTTGTTATTATTTGAAACTGGATTTCTAAAAACATATTCTCGGATTGCTGACCTAGCATGGTTCTATATATACTTACTCCAATCCTTTGTCTCTTTCTTTTAGAGCAAAATAGAAGCGTCGCAGAACTATAGAAAGAAAATAATGAATCTTACTAGCTTCCTTATGAACTTGAACTACAGTTGTGGTATTCTGCAGTCCAATGACCTGTGGGTCGTAGCAGGTCTAAACTCATGGTTTTGTAGGTTGCGGATTGCGGTGCTGTTGCGGTTGCGGGTTGCGGCCCAAAAACCCAGAATGGGCCTTCCCCATTGAGTTATCTATTATATAAAAATGTATGTTTTTAAAATATATGAGATGCTGAAATAGCTCTACGGGATAAGGCAGTGACACGTGGCAAATGGTATATCCCATAAGTACCGTATACATCTTTCCATCAAAAAATGGTATAAGTAAAACCCCTACTCTACATAGACTTCACATTTTCGTTTTAATTCTAAGTATTCTAAGCATACCTCCACAATCCAGTTTTGGAAGCATCGATTTACTTGAAAGGAAAAGTCTAGATCAATGATATTTTGCGTTCAATTTTGAAGAGACATAAGTTATAAATTTATACGGAAGACCATTTTTATGAATTGGATTTTTTTTTCATGAAAGTAATTTCAGAACCTCCAGCCGCCGCGAGAGGTTCTGAGTTTCCCATTTTCAATTTTCCGAGTTCCCCATTGAACATTTTATTATGTCCATGACCAATAAGTAGGATTCAGTATACTCCTAGTCTTGGATACACGGTACTCCAGTAAATCAAGCTGTTAGTTATGCCACGTCATACTGGATGTGATCCGAAAATAACTAATATTCTTGTGAGACCCAGGGCCGAGGTGTGAGGAGGAGTCTCTTCTTCATATGATTTCAAGAAGATCTTCAAGATGCATGGCCGGGTCTTTATGGCTCACCTTACATGGCAAAGAGGGGCATCTTTCACGTTGTATCTACTACAACACATTCATATATGCTTCTCTTCCTTTGCTTGATATGCTATCTTGCTTCATTGAATTTTTTGTATCTCAAAGTTCAAGAAAAGCTATACTAGTTTTGTATGATGCTTATGGTATGGACATCTTTCTTGTCATTATTGACTTAGATATGTTTCCAATACTTTTTGAAAGCAAAAATATTGTATTGTCAAAAGTATGCTCTTGGTTCTAGTAAAAACAAGATTGAGCTTGTTACTCACTTTTTTGAAAATCATGTTTTCACATGTTTTGAGGCAAATTGTAAACTCCTCTTGAGATTAAGTGAAGCATCCAAAGTGGACACTTACATCCTTGAGAGAGTAACTAGCCTAAAAAAGATCAAGATAGTCTTTGATATCAAGATTAGATCCATCATGGATATAGTTCATTGTATGTGGAATAGTCAAGCTAGAAAACATAATCTTGATAATCATCATTGTTTCACATCTTATGATCTTGATCTCCATGATCCTTATGAGGCTTGGAAGCCTCAGATTTCTCTATTTATGGTGAATCCATCATGCAAGTGGAACTTTCAAAGCAAAGATCATCATCAAGCATGGAGGAAGCCCATGATCATAGTGGCATATTGGTGGAGCACTCTTCAAAGGCATTGGCAAGAGATCTCTACCAAAGAGATCTTATCATGGATACGGTGAGGGTGCTGCTATGATGGATCCCTTGGCTGATCTTCACTTCTTATGCATACCAAGGGACCCTCTCAGAAAGATTTACAAACTTCTCAAGTGATCTAGTACCTTTCCAAGCTATTTTTTGAGGAGGAGTGTGAGAAATTGGCAAAAATCTAGCTTGGTATTTTTATCCAAGAAGTTTGTAAGTGAATCTCACATGTGTGTAGGATGTTACCACATGTGGAGAATTGTGAATTAAATAAAAAATGTTAGATATAGGGGTCTTATGTTTTCTTGTATCAAGCATCTAGGTGTAGGATGTTGATAGGATCAAATTTGACATAGATGACAAATTATCCATTTCCAATTGTAATGCCACTATTGAGTCAAAATAGAGTAGGAGGCCAAACTCAAGCCAATTAGAGTGTAGACAAGTGTAATGCTTCTATTTGATGAAGTTTAAGAGGTCCAATAGGATCTAGAGGTGGAACCATGAGTGGTCCAATAGAATTTGAGATATGCTTGAAAATGGTCCAATAGAATTTAGAGGTGAATGGATCAATGGTCCAATAGGATTAAGAGGTGGCAAAAGTGTGGTCCAATCATGATTGAGAATTGTGGTAGCTCATGGATCTATTAGTATCATTGTACTTTTCATTTGGATCTAATTGATTTTGAGATTGAGTGGATTTTGTGAGTAATTAGTTTTCTAGCTTTCTCTCTCTACCCAAGAGCTCATGATGATTTTCTCTCTCTACCCAAGGAGAGCAGCTTGTTTTTACTTAGATTATTTTTAGAACACTTCCCACACGTGTGAGTGAGAGTTGGAAGTGATTGAATGCATGTAGTAGTGTGTTTTTGCCATAGAATCAAAGATAGATCTTGAATCTCAATCTAGTCTTGATCTTGGTGCATCTACACACCTTAGGAGATCACAAGTACATGTTGTGGACAGTCCACATGTGTGAAATCAACACATGGAACCTTGTCACTATGCCGACAAAGTTGCAACAAGAGATTATTGGGATGGTAAGAAATGGGAACAGAGATTGAAAGAATTTTTTTTTAGGAGGCTTGGAGATCAACCTTCAAAAGATGACGTCAAAACAAGAAAACGAATCTGCTTAGCTATGGCAAAATATTGGCGAAGACATACACAGCAATTGTCAATAGGTATTCAAAGAAGATATTTTAGAAACTACTTCTACAACCAACGTTTTGGGAGCTACAAATATCATCTAATACTATTGAAAGCAATCTTGTTTCTAACAACTGTAACACCCTCATTCAAATTAAGGTGCCCCACTTGGCGAATGAACTCTTTGGAAAGAGATCTTTGCTTGTGATGGTACTAAATAAAGCTGATGGCACAACGAATCTCCGCCATTCGAGAATTGTAGGTGCTTTGGTTGTTCATCAAAGAAATATTGCTACAGCCAGTTCCATTAAGGACGACGAGGAGGTTCTGCCCTTGAGTGCCTGTCAGAGACAATTGCCTAGAGGTAGCATAATCACGGCTCAAGTCAAGGAACTGGTGTATGCCTTTTGGAGCTCAAAAACTCAAGTGTCCCCCAGCCAAAAAGACATATGCCAACAGAGGACTGGAAGAAAGAGTGTCAGACATCCAGTACATCTTCTTGACGACACTCAGGTCTTTTTTTTTTTTTTTTTTAATTTCCATTTTCTTGGTAATGTTGATCTTTTGCACTACTGAATCTGATCTTTGATACTCCTATTTTTTGGTTCTGCAAATACACACTCCACCTCTTGTTGTTTAGAACTGTTTTGTGATTTTTACTCAATTGATATTTTGCTCTTTTGCACTTTTGAGACTATTGGTACTTGTAGAAGCTTATAAACAATTATATATTTTCTATTTGGTACTTATAAAAACTTGTGTAAGATATATTTTTGGTACTTTTGGTACTCTATATTTTTTTCAAATAACTTTTCTTTTTGTTGTTTGGACCTCATGGAACATTTTGTACTTCTAGTGTGGAGATAGTATTGTTGTTTGTTGCTCTTTGGTGCTTTTGATAGTTTTGATAGTTTTTAAATGTTTCTTCAATTTGTTGTTTGCAACATTTTGGTACTTTTTGATCTACTAGAATTTAGATGTTTGGTGCTTTTTAATATTTTGGAACTTTTGGGTATTGAATGTTTGTGTTGGTACTATTGGAACTTATCATATAACAATTTTGATAATATAGACTACCAAAATAGGTGCTTTAATACCTCGTGTCTCATTTTCATTCTAAAATCATCCAAATTGGTCTATTGAGATTTATAGTGTGTAAACCATTTTTATTTTAGAATCTACAACATTTAATTCTAACTTTTTAAATTTCGTCGTATTTGTAGTTTAAGGCAGCTAATTACTACCATAATACCAAAACTACCAAAAGTACCAAAAGCAGCTAAAGTACCAAGTTAAGTACCAAAAGTAGCTAATTACTACCACAATATCAAAACTACCAAACTAAGTACCAAAAGCAGCAAAGTACTACTTAAGTACTAAAAGCAGCTAAAGTACCAAAAGCAACTAAAGTACTAAGTTAAGGAAGTACCAAAATCAACTAAAGTGCCAAATTAAGAGCCAAATATAGCCAAAGTACCAAATTAAGTAATAAAAACAACTAATTACTATCAGAAATACCAAATTAAGTACCAAAAGTAACTAAAGTACTACTTAAGTACCAAAATCAGGTAAAGTATCAAATTAAGTACCTAAAGCATCAAAGTACCAATTAAGTACCAAAATCAGTTAAAGTACTAAATTAAGAACCAAAAGTAGCTATTTCTACCACAATATCAAAAGTACTAAACTAAGTACCAAAAGCAGCTAACGTACCAAGTTAAGTATCACCATCAGTTAAAGTACAAAATTAAGTACCAAAATTAGCTAAAATAGTCGATTAACATCTAAAACCAATTATAGTTGCAAGTTAAGAACAAAAAGTAGCTAATTACTACCATAATACTAAACGTTCTAAAAGTAATAAAATTCATTACAGATAGAATCCTACGGTCCTTAATTTACCATTTCTCTTGAATGATCATCGGCCGTAGCAGCCATTCTCTCAAATGATTCATCAAGTTGTGAATGTGTGGTCTCGGAATGATCCCTGACACCCATGCTAGCTGGTGATCCATCATGGTAGCTGGTCTGTGGTCGTTTGTGGGTGCTGAGAGGTGCGTTCGATGTCTCAGGATTTTCAGCAGTGGCCTTAGAGATGACTTCGCACTTTCTTGCAGGTGTCCTCATCTTTTATAGCAGATGATCGAGAAAACAACGACAACAGAAAGCAACGATAGCAATGAACCAAAAAAAAAACAAGAAAACAAAAAAGCAAATTGGAATGAACTGATAGCGGAAAGCAAGATAGTAGATGAACTGATAGTAGAAAGCAAGAGAGCAACATGAATTGATCATAGCAGAAAGCAACGATATATTCACTAATAGTAGAAAGCAATGACAGTGCTGAATTGATCATTTAGAGGGCAAAGCATTTATTCTCCAAATTCAAATTACATAAAGTGGGCCCATGATTAGTAGGCCCATTTGATTAGTATGCCGATGATTGTCAAGGATGCCTTCATTGCATTAACTCGTGGGACCTATCACTTGCTCCAAAAAGTGAGAAATGTACTATCATAAGTATTGTATTAGGAATATAGATTATGAGTAATAAAATCCACAAAGTCTGACATATACTACCAAAATGGGTTCTTTTTCTATACCACCAAAACATGCTTTTAGCCTCCAATGCTACCTACAAAACAAATGTTATTTCATTGATTACCTTTTCGACATATTGCATTGCATCAAATAAAGCGTAATGTAATACTTACTTGAAAGCATAAGGAATCACAAATAGATTTGCAGCTGGACTGCATTGTACAGAAATCTTCTTCAAAAAATTAAATGCTTCACCATTGCGTGTGAGCTTTTGCTTTACAGATGGACCAGTGATGATGAAAACTTATTTTCTTGAATCTTGATTGATTACGTACTGTAGCAACACTAGCCCACCATCAATTATGACATCTGTTACATATTCCATTTTCTTCTTAAGTCCGTTACAATCAAAGTTATAAAATCATATTATATTTAATCAATTTCTGAAATAGTTAGAGAAAAGTAATTATTGAGGGGATCAATATTCTTACTAATATTCTTTCATATTCATTATAGTAATTGGATTCAAAAAATTCTTGAGTAGGATCATACGAAGTATGTACTAGAATATTTCTTTTATTTATAGTATTCTTAGACATTTGTGGTGCATCATGATAAAAAATGAGTAAAAATACATATCTATAGCCCTATTCAAAATCTCTTCTAAAATGTGTTCTGTTTATGTCGAGGAGACTAAGGGTGTTCTAGTCATAGCAGCCTCTACATTAGTACTTGTTGAGCTTTCATATTCAAGGGCTTCATTTTTATTTGTATTTTTTTTCTTTACCCTCTTACTACGTATTCCCTTCTCTTTGAATGCCTCGGGGTGTTGGGATCACTTTGGTCTCGATTGCTTGTGAGTCATCCATGTGGGAGGGTTTGTTCTATCCATTGGAGGTGGATGAGCTGTAGAGGCCTCACCCTTGTGAAGACTAGATTATCTATCTCTTACCATGGATGGAAGTTGAAAATCTGTAGGCATAATGTTGACATGTCTTGCATGGATCGCAAGCAGGAAGGAATCCTCAAAACATTGAGGCTGAAAATCTTCATAAGCTTTTTGAAGAATCATTATAGCTGAAATTGTAAAATTGTACATGTCCAGATTCTCTCTAGTGATTTCATGTACCATATGATGTGAATTGTCAACTAGTTTGATTGTTTATCTGACGATTTTGAGGCCAAGAAGAAATCTCAACTTAGAGATAGGTTTATATTTGTCAATAAAGACCTAAATATTGTTTGTACTATTTTTGAAAAGTACATAAGTGAATGAGGTCAGATTTGGGTCCATTCTAATTGGCTAGATTTCAAACATTGCATCTAGACTGGAATTTCTAGGTTATTTGATGAAGTACCAAGAAGTTACCATTTAGAGAAAGTGGCCAAATGATATTTTGGAAGCTATAAATAGTTGTACCTGTGTGGACAAATGATGATCAAAGTTTTTTTCTTTGTGAAAAATTCATCTCTTGTGTTTCTATGTCCATCTCTTTCATATTTTTCAAGATATCTTGATTTCTAGTTTTACAACAAGGAAGATCTTCCCACAAGCCTTTGAGTTGATGTCCACCAATGCCTCCAAAAGCCCTCCAATATGCCTCTCCTCCAATGCTCCTAAGATCATTCCAATAGTAGACAATCAAATGGCCTCAAGAATTCACCACCCAACTATAGCTAGATCTATGCACAAGCAAGACTATCTAGCATCCTACCCCCATCTAGGTCCCATACCAAAGATGGTGATCCTCTCAAGAACAAGCAAGCCAAATTTATGCTCTCTACACACTAGCCTTCCACCAGAGAATAGAAGCAAGCAACAACCAAGAAAATCTCTCCTCATTTGGGCGCCCTCTCCCTCTCTTATAGATGGCCAATGACTCACTCCAAAGCACTATGGAATGTCCACACAAGCCAATGAGAAAAGGGGAGGCAAAGGAAAGGCCAAGGGCCTCACAAGTTAGTGGAATGTCAAAAGACACCTTCCATAACTTATGGTTCTTGGTTATAACTTCTTGGGTTTTTTAGGGGCATCAAGGGACCCTAGTAGGTGCGCCCTCCTACTAGGTCCCCATGACTCTTATGTGATGGCTAGTTTTGGCCCAAGTCCAATTATGTGATCATGGCTCAAGGGTGAGGCCCAAGGTCTAGGAAAATGACCAATACCCATGGTAAGATCCTCCTAACACATCACTAGGTTCCTTACCTCCATCCAAGGCATAGACAACTACATGTCCTTATCCAAGGACACAAGTACTTTAATCCAAAGGCAATTAGTCTTAATCCAAGGGTACCCCTTGTCCATGGGTGACTCGCCATTTAGCCCCCCAGATACTGAATGGGCACATAGGGGTTATTGAAGTACTACTAGTTACATAGGTATGCAACATGCCTTCCCCCTTAACTTAAAATTTTCATTGTAGGGAAAAATTTGAAAAATTTTCTTCTTGAAATCAGCCTCCTCTTCCCAGGTATCTTCCTCTTTTGACTTACCCCTCCACCTGATTAAAAATTTCCGAAGCACTCTTTAGAATTCTCTACCAGCTATTAACAATCGCCTTGGGTTCAGGTGGTCCACTCATGGATTCATCACAAAGAAGCTCTACTAGATCTTCCACAGGGACCAGGGTTTCCCCAACCCCCAATGAGGGTTTTAACTTAATAACATGAAAAACATGATGATTTTCAACGTTAGTTGAAAGGTCTAGCTTGTATGCGGGATTGTTAATCACATGAATAACTCTAAAATAATCGCAATACCTAGGTGCCAACTTTGCACACTTACTAGTTTTCAAGCTCCTAGAGAGAGTAGTAGGGACCAACACCATGTCATTGAGCTTGAATTCTTTGTGCTTCCAAGATAGATCAGCATAGTGCCTCGCCCTATCCTTGTGAAGAATTGAAAAAGATTATCTATGTTAGATATAGGGGTCTTATGTTTTTTACATCAAGCATCTAGGTGTAGGATGTTGATAGGAATAAATTTGGCATAGATGGCAAATTATGCATTTCCACTTGTAATGCCACTATTGAGCCAAAATAGAGTAAGAGGCTAAACACTTGCTAATTAGAGTGTAGACAAGTGTAAAGTTTTTGTTTGATGAATTCCAAGAGGTCCAATAGGATATAGAGGTGGAACCTTGTGAGGTCCAATAGAAAATTGAGGTGTGCTTGAATATAGTCCAATATAATTAAGAGGTGCATAGATCAATGATCCAATAGGATCAAGAGGTGACAAAATGTGGTCCCATCATAGTTAAGCATAGTGGTAGCTCGTGGACCTACTAGTATCATTGTACTCCTCATTTTGAAGTCAATTGATTTGGTGATTTCATGGATTTTGTGAGTTATTGGATTTCTAGCTTTCTCTCTCTATCCGAGAGCTCTTGAAGCATTTTCTCTCTCTACCCGAGGAGAGCAGCTTGTTTTTACTTAGATTATTTTTTGAATACTTCCCACACGTGTGAGTGAGAGTTGGAAGTGATTGAATGCATGTAGTAGTGTGTTTTTACCGTAGGACTCAAGATAGATCTTGAATCTCAATCTAGTCTTGATCTTGGTGCATCTAGACACCTTAGGAGATCACAAGTACATGTAGTGGACAGTCCACACGTGTGAAAATCAACATGGTATCAGAGCCTACCTAAGGTTTTGCATTTTGATCCATCTAAGTGAAAAAATTTTCATCAATCTTGAGCTAGAAGTTGTCAAGGCCCATTTTCCTAGCTATCTTGTTCAATCTTGGATCAAAAGAGATCAAAAGGACATTGATTGGGTCTGACCTGGTACTGTACGGAATCAAGTGCTCAGACACGTGTGAGGAACATCCAATTTCAGTTTGGAAGTTCTCTCTCATGTTTGATCCATTTATCTTGCTTGATAGCTGGTTTTGAAGCTATTTTTGTCTAGTTTCTGTTGCAATCAGTTTCATTCCATTTGGTTGAGCCAATCAAAAGTTATAAGCTTTTGAAGAGGGTTAGGTAGGGCACCTAGACCTGGGTGGACACATTTGGTTTGGTCAAGAGATTGCTTGGTTGATCCAAAATCACAGTTGTATGCTTGCCAATCTCATCTATATGTGATCTAGGCACTGTTTTGAGATCTTAGCCATTTTGTTTCATGCAATATCATTGTATTTGAGTCAAATTTGGTTTCTTAGTGTATTTCACACGTGCTAAGAGTATTAGATCCTTACTTTGCCTATACTCCATCATTTGATGTGAAATAGATCTTGTTTTAGAGAGATTTGAGTAGCTAGTGAGAATCAATTCACAAATTGTTGTAAGATCTTTCATAGGAGGAGATAGTTCTCAATTATTGGATCCTATTGAGAGTGTGTAACAACATTTATTGTTCATCATTTGAGTTTTATTCACTTAAAATGTCTTCAATGGGTTCATCCTTGTTTGAACCAATTGAAAGATTGACCACTTCAAATTATTCAATCTGGAAAATGAGGATGGAGTCCATCTTTCTCCTTCAAGAAGTGATGGACATAGTTCTTGGCCTTGAAGAAGAACCACAAGTTCTTCAAGAGGTTCAAAAATACAAAAAGAGAGCTAGGATGGCTCTCCACTACATTAAGATGAATGTCTCTAATGAGATATTGAGGGAGATAGGTACTTGTACAACAGCCAAAGAAGCTTGGGATTGTCTCAAGACTATCTATGAGGCTAAGAATACCTCTAGGCTTCTCACTCTTAGGAATCAAATCTTTCAAAGTAGCCAAAAGAGTGATGAGAGTGCATCTAGTTATGTTTTGAGAGTAAAAGATATTCATAGAGAGCTTGCTTGCATTGGTGATTCCATCAATCAAAATGAGCTAGTTCAAGTCATTCTCAATGGCTTGAGAAGTGAATTTGATAACCTTGTCCAATACTATGCCATTAAGGAGGAGCTACCAAGTTTGGAGGCTCTCCAAAGTGTGCTAATTTAAGAAGAATCAAGACAAGAGTACAAGCTCTTGAGAATGGACAAGCTTTCTCTCACTCATAATGATGGCAAAGCTCTCTTTGCCAAGGATAAGCACAAAGGGAGGAGCAAGAACCAACATCAACAAACCTCAAGAAAGGACAAACTCAAATCCAAAGACAAAGATGAGGAGGAAGATGATTCCTCCAATTCTTCATCATCCAAGCTCAAGAAGAAGAAGATCAAGTGCTTTTATTGTGGCAAGAAAGGTCATTATGCCACCAATTGCTTCAAAAAGAAGAATCAACTCAAGCAAGCCAATATTATCAATGAGAAGGAAGACACTATTGCAAGTGATGGAGAGGGATCTCTTATGGTCTCTAGTTTCTCATCTACTCCTTTCAAGAAGGACGGCCTATGGTATATTGATAGTGGAGCCTCTTCACATATGTGTAGCTCCAAGCACTCTTTCTCTTCTATTGCACCTTATGATGGAGTGAAGAAATCAATATACACTGCAAATGATTTTGAATGTCCTATTGAAAGCATAGGGAACATTCCCTTGAAGCTTGCATCCTCTAAAGTTCTTTCTCTCTCTAGAGTTCTTTATGTACCTAAGCTTACCAAGAATCTTATTAGTGTTGGCCAATTGCTTGATAATGGCCTTGATGTAAAATTCAATGTTGATACTTGCACTATCAAGAAGAATGATGAGATACTTGCATTAGGATCTAGATTTGGTGGCATCTATAAACTAGATCCAAATGAGTATGTGAATGCTTGTAATGTTGCTCTTGTGAACAAGCTCTCTATGGAGGAATTATGGCATAGGAGGTTGGGACATCCCAACTACAAATCCATGCTCTCTATGATCAAAGAATCCAAAGCTATTGGCTTGCCAAAGTCATTCTCCTAGAAGATCAAGCCTTGTGAGGCTTGTGCTATTGCTAAATCTCAGAAAAAGCCATTTACAAGATCTTCTATCAAAAGCAAGCATCCTTTGGAGTTAATCCACTCGGATGTGCATTTCTCATCAACTACAAGCAAGGGAGGAGCCACTTGTTTTGTTACTTTCATTGATGATTACACAAGATTCACTTGGATATATCATCTTGCTTCAAAATCTATGATGTTTGATCATTTCCTTATTTTCAAAGCTTATGTAGAAAAGCAATTCTCATTCAAGATTAAAGCTCTTAGAAGTGATGGAGGTGGCGAATATATCTCCAATAAATTTCAAGATTTTTGTGAGCTTGAAGGCATTAAAAGAGAGTTTTCTTGTGCCTACTCTCCATCTCAAAATGGAGTGGCCGAGAGAAAGAATAGATCTCTATGTGAATGTGCAAAATCTATGAGAATTGAGGCATCTTTGCCCAAAGATTTTTGGGGAGAAGCCATTAATTGTGCAAATTATCTTTGCAATAGGCTCCCACATATAGCTCTTGGAGGAAAGTCACCATATGAAATCTTATTTTTGAAGAAGCCTAAGGTTGATCACCTTAGAGTTTTTGGATGCTTATGCTTTGTCCATATTCCCTTGAAAACAAGGAAGAAGGAAGATCCTAGTGCATGCAAAGGGATCATGGTTGGATACTCATCCACCAAGAAGGCCTATAGAGTCTTTATACTCTCTACTTCTCAAGTTATTGAAAGTAGAGATGTTGTCTTTCATGAAGATCAACACTCATCATTTGAAGAGGCCGAGATAAAAAAATCTATGGATGCATCATCAAATATTGATTTTGAAGACAATCATGATGTGATGGGGTCGAGATTTGAAAAAGACTCTCCTCGGATTTTTTCACCAAGAAGATCCATGAGAGATAGATCCGAGCCTAAGAGGCTCTCATATGTTGACAAAGGCAAACAAGTGGATCTTGATTCCACTAATTATGTTTTTTATGTCTCTCATGAAGATCCAAAGAATGTACAAGAGGCACTCAATACCAAGGAGTGGTATGATGCCATGAAGCAAGAGTATGATGCATTGATCACCAACAATACTTGGGAGCTTGTGGATCCTCCTTCCAACAAGCATGTGATTGGTTGCAAGTGGGTATTTCGGATCAAGTTCAATCATGATGGCACCATCAACAAGCATAAAGCAAGATTATGTGCCAAAGGATTTGCTCAAATCCATGCTCTTGATTATGAGGGGATTTTTGCACCCGTTGCAAAGATGGTGACAATAAGAATTCTTATTTCTCTTGCTTGTTTTTTCAAGTGGAAGGTGTTCCAATTAGATGTATCCAATTCCTTTCTAAATGGTTATCTTGAGGAGGAGATCTATATGGAACAACCTCAAGGATTCATCAAGGATGAGTCCAAAGTGTGCTTGCTCTTCAAAAGTCTTTATGGACTCAAGCAAGCACCAAGATCATGGTATTCAAGACTTAACTCTTTCCTTATCTCACTAGGATTTACTCTTAGTGACTATGATCCTTCCATGTATCTAAAGTTTGTTGATAGCAATATTGTCATTCTTCTAATTTATGTTGATGACATTATTCTTTGTGGAAGTTGTATCAAGCTAGTTGATGAAACCAAGCTAGCACTTGGATGTGAGTTTAAAATGCAAGATCTAGGAGAGATACATTACATCCTAGGCCTAGAAATTGATTTTTATGAAAATCCTGTCTTTATATGCCAATCTAGATATGCTCACTCTATGTTGAAAAAATTCCATATGGAAAATTCTAAGAGCATAGATACTCCAATGGAGCAAATTGTAAAAGATCCTAATAAAGGTGATGAAAGATCCTTTGAGGACATCACACTTTTTAGGAGTCTTGTAGGCTCCTTGATTTGGCTTACCATTACTAGGCCCGATCTTAGTTTTGTGTGCACAAATTGAGTCAATTTATGCAAGATCCTAAGATCCATCATTGGAAGATGGCCAAGAGGATTCTAAGATATGTATCTTCATCTTGTGATTATGGTCTACTCTATAAAAGTGAAGATCTATCCATTATTGGCTACTCGGATTCGGACTTTGCAAGTGACAAGATGGATCGAAAGTCTATTAGTGCATACACTATCTTTCTTGGAGGCAATCTAATATCTTGGCTTTCCAAAAAGCAAGATACTATATCTCTCTCTTCATGTGAGGCCGAGTACAAAGCACTCACTACAACTACCAAAGAAGTGCTTTGGATCAAGAGGTTATTAATGGAACTAAAGTGCATCAAGGAGGATGATATACCAATGATCAAGTGTGATAACATCTCGGCCCAAGCTCTTGCCAATAATCCCATATTTCATGCAAGAAGCAAGCACATAGAAGTGGCACACCATTTTGTGAGAGAAAAGCTTATTGGAGGAGAAATCTATTTGGAGCATGTCAACTCGTCCTCTTGTATTGCCGATCTACTCACCAAGCCTTTGAGCAAAAGTGCTTTCATCAAGCATAGATCTAATCTTGGAGTTATATCAAGATCAATGCTCAAATCTTCATAGATAATTTTTTAGGAGGAGTGTGAAGAATTGAAAAAGATTATCTATGTTAGATATAGGGGTCTTATGGTTTTTACATCAAGCATCTAGGTGTAGGATGTTGATAGGAATAAATTTGGCATAGATGGCAAATTATGCATTTCCACTTGTAATGCCACTTTTGAGCCAAAATAGAGTAAGAGGCTAAACACTTGCTAATTAGAGTGTAGACAAGTGTAAAGTTTTTGTTTGATGAATTCCAAGAGGTCCAATAGGATATAGAGGTGGAACCTTGTGAGGTCCAATAGGAAATTGAGGTGTGCTTGAATATAGTCCAATAGAATTAAGAGGTGCATAGATCAATGATCCAATAGGATCAAGAGGTGACAAAATGTGGTCCAATCATAGTTAAGCATAGTGGTAGCTCGTGGAACTACTAGTATCATTGTACTCCTCATTTTGAAGTCAATTGATTTGGTGATTTCATGGATTTTGTGAGTTATTGGATTTCTAGCTTTCTCTCTCTACCTGAGAGCTCTTGATGCATTTTCTCTCTCTACCCGAGGAGGGCAGCTTGTTTTTACTTAGATTATTTTTTGAATACTTCCCACACGTGTGAGTGAGAGTTGGAAGTGATTGAATGCATGTAGTAGTGTGTTTTTGCCATAGGACTCAAGATTGATCTTGAATCTCAATCTAGTCTTGATCTTGGTGCATCTACACACCTTAGGAGATCACAAGTACATGTAGTGGACAATCCACACGTGTGAAAATCAACAATCTTGGGCACTTCCTATGCTGTATTTAGCTAGCTGCTATAACATTTCTTGCATATCTGCAAGGAAATCAGCTACAGTTTGCTTTCTTAGGTTCTTCACAACAATACTAATCACTGATCGAGGTTGATAACCATACATAAGCATGAAAGGGCTGAATCCAGTCGCTGAGTGTTTTGCACTTTTATATGAAAATTACACCAATGGAAGATAATTTTTTCAATCAGACTGTCAATGGCCCACATATGCTCATAGTATGTCTTCCATCGTTTGATTGGTCCTTTCCATTTGACCATCTAATTCAGGATGATCTGTAGAAATCATACTCAAAGTTTTTTCCAACTTTTTAAACACTGCTTGCCAAAATTTTCTAGTGAATTTTGGGTCACGATCACTGACAATATCTTGTATCTCGAAACATCTCCATTCGGTCCATACTTGAGTTTGTAAACCCATTTGCATTGCACTGTTTTTCGTTTCTCTGGCACTGGTTGCAATGTCCATACCTCATTCTTCTTCATGGATTCAACTTCTTCATTCATGGCTTGGATCCATTTGTCCTTCTCTGGACTGTCGATGGCTTCCTCAAACGTTTCTGGTTCACCAATTCAAATGTAGAAGCCGAACTGCCTGGAACAAATCTTGTTGGCGCTCTTCGCTCTCTCATTGATCTCCTGGGAGATTCTTCTGGTACTACAATACTCTTGCCATTGTCTCTTTGGCTAGATCCGCATGTAGAACAACTGATCAGACAGATTTGATTCTACCAACAAAGCGCACAGTTTACTTAACAAAGGATGAGAAAGAAACAAACGTGAACTCAAATTTTTTGTTTCTATTCGTGACCAACTCGAAAAGATTCACAAAAGATTCGCAAAACAGTTTCTTGTGGAAGCTCGTGGCTTTCTTGTTGAAAGCCTTAGATGTCGCGAAATTGTCGCGAACAATTCACAAAATCTTCTGGACTGTCCTTCAAGCTCACCTGTCGCGAAACTATTTCGAAAAGTTCGCAAAATATTCTAGCTTCCTTCAAACTCAAGAATTGTCATCTATCACGAACGATTTGCGAATGACGAAAATGTTGTGAAGAGACAAGTGTTGCAAATAATTCGCAAAACACAAAGCTGAAACAAAGAGACAGACTGTCGTGAAATATTCGCAAACAGAATTTATTTGGTCCTAGAAACCAGAATATCAACCGTCAAAACGATTGGATTCTTTTATAGAAGGAGAAAGGCCAAAGGACTTATGCTATAGCAATATAAATACATGTGCACTTATAGTAATAACACACTCTCAAATTCAAGCTCAAACTTAGACTCAGATTGACTTATTTACTTATGCACTTGCACACTTATGTACTCTTCGTAAAAGAGATACGTGATTTCGTCTGAAATATGGTAAGCAATGTATCCCACATCTCTCTTGCATTAGAGAGTGTCGCGAGGTCAAGCGTCAGCTATCTTCGATGGATGATGACAACACGCTACTGCCTCGTCGTTCCTCTCTCTTCGGTGTTGTCTACCAGTGTGTGGAATAAGATTGAAACCAGCTGATTACAAATATACAACTATTAGACAATTAAGCATTCGATCATGTTCAAGACAAGAAACTGTTCTATATAAAACATCAACTGCATTATCAGAGAATTCCTTAAGCGCTATTGTGACAGACCACACAGTGCATCGGTGTGAAAGAAACTCTATCTTTCGTGAATCAAAACTTGTCGCGCTTACTAGTGGACTTCTTGAACCTTAGCTTGCTGGCTATACAATGCTCATCTTACATTGGTATATTACCAATCTACTACAACTACATAACTAATAATCAGGATTTACATGTACGTAGAGAGAAAGACATGATTAGCAAATGAGGAGATTACAAGATTGGTTGATTAGACACGTCCTAATGGTATCATGTCAGTCTCTGGAGGATGACATCCTCCTAGTACTTCCGCCATCTCATCTGTCCTTTCACACGTGGAGATCCGCTATCATTTGGATCTTCATGTCTTCTTGTGGCTTTGGCTTTGTCATTAGGTCACCTGGGATCCATGAACCTTTTATCTTTGTGTTCGTGTTTGTGTTCGTATTCGTGTTCATGTTCTATTCATGTTCTAGTTCGTTTGACCGTCGTCTTGATGTCTTCAGTCCTCAAAGCTATTCTCTTCGTCGTCTTCATGTCTTTGGTCCTCGAAGCTTTTCTTTTCGTTGTCTTCATCTCTTCAGTCCTCAAAACTTTTTAGTTCGTTGTCTTCATGTCTTCGGTCCTCGAAACTTTTTTGTTCGCAACCACGCAGCTCCCTTGTTTCTCTTCTACCTTGAGCTCTAAAGCTATCATAGCTTTGTGGCTAGAAATAGTTTGTTTCTTCATCCAATTGCATAATCACTAGCATCGGTCCTAACCACAAATGGTTTCTTAGGATCGCCAATGATCAAGATTGGTGCTGTTGTCACACTTTCTTAAGCAATTCAAAACTATTATTCATATCCTTTGTCTACACCATTAGTGGACGCTTAGCCCTCCGGCTAAGTTTTTTAAAGCCTTTCAAAGTTTGAGTGAGGAAAAATGTCATCTTAGAAAACTTGGGTATATGCCGATGGAAAAATACCACAAAACCCAAGAATGAATTCATTTTCTGAATTGTAGTAAGAATTGGCCATTCAATAACCCTTTGGATATGATTGGCCTCCATTTCTATACCACCACGTTCAAAAATCTTATGCCCTAGATATGATAACTCTTTAGCAAAAAAGTCATACTTAGACTCATTGGAAAAGAGCTTTTCATTTCTTAAGGTGCTGTTATGACTCTATTATCGAGTGTACTTGAAGCCTATGAAAATTGTGTCTTGGCAATTTCGACCCAGGATCACGTCACTCTTTCAAGAGTAATTTTGATGCTTCTATAAGAGGAAGTCAGAAGATCTGCAACCTCCTCAAGCTCAAGGTCAGATCCTCAAGCTCTGTATTCAAAAAGAAATCAGAAGTTTAGATCAAACAGATCTACATAGTCAGAATATCTTGACAACAAGAGCATTATGCAGTCTGGATTGAATCTTGGCTCTGGGTCGAGTTTTGACTCAGGATCGAATTTTGCCTCAGGATCAAATTCTGGTCCAGGGTTGAATCTGGATTCTTCATGATTCCAATCAAAGCAAAACCTATTCTTCAAATACTATAAGAGAACTGGCCATCTTATCAAGGACTGCAGAACTTTAAAATTCAACAATGAAAAAAAAATACAGTTTGAACAACAAGCAAATTCTGCTTCAGCTAGTTTTTCAATCCAACAACAAAATGAAGATGAAACAACCTTTTTAGCCAAGGTCGGAGAACATCAGGATATCAATTCTTGGTACCTAGATTCGGGAGCAACTCAGCATGTGACTCACTATAAGGATTGGTTCAAAGATTACAAATTATACACCCACTCTCAAATTGTGCAGCTTGGAGACAACTCAACTCATTCTATTGAGGGTGAAGGAATAGTCAAAATCAAATTTCAGAAGTCAAGTTGCTGACCACCGTTCCCACATCCCAAATTTGACCAAAATCTACTCTCAGTTAGCAGAATCACAGATTTGGGTTGGAGAGTAGAATTTGACACAAATGGCTGCACCATTTTTGACAAGTCCCAGAAAGCTCTAGCTTTCAGAAGGAGTGGCAATCTTTACAAAATCAGCCATTACAATTCTTCTATTTGTCAGGCTCTTTATACATCCACTTCTGAATCAACTGATATGCTTTGGCATTTTAGATTAGGCCACCTCAAAATTAATTGTATTCAACAAATGTCAAAACAGAATTAGTACAAGATCTACCCACAATTAGCAAATTCGATACTCCATGTAAAAGCTGTATAATCAACAAGCATGCTAGAAGTCCTTCCATTTTCGATACAGTCCATACTTCTAGAAATTTGCTAGATCTTGTACACATGGACACTTGTGGCCCTATGCAAACCATTTCCACAAGGGGGCTGTCTATCTATTGACTTTTATTGATGACTTCTCTTGGAGGACTGCAATTTATTTTTTGAAGGAAAAATCCAATACCTTCAAGTTCTTCAAGCAATTCAAAACATCAGCAGAAAACTCAACCCAGAGGAGAATCAAAACTCTACATTTTTGATGGAGGGGGAGTACTTATTTTCACCAAGTTCAAAGCTTTCTACAAGGCCAACAAAATACACTTACAACAATCCATAGCTAGTTGCTCACCTCAGTCCAATCAAACACTCATTGCAAGTGCAAAAGAGCATGTTGGCCTATGCCTCTCTTCCGAAGAAATTTTGGACATAAGCTGTTTCTACAGCTGCCTATCTACAAAATATATCCATCACCAAAGCTCTGAATGCCAAGACACCTTATGAGGTGTGGATAGGATTGAAGCCATCACTCAAAAATGTTAGAGTGTTTGGATGCAAATCTTTCAAGTAGATCTCTGCTGATTTACAAAAAAATCTGACCCAAGGATCAAATAGTCAAAATTCGATCCAAGGATTGAACAACAACAAATCGATTTTTATTGGCTTCTCGCTAGATCACAAGGCATACAAGCTCTACAATCTAGACACTCAGAAAACATTCATGAGCAAAGATGCCATCTTTCAGAAGACCAATTTTTCGGCCACAAAGAAATAGCTTGAACAAATTTCGACCCAAGAGTCAAACACAAAGTTTTGATTCAAGGGTCGAACAGTCAAAAATCAATATAAATAGTTGTACCTGTGTGGAGAAATGATGATCAAAGTTTCTTTCTTTGTGGAGAATTCATCTCTTGTGTTTCTCTGTCCGTCTCTTTCATATTTCTCAAGGTATCTTGATTTCTAGTATGTAGAATGTCAATTTTGTGATTGATCTTGGATCCACACGTGTGAAGGATAGTAGGGTACTACTAATGTATGTACAAGGACAATACTAAGTCATATTTAAATAGTTACGATCATATCTTAATGCATTCTTAAATTCTAGCAGACATAAAGTGGTGATTTCTATGTTGTAGATGAACCATATGTGCAACCAAATTTGTCTAAAGATCATTAATGAGCTAAATGTGTTTGGATCTCTGATTTTTCACATATGATAGAATGGAGTCTTTGGAATTATAAGCTCCATCGACCTTTGATACTTTTTTATATTTGATGTTCTCTTGTCAGTATCAAGAGGCTCGAGAGTGAAAACTTCACCTTGAATGGGAATGGAAACTTGATTAGTCCTAGATGTTTTCTTTGTTCTAGCCGTAACGAAAATCTAACAATGGCCTAACACAATCTAAAAGATAGTGATGAAGCTCACAATTCCAAAATGTATGAAATGAATATTGGATTTATGTGCAACTAGAAAAATAGGTAACTTTGATGACTAGAGGTGCGCACAAATCAGATATGTGAAAACTAAAAAGAAGGTGTCCAGATCAATAAAATTTATATAGAGTTTATCTCACATGTGTGTAGTTAAATTTGAAATACACAAGTTGAATAGTCATTCGTTGAAATAACTGTATGGACACTTGGCATGATAATTTTTCTTGAATTCTGACACGTTAATGACTACCATCATGAGCATTCTAACTTGGTATAATTTTGATGCCTAGTGGACATAGTTAGCAATTAGAGGACTCACTTCATTAACGAGACTATCAAAGTGCTATTGGAAGAGTTTTTCATAATCCGTCATTTTACCATGCCTACTCTCCAAGGGTCAATAGCCAGGCAAAATCTACTAATAAGATTCTGAACAAAATTTTGACCAACACCATGGAAGCTAGCAGATCAAATTGGGAGCACAAGCTACACGCTTCTCTATGGATTTCAGAATAATTGTATACAAAGGTAGTACCAATCAAATGCCTTTCCAAATGGTGTATTGCCAAGATGTAGTTATGTCTGTAGAGTTTTTAGTATAATTTCTTTCATTTTTACTTCAGAACACTTCAATGATACAAGATGCATTCCACCTTCATCATGAAGTGCCACACAAGTTATGTGGTTGTTAGTAGTATCAAGTGCCTATCCCAATGTAAGAGAAGAAATGATATAATATCAAAAGAGTAAACATTGGATACAAGAGGCACATGCTAAGGAAGTTGCTACAATTACTATACAAGAAAATTGTACCACCTACGGAATCAACAAAAAGCTCAACATAATGATTAGATATAAACACTCGATCACAACAAGGAAAAGACTTATTTTATATGATCGACCTAGCAACTCCAAAAACAAAATTGCTCATTAACATCCTCTCAAGTAGGATGGGTATCTCTTTCAAAAACTTTTTCCAGCTTGCACCATAGGCTAAGTGTTATTAGATTGGCTATATACAAAACCAGATATAACACAGGGGAACTACTTTACTGTGTAGGGTTTGAGGAGGCCAATAATATTCTCTTCATAGGAGTAACCTAAAAGAGTGAACACCATAACATAACTCTTTCCATCAATCACAAGCTATATGAGAAAGAAGGCATCTCCTATACTCATTTTACATATTCAATCAAGATGAACAATTGTTGTCAAAGTGCAAATCCAAATATCTTTGTCTCTTGTCTTTTTCAATCTCTTTATCTTTCCATGTATTGCATATTACTTATGATTACTTGTTAGATTCGCTTTGTGAAATGTTATTTTGATTATAATTGGAGTGATTCCACTAAAATGGAAATCATTTTCACCGAAGAATAAAAAATCAGTACTTCTTAAAAAACTAAGATCAAGGACTACCAATCTAGAACAAAATTTCATTCAAAATACAATGATTACTAGGTCTAAAATTGAATCAAAACAATCAAAACATTGAAAATTCAATAAACTTAACTAGTTAAAGTATAGAAGCTCCAACAAAACTTCAAATAAACCACAGTGAAACCTAAATCCATCTTATTATGGTATCATATGATAAATGTGGGAAAATCCAAACCGATTGTTTAGGAGTACTACATCCCGTGTAGAAGAGTTGATGTGCTGCATCTGTAGGATGCAATCTGTTGCTCTAATGTTATTTGATCTCTTGGCATAATATAATTTTTGTGAGAATAAATTTAAGAATTTATCAGCAAAACTGTTGCATCAAAATAGGCAATCGGGATACTATGGATATAGGATGCTACCTAGTCACTGTGATCTCTCGTAAATCAGAAGATATGATGGTTTACTTCCTCCAGCTACACTAGGGATTATGAAGATCTGAAGGAGGTATATATACACAAAAAGACATCATTCCAAACTTATTACTAGGCGGGAGCAGGAGCATATTCTCCCAGAAACCTTGCGTATTTGTGCATGAAGCCATGTCCAGCAACGAGGCTTCGTGTTTCTGGCCGGAGAAAGTTGCACAGGTTTGGCAGATAGATACCTGTACAACAAAAAGGCAGTTCGAATTTATGAGAAAATTATGAGCAAGTAGCAGTTTTGGCTGATTGGATGATAAAAGACTTGAGTAGAGATTACCTTCTCCTGCAGCGAGCTTTGTGAAGAGATCGATGATGTTGGGGCAGCTGTTCTGGCACGCCGGCTCACAGAATCGAGCAGCAAATTTGGGATCAAGCAGGCCGTCTGTTGATAACCCAACTGCCATTCTCTCCAAACCACATGCATTGAGGCATTCATCGGTTTCGATCCACTCAATGCTCCTCTCCGCCATGATCACGGACGTCTGCACCGACAAAAATAAATGAGCAATTGGTTTTTCTCTATGCAAGGCATCAGATCGTTCACATCGTGGTTTTACTCCGAGCAAAACATCCTTACCTGGCAATCATAAACGAAATCGGCGTCCCTTATGGCGTATTTCTCAAGCACGCATCGTGCACCAGTGGTTGACACCGCGAATGCACAATCCTCTATAGGCAATTCCTCACACTCTACGTTCGCTGCGCACACATGATACCGATTTATATTAAGAAACTGTAGTCTGTCCCAGATCCTCAATTTTCGAAAATAGTTATATCAGTTGGATGTCAGATCAGTGATAATTACAAAACCATGTCACATAGTTATGGGAAAGATCGTAAAACTTACCACGGGCGCAGAGAACGTTGATGGAGAGCAACATGAAGCATGCGATCCAAAAGCTAATTCGATAGAGAGACATCATCACAGAAGCCTCAACGCGGCGTTGATTCCTGTAGATTAAGAAAGATTAAAATCAATACAAGAAAATCTGAAGATTAGGAATTACATGCAATGCTACAGATAAAAAATGCACTCGCCCCGTAAGGAACAACATATATCAGCCTCTCTCATGACCTCTCTCGCTCTGCCTGGCCTACAGGTTAATTACTTTTGAGATCAATTCCAATTATCCTTTCTGATAAACGACTAGATCAAGCTTGTGGATTGATAGATCAGAACGTTGATATGAGATCAAGAGAATCACAAAAATCGAGATCACATCAAACGAAACAGCAGCTGTAGTTGCTATCATGAATCAGCTCGCACCAGTTGTGTTATGAGTTGGAGGGGTGGAGAGGGGTGCTTATAAGCAAAATTTAGCCAAAAATGTGGATGCAAGACTGCAAGTATGGCTTCAGCAAAGAGACATGAATGCATGTATGCTTCCCCAGTCGTGCTGATAGATGTTGCTGTCCAGCTTCCTCAGCACTGTGCAGTACTACGTCCACAGCTGGCCGCAGCAAACAATTCTGCGGAGGAAAGGTTCAACGTGCAAAGCTTTATATTGCGTGAGTGAACCCACCAGCAAGGGAAGCTTCAAATTCAAGACCTCACAATAATACTAGCTGGTGGGCTTCCAAGAATAAGAACGAGATCTGCATACCCATCGCCACTTCCATTTGGAATGCCTCCACCTCCAACTCCAACACCCTAGGTAACGAGTGGTAATGCCTATCACACATGTACTTGTCCAGCTATTATTGCACACGTATAACTATCTTTGAGCTCTTGAATCTGGGAAAGCCTTTAAAAATATTGAATCATTTTTTAAAGTGCATTTGACTTTGCAAAGGCTATGACAAAAAGGTCACTTGATAGCATCTATCCAAGGCAAAAGGCTCTCTCTCTCTCTCTCTCTCTCTCTCTCTCTCTCTCTCTATATATATATATATATATATATATATATATATATATATAAAGATTTTAGAGAGAGAATGTGTGAGGTGTCGGCAAAAATGTCACGCTTTTGTCGACAAAAATGTCACCCATTTGCAAAAGGAAAAACTAAATAAGTTTTAAAAAAATGGTAAAAAAAAAACGGCCTCCAAAAATATATTAATACTCTTTTGTGGGTAAGCAATTAATATATGTGTGTGTGTGTGTGTGTGTGTGTGTGTGTGTTTTCTTGGGAACACGATCCAAGAAACCCCTTTAGGTTCTACATTCTTTTTTTTGAAATTTCTCTTTTTTGGATTTTGTTTGTAACTGTGAGTTTCCATGAGTTTTTTTTAGCTATGATGCTCTTATTTCTTGTAAGCTGGCAATATTGACTAATATTGTCTCTATTAATGCAACAAAAAGCTATTGGCAAGGCAAAAATTAATGAACAATGATTGTGATTCATATTAGGTGAGAACAAATTTGAATACTTTATCATAAGTTAGACCAATGCTTTCTCAAAAGTCATATTATTAGAAGTCGTCAAAGCTCTTCTCATTGTGGTGTTTTGAGTTTTATTGAACGTTTGAAATAAACAACTCAAATAAATTTTCAAAACACAAAGATCTTGGAAACGTGTAGTACTAGTTGGCATTTTCTTTTCTAATTCAAGATCTACAAAGTTCAATTCAAGTTGGCCATATTCATAGGACCTCTTAATTTAAATTCATTTATAACTCACTCCAACATGCACTTCAGACGAATTTCAAAAAACATTAAACTCTGTCGAAATCCAATTTGTCAGAATATGACAAATCTTTCAAACCTGCTTGGAAGTAAACTCTCGCACCGTCCAACAATGAGCACGAAATAATTTTTAAATTAGATGTCGGAGTCTGACAAATAATTTAGGTGTTGAAAATCGACAACAGAGGTGGCAACCACGTGGCAAATGTTCTACGATGTGGCATCTGACGTGAATGTCGGATTCTGACAAAATAATTTGGTCGTCTCAATCCAACATCCATGTCAACAATCCAAGATTTTGATGATTTGACGTTTTCTTATTTGACAAGGATGTCGGAATCTAACAAATAATTATCTGTTGAATTTCGACACTGTTTTCGTTTTCCACTCCCGTGAAAGCCATTTTCGGATTTTCTTGCAGGTTTGGAAGGACTTTGGCAACTTGGGAAGCAATTTAGAAAATAAGTTGTGATAGTCATGGCATCTTGCAAGCGTAAGTCTGTAGCCCAATGAGCACTTGTAAAATAATGTATTTTGAATAAACTAGACTTTGGGCCATGTAATTAGAATAGTGTTAAAAAGGCCAAAGTTTAAGTTAACTAAGTTTGCTAAGTTTTGTTAAGTAGTCAAAGTCAAAATGGTGGTAGATGGGGTGTGCTTCTTTGTGCAGCATAGATTAGAATGTGTTTCTTTTGAAGGGTTAGGATTTCAATCCTACCTTCTTGAAGTAGCCAATAGAAACCAAAGGGCAAGGGCCTCCTCACAGATAAAAAGGCACCTCTTGTAACCCATTTCACATGCAAATAGAGAGGAGAAAACTCTAATATTTTGAAGCATCTTCATTGTGTTATTGCTTTGTATCTTACATTAGAGAAACTTGCCCGACGAGGGCCTTTGAAAAAAATGCTTTTTTTATCTTTTTTTCTTATTTTCATTGCTATGTGGACCAATTGAAACCTTAGCTTCGGGGTTCTATGTAACGTAGAATTTTCCAAATATAAATAAAATAAAAACTTTTTAAATATATTGTTGTTTCGTCGAGCAGCATGTGGAAATGCTATTGGTTGATGAGGCCTGCCCTTCTAGCTCATTATTGCCCGAAGAGACCCAAAAATATTGAAAATGAATATGACAGATAGTTGAGATGAGAAAATTGATGTACCATTAATGTATATGCATTGTCAAACCATGGTTAACAGGGATAACCAGAGTTAATTTGTGGCGCCATATAGATCAGTGTTTCAAATTTTTGCCAATACTTTTTTTCATATTCATGGCTTTTTGTCTACGCAAATTTTCAGATTCATAGTTCATTGTTTCAGATTTTTGCACGCAAATTACGATTGGTGCCATCAAGGAAGCCGTGCTCCTCAATCGACTCTATGCTTCTATTCAACGAGACAGATGATAATGGATTATGGGTGCCAAGAAAATATTCAAAAAACTCTTGGGTTTTGATGCATCCATCATTAAGAAGAGCATTTCAAAAAAGGAAAAGGTCAAAACTATCATTTCGATCTTATTGGAAGGCCAGAATTTTGGATTTTAGAACATCATCAGGAGGAAAACCTATTTATGAAATTCTAGTCCAACATGTATATATGCATTCAAAGATAAATGTGCAAGGATTCAACCATCAAGATCACAAAAAAAAACAACTGTGAGTATTGATTTTTGTCATTCATAAATATCTAAGAGTAAATTTGCCAATCTGATCATTTTTCTCTTGCAGATTTATATCCATCCAACATAAATGAATGGGAGCCGAGTGGATCTTTAGCAAGTGTGTTAGATGTTATTCACACTGATATTGGACAGCTGCAATATCGAGATAGAACTGCAAAAGATCTAGCTGATAGTGAGATCTTTTATAATGAATCAATGTACATCTTGATATAAAATGAAATTTTGGACAAATAGTACCAATTCCATTACTTAGTTTTGAAAGTGATGAATGGATTGCACCAGATGCTACAGTTTCAGAATCATTTCATTGCAAGATATATAATGATGTAAAAAATTCATTAAAAATGAACACGGGATAAAAAACAGTCAGATTGAGTTGGTTTATTTCCTTGAATATATTTGTAGATTTTTTTTCAAGTGTCACTGTACACAAATCCCCAATGATGTTTGTATGCAAAAATTTATCAGATAGTTTATTATTTGAACTTATGGATGAAGGCTGGGACAAAAGGTCAAATGGAGAAATAGAATGTAGAATTCAAATGTCTTCCATGTGCTTCCGTTATCAAATTGAAAAACAAATGCTGAGCTTGTGCTTCCATTATCAAATATGAAAAAAAAATAAAGGTAAATGGGTGCCACTCGATCAAGACTTGGAAGCCAGTGGACATTCAAAATGAAAAAATATTGAGATTATATACAATGATGCCGTTTTGACATGTGTTGAGGTGGAAGAAGATTGGAGTCTAAACTACATCCGATGGGAACTATTGCTCCTACAAGATGATGTACTTTCAGACTTCAGATTCATTTTCAATGGTAAACTCGTAAGTAACTGTAAACACTCGATCTTTTATGTATAGTTTCAATCAAAACTCTCTAATACAAACTCTGTACTAATTCTAACTAACTTTGTATTAGTTTTATGCAGGTACGTGAAAGACATGAGCTCGAGATCAAATGCAGAGATATCGGCGAAACAATCCAACTTATGGAAGAACATTGAGCTTCACTATCAGCAAATACATGCCAATCATCATGTCTTTTTATCACTATAGAAAAATTGCATTCTAGTATTAGACTATGGACACAAGCTGATTGTAAGAATCTATTGTGATATCAATGAAAAAAACCCATAAACGGGTTGTTTGAAAGTAAAATGATTGTATTTTTTTTTTTTATGTCTCTCTATTTACAAATAGATCTCTATTCAATCAATTTTTCTATATTTTCTATATCAGTATTAGGAACTGATAAGGCAACAGCTCCTTCTATAATCTTGTCTCCTCTGTTTCGGGAAGGGCCTCAATGGCTTTAGCTGGGTTTCATTGGAAAAATAGAGTAATCACCATACAATGAGAGGAAACTCGAGTTTCTCCTTGAGGCTCCAAAACGTTTCTATCTTCTCACTATGGAGAATGGGAATACATAGTAAAACACACTTCCTTTGCAAAGTTAAGTGAAAATCCAGCATGTAATAAGGAAGTAGACTCTACTTTCTTGCCCTAATGTGAAAACCCTAGCCTAGATCCAAGAGTCATGCTTGGTAGGTGCATGGTAGGTACAAATCTCATCATAAATCATGGTCTAGATCCTACAAAGTAGGAATCACTACCAAATAGACACAACCACTCCTCTTGACTCGTGGTAACCTACTTTAGGTGTGTATGTACAAGTGGCACTTTGGCCATTGAAGTAACCAACAAACAATATTGACAAAATGTACAATATTCTACATGGCTAGATTTGCCAATGTAGGCAATTTTTCACATAATTATCCACGCGTGGATTATCCATGCGAAATTTGCTTTATCCATGCAAAATCCAGATAGTTGAGACCGTGGATACCGCGTGGATAATCCACGCAAAAATTTCTGTCCAAAAAAAAACATTTGGCGTGAACCAATATGTGGTTCACTCCGAAACTAGAGGCAACTTTCTATTTTTGTGTTGTGTGAGAGAGAGAGAAAGAGAGTATAGATGGGAGTGAGGATAAGATGAGGATGAATGTGAGTGAGAAGATTGATAGTGTTTAGGATTTCTAGTTCATTGATGGATGTTAATAGTATGTGTTTTGTGATCATAAGTTTTAAGATCTTTTTTGTTTGTGATGTAGGTTTGGGTATGAAAAATGAGTTTTCATTGCAAAGGATTCAAAGATCAAGTGCATGCAAAAGGAAAAGCAAAGATTGCAAAACAATGGAGATACAATAGTAAAGGTAAATTCACATTTATTTTGATTCATTTGATATTTAGTTGATAACTTAATGAGTTATCTATTTCCATTACTTTCCATTGTGCTTTCCATTACTTTTTATTGTGCATTCTAGCATGCAAATCATGTGCTAAAATAGATACATTGCATTGAATTCATCAATGGATACATTTGCATTGCATAGATGTGCATTAAATAGACTATACATTGCATTGAATACATCAATAGATACATTTGCAATCAATAAATGTGCATTCAATAGACTATACATTTGCATTCATGGATTAAAAATATATGCATTCAAAAATTTAGCAAGAACGATGTGATGCCAAAACATTATATTGATTGATTTAAAAACAAGCACATTGATAAGAGAATAAATTCTCTCTTCCTACATTGCCTTCTACAAGGCCTTACATTTAATTTAAAAACCTCTACTCATCATCACTTCTTCCCTCCTCGCCTCCTTCATCTTGTAGGTGCACGTTGGTGTCCACATCTTCAAACTCCCCTTCGCTTTCATTCACGTACTCTTCCACATTCTCTTTCACATCACGAACAGAGCCTCTCTACAAAATAGAATCAAAGATTTAATTAAATTGAGATTAAACTTACTTGTAAACAACAAAGTAAACAATCACAAAACAATAAATGTTAAGAGTTTACGATTGGAAACAATCCATGGGATTCCATAAAAGCCTTAAGGCCGGCATATCCATGATCATAACCTTGGTTGTACTCCGCAGCGGTCATGTGTCTTCCAAAATCACTAAGCTACATTCAACAAAAAAACATAGTTTAGCAATAAAAATCATTAGCAATCTCACTACAAAAATAGAATCATATTAAAAAATATTGCACTTACAAATTGGGCCTCTAGATTGCCCCTTCCTCCCGATCCCAAGTGACTTTGGCCATGTTTAAGAGCTTCTCGGCGGCGGCCCTACGTTGTTGTTCATACTTTTGGGGATTGTTTTGCAACAATTCCCCTTTCACCTTCCTCCAATCCCTTTTGGATCACCATCCAAGCTTCGTGGGATTCTTGGGATTCCTCACGGATCTTCTCATCAATTGCCTTTTGTTTCGAATCCAGAGGCACATTGTATTCAAGGCCCAAGTCCTACTAAAAGCATTGGATTGAGGGAATTCAAAATACAAAGTCTTTGTTATTTTATTTTTGTCTTCAAGCAATTGGGAGGACCAATCGATTATGTAATCTTTACCAAAATATAAAGCAACTAAATCATGCAAACGGGCATGAACTACATTGCCACACGTATTTTTTATAACTCCACCACGTGGATTAAGATCATAATACACAGTACACGATTCTTGGGAAGGGGCATCTTCGAAAGCTCTTCTCTCGGATGATTCACCCAAAGAAGATAACACAAGATTTTTTATTCTATCTCTTTGTTGAGGAGATAGATTCTCAAATCACTCTTGATTATATTCTTCGAGCTCCTCACGAGCTCTTCTCCTAGATGGTCTCCCACTTGACCTACCACTTGAAGACATAGTATCAAAGAAAAATTTTCATTAGAGGAGTTTTGATTTTCAAAAAAAGACCCTTTAAAAATTCGTGCAAGATGTCTTTTTTATTATTAAAATATTATAACACTAATACTTTTGACTTGTCATAACTTTTTAATCATAGCTCAAAAGTATGTCATGTAACATATCATTGGAAAGCCCTTGTCGAGCGTTTTCCAATGCACCAAACTCCGCTAAATTCGGACTTACCACTAAAAAGTTGTGCCATAATAGTATGGAATCAAAATGTGGGCTCAAAAGTTACGTTACGTAGATTTCAAATTTGAGGGGTTTTGATTGGTCCATGTGTAAGAAAAATTTGAGAGAAAATATAAAAAAAATCTTTACAAAGGGTCTTTTTTGGATTTAGAACTCCTCTAATGAAAAGTTAGAAAGTAGAGATTAGAAAAGTAAGCAATAGATTAATAGTAAGCAAGAACAAACAAGATCAATAGAGCAAGCAAAAGCAACAACAAGATCACTAGCAATGAAGAGCAACCAAAAGCAAGCAAGCAAACAAACAAGATCTATAGAACTTAGAAGAGCAATAGCTAGCAAGGGCACTAAACACTAGATTAGAAAACCTATAAAACTTGAAAGCAAAAGAAGACGAGCAAGAATGCTCACGGAAATGCCATTTTATTAGCATTCAAGTTTTGCATGGATTATCCACGCAGAAGTTATCCACGCGTGGATAATCCACGTGATATCCACGCGTGGATGTTTCACGCGTTTTTTTTCCCTCTCTTGGCACGTGAGAGGGTTTCCCACATGGGCTTGCTTGCTTAAAATGTCATTCAATATTCTCATAATCTTTTCTAGATTTTATGAGAATATTTTACTGTAGGATTTTACATAAAATATATTTTTTAATATGATGGAATGTAAAAGAATCAATTCAAAGATCATTATGGTAGTATTTAATTGTTAAAACTAGTTTTATATTGTTATAAATTTTATTTTTCTTGAGATTTGACATACAAGACAAAATCATGAGATAAAAAATAGTACATATTATTATTAAACAAGTAATTTGACAAGTTTTTTAAGATTTTATGACATAATATTATGTCAAATCGGTGATGTCATAAAACATTTAGTTTATTAATAATCTAGGTGTCATAGATTTGATAAAATTTGATGACATAATTACATGGTCAAATAATTTTTTTTTGCTTTTGTCATGTGGCCTCTTAAATGGTTGCATGGGGACATTTAGATTCATGATCAAAAGCATTTATGTTATATTGAGGACCTTAGTGATCTGTGACCTATATGATAAATCTTTTTAATTGTTGGTGTGTGACCTATATAACCTTATATGAAATCATAGTAATTAGTTGAAATATCATGTAGCATTGTAATAAAGATGTTGATCAATGGTGTGTTATCTAGTATATGATTTCTTGCATACAAAGCAACCATAGATAGAAAGGGCGAATGCATATTGCTCGTCATGAGATACCATGGCACACTAGGCCAATCCAAAGAGATTTATCTTGAGATCATCACTCATCTTAGACAAGAGTTTAAACTGAGAGCTTCGAACATTGACTGCTATGTGGTCTTTACATTAGTTGAGATAGGCCTGCACACACTATCTACTAATGTCTAACATTTGTCAGTATGAACCTCATTTTGATTGCTCGTCATGTGTTGTCTCACCCAAGCAATTTTCTTGATAGCAATGGTACTAGAATATTAGATTTACATTAAGCATAGGTAGAATAATAGAGTCATTCACGTCCGAGAGAGAGAGAGAGAGAGAGAGAGAGAGAGAGAGAGAGAGAGAGAGAGAGAGAGAGAGAGAGAGAGAGAGAGAGAGAGAGAGAGAGAGAGAGAGATAACCAACACTCCCAATTCTAGGAAGGTGTGTAGCCCTTGTTTTCTTCCGTTAAAGATGTGGTTCAAATGTTTTTTGTTAGAAGATGAGTTCCACAAAAAAGCCCAAATGCCGCAGGGAGGGAGCATGTGGTGACATTCTGGAGTAGGATGTAATTGTGTGGTTCAGGAGTTTTGATTAGCACTCTATAATATTCTCTCTGTTTTTTTCTTCATGTGTGTCTAGGGTGGGTGTGGGTGGGTGTGTGTGTGTGTGTGCTCGTGCGTGTGTTTCTGTGTGTTTGTGTGTGTGTTTCATGCTACTGGTTTACGGTTTGTGTTATATATTAATTTATGTTTCATGCTTGAGAGAGAGAGAGAGAGAGAGAGAGAGAGAGAGAGAGAGAGAGAGAGAGAGAGAGAGAGAGAGAGAGAGAGAGAGAGAGAGAGAGAGAGAGAGAGAGAGATTGGTACATCTAACATTTTCAACTTTTGCAGAAGAAGGACCATAAGTTGGTTTCAAGAAAAAGAGTTGCAAGAGAGATCGAGAATATTATTGATAGGATAAATCACATGAATATTGATTTTGGATCATCATTGGTCCTAGATGATACTCTTGTTGATGATGACCCCTTGCATGATATAATTAGTTCATCAATGCCTTGTGATTCAATCCATGTCTCCAAATCTCTAGAATGTTCTTACCACCCAACCACACCTATCCTAGATGTTGCACATGAGTCCTCCACGATACTCCACATGGATTCCACAAACTTGACCACCCCTTTAAAAAAAGAGAACACGTCTTGGACGTATTATGACTATTTTGAAAGATAACTGCAAACTACTATGCACTATTGATGTGTCAAAAGACATTCTAGGTCCTTTGTCTGACCTTCCTCTTCCACCTAGCTTGCAACCATTAGTAAACACTTTTATTAGAAGTAGATATTCGTGTTGGCCACTCCAATCACCATTATCATTAAATGGAACACCATTTACATATTGGGGTCAAATGTACATGATCATGCCTAGTGAACACTTTCCTGAGACTGGTTTGGGCCTTTTTGCATTGAGTAGTATTGAGGTCCCTTTAAATAGTGTTGTGACATTGATGCCATATGCAGGACCTCAATACAATTGGGGTGATTGGCATGCTTTGTGTCATCACCAATGGAGGATGCAAGTATATGGCTTGAATTCAAATGCTTGTTCTTTAGAGGAGCAATGCATGCAAGTAGGCAACATCTCAAGGGCAAATCGTACATACATTGATGGACGTCCAGATGTGCATGGAAACATTGTTGCATATATAAATAGTTCCATTGGCCACCGTCTATTGACGAATTGTGCATTGTATCCTGGAGCAAAGACATCTCGTTTGGCGACTTTTCTACTTCTATTAAATCTTCAAGCCAAATATAGATGGAGTGACCAAAGCCTCACATCATTATTTGAGTAAAATTTTATTCATCTACTTGTCATTTTTGCTTTGAAATAGAATTTACAATTTGGACATCAAGTGATATTTTTTTTACAATGACTTCTTTTGTCATGTACAGACTATTGAAAAAGAAAATTCCCCCAGAAGGGAATGTCATGCCTGAGACAAGAGATGAGGCACGAAAGATGTTGACTAACATCGAGATGGACTACAAGCAATATCATGCATGTCCAAAAGATTGTATTTTATATCAAGGAAGGTACAAATCACTCAAGAAATGTCTCATTTGTGATACTCCTCGATATAGAGATGATTTGCAAGAAGCAACCATTCTGTGCAAAGTTTTATAACATTTTCCAATAATTCCACGATTGCAACGTTTATTTTGTTGTAAATCTTGCACAACTTATGGACTGGCATGCACAACATACCTCTACGGATGGGATGATGAGGGTACCTTCAGATTCACCTATATGGAAACACGTCAATAAAGAGTATCCAAGCTTTGCCAATGAGTCAAGAAATGTGAGATTTGGTCTTGCAACAGATGGTGTGAACCCCTTTGGTGTACGAGCAACTACGTGGTCCATTTGGCCTGTTTGCTTGGTAAATTATAATATTTCTCCTTGGTTGAGTACAAAATGTGAAGAATTGAAAAAGATTATCTATGTTAGATATAGGGGTCTTATGTTTTTTACATCAAGCATCTAGGTGTAGGATGTTGATAGGAATAAATTTGGCATAGATGGCAAATTATGCATTTCCACTTGTAATGCCACTATTGAGCCAAAATAGAGTAAGAGGCTAAACACTTGCTAATTAGAGTGTAGACAAGTGTAAAGTTTTTGTTTGATGAATTCCAAGAGGTCCAATAGGATTTAGAGGTAAAACCTTGTGAGGTCCAATAGGAAATTGAGGTGTGCTTGAATATAGTCCAATAGAATTAAGAGGTGCATAGATCAATGATCCAATAGGATCAAGAGGTGACAAAATATGGTCCAATCATAGTTAAGCATAGTAGTAGCTCGTGGACCTACTAGTATCATTGTACTCCTCATTTTGAAGCCAATTGATTTGGTGATTTCATGGATTTTGAGAATTATTGAATTTCTAGCTTTCTCTCTCTACCCGAGAGCTCATGATGCATAATCTCAATCTAGTCTTGATCTTGGTGCATCTACACACCTTAGGAGATCACAAGTACATGTAGTGGACAATCCACACGTGTGAAATTCAACATGGTATCAGAGCCTACCTAAGGTTACCATGCATTTTGATCCATCTAAGTGAAAAAAATTTCATCAATCTTGAGCTAGAAGTTGTCAAGGCCCATTTTCCTAGCTATCGTGTTCAATCTTGGATCAAAAGAGATTAAAAGGACATTGATTGGGTCTGACCTGGTACTCTACAAAATCAGGTGCTCAGACACGTGTGAGGAACATCCAATTTCAGTTTGGAAGTTCTCTCTCATGTTTGATCCATTTATCTTGCTTGATAGCTTGTTTTGAAGCTATTTTTGTCTAGTTTCTGTTGCAATCAGTTTCATTCCATTTGGTTGAGCCAATCAAAAGTTATAAGCTTTTGAAGAGGGTTAGGTAGGGCACCTAGACCTGGGTGGACACATTTGGTTTGGTCAAGAGATTGGAGAAAATCGATGTAACATCAATGTAATTACATTGTCAAATCATGGTTTATAGGGCTAACTAGAGTTAACTCATAGCGCCAAATAGTTCATTGTTTCAAATTTTTGTCTACACATATATTCAGATTCGTGGCTTTTCGCCTACACATATTCTCAGATTCATAGTTCAATGTTTTAAATTTTGGCCTGCACATAACAAATGGTGCCTCAATCGACTCTGTGATTCTCTTCAATGACAAAGATGACAATGGATTATGGGTGTCAAGAAAATATTCAAAAAACTCTTGGGTTCTGATGCATCCATAATCAAAAGAAACATTTTGAAAAAAAAAGGACAAAACTATCATTTCAATCTTATTGACAGAATTTTGGATTTCAGAACATCATCATGAGGAAAATCTATTTTTGAAATTTTAGTCCAACATGTATATATCATTCAAAGATAAATGTGCAAAGATTCAACTGTCAAGATCACAAAAACAACAACTGTGAGTATTGATATATTATAATACTTTGATTTTTTTTGTCATTTCTTATCATCTATTACTGAATATTTTGCTCTTGCAGATTTATATCCATCCAATACAAATGAATGAGAGCCAAGTGGATCTCTTGCAGGTGTGTTAGATGTAGTACACACTGATATTGGACATCTACAATATAGAGGTAAAGACCTTGTTGAATGTGGAATCTTCTTTCATGAATTAATGTACATTCTTGATATAAATAAAAATTTTGGGCAAATAGTCTCAATTCCATTTCCTAGATTTGAAAGTAATGAATGAGTTGCTCCAAATGCTGCACTATCAGAATCATTTCGTTGCAAATTATATAATGATATAAAAAATTCATTAAAAATAAGCATGGATTCAAAAACCGTCCGAATAAGTTGGTTTATTTCTTTGAATATATTTGTGGATTTCTTTTTAAGTGTCAATGTACACAAAACTCTAACAATGTTTGTATGCAAAAATTTATCAAATAGTTTATTATCTGAACTTATGGATGAAGAGTAGGACAAAAAATCAGATGGAGAATTAGAATGTAGAATTAAAATGTCTTTCATGTGCTTTCACTATCAAATATAAAAGCAAATGTTGAGCTTATACTTCCATTATCAAAGATGGAAAAAGAATAGGAGTAAATGGGTGTCACTCGATCAAGACTTGGAAGCCACTGGACATTCTAAGCAAAAAAATATTAAAATAATATGCAATGATGCACTTTTGACCTGTGTTGAGGTGGAAGATGATTGGAGTCTAAATTACATCAAGCAGGAACTGTTGCTCCTACAAGATGATATACTTTCAGATTCATCTCAAATGGTAAACTCGTAAGTAATTTTTTATTAAGATTAGTTGCTTCTACACAAAACTAACACTAAACCACTCTAGCTCTAGCTCTCACGAACATTAACAACATACATCATCCTTGATAGTGGTGAAAGGAGGTGAGAGAGAGAGATTAGAGGGAGACACTCATTAGCTATTGCATGCATCAAATGGAAGAGCTTAAACTACCATAAACAATGAATAGCAAAATAAACAAAAATAGCAACTACAAGCAAAGGAGCACATTAGAGAAAATATGGGCCCAAAGAGGGCCCTATAAGAAATGCCATGTAGGAAAGAAAAAAATAACTACAAAGTAATTATAATATCATTTTTTGACTTCTTTATGCATCTGTCCACACTACTTTCCATGTAAATGAATGCACCTTAGTTTAGTCACATCAAACTTCACTGGTGTTTAACCACAGTTTATAATTTTTCAAAATGCTAAAATATTCCCTCCCAATAGTTGGGAACACTCAAAAATTTGAATTAGGAGAGACATTTCTGAAAAAAGCCTACGCCATTTCTATCTCTAGCAGAGTCGTTAGCGCCATCTCCAGCTTTGTTATTGTCATTGTGTTGTTTGTTACTATACTACTGTAATGATGACAAAGCTTTATCATCTTCATGTGGATCTGTCACCAGAATATGCTCCGCTCAGGACGAGAAATTCAAAGCAATCCAAATTGTCAACTTCTGATATGGTCCGATACAAGAAGGAAAAGCTAAAACATGTAGATTTATGGTCATTAGGAACATTGTATCCTATTGATCCATGTTCATTGCAACATCCAGATTTTCATTCAGTGAGTCAGTTAATAATCTATATGTGTCATGGTAAAAATGGCCTTTTGGGTTACTGTGAGAATTTGATGCTCTATGGGAATGCACATTCAATGCACAAAATACATTATTTGGAAGATGAATCAAGGAAAATATCAAAGGAGTGCGAAGAAAAATCTACAAAGATGAAAACTTGTTTGGATGAAAATGAGATGCTCAAGGAGGAGATCCAAAGGTTGAAATCTTCTTTGCATCATTATACAACTAGTAGTGATGAGATAAAAATTGCATTTCAATCCATGCGTATCTCATATTTGTCTCTTGTTAAAGATATGGATGTTCTCAACAGAAATGTCCGAAGCAACAAGAGGAAAAGACTGGCAAACAAGGATATATGTGATTTATCATCCAGAGGAGGTCATAGAAAAAAACGAATCCGTGCATTCAAGTAAGTTATAGCTTATTTGGTATTGAATATTGCTTGAACTTTTTGATTTATTCATAATCACTAATTTTGTTATTTATTCATTTCAACTTTTTGTTGATTTGCTTATTATATACTGTTGTGAATACTATGAGTGTCCTAATTTCTACTGACATTTTCATGAATATTATGTTTGCAATACAGATCAGCATTGGTTGTTGAAGACCATTTTGCCGATGAGATTTCAATTGGAAACTCACTAGGCTCTATCTTGACTTCTAAATCTATGAAATCAATGTTAAATAATAACAAAATGAAAAAGATTAAGGCTTCAGTTACTGATAGCATTACAGATGAAGTTGAAAAAATATTAGACACTACATTGCTTCAGGGGGCATGTGACTTTTCTAGCATCAGTACGGAAGCATATGCAACAATGTTTAAGATAATAAAGGAGGCATTTGCACAGGTAAATATTAAAAAGTTTCCAATCCCACGACCATTTCATCTTTAAAAAAAAAAGAGACATGTTAAACCATGATATGTAGACAATAGTTGGTAATCCATCTCATATCAATGAAGTGTATTGCTTGAAAGGAGAAAGTCTAGCATATAACAATTCCAACAATTTATTTATTGACATTAATCAGTTATTAACATTCATCATAAATTTTTACGGTATTACAAATGAGAATGTCAATAACAAGTTGATAGTTGCTCTCAAGTTAGATGAGTTTGAAATTATAACAGGACAAAAAAATGGAAAGAGTCAGTCTCACAATCATAAATGGAGCACTTTCGAATTCAGAAGACTCAGAAGGCCTCAATTTTAGTGTTCAATCAGAAATGATATCTGGTGGTTGGCAGTATTTCAGGTATAGCAGTTCACATAATAAATAGGGATAACTATTTGAATATGGATTTCATATCTAAAGTCTTCTCTGTGTTAATATTATGAGGCTAATCACGTTTTTGTATTCTCTTATAGGAGCTGAAGAAGACCATAACATTCTCTCATGGATATTTAATAGACATTAGAGGAGTTTTGAGCTCCAAAAAGACCCTTTAAGAATTCGTGCAAGATGTAGTTTATATTATTAAAATATTATAGCACTAATACTTTTGACTTGCCATAACTTTTTAATCGTAGCTCAGAAGTATGTCATGTAACATATCATTGGAAAGCCCTTGTTGAGCGCTTTCCAACAAGGGCTTTCCAATGCACTAAACTCCACTAAATTCGGACTTACCACTAAAAAATTATGCCATTTTTAGTGTGGAATCAAAATGTGGATTCAAAAAGTTACGTTACGTAGATTTCAGATTTGAGTGTTTTGATTGGTCCATGTGTAAGAAAAAATCGATAAAAAATATAAAAAGAATCTTTACAAATGGTCTTTTTGGGATTTAGAACTCCTCTAATGACATCATATCCTGCCATCATAAAAAATCATATGGAGGAAGTTCCACTCAATATTCTTGGAATTGGCACTTTCAACATTGAATGGCGCTTAACAAGAGATCTGAAGATATTAAAATGTATGTTCAATGTATCTCATGGCGCTAACTCTAAATACCCCTATTTGTACTGCATGAAAACAACAAAAGACATGATAAGGAGTACAAGAATATCAAGAGATCGAGAAGATCCTAATTGGAAACTTGTACTACTGATTCCTCTACGAAATGTTCATATCTGTACATTGCATGCGGAGGTGCGTATTATAGAAAGAATAATATATCTTCACATCTTGTTTGCATGGAATTCCGAGAAGGAAGCTACTTTCAGATTAGAGGATGTGTTGTCCAAAGCAAACTTACATAAAGGCCACGTTAAAATAAAAAAAGATGACAAGCTATCAGGTAAAACATGAAATATTCCATGCAAGCTGAGCATTGGAGGATCTAAAGCTCGAAGATTTTTATCAAATTATTATGGCAAACAATTGCAGCAACTCAAGATTTCGAAGAAGAAGATTCTACTCATATACACAAAGTAGAAGTTTGGAAAAAGTTAGATAACATGGTGAAATACTTGAGAAAAGATAAATTTTCAAATACTGATGTTCAAATGATACATAAAACAACTAATGAATTTGTGGATGTAGTTCAAAGTGCATGGGGTGCTGATCATATAACACATTATATGGTAAGATTTTGATTTTACACTATGATAGACAAATATGTGCAATTAGATTAGATACTTTTGGTACTGATTTAGATTATGTTTTTATGGCATGCAGCACATATTACGACATCATTCAACATTCTTTGCAAGAAATAGTGAAAGTCTTAGCATATGGTTATCGCAAGGAATGGAAAAATCTCATTGGCAAGCAACAGTGGCAAGTATACAACATGGCGGGACTAGCACAAAAAACAACTATATACTACAACTTTTCCAATGGTTTTATAGAAGAATCCAAATTCGTCATAATACAAAATCGACATATTATAAAAAAATTTAAAAAACATGCAAATTTATACAAGCTAGTAGGCTATAGACACACAATAAAATTTTGTATATTAAATAAAAATATTTACAAAGTACAATTCAATAGTATCTAATCTGCTTCCGATATTTTTTCCAATGAAAGTTGCAACTTAGAATCATGCAACAATTTTCTTCTTTCGTATGGATCCAATAGCTCATAGTTTTCATGCTTATTCAGATCAACGTTAGCAACATACACTGCAAAATGAGGTAATCTGAGTATGGAATTCACTGGTCCATATCCTAAAACTTTAACCACAATAGTTTTCTTGACAAAAATTATTTTATGCACCTTATTGAAATTATGTCCTCTAAGAAAATGAGACAGTGCCTTGATTGCCATAATCATAGTTTCACCATGTTGATGAAACTTTGAATGGGCAACACTTATCTCATTATTCTTGAAGGACTTCAAATAGCGCCCCAGTGCATGACCTCTTGAAAATTCTCCAGCATAAGATCTCTGCCCTCCTCAACGAATTGCAAAATCATCAAGGAAACTTGTTTCCTGAAATGATAAAAAACAAAGTAAGCTCCAATATATAATCTGACATAACAAATCCTGATACTGAGACAAAAACTTACGCATTCGACTTTGTTTTCTCTGATTACTATCTCTCCATCAATATTATGTCCACCTTTCGATGTCAATATTGTTGGTGAATAGACAGTTGGCTGTGGAAAACCAAGTTGACTTTGGATTCTAAGAAACTCCTCCTCAGAAGGTAGATCATCTTCTTTGTTGCGCATTTTCTCCACAGCTATTCTCAAGCAATATTTCCCTAAATAAAACTTATCATTATGTACATCGTCAACACCAGGGAGAAGATCATCAGCATTAAAATCAATTATATCCAGAAATTCATCAAGCTCTTTGTTCAAAATGCAAAGAGTCTCAACTTCAATGAAGTAAAAAAGATCCGATATATCCAATATTGTCAAAATGAAATTATTATCTATATTATAAGTAGGCAAAGTGATCAAAGATTTATCAGAAGGAGAAAGAGTAGTGGGTGTTCTAGGGCCTATAAAAGTAGCCCTATTTTGAACAGGATTAAAATCAGAACAAACATCTAAATTAACACTCGTATCAATAAAAAAAATATCTATATCTACAATCTTTGACTTTTCAGACTTTGTACCACTAGAAGAAGCTGCTTTCACAACTAGAAAACTCTGTGTATATCCACGCAGAGTATCCACGCAAGACCCGACACTTAGTCGATTTTTCAAAATTTTGGTTGTGTGGAACATCCACGCGTGGATTATCCACGCCAAAAAAAATTTGAACACGCCTCCGGCTAGTCTACCGGTGTTTTTCTGACATGGCACCGAAAAATTTATGCGCGTGGATAATCTACGCAAAATTGAATTTTGAAAATTCCGGCAACTGTTTGGGAGGAAAGGTTGGCAGTGTCGAAAAGCAGTTTTGGCGTGGATAATCCATGCATTTAGGGTTTAGGATTTAGAGTTTAGGGTTTGTTCATCGGACGAGACCGGAAGTTAAAGATATCCACGCGTGGATATCTTCTGCGTGGATTGTCCATGCATTTTTTGTTTTTTGCATGTTGATAATGACATGAAATTAGTTTAATAAATATATTTCTAAAGTGAATTATATTATGATTAGGCTATGTATATTTTCTTTCTAAAGTGAATTATATTATGATGAGGTTTTTTTTTTTCTTTTGCATGTTCATAATGAAATGGAATTAGTTAAATAAATATTATTCTAATGTGAATTATATCATGGTGTTTAGGTTCTACCCTAATGGCACTCTACCTAATCTCATATCCGAGATCATTTGATATGGATTGAGAGCTCATTTTGTACTTACTTCGAGAGATTATCAAGAGATGGTGATTTTGGCAAGTTTGTTCTTTAATGAGGAATTGATGAATGATGAATGTGATATTTTTTGTGTCTAATTAATAGATCTGAATCTGAACAAAGTATTATACTTTCCATGACGTGTGTGACAGGATGTGAAGATCAATTATTTCTAGTTTTATTGTGCCAATTAGATACAAAATAAGTTGAATTGTGTGCTAGTTTTCTATCTATTAGATATAAGTGAAACCTTTGATGCTTTTTCAAGGTTTTAGTATCCAAATGAGGTTCATAACCTTTGATTTTAACATGGTATCAGAGCCCAAATGCAACCATCAAGGCTCAAATACAAGGAAGAGAGAAGCAATTACAAGTTGATGATTGTTTGATTTTTATTGCCCTTATTACTACCTTAAGTTTGATAATGTTCCTTCAAGTGTGAATGAAACTGTAGCAACAAAAGAGTGATTTGATGTAATGAAAAGTGAGGTGAGTACATGATTCATTGTTTGAGATACTTGTAAAATTATTGATCCTCCATCAAAGATACAAAATGTTACTGTTTGTAAATGGGTCTTTAAGATCAAGCTTAATCAAGATGGTAGTGTGAACAATTATAAAACAAGACTAGTTGCCAAGGGATATGCTCAATTCAAGGGGATTGACTATGATGAAACACTTCAATTTGTCATAGTTTGTGGTGGTGATTTCATTAACTCACATGCTTTTAGTGATTTACTGCCTTTGCAGCATTTGTTAAAAAATGAGAATTTTCTTGGAACATGAAGCCGTACATCTATCTTCACCGACATTATCTCCAAAAAAATGGGATTGAAGTCAAACTATGTCTATTCTTTTCACTTACTTGACCATAAATGAGACTCTATTTTGGCTAAATAACAATCATTTGAAAGCATTGCAAGAATCAATTTCATTTAGAATTGCAATAATCAATTTTTATTCAGAATTATAAGAATCAATTTCATCAGCGACAGCATCTTGCAATTCATCTCCTCTTAGATGATTTTCATCATCACTCTCACTTTCAAAAATTATTTCATCATCTTGACTATTAGAAATTCTATTCTCAACATCTATGGAAGTGGGTGCTTCAAGTATGGTTTGACGATTTATTACATCTCTAGGTAGCTCAATCTCAAAGTTAAAATGAAGGCTTTCCATTTCATTCTCAACATTTGCACCCTCAAATACTCGTCGTGAACATGGTTCAACTTGAGCTACAAACCACCATATCTTGTTTAGTCGATCTGGTTGAAAAAACACCTGCAAAAATCATTATTTTAGAACATATCGAAAACTTAAATACTGAAGTCACTTGCAATAAAATGAAAAACATTATAGCATAGCATGTGCACCTACTCACAGTGATGAGGCAACACCAATGTGTCAAAGGACTCTATGCTCAATGTTTTTGATAAATCAATCGCAAAAAATCCACTTGGATTCGATTTTACGGTTGCATTTGGCCCTCTACAAACTACCTTGAACCATTTCACATCAAATAAAAAATAGTGTTCACTTTCACCAAATGACACATCATAAATATTTTGTATAGTTCCTACGTATTCTATGTCTCCTGAGATGTGATTCTGATCTCGTGCACTGCTTTGACTTTCTTGTTGGAAAGATGCTATTACACCACAATCGTGTGTGCGTCTCTTGTTATCAATCCTTTCAACACAAAAGTGGAAATCAAAAGCCCATATAGCATTATACATTTTGCACTGCCACATGACAAACATTAATCTCATAAATAATCACTATGAATGAACATGGTATTTCAAAATGATTAAATAAATATTGTTATAAACAAGAATGTTCTGATAATAAAGTATCTAAAGAATAAATACTTTCCATTCGCATCCTCTTGCAAAGTTCCATTCCGCTTTTGATATTTTTTGTCCCTCTTTTGTTGCTTTTTGTAGTGTGTCATGCATCCACTCTATAGTGCATTGCTTGGGCAATGGCTCAAGATCATATGAACTTGAGGCCATGTGTCTACCTCTATTCTGTCGTTGGCGCTTTCTAGACAAGGCCCTCTCTCTTTTTTTTCTTCTTCATATAGGTCTAACCATTTATCCATAACTCCACAATTATAAAGCATGAATGTAGAAATTTTTTCTCGTTGGAAGGGTGCCAACCTATGGACCTTTCCCATCCCTTGAGGTTTTTCACTAGCTACCTCTTTGGCTTCCTCATCATGCCACAATAGTGGAGCAAATGGATGTAGTTGGTGCAAAATTTCAGTAACATAAAAGAGAGATTCTTGTACTAACCATCCCTCTGACATGCTACCTTCAGGCCTTGCCTTCTGACACACGAAATCTTTTAAGACTTTTATGTACCTTTCCATAAAGAACATCCACATAAAAAGTCACAAATGGGTAAATATAAGTGTTTTATCTAATGAGTTCATGTATCAATTCAAATACACATGCAAAAGATAATTTATGCACTTATACCTAGTGTGCACTGGACCAGCAATAGAAACTTCTTCAACCAAGTGCACCAATAAATGCACTTGTGAGTCCATGATGGAAGTCGAAAAATATCTCTCAAACATGCACACAATCTCCACCACATCCTCATGTCTCTTGCGAAGATCCAGCTCACGGATTTCTTTTGAACACATCCATCTGCAACATATTCAATCCATTTTATGTCTATTTGAATTTCCAATCAATAAATTCTAAATAGAAAAATACACCAAGTACATGTAAATACATGACAATGATTGATAGTTTGTATATGGTCTCACAAATATCTTTTGACAAGCACCCACGAATTGACAATGGATAGATGAATTGAATCATCTTTAGCCAATCATGAGATTTGAGACCTTGCAACTTTCCATCCACTGTGAATGATGACCATAGAGAATGGGCAAAACCAGTTGGTGTTCTAATGTCATGAATAATGGAGCGCACATGGTTAAGCTCCTCCTTAGTGAATGTCCAAGGTACTTTTGGAGCATGATCTTCACCATCCTTTATCCAATATTCTTTTTTGGTGTTTGATTCTTTTAAATCGTGCCTTGCAGCAATGGTATCTTTTTCACCAATCAAGTGTTTCCAAATAGATTCACCCACATTTTTAAATATGTGCATGGGAACAAGGAATTTGTTGGGCAGGCTTTCAAACGGCCAGGAATTAAAAGTGCCAACATAATGTGTCTCTTTTTTGTGTTGAATTTCACACGTGTGGACTGTCCACTACATGTACTTGTGATCTCCTAAGGTGTGTAGATGCACCAAGATCAAGACTAGATTGAGATTCAAGATCAATCTTGAATCCTATGGCAAAAACACACTACTACATGCATTCAATCACTTCCAACTCTCACTCACACGTGTGGGAAGTATTCAAAAAATAATCTAAGTAAAAACAAGCTGCTCTCCTCGGGTAGAGAGAGAAAATGCATCATGAGCTCTCGGGTAGAGAGAGAAAGCTAGAAATTCAATAACTCACAAAATCCATGAAATCACCAAATCAATTGGCTTCAAAATGAGGAGTACAATGATACTAGTAGGTCCACGAGCTACCACTATGCTTAACTATGATTGGACCATATTTTGTCACCTCTTGATCCTATTGGATCATTGATCTATGCACCTCTTAATTCTATTGGACTATATTCAAGCACACCTCAATTTCCTATTGGACCTCACAAGGTTCCACCTCTAAATCCTATTGGACCTCTTGGAATTCATCAAACAAAAACTTTACACTTGTCTACACTCTAATTAGCAAGTGTTTAGCCTCTTACTCTATTTTGGCTCAATAGTGGCATTACAAGTGGAAATGCATAATTTGCCATCTATGCCAAATTTATTCCTATCAACATCCTACACCTAGATGCTTGATGTAAAAACATAAGACCCCTATATCTAACATAGATAATCTTTTTCAATTCTTCACACTCCTCCTAAAAAATTATCTATGAAGATTTGGGCATTGATCTTGATATAACTCCAAGATTAATTCTATGCTTGATGAAAGCACTTTTGCTCAAAGGCTTGGTGAGTAGATCGGCAATACAAGAGGACGAGTTGACATGCTCCAAATAGATTTCTCCTCCAATAAGCTTTTCTCTCACAAAATGGTGTGCCACTTCTATGTGCTTGCTTCTTGCATGAAATATGGGATTATTGGCAAGAGCTTGGGCCGAGATGTTATCACACTTGATCATTGGTATATCATCCTCCTTGATGCACTTTAGTTCCATTAATAACCTCTTGATCCAAAGCACTTCTTTGGTAGTTGTAGTGAGTGTTATCTTGAGGAGGAGATCTATATGGAACAACCTCAAGGATTCATCAAGGATGAGTCCAAAGTGTGCTTGCTCTTCAAAAGTCTTTATGGACTCAAGCAAGCACCAAGATCATGGTATTCAAGACTTAACTCTTTCCTTATCTCACTAGGATTTACTCTTAGTGACTATGATCCTTCCATGTATCTAAAGTTTGTTGATAGCAATATTGTCATTCTTCTAATTTATGTTGATGACATTATTCTTTGATAAATTGACTCAATTTGTGCACACAAAACTAAGATCGGGCCTAGTAATGGTAAGCCAAATCAAGGAGCCTACAAGACTCCTAAAAAGTGTGATGTCCTCAAAGGATCTTTCATCACCTTTATTAGGATCTTTTACAATTTGCTCCATTGGAGTATCTATGCTCTTAGAATTTTCCATATGGAATTTTTTCAACATAGAGTGAGCATATCTAGATTGGCATATAAAGACACGATTTTCATAAAAATCAATTTCTAGGCCTAGGATGTAATGTATCTCTCCTAGATCTTGCATTTTAAACTCACATCCAAGTGCTAGCTTGGTTTCATCAACTAGCTTGATACAACTTCCACAAAGAATAATGTCATCAACATAAATTAGAAGAATGACAATATTGCTATCAACAAACTTTAGATACATGGAAGGATCATAGTCACTAAGAGTAAATCCTAGTGATATAAGGAAAGAGTTAAGTCTTGAATACCATGATCTTGGTGCTTGCTTGAGTCCATAAAGACTTTTGAAGAGCAAGCACACTTTGGACTCATCCTTGATGAATCCTTGAGGTTGTTCCATATAGATCTCCTCCTCAAGATAACCATTTAGAAAGGAATTGGATACATCTAATTGGAACACCTTCCACTTGAAAAAACAAGCAAGAGAAATAAGAATTCTTATTGTCACCATCTTTGCAACGGGTGCAAAAATCCCCTCATAATCAAGAGCATGGATTTGAGCAAATCCTTTGGCACATAATCTTGCTTTATGCTTGTTGATGGTGCCATCATGATTGAACTTGATCCGAGATACCCACTTGCAACCAATCACATGCTTGTTGGAAGGAGGATCCACAAGCTCCCAAGTATTGTTGGTGATCAATGCATCATACTCTTGCTTCATGGCATCATACCACTCCTTGGTATTGAGTGCCTCTTGTACATTCTTTGGCTCTTCATGAGAGACATAAAAAACATAATTAGTGGAATCAAGATCCACTTGTTTGCCTTTGTCAACATATGAGAGCCTCTTAGGCTCGGATCTATCTCTCATGGATCTTCTTGGTGAAAAAATCCGAGGAGAGTCTTCTTCAAATCTCGACCCCATCACATCATGATTGTCTTCAAAATCAATATTTGATGATGCATTCATAGATTTTTTTATCTCGGCCTCTTCAAATGATGAGTGTTGATCTTCATGAAAGACAACATCTCTACTTTCAATAACTTGAGAATTAGAGAGTATAAAGACTCTATAGGCCTTCTTGGTGGATGAGTATCCAACCATGATCCCTTTGCATGCACTAGGATCTTCCTTCTTCCTTGTTTTCAAGGGAATATGGACAAAGCATAAGCATCCAAAAACTCTAAGGTGATCAACCTTAGGCTTCTTCAAAAATAAGATTTCATATGGTGACTTTCCTCCAAGAGCTATATGTGGGAGCCTATTGCAAAGATAATTTGCACAATTAATGGCTTCTCCCCAAAAATCTTTGGGCAAAGATGCCTCAATTCTCATAGATTTTGCACATTCACATAGAGATCTATTCTTTCTCTCGGCCACTCCATTTTGAGATGGAGAGTAGGCACAAGAAAACTCTCTTTTAATGCCTTCAAGCTCACAAAAATCTTGAAATTTATTGGAGATATATTCGCCACCTCCATCACTTCTAAGAGCTTTAATCTTGACTGAGAATTGCTTTTCTACATAAGCTTTGAAAATAAGGAAATGATCAAACATCATAGATTTTGAAGCAAGATGATATATCCAAGTGAATCTTGTGTAATCATCAATGAAAGTAACAAAACAAGTGGCTCCTCCCTTGCTTGTAGTTGATGAGAAATGCACATCCGAGTGGATTAACTCCAAAGGATGCTTGCTTTTGATAGAAGATCTTGTAAATGGCTTTTTCTGAGATTTAGCAATAGCACAAGCCTCACAAGGCTTGATCTTCTAGGAGAATGACTTTGGCAAGCCAATAGCTTTGGATTCTTTGATCATAGAGAGCATGGATTTGTAGTTGGGATGTCCCAACCTCCTATGCCATAATTCCTCCATAGAGAGCTTGTTCACAAGAGCAACATTACAAGCATTCACATACTCATTTGGATCTAGTTTATAGATGCCACCAAATCTAGATCCTAATGCAAGTATCTCATCATTCTTCTTGATAGTGCAAGTATCAACATTGAATTTTACATCAAGGCCATTATCAAGCAATTGGCCAACACTAATAAGATTCTTGGTAAGCTTAGGTACATAAAGAACTCTAGAGAGAGAAAGAACTTTAGAGGATGCAAGCTTCAAGGGAATGTTCCCTATGCTTTCAATAGGACATTCAAAATCATTTGCAGTGTATATTGATTTCTTCACTCCATCATAAGGTGCAATAGAAGAGAAAGAGTGCTTGGAGCTACACATATGTGAAGAGGCTCCACTATCAATATACCATAGGCCGTCCTTCTTGAAAGGAGTAGATGAGAAACTAGAGACCATAAGAGATCCCTCTCCATCACTTGCAATAGTGTCTTCCTTCTCATTGATAATATTGGCTTGCTTGAGTTGATTCTTCTTTTTGAAGCAATTGGTGGCATAATGACCTTTCTTGCCACAATAAAAGAACTTGATCTTCTTCTCCTTGAGCTTGGATGATGGAGCATTAGAGGAATAATCTTCCTCGTCATCTTTGTGTTTGGATTTGACTTTGTCCTTGCTTGAGGATTGTTGATGTTGGTTCTTGCTCCTCCCTTTGTGCTTATCCTTGGCAAAGAGAGCTTTGCCATCATTATGAGTGAGAGAAAGCTTGTCCATCCTCAAGAGCTTGTACTCTTGTCTTGATTCTTCCAAAATTAGCACATTTTGGAGAGCCTCCAAACTTGGTAGCTCCTCCTTAATGGCATAGGATTGGACAAGGTTATCAAATTCACTTCTCAAGCCATTGAGAATGACTTGAACTAGATCATTTTGATTGATGGAATCACCAATACAAGCAAGTTTTCTATGAATATCTTTTACTCTCAAAACATAACTAGATGCACTCTCATCACTCTTTTGGCTACTTTGAAAGATTTGATTCCTAAGAGTGAGAAGCCTAGAGGTATTCTTAGCCTCATAGATAGTCTTGAGACAATCCCAAGCTTTTTTGGCTGTTGTACAAGTACCTATCTCCCTCAATATCTCATTAGAGACATTCATCTTAATGTAGTGGAGAGCCATCCTAGCTCTCTTTTTGTATTTTTGAACCTCTTGAAGAACTTGTGGTTCTTCTTCAAGGCCAAGACCTATGTCCATCACGTCTTGAAGGACCAAGATGGACTCCATCCTCACTTTCCAAATTGAATAATTTGAAGTGGTCAATCTTTCACTTGGTTCCAACAAGGATGAACTTATTGAAGACATTTGAAGTGAAGAAAACTCAAATGATGAACAATAAATGTTGTTACACACTTTCAATAGGATCCAATAATTGAGTACTATCTCCTCCTATGAAAGATCTTACAACAATTTGTGAATTGATTCTCACTAGCTACTCAAATCTCTCTAAAACAAGATCTATTTCACATCAAATGATGGAGTATAGGCAAAGTAAGGATCTAACACTCTTAGCACGTGTGAAATACACTAAGAAACCAAATTTGACTCAAATACAATGATATTGCATGAAACAAAATGGCTAAGATCTATTTTTGGGTCTCTTCAGATAGTGATGAGCTGGAAGGGCAGGCCTCAACATCCCCAATAGCATTTCCACATACTGCTCGATGAAACATTTATATATTTAAAAAGTTTTTATTCACAAGAAAAATATGGCATGTTTCTAGATAGGAAAAAAAAGATCTTTCCTAGTTGCATTCATATGCAACTACGAAAGTGAAAATTAGGAAAAGTGTTACAAACTAGATTGCTTGACAACTTGATTGACGAATATTAGTTGCCAAGATTTTTATAAAGCTCAATTATCATCTTGACATTAAAAAAATTCATCAAAACAGTCTCTTGATCTTGTTCACATATTTCTGGCTCGCGCACCTACAAAACAATCACATTGAAATTAATTGTCGAAACACAATATTGATTATGATTCTAGAAAAGAGCAACTTGTTAAACATTTTAATATTTCATACCATTGGCTGATTACTTGAATTCTGATTTTTAGAGCCATAATCAAGCTCATGGAGGGTCTATTATCCAAAAACAAACAACATAATTTCAAATCAAGTTGAAACACATATACGAAATGGTCTATTTGATAAATATACGTACTCTACAAGACTTTAATCTAAAATTCTTAAAAAACTGCAAGCATGACACATTTTAATAGCCTGAACATTATAGTAAATCACATGTCATGACTTTGATGAACGACAAAATCATTTTTGAAAGAAAGCATGTAAATTACAATCTATAAACATGTAGAAGAAAAAAATCTGAAGATGCACCTAGAACTTAAAAATACCTTGACCTTTTTGGAATCGTGCAAATTTTTGACAGCATCAAAATTCTGGTATTTCAAACTGTGAATCATGTTGTGATTCACCTACAAAATACACACTTAGAATAAAATTCAAACCATGAAGTAATATTTCAACCAAAGCCCACTTACTATTCAAAGATTTACTCAAGCACTGCAAAATAAATTTGATGCACAATATTTTGAAAACAATACATTTGAATCATAATATCAAAATTATTCAAACAAAAGTTCTTGTTACCTTGACTTTTTTAACTTTATGTGATCTTTTGGTAATCTCACAAATTTTTTTTTCTCTCAACATCATCATCATTTTTGAACTCATCTAAAAAGAAACACACTATAAAGGTATATACATAACGTGTACCAAAATGCTTCTTAGATAAAAGATGATCATACGTACCTTTTGAGCTCGCATACTTCTTTGAAAACGCACATCTTCATGAGTACACATTTAAGGTTTCTCTTTCTCTTTTTTCTATATAAAACAAAGTCAAAATTTTATAGATAATATATCAATTAGATTTATTTTTAAATTAAATAGAAAGTGCAATTTTGAAATTGAACATGGGTGGACAATTCAACGTGTGTGAAAACAATATCATCTTTGGAAGAGTCGTCATTCAATAGTTCCATGAATGTCATATGTGGAGGAGATTTTTCCACATCATCAATATTCATTTCCTGCATAAAAAAACATAAATGTAATAATATTAATATACCTAAAAAGCTGACATATTCAACTCCATGCAATCACTCACAGAAGTGACATAATTAATCAAAACACTTGTTCCAAAAAAAAATCACAACATCTTGGACAAACTTTTTAAAATGGATTGATTTATTTGTAACTCAGATATCTACTTGTCTAAAGATTTAATGGATTGTAGCGTATGGTTTTTCAAGATAAAACCTTGGAATGTTCTCACACATGTAAGACTAGATTCAACTTTGTTTGAAAGTAGTATTATAAAGTGCAAAATATTTATACTTTCATTATGTAAACTGATATTGTATATGTGAAATCAAATAAATACACATTTGATGCACTTGCTTGCATCTAAGTTTTTTGTCTAATAACAAATGAAGTAGTGATGCAAAGCCAGAAAAAACTTACCTTGTCATGAGGGATCTTGTCAAGAGATTGTTTATATGTTTCTGGCTTCAAGTGAGAGCCATTCTCCTTCATTACTTAAACATTACATACAACCATAAATTGAAATAATTACTTATATGAAGTAAACCAATATTGCATATGTCGAATTATACAAATACGCATACTAAATGCTTACTTGCTTAGATACCCGTTCCAGCCCAAAAGGCCCGGAACGTACAATACGTTCCATTTCAAACGTTTTGAAACATACTGGGTCAGAACGTGTTTTTTAAACTAAGAAAAACATGACACTTGTTGGCCACGATCCATCTGATAGGAGGGTTCTTGAGCAGAATCATTGTGGTATAGCTTGGAGAGAGAGAGAAAGAGAGAGAGAGGGGCTGAAAATTTTGTGTCATTATCCAAGCATTGATAATAGCGAAGGGCTGAAAATTTTTCTATGTAGCATTAATTGTTGACAAACAAAAATGCTAACCAAAGAACTTACCTTGTCTTGCAAGCTTTCATTCATAAATGGAAAAACCCCTTCTTGGGTTTGTATTTCAACATGCTACAAGAACATCGACTACAATTTGAATGTATTAAATTATCAAATGATTATTTGTAATGTACATAAAAAAAACTTCATGAGACAAAAAAAAAACATACAAATAAGCATACAAATATTGAAACAAAAACACTGAAATAAGTTAACTAACCTGTGGCATGACATCAGCTGATGACTTTCTTGAAATCTTATTACCATTCACCTTTTTTTTTAAATACTTTCTTTTCAATTGAATCAACACCAGAATAGAATACATATCTTTGGATCTCCAAATGTAACTTGCACCTGAAAAGTTTAGGGGTTTTATCTCTTGAATCTTATTGCAAATAAGATTCTTCACTTGATCTTGACGCTCTTTATTATGTCGAAGATCCATGTTATCAAAATCAATAATTTCAGAATTTTTCAACCATGTGTGAACTACTTGGAGATTAGAAAGATATATGGAATGCTGGTCACTAGAATGTTTGGCCAACAATTTCCGACCATATAACTTGTTGTCATCACGATTTTTTCTTTTGAGTGGACAAAAAATTTGGTCGTAAGTTGGTATATCAATCATGCACATCTCGTGACCACTAGGATGAACGACTGGAGCTTGTATTTTTGTGATGGAATTTATTTCTTCTGCATCATTCACTCCAATCACATGATTTTGCATTATCATTGTTGAGAATATTCTACACCAATGGTTTATATTGGGACGACGACAAATGTGAAGAAGTGAAAAAAATTATCTATGTTAGATATAGGGGTCTTATGTTTTTTACATCAAGCATCTAGGTGTAGGATATTGATAGGAATAAATTTGATATAGATGGCAAATTATGCATTTCCACTTGTAATGCCACTATTGAGCCAAAATAGAGTAAGAGGTCAAGATCTCTTGAAGATCCATCAAACTTGGAAGATCCATCAAACTTGGCAAAGTCTTTTGAATAGCAATACCTCTAGGCTTCTCACTCTTAGGAATCAAATCTTTCAAAGTAGCCAAAAGAGTGATGAGAGTGCATCTAGTTATGTTTTGAGAGTAAAAGATATTCATAGAAAACTTGCTTGTATTGGTGATTCCATCAATCAAAATGAGCTAGTTCAAGTCATTCTCAATGGCTTGAGAAGTGAATTTGATAACCTTGTCCAATCCTATGCCATTAAGGAGGAGCTACCAAGTTTGGAGGCTCTCCAAAATGTGCTAATTTTGGAAGAATCAAGACAAGAGTACAAGCTCTTGAGGATGGACAAGCTTTCTCTCACTCATAATGATGGCAAAGCTCTCTTTGCCAAGGATAAGCACAAAGGGAGGAGCAAGAACCAACATCAACAATCCTCAAGCAAGGACAAAGTCAAATCCAAAGACAAAGATGACGAGGAAGATTATTCCTCTAATGCTTCATCATCCAAGCTCAAGGAGAAGAAGATCAAGTTCTTTTATTGTGGCAAGAAAGGTAATTATGCCACCAATTGCTTCAAGAAGAAGAATCAACTCAAGCAAGCCAACATTACCAATGAGAAGGAAGACACTATTGCAAGTGATGGAGAGGGATCTCTTATGTTCTCTAGTTTCTCATCTACTCCTTTCAAGAAGGATAGCCTATGGTATATTGATAGTGGAGCCTCTTCACATATGTGTAGCTCCAAGGACTCTTTCTCTTCTATTGCACCTTATGATGGAGTCAAAAAATCAATATACACTGCAAATGATTTTGAATGTCCTATTGAAGGCATAGGGAACATTCCCTTGAAGCTTGCATCCTCTAAAGTTCTTTCTCTCTCTAAAGTTCTCTATGTACCTAAGCTTACCAAGAATCTTATTAGTGTTGGCCAATTGCTTGATAATGGCCTTGATGTAAAATTCAATGTTGATACTTGTACTATCAAGAAAAATGATGAGATACTTGCATTAGGATCTAAATCTGTAGGCATCTATAAACTAGATCCAAATGAATATGTGAATGCTTGTAATGTTGCTCTTGTGAACAAGCTCTCTATGGAGGAATTATGGCATAGGAGGTTGGGACATCCCAACCACAAATCCATGCTCTCTATGATCAAAGAAGCCAAAGCTATTGGCGGCCAAAGTCACTCTCCAAGAAGATCAAGCCTTGTGAGGCTTGTGCTATTGCTAAATCTCACAAAAAGCCATTTACAAGATCTTCTATCAAAAGCAAGCATCCTTTGGAGTTAATCCACTCGGATGTGCATTTCTCATCAACTACAAGCAAGTGAGGAGCCACTTATTGTGTTACTTTCATTGATGATTACACAAGATTAACTTGGATATATCTTCTTGCTTCTAAATCTATGGTGGTTGATCATTTCCTTATTTTCAAAGCTTATGTAGAGAAGCAATTCTCATTCAAGATTAAAGCTCTTAGAAGTGATGGAGGTGGTGAATATATCTCCAATAAATTTCAAGATTTTTGTGAGCTTGAAGGCATTAAAAGAGAGTTCTCTTGTGCCTACTCTCCATCTCAAAATGGAGTGGCCAAGAGAAAGAATAAGTCTCTATGTAAATGTGCAAAATCTATGAGAATTGAGGCATCTTTGCCCAAAGATTTTTGGGGAGAAGCCATTAATTGTGCAAATTATCTTTGCAATAGGTTCTCACATATAGCTCTTGAAGGAAAGTCACCATATGAGATCTTATTTTTTAAGAAGCCTAAGGTTGATCACCTTAGAGTTTTTGGATGCTTATGCTTTGTCCATATTGCCTTGGAAACAAGGAAGAAGGAAGATCCTAGTGCATGCAAAGGGATCATGGTTGGATACTCGTCCACCAAGAAGGCCTATAGAGTCTTTATACTCTCTACTTCTCAAGTTATTGAAAGTAGAGATGTTGTCTTTCATGAAGATCAACACTCATCTTTTGAAGAGGCCGAGATCAAGAAATCTATGGATGCATCATCAATTATTGATTTTGAAGACAATCATGATGTGATGGGTTCGAGATTTGAAGAAGACTCTCCTCGGATTTTTTCACCAAGAAGATCCATGAGAGATAGATCCGAGCCTAAGAGGCTCTCATATGTTGACAAAGGCAAACAAGTGGATCTTGATTCCACTAATTATGTTTTTTATGTCTCTCATGAAGAGCCAAAGAATGTACAAGAGGCACTCAATACCAAGGAGTGGTATGAAATAGGATCCAGAGGTGACAAAGTATGGTCCAATCATAGTTAAGCATAGTGGTAGCTCGTGGATCTACTAGTATCATTGTACTCGTCATCTTGAAGCTAATTGATTTGGTGATTTTATGGATTTTGTGAGTTATTGGATTTCTAGCTTTCTCTCTCTACCTGAGAGCTCATGATGCTTTTTCTCTCTCTACTCGAGGAGAGCAGCCTATTTTTACTTAGATTATTTTTTGAATACTTCCCACACGTGTGAGTGAGAGTTGGAAGTGTTTGAATGCATGTAGTAGTGTGTTTTTGCCATAGGATCTAAGATTGATCTTGAATCGCAATCTAATCTTAATCTTGGTGCATCTACACACCTTAGGAGATCACAAGTACATGTTGTGGACAATCCACACGTGTGAAATTCAACAACAAAATCCTCAAAATCTTTTCAATATCGTCTTGTGTGTAACCTTCCATAACTAATATTGCTAAATAACCTGCATATGTTTGAATCATTAAACCACCAAACATTATACTCAAACATTAAAATGAAATCATGCTAAAAAGCACATTTGAGAAATACAGTTGCTATGTGAGCTCGTTGTGGAGAGTGTTTTTCTATTTGTGTTATTGTGTAGCATGATCTGTGTTCCTGTTTGAAGCAAATTCTAAGTCTTTGATCATCCAGTGTCTCTACTATAGTTTTAAAAAATGTGCACGATGTCTATAAGTAATAGACCTAGCTTAATTGAGCATTTTGATATACCGACCACATTTTCCTAATATGTTTGGTAGGCACCATTGATTGAATTTTTTATTTTCTCCTGCTTTGAAGATTGAACGGTACTTGCTAGGAAGATGAGGCCAACGTCCATACCGTATTGAATTTGGTTTCTTTTTTAACACTGTTGTGATGATAGCATCAATTGCTCTAGTGGCTTCACGGGTGCACTCCGTCATAAGGCTAGATCTATACTTGAGAAATAAGTTCAAAGACAATATGTGCATAGCATCGTACACCAGATCTATTGCAAGATCAAAGCCATACAAGGCATGTAGTCACCAAAGGTTGGACTCTCTAGACAAACCTACACCTCCTGGTATTTCCAGGACCTCCTTTTGTATTGGATTTGTGTTTTATTGTGCTTCGACAATGCATCAACCATCTCGCATGTCGATCGTTTGGTTGCGGGGTATCTTGCTTGATATCTATTTCCATCGAAGACATAGTGACTAGGATAGCCATCTATCCTTCCATCGAGTGTGGCTCTAGCTTTGTCTCTGTGGCAAAAGGATTGGCCGCCAATCTTGAAAAGCCCGATTTTACATTGGACCAGATGGTCTCATGTCACCATCATTAATATTGTACGAAGATGACATTTTTCAGATATAGTGTCTGATTGAGACATAATTTGAGAGGGGGGATAGTTGTAATACAAATCAACTCCCTCAACAAAAAGATGTTCTAGTTCAGCTATCAAAAGTTGCAATAATGATAACAATCTTTTTGAGTAGTTCGTGAGGCTTGAAATCCATCTGTGTGCAAAAGGAGAGCAAAGTTTCTTGGATCCCCTTGTCACATCAAAGTAGCAAAATTTTATTACACTAATCTTTGCTATAAAGTGAGATTAAATTTTCTATCTCAACATCAATCATTAAAGTACCTTGCATAATTTTCTCTTGCATTGGATTGACGAGCAACATGTTGTGCATACGAAGTCATAGATTCCTCTATCCTCGTCCCAACTATTGTGGAAGAGTTAGCACCTTTTTGGAAATGTTGTATAAGCCTTTTTGCAAAGGCTCTGCTCACAAATAACTGGCAACTCAAATGATGAGCTAGGATCCCAAAATGCCTGTGTCTCTCTACATTTTTCCCCATCCTAAGATTCATTGATATGATTAGGATGCTCCATTTGTTGTTTGCCTAGCCATCGCTCTCTGTTTTGCCACATCCTTAAAAAGTCATGGCAAATCATTCTACTTTTTGAAAGGAACTACAGTTGGGTGGAAATTGGAGCATACTCAAATAAAATCATGTCTTTTCTAGGCATTTTGCATTCCATGCATTTCTCACAACAAGATGGACAATCATGTTTCAAAGTCCTCTTTTGACATGAGTCTTCTTGGAAGAGACGATACAATACATCACTGACATAGTTATCTTCTTTGCTAGGTTGAAAGACCTGAGCACTTTTATGTGGACTAATTTGAAAGTGTTGCACATCATGCATTCTTAACCCAACATATGTGTTTATTGATTGTTTCCAAGATATTGAAATCTTAACTCCATTCAAATCCCCATTCCACGTGGTTGGGAGTTGGACCAAAAGTTTGGCAAGACTTGGTTTTGTTTTTACAATTGCATTTGTGGCATCCTTTGACCCAACCATGTCCCTGAAAAGAAGTCGTAACATTTCATCTTGAAATTGTATGGGTGTTTGATATCTATCCCACAATGCTTGCATCTCAATACATCTTTCTAATATTTTGTCCTCCAGAGATAGGTCTTTTGGTTGCTCCCTATAGCCCACATACAAGAAGAAACATAAAAAACATAAACGCAATTTTCTCCAGCTCCAGGCGCATAAACTCCATCTCTAGGTCTAGCATAAACTCCATCTCCATCTCCATCTCCATCACTAGCTCCAACATAATTTCCATTTGCAACTCCAGCTCCTCATCTATGGATCTCTCTTGATTTACCCTTGTACATTTACATCATCGTAATGCTAAAAAGTGCTACCTTGGAATAGAGTTTTTTCATTTTTCCAACTATTATGATTTCAATTTCATCTTCTAACTGCTATAGGTAGTGACTTCTGGTAGAACCATAGAATCAATGAACCGTGGATGGTTCACCACGATACTGAGAACCGTATGGTTCTCAAAAAAATTTGGCCACGATTCTGGTGAACTGTTTAATCAATAATTTATTTTTTTTAAGGTTCATTTTTAATCAAATGAGGCCCAGTCTTGTTTGTTCAAATCAACGTATATTGCAGAATGTCTGAACTTCGCCATAGAAAATCAACAAATTATGTATGATCTCAGAGTTGTAAGAGAGAAGGACATATGTCTACCATCTTGTATTTGAATAAGGATTCCATACTGAAAAGCCCCAATCAGCTCCAACTAAAAAATAGCATTACAACATAAAGAAGGCATAGTTTTCTATCACTTAGTGGCAGCTCTTGTAATAGAAACCTCCATAGAAACTGCTCAGAATATGATGTTTGGATAGCTCAGGTGGTTGGAGCAAAGGACTGAAAATTTGGGTGTCAGTGGTTTGAATCTACTTTCTTTAAACATAGAGTGAAGTTTGTAATTCAAGCTTGTTTGGGGAGCTCAGAGAATGAAATAGTCTCAAGAAAGCTTTTTTTGTTGAGGTTTTTCTTCTCTTCAATCATCCAAAAGGAGTTCATCGCATGCATCCTTTTGGGCATTTTTTTTTTCCCACAAAGGGGCTGGGGTGTTCGAGTTTTTTTGCCTCATTTCCAGAATTATATTGAGATAAAAGTGACACGTGTACGCATGGAATCATGAGGCTCAAATGGGTATCTATCATAAGGAGCTATTAATTAGGCCGATTTATTTCATTTATGACTTTAAAACATTCCCCCAGGGGGCTGTTAGACGACGACTTGCCCTCAGCAATAAGTATTGCTTTGGTAGCAGTGCACAATAGCCAATGAAGCCCTTTCCGAAGGTGTCTTTTAAATAAAGGTAACTGGCTTTGCCGGCTCCATCCCCCCAGAGGCTCAAGCCCCTCCGATAGAATTCAGTATCTCAATAACACTAAAATATGCCTAAGATAATATGTTCATAGATTTTTAATGGAATCTATGAATTTCAGTACAAAGGCATTGAAAGAAGCTAGTTCTAAGGTTGAAGAAGTAGAAAATGACAAGGTTAAAAAAATAGAAGAGAAGTATTTATTATGGCAAACTAACAGTCAAAATGTATTGTCCTAAATGTTAGATTGATCAAGTTTAGTCACTGCATCACCTCGATCACCGGAACATCAAATTTGAGTCATCTTGTGTGACAGGGATCAACTCCATTGATAGGGAGCTTGTTGTAACTTTTTGAGTCCACATTTTAATTCCACACTAAAAATGGCATAACTTTTTAGTGGTAAGTCCAAATTTAGTGGGGTTTGGTGCATTGAAAAGTCTTGACAAGAGCTTTCCAATGATATGTTATATGACATAATTTTGAGCCATGATTAAAAAGTTATGGCAAGTCAAACGTATTAGTGTTATAATATTTTAATAATATAAACTACATCTTGCACGAATTCTTAAAGGGTCTTTTTGGAGCTCAAAATTCCTCTAATGTCAATGCGACATCTTGATCGTAGTTGGTATATCAATTTTTGAGCTAAAAAACTTGTAATTCATTCATTGTGGCTTGGGGGTGAATTGGTTAGGGTATTGACTAGCCTTTTCCTATTGGTTGGGTGGTTTATGCTCCACAAGTGTCCTTTTTGTCATAAATCAGTGGGATTGAGCGGAAGCTGGGAGCGAGCTTGGTGCATGGATTGGAAGCGCCACAATTAACAGCAGAACATTCAGATTGAAAGATTCACAGATGCACAAAGAACGATATAGTAGTAGGACTGAAAAATTGCACTCTGATTAATATCAAACAGTGAGTACAATGGCTTGAAGTGATAACTTCAGCTTATAGCTGTTGAGAGTGATAACTCTTGTTTTTTAAAACTTGAATAACTAGAAGTAGTTTTCTGATGAATATTCTAGAATAATATCTTACAAAATATCTACAACTACCTTTTGTTGTAGTTATTACAACCACCTCATTACAGTTAATGCATGTACAAAGTGGGCGGACTATCAACGCGAAGTCATTGGTTCGGATTTAGACCAAAAGTATCAAAATTTACAAATATCAAAAAATATACTGACTCAAAAATACTGACTCAAAAAATATAGAATTTTACGAGTCGATCTAATATCAAAAAAATTCTGAAAACTTCGATCCTGCATTTTTTGATCCTTTGAACAAAAATTCGAGCCTTCTATTCTGGATTTTCAGGATGCCCATTATTGAATGGATTTGAGGCTGAGCATCAAATTCCAACACTCCCCCTTAATGTGGATCCTGAAAACTTTTGATTTTCAAATTCGACATGCCGTTGAATCTGATATGGTGCTCCTTTGATAGAGCCTTCATGAAGTAATCTGCTACCTTTGATTCAGTCTTGCAATAGAGTAAGGATACCTCCTTACTTTGCACTTTCTCTCTCAAAATAGTGATACTTAATTTCGATATGCTTGCTTCGAGAATGAAATCTCGGATTCAGAGAGATAGCTATGGTGCTTTGGTTGTCACAAAAGATGGTCGTTGGATGTGTGCAAGGTCAATTTCTGCTAGCAGGTGCCTTAGCCAAATTCCCTCCTTTGTAGCATTTGTGACAACAATGTACTCTGATTCAGTTGATGATAATGCTATTGAGGTCTGATTTCGGCCGTTCCATGAGATTGGGCCTTAATTGTATAAACATACAAAACTAGAAGTAGACCTTCTAGTATCAATATCTCCTACTCAATCCGCATCTGTGTATCCTTCAAGTATGCTGGTAGGTTGGATGCCTCCGTAACAGATGCTAAGATGTTTGGTTGTTTGAACGTACTTCATGACCTTTGTGAGTGCTTTCCAATGGATGAGACCTGGATTTGATAGAAACTGGCTAAGTGAACTGATCGAATATGCAAGGTCTGGTTGAGTGCAGATCGTTACATACATCAGTGAGCTGATGATGGAGTGAAACAAATATGGCTTCATCTCGTCCTTTTCTGCCTCAATTTGAGGAGATTATTCCTTTGACAGCTTCAGTCCAGGGTCGAGTGGAAAGTGACTCGGTTTGCAATTGGCCATTCCATACTTTTCCAGCACGTTTGTGAGATATCTCTCCTAGCTGATGAAAATCAGACGGTTGGGTCGAATTCAAAAAATTTTGATTTCAAGACAATAGTGGACTGAGTACTCATATCAGTCATTTTCTACTCTTGGGCGAGCATGCATTTTGTTTCCTTCACCAAATTAAGATTGTTACTGAATAATAGTGTATCATCCACATAGAGAGTGATCATGATGAACAAATTCGATACAGACTTGAAATAGACATTCGAGTCTGCTGAGTTTGAAATGAAGCCATTCTTGATAAGAAATGCATTGATTTTTTGGAACCGGGCCCTAGGTGACTGTTTCAGCCCATAAAGTGCCTTGTGGATTTTGCACACAAGGTGTTGCTTACCCCTCAGCTCGTATCCTTCTGGCTGTGACATAAAAATTTCCTCTTCAATGGTTCCGTTGAGAAAAGCGGTCTAGACATCCATCTGATGGACTTCAAGATCTGTTGCGGCTGCAAAGGAGAGTAACAGACGGATCGAAGCATGCTTGACAATTGGGCTGAATGTCTCGGAATAATCTAGATCTGGAATCTGAAAATAGCCTTTGGCGAATAGTCTGGCTTTATATCAATTTAGCCTTCCTTCAGCATCGTACTTTGCCTTGAATATCCATTTGCATGGAATCAAATTTTTTCTCTTTGGTAGCTCAGTGACTGTCTATGTTTGATTCTCTATCAAAGAATCTAATTCAGTGTCCATCACAAAAGGCCTTGAACTTGGTAGATATGTACTTACCACCATTGTCACTTCTCAAGCACTTGATCCTTGTGGAAAATTGGTTCTCCCTTGCATCCTTGAACTTAACAAAGACATCATACACTTCATCTTTTCTCTTTAGTAGATAGATCGAACAAAATCTACTAAAATCATCAATGAAAGTTACATTCATCTTAGCTCGACTATTGCTAATTGTAGTAATTCCATGAACATCCAAATGTACAACCTTCCTAGACCCAACCCAAGATCCAAGTAATAGAAACTAACTTGTCCAATGTATTGTGAAAAAATCGGATCCAGAACGTGCTTAACGGATCATTAGATCTTTAGGCAAAATTGGGTGCACATCTAGATTCATCTACAAGCTATAAATCATGCATCTACCAAGCTAGAACATGGAAATACATGAAGATCTGGTCAAAATCACTAAGATATGATATAGTATTGTCCCTGTCCATGCAACAGTAGCAACACACTGTCCTTCACACGTGTGGATCCAAGTACAACAAGAAAAATCACATTCTACACATTAGAACTCAAGATATCATGAGAAATATGCAAGAGATGAACATAGAATCAAAAGGGAAAAGTTCTCCATTCAAAATGAGAAAATGAAGATGATATCTCCATGCCAGTATAGCTATTTATTACAGCCATGATGTGACTTGGCCACTTTCCCTAAACTTGCCCTAAAATGACAACTTCCTGGTACTTCACAAAAAACCTAGTTTAACTTGACTAGTGCGATGTATCCACATTAGCTAATAGAAGTAGCTCCAAATACGACCTTATCCACTTATATACTTGCTAAAAATATTAAGGACACTATTTTTATGCCTTATTGACATTAAGAAATGTATCTCTAAGCCTCCAAATTGCCAAATTAATTAACTCAACTAAACTTGACATTTTTCACATGTATCACTTGCAAAAAAAAACAAAGGATTAACAAATCATAGTCTAGCAAAATTGTTCCATAGAAAAGCTTGACTCCAAATCATCATCCACTTTATAAACTTTAATAAAATACATAAATATGTACAAACTAGACTATAGTTATTTGATATTTTTGCATTTGAATATGTGCATACTAGAACATGTAACTCACAATGTTTTGTATTAGACAACCACAAATGCACATTGGAAATGTATATTCAAGCATCTTTAGCCAATCATGAGATTTTAGACCATGAAGCTCTTTGTCTATTGTGAAGTATATTCACAAGGTTGGAGCAAAACCCAACAGTGTTCTCATCTCAAAAATAAACTAAGTGCACATACTTCACTCTTCCTCACTAAGAGACCAACACACTCTTGGATTACTATGGATCCTTCCATATATATATCCAACTTTAGCCAATATTTATTTTTTACTTTTGATTGTTGTAACTCCTCTCTAGTAGGAAGACTATCTTTATTTACCCACCATGTGTTTCCATATTGATTTAGCCACACTTTTAAGTTCTCGTATACCATCTATTGGCTTGGTCTCAAATTCAAACCAAAGCTTGTGCCAATTTGGCATTGACATTCTCCTTGAAGGATTTCTTGTCTTCCTCCAAATTGATTTGTGTATTCTTGGATGGATGAACTTCACACAAATATTTTTCATGGTTTTTATATACGACTTCTTTCAAAATGGATGAGTGACTATCAAGATTTGGTCCACAAAGGAGACATGCATGATGTCCAAAAGTTGTAAATCTACATGGCTTGTCACTTGTCAACTTTCGAGCCTCTCTCTCTCTCTCTCTCTCTCTCTCTCTCTCTCTCTCTCTCTCTCTCTCTCTCTCTCTCTCTCTCTTGTCCACTCAGGCCTACATGGCAGAGCTCAGTTGGCTTGCAGCACAAGCCTATGGTAGGTCTACATGGCTTGCCATGTGGCAAACCCCAAGCTTGCATGATTTGCCATGTGGCATGCCTACGTGGCTTGCCATGTGGCAACCTATGATAGGCTTGGTAGATAGTAGGCCTATGTGGCCTACTACACAAGCCTATGGTATGCCATGCGACAAGCCACACAAGTCTATGGTAGGCCTATGTGGCTTGCCACATGGCCACCCAAGCCTACATGGTTTTCCACGTGGCAGGCCGACGTGGCTTGCCATGTGGCAACTTTCGAGCCCCAATTTTTTCTCTCTCTATGTCCACTTAGGCCTTTTTGACAGAGCCTGGTTGGCAGCTTGCCACACAAGCCTATGTTAGAAGTACGTGGTTTTGACCCCAAGCTTGCATGACTTGCCATGGGGTAGGTCTACATGGCTTGCCACATGGCAATTTGTGACAGACTTATTAAATAGCAGACCTATGACATGCCTATGTGGCCTGTTACACAAGCCTATGGTAATCCTACGTGGCTTTCCATGTGGCAAGTCCCAAGCCTACATTTACACATGGCAAGCCTATGTGGCTTGCCATGTGGTAACTTTCGAGCCCCATCTCTCTCTCTCTCTCTCTCTCTCTCTCTCTCTCTCTCTCTCTCTCTCTCTCTCTCTCTCTCTCTCTCTCTAGGTCCACTCAAGCTTACGTGGTAGAGCCTGGTTGGTTTGCCATGCAAGCCTATGGTATGCCTACGTGGTTTACCACGTGGCAACCCCAAGTGTGCATAATTTGCCATGTGTCTGGCCTACGTGGCTTGCCATGTAGTAGCTTGTGACAAGCTTGGCAGATAGCAGGCCTATGACATGCATGTGGCATGCTACACAAGCCTATGGTAGGCCTATGTGGCTTGTCACATGGCAAACCCCAAGCCTGCATGGTTTGCCATGTGGCAGGCCTACAGAATAGGTTCTCACTAAAAAGTTTTATTTTCTTTGGGGGGGGGGGTGTTGTGTGTGTGGGTGGGAGTGGAGGGAGGAAGGGGAGGATTTAGCCTCCCACACATTTTTTTTTTAGGATAGGCAGAGGGCTACATTCCCTCACCCCTGTCTCCCCCCATTTTTTGGGGGGGAGGGAGGTGGGCCTTGGCACCACCCCCCTTTACATTTTCCACTCTCTCGGCAACATGGAGGGGCACGTGTAATGCATCGTCTTGCAAAAAAAATTGAAAATAATAAGAATGTTGTGCCATAGACCATGGGGAGGGGAGGATGAATAAGTACATCAATCGCCCGCTCTGAGCATCATCCACATGTCTCGACCACAAGCTGCCACCCAAATTGTTGGCCGCTCATCAAAGACGGGCTAACCCACTTATATATATATATATATATATATATATATATATATATATATATATATATATATATATAATATAGATATATGTATATGTACATACATACATGGGGGGAATCTCTGTGAAAGCAAGCACATGGTCGACTTGGCCAATGGTTGTAGTGAATTATAACATACCACCTTGGCTGAGCATAATAAGGGGTCACACCATGTTAGCACTTCTTATTCTTGATAAAATATAAAGTAAAAGCATCAATGTTTATTTTGCACCCTTACTTGAAGGACTAGAACTACTTTGGAAGGGGGTTTCAAGTTACAACATCGATCTGCTCCAAGAAAGACATTTTATGAAGCATTCCCATTTTAATGTGGACAATACATGACTATTTAGGATTGGGTAATAGTTAGATAATATTTTTCTAAACAAGTGTATTTGTGCTAATGTAATGGGTAACATGCTTACATTTATCGATGCGTTCAGATTTTGTCAGTGTTGCATGCTTTTCAGAGATAGACTAGTTTAGTTTAATGGATTTGTTGCATAATATTATGACAAATGATCATGATATCAATGAATAAATGATACAAATTATTGATATACTGGAACTTATATATAATTAATTATATAGATTAATTGCTCTACTTATTTCAATATATTTTTGTGTGATAAGTAGATAATTACATTTGATCATGATATTGTTATATAGTATACTATCACAATTTGGTTTTCACTTGTATATGGCCCCAATTGTTGATAGACATTAATACAATCCGCTGATAAGCATACATTCATGAAAATCTAATCAAAATCAATTTTGTAGTATATTGGGCTTATACCGAGGTGTGTAATTAATTTTTCATCAACGATGGTACGACCCTCGGAATCAGCATTTATAAAGAAACTGATTCCAAGGGTTATATAAAGAGTAATTCTAAGGCTTATACCGATGTCAATCAACACACAAAAGCTTCGTGCTTGTTGGTGGTCTCCCTCACTTCCATATTTTTTGGCCATTTTTTAAAAAAGCACTCCAAAATAGGGTTGCATGTGGTGGTATGACATCCTTTGGGGAAAACAAAGGTACTCGGTGTAAGACCAATGAGGGAGGGAGCCCCTCTTTGAAGTAACTTCCAAATTTGAGCTAAGAAGAAGAAAATTGTGCCAAGAGAGAGAGAGAGAGAGAGAGAGAGAGAGAGAGAGAGAGAGAGAGAGAGAGAGAGAGAGAGAGAGAGAGAGAGGTTGGTTTTACTTAGGTATCACATGATCTTAAAAAAGCGTGGTCATTGCAGTGTATCAGAAAGAGAGAGGCAAACTATATATAAAGGACACCATCGAGATGTGATGCCAAGAGATATGGAGCACCTTTCTATGTGTACTTGCTAAGTTCCTATTGTTTCAGAGTATAAGATTAGGTGGAGCACATAACAAGACAAGCAAGTGCTTGAAACCACCACACCCTACTTTCATTCATGGCATTTTAGGTGGGAAGCATAATAGACTTCTTCCTCCAAAAGAACAATGCAAGAGTTTCTCGCTTGGCACTTCCTCTTTTGGTATGTCGGTTATGCGTGAAAAATTCTCGTGATCAAATTCAAATTTGGGTGACATTGTATCTTGTTGTCTTCGAGACGTGACCTACTATGAATATATTGAATCGGGCTTGATCTCGTAGGTGGCTACTTGGATTAGCCAAGTAGCCACACATAGGAAAAATAAGCCTGTATAGAGTTATTTACAATACTTGCTATACACGGGGGCATGTCTCGAGTTTGTCGATCAAATTTGGCCACATTGGGCCCGTTGGCAGGTGGTAGTCCATATTTAGGACACCTGTCCTTGAGGAAGTTTGTGAATACTCTATATGTACAGTTTCTTTGGTAATACAATTAACTTTTGTTGTGCCATCTTTGAGAGCTTATGAGGAGTGGCTATCATTGATTGATTGATGTGATCTATATTCTGCACTAGATCCTATCGAAATTTTAACCAACCATGTCAATAAGTCATCTTTTTTTAACTCCTTCTGAAGGAACAAGAAAAAGAAAAGAAGATGATGATCCTCCTCCTCATCTCTCTCTCTCTCTCTCTCTCTCTCTCTCTCTCTCTCTCTCTCTCACACACACACACACACACACACACACACACACACCTCATCATCATCATATCTCTATCTCTATCTCTATCTCTATCTCTCTCTCTCTCTCTCTCTCTCTCTCTCTCTCTCTCTCTCTCTCTCACACACACACACACACACACAAGCGAGTGTAATGCATACCCTCTTGAAAATGGGTTTCAATTGATATGAAGCACCATCGTACAATTGCTTTTGTACAAAACATATGGTTACAAATAGTTATATACATTGATCAATGCCACATGAGATAGGGGGTATGTCAATGAATATGGGGTGTATCCATCACCCCATTCAATAGTTGGGGAGGGAGATTTGGCGCATTAAGTCAATATGATATTGTGTATGCATGACTCACTTAATGGTTGGGGGAGGCGGATCTTGTGAGTAGTACACTGTAGTATATCATATCAACATCGTGAGTATATATATGTATATATATATTGAGAAAAGAAACAATTGGTTGACCTGCTACTTACATCAGGGATGATCCATCATCGAACTTGATCCTTCTCCTAATATGGGATAGTCTGATCACTATTATGGGATGTAACGTACAATATGCAAAGCTTTGTATGTGAGTGCTTCAAGTCAAGGAGATCCAAGCTGTCCACTAGTTGAAGATGAGTTTACACCCCTTATTGCACAGCAGCCTTGGTGCCTTCGTCCGTCAAAATCAAGTAGCAAATTCAGACATATTTCTACTAAATCAAATAGGCACTATCACTCATTACCTAAGCAGTTGGAGCTGACGATGGAAAGGGAGCAAGAGATGGAGGTGGCGGTGGCGATGGATACGTCGATCTCCTTCTCCAAGGCCTTGATCTGGAGGCTCCAGGTCCATCGCAGCCTCATCACACTCACGTAAGCGTTGAACCCTTCTTCTGCTTCCATCCACAAGACTTGTCTGCCGTAGCCAGCTATTTTGGGGAAGAGATACCTAGACCCGCAACATCCATATCAGCACAGCTTACGGCTGGGAAGACATGTTTGCATACCTGTCTCTCTGTGGATGCCATATGGCAGTCTTGAATCCTCATTTCTTGCAGCTAGAATTTGCTTTTAAAGCCGCTCTCCACCCCCTCCACCCCACCACAAGTACCGCAGCACCTAGCTGCAAATTTTCGACTGCTGCTTGAGGACATCAACTACAGCTCCTGTGGTCTGTAATCGCTCTTGGTATATCTCATATCAACACTCTAATTAATTATCAATCAAACTTTATCTAGAGGTTCTAGTATCTCGACAGATTTAATTGGGATATCTTTCAATATAGGTAATCAAACAGAGCTGTAAACTAGTAGGCCAGAGTGAGTGAAAGAGATCGGAGTGCATCATAGATGCACTCGCAATGTATTTCTGACTTATAGCATTGGATGCTCTTGATCTCATGATTTTCTTGTAATGATTGTAATTTTCTTTCTGCAGCAATCTAGAATCTGGATCAACTTTGAGGCTCAAGGTGAAAATGTCTCTCTCTCAAAGCTTTTGGGTCTCATGCTTCACGTTGCTCTCCATTAATGTTCTCCGTGCCCTTGGTAAACTCTCTTACACAATTTTGCGATGAGACTATATCAAGCATCTAACTGAATAAGACTTCTTTCTTCGCATTGTGCATGATTTCAGACTTGCCAATGGTCACGTGTATATAGTATACAATGTCAATTCTAGATATCATGTATGTGCAGCGAACGTAGAGTGCGAAGAATTGCCTATAGAGGATTGCGCATTCGCGGTGTCATCCACTGGTGCACGATGCGTGCTTGAGAAATACGCCATAAGAGATGGCGACTTCATCTATGACTGCCAGGTAAGGATGGCTTACTCGAATTGAAACTGCGATGATATAAAATTTAAGCCTGGTACAGCTGAAAAACCAATTTGTTCATTTATTTTGTCGGTGCAGACCTCCGTGATCATGGCGGAAAGGAACATTGAATGGATCGAAACCGATGAATGCATCAATGCATGTGGTTTGGAGAGAATGGCAGTTGGTCTATCAACAGACGGCCTGCTTGATCCCAAATTTGCTGCTCGATTCTGCGAGCCCGCGTGCCAGAACAGTTGCCCCAACATCATCGATCTCTTCACAAAGCTCGCTGCTGGAGAAGGTGATCTAGACTCATATCTTTTATCTTAAAATCCAGAGAAGTCTGAGACTTGCTCATAATTTTCTCAAGAATTGGCATTGCCGTTTTCCTGTACAGGTATCTATCTGCCAAACCTGTGCAACTTTCTCAGGCCAGCGACACGAAACCTCATTGCCGGAGATGGCTTCATGCACAAATACGCAAGGTTCCTGGATGAATATAGTCCTGCCCCCTCCTCGCTTTAAGCTCAGAATGATGTCTGCATTTATATCTCGTCGGACCTGCACACCTTCAGACTGTAGTGTTGCTGGAGGAAATAAACCATTAGATCTTCTGTTTACGAGAGATCACAGTGAGAATGGAGAAAGGTAGCATCCTATAGCTATAACACCTGTCTCAGGTGTCGAGTGCGCCATATTTTGATGCAGCAATATATATATTGCTGTTGAATTCTTTATTTTAGTGGCACAAAAATAAACTGCTATGAATAATGAGATTAAACCAACAATGAAGCAACAGATTGCATCCTACATCTGATGTCCAATTTTTTTTTGGATTCGTTTGAGTTCTCCTAGATCTGTATTATGATGGACTACATCAACACTTTTACATGGGACATAGTTTTTGCACATCGGATTGTATTTCCCAGATTTATCATATGATATAGTAATAAGATGGATCACAACATTGCTTCTACATTGAATACATAAGTTTTCAGTCTATGATCAGCTAAGTCAATAAACTAGATGAAGCCAGTGTGATGCTAGGGGTTGATTTGAGAAATCTTTGCCCTTGAGAATTGTTCATGTGATGACATGAAGTCTCTGCCATTACAACATTCATGGGGGTTCCATAGCATAATGTGATCCAAAAGATCGAAGAATTACTATTTTTATTGTCCTGTGGATCAAAAAATCCATCATCACAAAACTTTGAGCTATGATGGGTCCTAAACCTGTTGAATTCATGCGCTTGTGAATTTCCATGTGAGCACGCACGCGCGCCAGGCCCTTTGTAACGGAGGTGGATATCGGATTTTGATGTCTGATGTGGACTTCTTTAACCTTTTAATCCTACATGGGGGTTGAAGTTCGACAAATCTAACCATTGAACTCGAACAAATATTACCAGTGTTGGATTGTGACACATTGTTGTAATTCCAACATTGTGCTTCTCATTTCTAACACAAACACACATGAAGCACTTAAAAAATATCTTTCCATCACTAACCATGTGCATGAGTGGAGTGGAGCCTGCACATTGGGGATTCCACTCCGAACTGCCTATGGCCACCCACTATTTATCTCAATCCATAGTCATAGTGCAACCACTTGTGATATGGAGGATAACACAAGGCCCCTAACTCCTTGTGGGATATTGGGGTTCAACTTCATGCACACTCAAATTCTAAGTCACACACCTCTTGTGTGTGGCTTGACCACATTATTATGTCAGCACCCGGATGTGATGGATGAATTGAGTCCGTGGATCAGACAAACGGGTCGGTCAAACAATAAGATCAAAAAGATCCTACTACTGCGCAAAACCAGTGATCGACTAATTTCCCCGATGCGTGCACTACTGCAACAATAGACGAACACAAAATAGAGTTTGATTGCGAAAAATGAAGAGCAGAAAGTTAGACAAAGTTGCAGTTAGAGAGTTAGACAGAAAGCTAAAAGCATGCAACATTGACAAAATCTGAACGCAAAATCAGATAGTAATTTATTCAGATGGAATGTATGCATTAGAGAAACTTAGAGCCCAACGAGGGCCTTTGAAAAAGATGCCTTTTTATTCTTTTTTCTCATTTTCGTAGCCATGTGGACCAATAGAAACCTTGATATCAGGCTTCTACGTAACGTAGCTTTTCTTAGATATAAATAAAATCACAAGAAAAATATGACATGTTTCTAAGTAGGAAAATTTTAAAATTTCCTAGTTCCACACATTTTTCCCTAGTTTTAAATTTGATTTGGACCCCTTCTAACTAGGAAAACATTTTTTCTAGTTAAAAAATTTATGTGCACAAATTTTATCTAGGAAAACACTGAAATTCCTACATACATTTGCACTATCTCTAACTAGTAAAAAGATTTCTTTGTTATAAAATGTATCTTGCATAAATTTCATCTAGGAAAACCCTTAATTTTTTAATAGATTTCTAACTAGGAAAACATTTTCCTAAAAGAATAAATTTAGTGACTTAACTTAATCTAGGAAAAAATTATAGCTCAAAATGGATGCAATCCATAAATGGAGATAGATTTTTACATGTATTACAAGAGAGGTTGTTCATAGAGAGATCAAATTCAAGGAATGTTGAGCTACTTTCCAGCTTCAAATCATTCAAAGTTGATGCATCACCCAAATTAACAGCTCAAATATAAATATGCCCGACAAGCGATTTGGTGCCCCGTAGTTTTATGAAGCCATTTATTCCAGACTACATACCTGCTATAGGTTCTGTTGATGACTTCATCAAAGTGCCTCCAATCTTAAAGCCTTAGAACATTCACATGATGTTCTATTCCTTCTTTTAGCAACTACATTTTGTTGAGGATGTAAGGACAAGAAGTCTCTTGAGTTGACATGTCCAAGTCTTTTGTGCTGAAGGTAGATATCTTGCTCTTCTCGGCCAACATGACAACATTTGTTGTATAGATAGACTTTATAGGTCCATCATAAGATAAGAGAGGAGAAAAACTCCCTTTTGCTAGTCGTGTGTGAACTAGCACCCGAGTCAATCCACCAAGGATCTTTTCCTTTGAAGCTTGTTGAAGAAAATATGGACATCATGAGAGAGTCCTCACTCATCTGAACTCTCCACCTCCTCCTCTTTGCTCATGTTGGCTTGGCTTTGATCTTGCTTCCTCTTGAAGCATTCCAAGGCATAATGCCCCATTTTGCTACAATAGTAGCACTTCACCTTCGATTTGTCCTTCTTGACTTTGGTGGTTGATGGAGATGCCTCTGAGGGTCCTTCTTGATCCTCATGCTTTGAAGACTTCTTGAATGTTGATCCTTTGCCTTTGCACTTGCCTTTGCCTTTGGTGAAGAGAGCTTGGTCATCTCCACCTTGGATGGAAAGTCTATCATTAGAGAAACTTAGAGCCCGACGAGGGCCTTTGAAAAAGATGTTTTTTTATTTTTTTCTTATTTTCATTGCCATGTGGACCAAATGAAACGTTAGCTTCGGGGTTCTACGTAACGTAGAATTTTCCAAATATAAATAAAATAAAAACTTTTTAAATATATTGTTGTTTCGTCAGGCAGCATGTGGAAATGCTATTGGTTGATGAGACATGCCCTTCCAGCTCATCACTGTCCAAAGAGACCCAAAAATATTAGAAATGAATATGACAGATGGTTGAGAAGAGAAAATCGATGTACCATTAATGTATATGCATTGTCAAACCATGGTTAACAGGGATAACCAGAGTTAATTTGTGGCGCCAAATAGATCAGTGTTTCAAATTTTGGCCAACACTTTTTCTCATATTCATGGCTTTTTGTCTACGCAAATTTTCAGATTCATAGTTCATTGTTTCAGATTTTTGCATGCAGATTACGAATGGCGCCATCAAGGAAGTCGTGCTCCTCAATTGACTCTATGCTTCTATTCAACAAGATAGATGATAATGGATTATGGGTGTCAAGAAAATATTCAAAAAACTCTTGGGTTTTGATGCATCCATCATCAAGAGGAGCATTTCAAAAAGGGAAAAGGTCAAAACTATCATTTCGATCTTATTGGAAGGCCAGAATTTTGGATTTCAGAACATCATCAAGAGGAAAATCTATTTCTGAAATTCTAGTCCAACATGTATATATGCATTCAGAGATAAATGTGCAAGGATTCAACCATCAGGATCACAAAAAAAAAAAACTGTGAGTGTTAATATTTTTGATACTTTGATTTTTGTCATTCATATCTAATAGTAAACTTGCCAATCTGATCATTTTTCTTTTGCAGATTTATATCCATCCAACATAAATGAATGGGAGCCGAGTGCATCTTTAGAAGGTGTGTTAGAATCCAGTTTGGTTTCTTTTTTTAATGAATTTGGTATTACTGATAGGTTGGACAATTTCAAATCTCTTTTTTCTCCTTTTCTTTTTATTCTACCTTCTATAATTGAGGGCCCTAGTGTGGAGGCATTTTCTGAGATATATCTCAGATCTAAGTCTCTGCTCAAGTCTCAGAATAAATGTTGATTTCACACGTGTGGATTGTCCACAACATGTACTTGTGATCTCCTAAGGTGTGTAGATGCACCAAGATCAAGACTAGATTGAGATTCAAGATTAATCTTAGATCCTATGGCAAAAACACACTACTACATGCATTCAGTCACTTCCAACTCTCACTCACACGTGTGGGAAGTATTCAAAAATTATTCTAAGTAAAAACAAGCTACTCTCCTCGGGTAGAGAGAGAAAAAAACCATCATGAACTCTCGGGTAGAGAGAGAAAGCTAGAAATTCAATGACACTCAAAATTCACACAATCACCAAATCAATTAGATCCAAAATGAGGAGTACAATGATACTAGTAGATCCACGAGCTACCACTATGCTTAACTATGATTGGACCACTCTTTGTCACCTCTTAATCCTATTGGACCATTGATCTATGCACCTCTTAATTCTATTGGACTATATTCAAGCACACCTCAAATTCCTATTGGACCACACAAGGTTCCACCTCTAAAATCCTATTGGACCTCTTAGAATTCATCAAACATAGGCATTACACTTGTCTACACTCTAATTGGCATGAGTTTAGCCTCTTACTCAATTTTGGCTCAATAGTGGCATTACAAGTGGAAATGCATAATTTGCCATCTATGCCAATTTTGTTCCTATCAACATCCTACACCTAGATACTTGATGTAAAAAACATAAGACCCCTATATCTAACATAGATAATCTTTTTCAATTCTTCACAATAAAGACATGATTCATTATCAGGACTTGGTGGCACTCGACAAGCATATCTACAAAGCTAAGCTCGATAGAATGTTTACCAAGTTACATAATGATTTCAAGTCTGTAGATGAGTGCCCAATTCATAATAAAAAATGTAGATTTGTTGATTTTCAGTCTGCTTTTGTTTTTTTCCTTTTGTTAAATATTTAAGACGATTCAGACTCTGTGCCCTCCACTTCTGAAGCAGCTTCTTCTAGTGGTACAAAGTCTGAAAAGTCAAAGATTATAGATATAGAAACTTTTTTTATTGATACGAGTGTTAATTTAGATGATTGTTCTGATTTTGATCCTATTCTAAATAGGTCTACCTTTATATGCCCTAGAACACCCACCACCCTTTCTCCTTCTGATAAATGTTTGATCACTTTGCCTACTTATTATATAGATAATAATTCCTTTTTGACAATATCGGATATATCGAATCTTTTTGACTTCACTGATGCTGAGACTCTTTGCATTTTGAGCAAAGAGCTTGATGAATTTTCGGATATTATTGATTTTGATGCTGATGATCTTCTCCCTGGTGTTGACGATGTACATAATGATAAATTTTATTCAGGGAAAGATTGCTTGAAAATAGTGGTGGAGGAAAATGCGCAACAAAGAAGATGATCTACCTTCTGAGGAGGAGTTTCTTAGAATCCAAAGTCAACTTGGTTTTCCACAGCCAACTGTCTATTCACCAACAATATTGACATCGAAAAGTGGACATAATATTGATGGAGAGACAGTAATCAGAGAAGACAAAGCCGAATGCGTAAGGTCACAACCGCATGTGAATGAAAGTAAAAAAACTTCTGAAGATGAAGATGATCCCATCAATGAGTCTGATGAGCAAAGTGATAACGACGAAGCGGCTGAGCAAAGCGAGGAAAATGAGTCAGATGAGCAAAGCGACAATGAAAGTCAAGTCTCAGATCCAGATACAGTTGCAGGCAACAAAAGTCCAATTCAAGATTTTGATCAAGTTACAACAACAGATGGTGAAAATCAGGATTCAGACGAAAGTCAAGATTCAGATCAAGATGTGAAGATAATTGAACATTCTTTCGAGTTTCACTTCGACCATCAAAGTCCGGAACTTGAACTACATCAATGCCTTAATCTGGTCAATGAACAACCAACTATGAATCATCAGATTGAGAATATTGCTATGCTCGAAGAAAGTTGATCAAGGCATTCAACAAACTTTTAGATTGAGGATTATATGACACCGATATTCTATGATTTGAAATTGAGTGGTTATTCTAAGGATCTGATCTACGAACCATGTCAAATTGATATGGGAGCTTTTGAGAATATTTTTATTTTTGACAACAATCTAATGGAGTATGAGGTATTCAACAAGGATATTGTCCGCAATGAATAGATTTCATTATTCCATATAAATCCAACTTGTATCAATACCTTGGATTATTGTTCAATACCTTATAGATCCATTTTACAAGATCTTTAAATGACTTCAGTTGGAGAACCTTACTCCTATGGATTCTCCAAAACTCAGAAGCCAAATTGTAATTCATGTGCATATGCAGAATGTATGGATGTGAATAATGATTGGGAACATTTTCTCAGTCAACCAACACTCTATAGGAAGCTGATTTTAAAATATGCCATCAATCTATATCAGTTTATTTGGAGAAGTTTACATTGCTCTGATGTGATCAATCTTCAATTGAGTAATGTCAACAATGATTGTTCGTCAATGGTTATTTGGAACAATTGAAACATCAAATCCTTGGTTCAACTATGGAATGTTTTTTCACTACTTGGGAATGATGCTTCAACGATTTATATGGGCAACTGCAAATTTTATATTTCGAGACGAGAGTCTATTTTTGAGGTCAATCAGGTCAAATATTTACAACCACCTATAAATGAGATATTGACCAGATTTGAAGAAATATATATTTGGGTCAACGGTATGCCCAGATATATGCTTCATCATATGACAGAGTGTCAATATTCATGCCGAGTACTTCACATAGAGCATTTATATATGAACAACAATTCATGACTACCATTATTTATGACAGAATTGTAATTTTCTTCATCAAATTGCCAAACATGGATTGGCAGTTACGACAGAAGAGTCGGATGTAAGACAAAACCAAGAATTCCAGGGAATTGGATAAGCATCTAAATTGGTGTGATGTCGAGGAAGCAGACAAAAGAGGATATTGCGGTGACACTGTTGAATTCACACGTGTGGATTGTCCACAACATGTACTTGTGATCTCCTAAGGTGTGTAGATGCACCAAGATCAAGACTAGATTGAGATTCAAGATCTATCTTTGATTCTATGGCAAAAACACACTACTACATGCATTCAATCACTTCCAACTCTCACTCACACGTGTGGGAAGTGTTCCAAAAGTATTCTAAGTAAAAACAAGCTACTCTCCTCAAGTAGAGAGATAAAAACCATCATGAGCTCTCAGGTAGAGAGAGAAAGCTAGAAATTCAATGACACTCAAAATCCACTCAATCTCAAAATCAATTCAGATTCAAATGAGGAGTACAATGATACTAGTAAATCCATGAGCTACCACTATGCTTAACTATGATTGGACCACACTTTGCCACCCCTTAATCCTATTGGACCATTGATCCATGCACCTCTAAATTCTATTGGACCATTTTCAAGCAAACCTCAAATTCTATTGGACCACTCATGGTTCCACCTCTAAATCCTATTGGACCTCTTAAACTTCATCAAACAAAAGCATTACACTTGTCTACACTCTGATTGGCACAAGTTTGGCCTCCTACTCTATTTTGGCTCAATAGTGGCATTACAAGTGAAAATGGATAATTTGCCATCTTTGCCAAATTTGACTCTATCAACATCCTACACCTAAATGCTTGACTATGAAATACTATGAGACCCCTATATCAAACATTTTGATTTACTTTACAATTCTCCACACGTGGGAACATCCTCCACACATGTGAGATTCACTTACAAACTTCTATCATAAAAAATACCAAGCTAGATTTTGGCCAATTTCTCATAACACTCTCTGTCCATGCCATATAGATTGGTTACCAATAAGCAATATGGTGCTTCATCAAACTCTTCTTCGACCATCGGTTTTTCCTCCATGGGAACAAGGATTACAGTCTGAAGCCAACAAAATAATTTCAATTCGACAGTTTTGGATCTGTAATGAGGCAATACGTTTTTGGATGACACATCCTCAATCATGACTACTTAACTAAGGCGATCAAGCTGATCGGACAAGAGTCTTCATTTTTTAGGACAAAAATGTTTAAGTAGGGGGAGTGTCATGTACTTTTAGTACATCAGTGCTTTGCAACGCATTAGAATATCCATTGTAAGCTTTGTAGGCCCAAAAGGAGCTATTAGCCTTAAGAACAAGGCGGTTCCCTCTTTAGGCCCTCCAAAGTAATTAATAAGGATAATAGTCCAACAAGGGCCCAATCTAGTTTAAATAATACATAACAAGAGCTAACTATCCCTCAAGATATTTAAATTAAGTAAGAGCATTGTCTATAACTAGGCAAGAGACATCATTTTGTGGATCTTTTGGCTCATTTGCAAGTGAGAGCTTCTAGCTTCCTTGTGAATGTGAGCCATAGGGATCTCCATTGCTAGGTCTCATGTGCCCTATCTACATGAATCCATGCTCATTTACATTGCTTTGTACTCTTCTTTTCATTGCTAATGTGATTCCATTGAGATCTCATTGTTTCTAGCTTTCTATGGATATGATATCATGATTGCTTTGTATTTCTCTTGCTCTTAGCTTTACTTCCATTGTAAATCTATTTGCTTAGATTTGGGACATGACATTTTAGTTGCTATATATGTAAATGAGCGATTGAAGAAGACAAGGATGTATGTAAAGGATGTGTAGATGCATGTAACGAGCTGATATGGATCAAACAAATGTTGGAAGGATTTGGTGAAACTATTTCTAAACCTTATGTCTTACTAATGGATAACACTTCAGCAATCTATCTTAGGAAAGATCCTATGTTTCATTCGAAAACAAAACATACAGCTATCAAGTATCATGTTATTCAGGACTTAGTCGAAAAGAAGATACTGAAGACAGCCTTCATACCTACAGAGGAAATGACAGCTGATATCTTTACAAATCCACTCAGTAAAGTTTTGTTTGAGAAGCAGCGAAGAAGATTGGGATTAATCCAACTGACCACTTTGAGAGGGAGCTGTAGAACACCTCAACAGACAAATCTTGGTTCTACCAACAAAGTGCATAGTCTAATTGACAAAGGCTAAGAAACTTGAACTCGAATTTGAAACTGAACTCGAACTCGAACTCGAAACTAAACTGAACTCGAATTTGAAACTGAACTCAAACTCGAACTCGAAAGATAAATTGTCTGACCAGATAAATTGTCTGGAAACAGAAAGTCATTGTATATCAACCGTCTTAACGGTTAGATTGACTGTTACAAAAGGAAGAAGGCCAAAAGACCTATCCTGTGACAATATAAATATATGTACACTTACACTTACATGTATACTTACTCATTGCAATAAGGCAGCAAGAGATGTATACAGAAATTATAAAAATTCGATTGATCAAAGTTTCTCAACAGATGATTTTTCTCAGTTGTTTAAATTATATAATATTGTCTATCACACTCACACATATATCTCCTAAATTCGCATGCCATATTCAATCAAAGTAGAAACTGCTCTATTAGTACATAGACTAGAATCTGACACGATTGAAAACACTAATATTAGTTTGATTTATTCAAACTTTCATTGTGTTCTCTGAAGGAGAATTCCTAGTATTTCTCCTACATATGTGCGTAATTGTATTGTGGTCTAATTGTTGTTTTACAACATTATTATATGGATTCGCTACTGTTCTACATCTTTGCATTCTTGTTGAATGAAATTAACTCTCACTTGTCTTATGCAAACATCATCATAAAGATAAATGTATGGCTGTCTCTGATGCCTAAATTATTTCTACATTCTCTTCATATCAGATTATCAGCTTTAGAGGATTGCATGGCTGTCTCAGACGCCTAATCATTTCTGCAATCTCTCTTTCATGGCAGTCTAAGACTCCTACACTAATAATCTTATTCAACACAACAGAACAACTCGTAATCTGCATTCTCTAAGTAATCCATGATCCTGTTAATAAGAATCTTGTTTTATTAGTTGGCATCAACAGATTGGTATCAGAGCTGATAATTTCCATTTCACAAACCAACACAAAGCTTCTTGAGCAGAAGTGCAATCTCCTACCTCTCTTAAAAGTTCATTAGCAACATTCATTTTTATACAATGTAGTGCAATATTGCACCTCTTCTTTTATTTGGTCTTCTCTTGAGGATGAATAGGTTCATCCTCCTCTCCATTCACAATATCCATTAGATCTTGCATGATCATGATGAATCCCATTCTAACTTTCCATATGGAATAGTTAGTTTCGTTAAGCCTCTCATTAGTGTCCAAAAGGAATGCATTTAAAGATTCCATCTCTTCTCCTAATCAAGAACTTGACACAAATAAGTTAGAATAAAGTAGAATCACTACGCTACTGTACTGTGGGTCCTATCAGTCGATAAGGATCAGTTGGCCTTGCCACGAGGCAAATCGACGGGACACGCGTCCCGCCAACGGCAACTTGGGTCATGCATGGGTTGCCTGAGTGAACAACTATATGTACAGTGTAATTTCATTTTGAGAAATACAGTTGCTATGTGAGCTTGCTGTGGAGAGTGTTTTCTTTCTGTGTTATTGTGTAGCATGATCTGTGTTCCTGTTCGAAGCAAATTCTAAGTTGGTATCAGAGCCGTATAGGGAGTATGCATTATCAATAGCCACAAATACTTTTGACATTTTGAAAACCAGTAGACAATGATGGAGGTCCATCACAATTAAGATAGCTATCCTTTGCAATAGTCTACTTCGCAAAAAAACACATGGAGCAGGTCCATCATAATTTCAAAGGCAACCATTTGTGATAATCTTCAAAAGTCATAGCACATGGAGCAGGTCCATCGCAATTCTGATGGTATTCATCAGCGCACTACTACCATGCTTCAATCCTCAAGGAGCCACAATAGGAGGTGCAGACTTCTGTCCACTAGAAAGTGCTGGCCAGCGGCCCATCATTCCTTACAAAATGGTACCAATCATGCATGAACGTTGCAACACAATATTCTGGTGACTGTTCGCTGTTAGAAACAAGACCATATGTGAAGAGGTGAATAACATACTTGTGGTATTGTTCACTATTGCTTTTGAGACAACACCCACACGTATTCACTTCCAATCGTGTATTACGGAAGCAAGAATGTAGTATCGATCTATGATAATCAAAGTATTTCATTCCCTTTCCAGCATAACAAGTTAAAGGTTTGGGGATTTTGTAATTATACAATAGGACCTTTTTCACTAAAACATGGGCCTTTTTTTTGTTTAGTATAGGGCCTCTGGTTGTAGCATTTTTATAACATGCTTAATTATCTTATAATATAACATTAAGCCATAAGGTGTGTTTTCTATGAGGCATTAGGTTCATATTTTATGGTTATAAATAGCATGGGTTAATATCATAGGTTATAAGAAAGTAGATTTATCACAAAAATCAAAACACATGTTTGGGGCTTATGGTTATCAAAGAAATCTAAGTACTCTAATTATGCCACATTCTAATGGCTCTATGTTTTTTCAGTTTTAGTATTAATTATAGGTTACCATGTTTCTATATGTTTGAATGGTTAAGTTTTGCTATAAGTTTCTTTTATGTATTTATGCAATAAATTCTCGTTGTTTGTGTCACGACATTTATGTCATGCGCCACAACTTGGATGTGGATGGGAATATATGTGCTTATTTTATTATCTCACTTTAATGTGGTAAACAAATGTTATAATTTAGAATATATAAACTTACATGTCTACAACATATGTTTTGAACATACAAACTCATAAGTCAATATGTTTATAGCATATGCTTAAAAAGTGGCCTGATTAGATGGCCAAAATAGTTCTAAATCCTTAGGTGCTAAACATACCTTAGTGTATGTCAATGTCTTACATTATAACGGCCATAACCATAATATATGCTTTTAAAATATGTATACATATGTTTAAATGTGTTCAAACATGTGTTCATGATATTAAACCTTTGTATTAACTTAAAGTAAATGTGTTCGAGTTATATGCATCAATATAAATGTAATCAATCAACACTTTGCAAAATATTTATTCAAGTTTAGTACTACAACAAACAATATAACCATATGGAAATCATCATTGGTACACAAACTTTCCCATTCCGAAACAGTAAACCACCTCGGATAGATAACTGTTCCGCTATTCCACCATCTTCCAGATGGGACCAAAATGAGAATCCGATTCACACCCTCCCTCTTAGTGAAAGATATAGATCAGTGGAAATCTGGGTGAATGAAAGTTCATTTAATTCACCAATCCGACTAAGTGCATCCGCAACTTGGTTAGAGCTACCCTTGACATATCAAATCTCATGATCAAATTCCTGCACAAGCTCCGACCAACGAGCTTTACGACCCCTCAGATCATTCTAATTACAAAAGTACTTGATATACAAATCTCTAGATTTTCTATATGCTTCTAATCGTTGTGCACGCTCTAAACGTTTATGTTCAATAGTTGCTTGAGAGTATGTTCTTGGCATGCGTTACATGAGAAAGATTCGTAGACGTAATACACTTGAAAATATTGCAAAAGATGAAATTCATCTCTCCGGCAACGGCTCCAAATTATGTGGTGGCCTAGTCGTTATAGATTTCCACAAAATCAATGAATTAAGTAGTATAAAAGGGTTGATTGTTCTCCAAGAGAGAGAATAATCTCATCTTTTGTATGATAAAGTTATATATGATGGTAAACGGATTGGGGTGTGTAATATTCACAGTGAATACTATAGCGATATGTTTGGTTATCCAAAGATATTTGGGTAAATTGGCATCCAGGAATACCGATGATGAATCGATTTGGTCAAGGTCTGTGATTATAAAGATTACTTTATTCGGGTATCAGTTAAGCAATCAGATCAGACAACAACTAGCAAATAGATTCATCAAACGAAATCGCATTGGCTAAAGAATTCTCTTAATGAAACATAGCAAATTAGTTCTTATCGTAGGAAGCAAATAGAATAGAGCATCAAACAAGTTCATTATCTGAACACATAGCTCATTCATGAAAATCTGTATTAGAGTGGCTGAAATTCAGTAAACATGAGAAATATTTGTGACGCATATAGAGCAGTATCACAAACAGTTACAAATCATACAGAGTGTATTCGCTCAAATGATAAGAAGTAATGCTATAAAAGATGACAGAGAAAAAGTATGCTCAAGTTATAGAAACTTGCTCTTCTCTCTCTATTGATACTCAGATATGTGCAAATGCATAAGTACAATGGCACGAAGTGTCGACCTTATAGGAACGATCACCGGCCTCAATGTCGTTTACCAACCGTCAAAATGTCAGTTGAGATCCGCTACGACGTCTCTATAGAACGTCGCAAATTCTAACCTAAATGTGAATCTACAAAGTGCAAATAGGCCTTTACATGAATTTAGGCACTATAGCACATGTACATGTATTAAAATTGAAATTTTTTACAATATATAACAATAACTTGGATAATGTGGGACCATGAACTCCACATATATTTGTCCTCAACTGTGCAACGACTCGCAAACAATTTATTTACATTCTTCTCTATCGCTTTCTGCTGGCTGGCTTGCTATGAAAAATAGCCTTAGCTCGAGCTTCGTTTAATTCATTAACTTGCTCTAAGATCATTCCTTTTGTATCAACTAAATAATTATTCTTCTGATTATAATCTTCCTGGAATGACAAATTTGGATATCCCCCCATTCCTTGATTTCCCAATGGTGTGAGAGGGTTATTGATCAATGTCTTGTTTACAAGATGCATGTACCAACTATCCTCAGTAGAAGAAGGGACAATTAGTGAGAGGGCAACATATGTATATTCTGGGAATTTTTTTTTAACGTACAATTGTTGAATAGATAAAAGGACATAAGAAAAAAAGAGAAACAATATTTACATAATTGTAAGTGTGGTATGGTTTGGTTATTGGATTACTGGAGCAAAGTATATTATTTGTTTTGACTTCCTCCAAATAATGAGAATAGTTAGCTTCCCAATCTGTGTAGATTTCCCACAGATCAGGGAATAATAGCTAATGGAAAACTCGAGAAAGAACTGGTCTAAGGCTAGAGACAATTTCTTTAACATCAAATATGTTAATTGAATCTACTTATTCAAATCTTATCCAGAGCTGAAAAAATATTGTTTTCAAATGTCTTTAGGTATTCTAAAATATATATATACAAGGATCCTGTGACAACATGGATATAGTAGTTTGCACATTGAACTTATTCTGAACAATGGCAAGAGCAAGGATTCCTTTTTGGTGCACTATTAGTTTGGCCCAAAAGAATTTAAGTTAGAAAAAGTCCAAGGGCTTTCCCATTGTTCATTTGTATAACCAAAAAGTTTAGGTAAAAAAAGATAATCCATTCTCCACTGGAGTTTTGGACTACAGAAAGGTGGAAGAAAAAATGTTAGTTCTTGCTGGAATGTTTGAAATTCTGTCTTTAGTACTGAATACACTACCTTGTTCTTCTTTGCGATAGCTCCACTGTGCGACGCCTCAACTTGTTGTGGAATAATGTTTAGCATTGTTGGTTGGTCTGCAACAGCTGTGACATTGACTGTTTTTATCTTCGTAGCGTTCTCGAGTTTAGTCTGCGTCTCCTAATCTTTCTGGATTTGCTTGTAGATGATGTCTGTCTGGATGCCCTGCTCTGATATAGCCTTGGCTGGCTCATCTGTCTGCATAGACTGGTCCTGGCACTGAGCTGGTTCTTCCTCCTTAAAAGTCTAGATTTGGCTCGATTGGAATTTAGCCTCTTCCAGCTCTTCTTTTAATTTTTGATATGCAACCATCTGAGATTGGACAAATTTTCAAATACTGATGTTCAAATGATATAGAAAACAACCAATGAATTTGTGGATGCAGTTCAGAGTGCATGGGGTGTTGATCATATAACACATTATATGGTAAGATTTTGATTTTACACTACCATAGACAAATATGTGCAATTTAATTAGATACTTTTGGTACTGCTTTAGATTGTGTTTTTATGACATGCATTTCATATTACGACATCATTCGACATTCTTTGCAAGAAATAGTGGAAGTCTTAGCATATGGTCATCGCAAGGAATGGAAAAATCTCATTGGCAAGCAAGAGCGGCATTTCATAAAAGTACACAACATGGCGGGACTAGCACAAAAACCAGCTATATACTGCAACTTTTCCAATGGTTTTACAGAAGAATCCAAATTCGTCATAATACAAAATCGACGGATTATAAAAAATTTCAAAAAGCATGCAAATTTATACAAGCCAGTAGGCTATAGACACACAATAAAATTTTGTATATTAAATAAAAATATTTACAAAGTACAATTCAACAGTATATAATCTGCTTCCGATATTCTTTCCAATGAAAGTTGCAACTTAGAATCATGCAACAATTTTCTTCTTTCATATGGATCTAATAGCTCATAGTTTTCATGCTTACTAAGATCAACGTAAGCAGCATACACTACAAAATGAGATGATCTGAACATGGAATTTACTGGTCCATATCCTAAAATTTTAACCGCAATAGTTTTCTTTACAAAAATTATTTTATGCACCTTCTTAAAATTATGTCCTCCAAGAAAATGAGACAGTGCCTTGATTGCCATAATCATAGTTTCACCATGTTGATGAAACTTTGAATGGGCAACACTTATCTCATTATTCTTGAAGGACTTCAAATAGTGCCCCAGTGCATGATCTCTTGAAAATTCTCCAGCATAAGATCTCTGCCCTCCTCGACGAATTGCGAATGCTTTAGTGTATACACTCACTTTCTGAATCCGCATCTTCATTTCCTCAAACCATCTGGATTGTTCTTCTTTCCTTTCAGCTTCCAACTTAAGCCTTTGTTCTTGTTGCTCGTACTTTAAAACATATTCCATAGTTTCCCTTAATTGGAACCCAGGCTGGAGAGAAGTATTTTGTAGATAATTTTCTATAATGCTCCAATATTGAGGGTGTAAGCCATATATATAGCATTGTACAAGATATACTTCTCCGTAATCGAATACTGGGACCATTTGTTGGAATTCTCTATTGTACTCAGCAACTATAGTTGTTTGGTCCAAAGAACAACATTGGATGAAGTCAGATCGATTGAAGAAATGTCTACAAACTCTTTTGAAAGTTAACCAGTTCTCAAGAAGGAAGTCGTGAACGATGTTCATCATGACTGAACACGTCCTTGGAAACTTGATGAAGCAAAGAAAACTATATCACTATCACCAATACCTCCACTATAGTAGAAGTTATAATCCAAATCTTCTAGCCAATTGTCTATATTAATGGAGTGGATGCTTCCATCAAAGGTAGGACTAACGTATTCATACAGTCGTTGGTTGTAATAATAAGGTTTCCGTTGAGTGGTGACTTTCCACCATTCATTGATATGGTTTGTAGATAAGTGCTCCAGAGCAAGTGCACGATCCATCATATTGCGCAACTCCATAAAACTAGCGGCATAAATGGATTTGGAAAGAGTTGGTTGAAGCACATTCTTTATAGGCATTTGAAGGAAACCCACATAGTAGTTCAAACATTTTCTATACTCAAATTTTGTCTTCTGAATCAATGCCAAGAATTGCTGATTAAATTGTTGTTCAAAACCAGTTTGTTTGAGAGATTCAAATGATTTCTCATAAAACCTAGTAATAGTATCAATGAAAGCAATTTTGAATTGACTCCAAAGCTCTGTGCTCAAGTGTGCTCTTCTCCACTCACTTAAAGATTCTGAGTCCTCGAAGAATAAAGTGGCTGTGAATGGAAAGTGTAACAAGTTAAAATGAAGTAACATTTGTGTTCAATCTATTACCACGAACAATTTTGCTTTTTACAGCGTTTGAATCCGATCTAAAACGGAGATGATATGAAGATTTGAAAATTTCTAATGGAAACACAAAAAAAATTGACTCAAGAAAAGGAGTCTTAAAATGAAATTTTGAAAAGTAATAATGACACAATTTTAATAACTTAGCAGTGTCAAGCTCATCTTTCAGATCACTTTTTGTTTTTATAGCACTGGAATCTGAGCTCAAACAAGGAAGTTACGGAAATTAAAATAAAAACTGGTAAAATGGATTATATACAACTTAGAAGGGGGGTATTAAAAAAAAAATTACAAATTGAAATGGATAACACTTTGAAATCCATGAAACATTGGAGTGCTCGATGAAAAATACCTGAAACCGTGAAAAAAAAATCCAAAAATTGTCGGCAAAATTTTTTTATAAGCTGCTCTTGTGGTGCATTTGAGTGCTCGTCAAAAAAAAAATTGTGACAACCCTAAATTTTTTTGAAAAATTGTATGCAAAAAGACGGGATTGCAACCGACGCAATTTAGAGAGAGAAAATCTCAACCAACCCATTTAGAGAGAGAGGAGGTATCCGACGTGAAGTAGAGAGAAGAGGTAGCTGATGCTTAGAGAGAGAGAGGAGGTAGCTGATGCTTAGAGAGAGAGAGAGAGGAGATAGCCGACGTGAAGGTAGAGAGAGAAGAGGTAGCCTATGCTTAGAGAGAGAGGGGAGGTAGCCGACGCTTAGAGAGAGAGAGGGATAGCCGACGCTTAGAGAGAGAGAGGAGGTAGCCGATGCTTAGAGAGAGAGGGGAGGTAGCCGACGCTTAGAGAGAGAGAGGGGGTAGCTGACGCTTAGAGAGAAAATCTCAACCGACGCTAAGTGAATCTCAACTGACGCAACTACGTTGGATTGTTAGCAGAAAGAAGAGATGACAGCAAGCAGCAATGGTGGTTGGATCAACAATGGGAGCAGCTCTCAATCCTACAAGGGTGGATTTAGTCACGGCGCTGGGTGAAACCACGGGCAGCTATGCTTTTCATCGGCTTCTGGCCAGAATGAAGCGTAGTCCTGAAGGTCAAAGGGTTCTTCATGAGCAATCAAGAGTGACATCTGCTTCTGTTGCACATGCTTGGGATTTGCCTAATGGTACTTTTGATGCAGCCTATGCTAATTTATGGGTACCAAGAAATTTTCTCCAGATGATCGTCCACCAGTTCTATTCATGGAAACAGACAAATTAGCTTATGATGCCACCTAAGCTAGAGAAGTTCATGATTTTTGGCATGTCCTATTGAATCTTCCAACTAATGTAATGGGAGAGCTGGCTCTGACAATTGTCGAGTTTCAGCAGACAGCCTTGCCAATGTGCTTTCTCTCAATAGCTGGTGCTTTATTTTATGCTGGTAGGTGCGAGAGAAAGCATTTGGGACAAATTGAGATAACTGGATCGCGATCTCCGCCTGAGAGAGAGAGAGAGAGAGAGAGAGAGAGAGAGAGAGTTAGGTTTGGTTAGGTCATGTAGGTTTGGGCTGTATGTAGGTAGGGTTACGTTTGGTTTTTTTTTTAATAAAACTTCAAAATGAAAAATGTGAAAAAAAATTACAACGAAACCTAAACTTCAAATATGAAAATTTGAAGTGCTTCTCTCTCACTTGTGAAAACATTTTCCAAGATTCTAGCTAATCTGACCCATCTCTAGTAGTTTGATCATAACTTCCTCAATATTGAAAACAAACTCGATACCTCTAAAAAGCTAACAACAAGCTTTATCAGGCTGTATATCAGATCAATGATTGCAGGTGATTTGATAGGTCAGATTAACAACAGAACAGGACTAAAAATTTTGAAAAAATAAAACTAACAAAACTAGAGCTAGAAATCAAGAATTGTCACAACTTTTTTTATACTAATTCAAATGGCCTGCCATATGGATCAGATCAAAGCTAAGACAATACTCTAAAATCTTATAGAAAGAAACTAGAAATAAAAACTCAGATCAAATCTGAAAAATTCAAATTAAGTGAAAGCAAAATTTTAGTCACCTATTTTGATAGCCTTTGGGAAAAGTGCAATAACTTTTGCATCTCTTATCTAAATGCCTTGAAAATTGGTACAAATTAAAGCTAAAACAAAGCTCTACAAAGCTATTGAATCAAATTAGAATAAAAAGGAAATTAAATGTCAAAAATTTGTCTGAACAAAACTGAAATCTCAAAGTAAAAAAAATTAGCAAAAAGAAAGCTACAAAAACAATAAACTCATCAAATCTAATGGAATTTGTTGAATTTCACACGTGTGGATTGTCCACAACATGACTTGTGATCTCCTAAGGTGTGTAGATGCACCAAGATTAAGATTAGATTAAGATTCAAGATCAATCTTAGATCCTATGTCAAAAACACACTACTACATCCATTCAAACACTTCCAACTCTCACTCACACGTGTGGGAAGTATTCAAAAAATAATCTAAGTAAAAACAAGCTGCTCTCCTCGAGTTGAGAGAGAAAAAGCATCATGAGCTCTCGGGTAGAGAGAGAAAGCTAGAAATCCAATAACTCACAAAATCAATTAGATCCAAAATGAGGAGTACAATAATACTAGTAGATCCACGAGCTACCACTATGCTTACTATGATTGGACCACACTTTGTCACCTCTTAATCCTATTGGACCATTGATCCATGCACCTCTTAATTTTATTGGACTATATTCAAGCAAACCTCGAATTCTATTGGACTACTCATGGTTCCACCTCTAAATCCTATTGGACCTCTTAAACTTCATCAAACAAAAGCATTACACTTGTCTACACTCTAATTGGCACAAGTTTGGCCTCCTACTCTATTTTGGCTCAATAATGGCATTACAAGTGGAAATGGATAATTTGCCATCTATGCCAAATTTGACCCTATCAACATCCTACACCTAAATGCTTGACTATTAAATTCTATGAGACCCCTATATCAAACATTTTTATTTACTTTACAATTCTTCACACATGGGAACATCCTCCACACATGTGAGATTCACTTACAAACTTCTATCATAAAAAAATACCAAGCTAGATTTTTGCCAATTTCTCACGCTCCTCAAAAAATAGCTTGGAAAGGTACTAGATCACTTGAGAAGTTTGTAAATATTTTTGAGTGGATCCTTTGGTATGCATAAAAAGTGAAGATCAGCCAAGGGATCCATCATAGCAGCACCCTCACCATATCCATGATAAGATCTCTTTGGTAGAGATCTCTTGCCAATGCCTTTGAAGAGTGCTCCACCAATATGCCACTATGATCATGGGCTTCCTCCATGCTTGATGATGATCTTTGCTTTGAAAGTTCCACTTGCATGATGGATGCACCATAAATAGAGAAATCTGAGGCTTTCAAGCCTCATAAGGATCATGGAGATCAAGATCATAAGATGTGAAACAATGATGATTATCAAGATTATGCTTTCTAGCTTGACTAGTCCACATACAATGAACTATATTTATGATGGATCTAGTCTTGATATCAAAGACTATCTTGATCTTTTTTAGGCTAGTTACTCTCTCAAGGATGTAAGTGTCCACTTTGGATGCGATCTTTGCCTTGAAAGTTCCACTTGCATGATGGATGCACCATAAATAGAAAAATATGAGGCTTCCAAGCCTCATAAGGATCATGGAGATCAAGATCATAAGATGTGAAATAATGATGATTATCAAGATTATGCTTTCTAGCTTGACTAGTCCACATACAATGAACTATATCCATGATGGATCTAATCTTGATATCAAAGACTATCTTGATCTTTTTTAGGCTAGTCACTCTCTCAAGGATGTAAGTGTCCACTTTGGATGCTTCACTTAATCTCAAGAGGAGTTTACAATTTGTCTCAAAACATGTGAAAACATGATTTTCAAAAAAGTGAGTACCAAGCTCAACCTTGTTCTTACTAGAACCAAGAGCATACTTTTGACAATACAATATATTGCTTTCAAAAAGTATTGGAAACACATCTAAGTCAATAATGACAAGAAACATGTCCATACCATAAGCATCATACAAAACTAGTATAGCTTTTCTTGAACTTTGAGATCCAACAAATTCAATGAAGCAAGATAGCATTTCAAGCAAAGGAAGAGAAACATATATGAATGTGTTGTAGTAGATACAACATGAAAGATGCCCCTCTTTGCCATGTAAGGTGAGCCATAAAGACTCGGCCATGCATCTTGAAGATCTTCTTGAATCATATGAAGAAGAAACTCCTCCTCACACATTGACCCCATCATAACTTGAATACCTTCAAAAAGGATAACTTGTGATGTTTCTTGAGAAGCCTTGATCTCAGCCACTTCCAAGAATCTTCATGCAATATGACATCTCTATTCACCATCACATTTGAAATAGAGAGTGTAAAGACACTAAAGGCCTCCTTGATGGATGAGTATCCAATCATGATCCATGAGCTTGGATTATCCTTCCTTCTTGTTTCCAAGGGAATATGTGCAAAGCAAGCACTACCAAGTTCACTAAGGTGATCAACCTCAGGCTTCATCTTGAATAAAACTTCATATGGTGCTATTCCTTCAAGAGCTCCAATACTCCTCAAAGCTTTGATCTTCAATGAGAATTTCTTCTCAACATATGCTTTGAATAATAAGGAATAATCATACACCATAATACTTGAAGAGAGAAGATATGTGCATCTTGTGTAATCCTCCTCCTTTGAAATATTGGAAATATAAGAAACATCAAGAGAGTTTGCACTCTCACTTGGATCCAATTTGTAGATGCCTTCAAATCTTGATCCATATGCAAGGATCTCACCATCCTTCTTAATCACACAATTGTCAATATTGAAATTGACATCAAAGCCACTATCAAGAAGTTGGCCAACACTTAAGATGTTCTTTGTAAGCTTTGGGACAAAAAGAACATTGTTGAGAAAGAGATCTTTAGAAGATGCAAGATTCAAGGGAATAATCCCTACTCCTTCAATATTGCACTCATGCTTACTTGCAAAGTATATGGTCTTCTTGACTCCATCATAAGACATAATAGATGAAAAAAAGTTCTTGGAGCCACACATATGTGAAGATGCTCCACTATCAATATACCATGAGTCATCCTTGTTGAAGGTGGAAGAGGAGAAGCTTGATGCCATAAGAGAGCCTTCTCCATCACTTGCAATATAGTCTTCTTTCTCATTGGTGATGTTGGCTTGATTGAGTTGATTCTTCTTCTTAAAGCAATTGGTGGCATAATGGCCTTTCTTGCCACAATAAAAGCACTTGATCATCTTCTTCTTGAGATTTGAATTAGAAGCATGAGAGGTATCCTCCTCCTCTCCATCTTGGTCTTTAGCTTTGTCATTAGAGAAGTGATGGTGTTGTTTTTTACTCCTCTCTTTGTGCTTGGCAAATAGAACTTTGTCATCATCATGATTGAGTGATAGCTTGTCCATCCTCAATAGTTTGTACTCTTGTCTTGATTCTTCAGAAATAAGCACACTTTGAAGGGCCTCCAAACTTGGTAGCTCCTCCTTAATAGCATAGGATTGGACAAGGTTGTCATATTCATCTCTCAAGCCATTGAGAATGACTTGGACTAGCTCACTTTGATTGATTGAGTCACCAATACATGCAAGCTCCCTATGAATATCCTTGACTCTCAAAACATAATTAGATGCACTCTCATCACTCTTTTGACTACTTTGGAATATTTGATTTCTAAGAGTGAGGAGCCTAGAGGTGTTCTTAGCCTCATAGATGGACTTGAGACAATCCCAAGCTTCCTTGGATGTAGAACAATCACCAATCCCCCTCAATATCTCATTAGAGACATTCATCTTAATGTAGTGGAGAGCCATCCTAGCTCTCTTCTTGTATTTTTGTACTTCTTGAAGGACTTGAGGCTCCTCCTCAATCCCAAGTACAATGTCCATCACATCTTGGAGTATCAAGATGGACTCCATCCTCAACTTCCATATTGAATAATTGGAAGTAAACAATCTCTCACTTGGTTGCAACAAGTATGAACTCATTGAAGTCACATGTGGCACATGACTAAAAAACTAGATTTTGGTCTTTTTAGCCACTAGAACTTGATTTAAACTATATGTACAAGCTATATGATTGTACTACATGAAAAGTACATTTATTTCACACGTGGGAACAGGCTCCACACATGTGTAATCATCCTATATACATAGATTTGACCTTGACCAACCATAATTTTTGCATTTTCACACCATCTAGAGAGAGGAGAGAGTCTCAATTAAAAATAATAGGGATTGTGTTGGTAAAGTAGAACCTAAGTGGCATTCCACTTTTGAAAGGCTTGAAATGAATACTATCTCATCATATTTGGTTTAGCAAAGGAAACTTACATTCCCCCAACCAAGGAATACCATCACCATGTAACTTCAACAAAATTACCTTGTTGCCATATTGACTTATGAGATTGGACCGTTGATACCTTGTCCATTTACATCAATACAAAGAGGATACATTTATAGGCACAATAACTATCCAATAAATTGGGTCTATGCAAGAAGATTAGAGACACAGATTGAAGTACAAATTCATATTTTCTGGGGATGCATCCTTTCCAATTCATGGATTTCAAGCTGGATCCACAAAATTGTTCAGAACCAAGTACATTGTGAAAAAATCGACAATAAAATTTTTTGCAAACTTAAATTACAGATATATGGCTAAAAATTATGTATCACATTTATGTATAATGTCTACCTACAATGCTTCTAAAATAAAATAGACATTAGATTGCTAATGAATACATACATTCCAAAGTTCACCCATTGCTTGTAGAAAGCTGAAGCCTGCAACCAGATTACTGTTCACAAAATCACAAGTGCACATGACATGGACCCAATTTGAACTTCACAAATTAGATAGTAGATTCCATGTTCCAACTTCCACTCAACATTGTAATTTATGATCTATCCATGATCCATCATCAAAAATCCATCACACAATACAAAACATTTGAATACTAAACAAACCAATGAAAAGCAAAATCAAAGAACCACTGATGATTAGCAAAATCAAAGAATAGTTCAAAGCAAAGAACCATTTTGTTTTTTCCTTCTGGGTCCGATTCTTTCCGCTTTGGATCAGACCTGAACATTTCATTGACAAGTTACGATACATCTACCAACAATCATGATTCATGGAGACACTACTTGGGCAAATGTTCAAAATGCCCACATTAAGGTTTATAGAAGAGTTAGCAAGGTGGTGTTTGGGATGTAGATCGTTTGCAAATTTGCAAGTGTATAGCATCTCATAATAATCAATCATACAATTGACAGAAGAGAGAGGGTGGGGGGTCCAAATGACTTTGAGATCTCCTCTGGCAGCACAGATTATATATATTGCAATTTTTATGCAATCAGAGCTAAGCAATTAAAATGGCTGAAACAGATCTACTACCTTGTTCACTCCTATAAGCAACCAAACTATAAAACACCTTCTACAAGAGAGTCAAAGCTGCTGTCCACAGGGATTTTCAGTGATTAGGAAGTTCTGCATGTAGTGCAGCAACTTGTTTTGAAAATTGCAGATATATGAAGTTTATTGCATGTTTTCAACAAGTCCTGTGTTCCAAATTCGGCTAACGAGATTTAGGTTTATAATTGCAATACTGGCTGCTTTCTGAATGTACACCTCAGGCAAGGGATTGTAAAATCGATTGTCTACAAAGCCTTGGGCCTGCTGAATATTCTCTTTCTTAGGTAAAGCAACTCACCACATATGTAAACTAGCAATAGTTTTGAAGACAAGTATGACTAACAAATAAGTCTTAATAGGCACAGGTTTTGTTCTGGGAAAGTTTGTATATTTTGTCTGCAACAATGCTGCTACAGTATGGTCACAATAAATTTCGATTCAAAAGATTCCAAAACGCTGTTTCTAGCAGCTACACTTCATAATATTATATCTACCAAAAACTTTAGAACTATAGAGTACAAGTATCAGGCCATCCTTCAATCTCAGCATTCCCTTGTCATTCCACATTTTAAACTTTCCAGTCCCAAACTGTTCATTTGTCGCCAAGGGAAAATATGATTGCTTCTTTTTTTCGAGTGCATAAATGTCAATTACTAACCTGCTTCAATGAGTAGCAAGCCCTGTCATTTTCTTATGAAGTGTTTATCCCTCATTTATTCGAAATTTATTGTTGATGTCAGATGTCTGGCTCCTACTTGCAACTTCGAAAATTGGGTGTGCATGCTCATAGTTGCTGGTACCTTAAACTGCTTGCAGAATCAGAAAAAAGCTCGATGCTTTTGTTGTTGTCTGATTTGGACTTAACACCACAGAGCATTTGAACTACATCGCGCATTGTTGGTCGCTCAGTTGGTAAATTATTGGAGCAGAGTAAAGCAACTCTCAGCAAAAGCATCACTTCCCGCAAAGGAACATGATCTACTGGAATTTTTGGATCTAACACGTCAAAAACGCCATCTTTAGTTTGAACTTTAATTCGTACCCACTGGACAATGTCTACACCATCCCCATATTCCGGCTCTATTGGTCTTCGACCAGTTACGAGCTCGAGAAGGACGACACCGAAGCTGTAAATATCACTCTTTTCATTGACCTTAAGTGTATAAGCATACTCTGCACAAAGAAAATCGATTTAATTTTGATCTTCTGCGAAAGAATCGCAGTAAAAATGCCTCCAATTTTGTGCTGAAAATTGTTTGAAGGATATAGGATACTTTGCATATGGTATTGACGCACATTATTAGCACAGACGAAAGTTTGATAGCAAGCATTCACATTCAGAGAGAAGTTCAGAAGAAAACGAGGAAGAATAAATTTTGAAGAAGTCCCTCTAAGCACCAGTAAGAAGATTTGATTCACCTGGGGCTATATAGCCGTAAGAACCCGCAATTGAAGACATCGATTGTGATTTTCCGGAGTTTTGGAAAAACTTGGCCAGCCCAAAGTCTGCAACATGAGCCCTAAAATCGGAATCTAGGAGAATGTTGTTTGATTTCACATCACGGTGGACAATGCGTGGTGAACAATCGTGATGCAAATAGCTAAGTCCAATTGCTGCCTGCACCGCGGTGTTATACCTGCTTTTCCAATCAAGTAGAGAACCTTGCTTACCATGTAGAAGCTCTCCAAGGCTGCCTTTAGGCATGTATTCATAAAGCAGTAAATTTGTGTCTTGGTTTGAGCAGCATCCCAACAGCTTCACAATATTGCGATGCCGAATTTTACCTAAGGTCTGAATCTCAGCAGAGAATCCATGATCATTTGACACTCCTTTCCTTCCCTGAGAAGACAGCCTTTTTACAGCCACAATCTCTCCACTAGGCATAACCCCTTTGTAAATGATTCCAGATCCACCCCTTCCAATGATGTTCTCCTCAGTTAGGCAGTCTAGGACATGATCGGCATTAAAATCAAGCTTCTGAAAAGCAGTTAGTTTCCATGGCTTTATTGTGTTTTTCCTTTGAAAGAGCCCACAAATGCATGGTTGGTAATTCTTGAAGAAACAACAGATGCCAACAACAAGGATCAAAAGAGCAGCTGAGAAAAGGCCACCCACAAGCCAAATTAGAAAACTTGGCTGATCCTTGAGTTTCTCATGGTCATTCAAGGAATCACCTGGTGCTGCTGAAATGCAAGGCCTTAGTTGTCCGCCACAGAGCCCAGGATTTCCAATGAAAGAGCTTGCGTTGAAATATCCGAACTGACCGTGAAGAGGTATCGGACCTGATAAATTGTTGTATGAGAAATCCAGTGTTGTCAAGCTTGGCAAAAACTGGAGCTGAGAAGGGATGCTCCCAGTTAGACGATTGTGTGAGAAATTTAGGAAGTCGAGCACCTGCATGTTTTCAATCTGCAAAGGTATGTTTCCAGTGAGCTGGTTTTTGCTCAGATCCAAGGTTGAGAGGCTCTCACACCTGCTGATCGTTACTGGTATTGAACAAGAAAAAGCATTATTGCTCAGGTCCAACCTGAGAAGCTTCCTTAAATTGCCAATACTTTGAGGGATGCCCCCAGAAATTCTATTCCCAGAAAACACTAGCAAGCTCAGCATTGTGAGATGACCGATACCTTCTGAAACCATCCCATGAAGGTTATTGTTAGAAACATCCAAAATTTCCAACTGAGGGGCTTCAAAGGTCTCTGGAAGCTGGCCTGTCAAGTTGTTGTTTAAGAGCTCAAGCATCTGAATGCTGTTTAGAGACAGCAGACCTTGAGGAATAGGACCAGTGAGCTTATTATTTCCTAGTCTCGCTCTCACAAGACTGTAACAATACCCAAGACTATCTGGTATTGCACCTGATAGCTCATTGTTAAAAAGAAATAGGTCCTGTAAAGCTCCCTCTCGGCATAGATAAGGAGGAATGGTCCCATTAAGGTGATTGGATGAAAAATCCAATATTTGAAGATTGCCCATGTTGCCTAGCTGCTGAGGAATGTTGCCAGTGAAGTTGTTGCACCATAAGAACAGCACCTGGAGGTTTGGGAGTTCAGCAAAGAAGGAAGGAATTTCACCATGGATTTGGTTTCGGAAAAAGCTTGCAAGCTCAAGCTTTTTGAGCCACTTAAGCTCTAGTGGTAGCTGCCCATCTAGCTGATTGTTGGAAAGATCCAGAGACTTCAAGTTGCGAAGATTTCCAAGTTCTGCTGGAATCGGTCCAGTCAATAAGTTGATTTGCAGGAAAAGGGAGTCCAAGTTGGTTAGATTCCCGAGAGAGACAGGAATAGGTCCAGATAGTCCACAGAAGGAAAGATCCAGCCTAACTAACCTCTGCAGCTTCCCAAGCTCCGAAGGAATGTACCCCTCATATGCATTATAGTAGCCCAGATAGAGATACTCCAGCTGAGAAAGGTTGCCAATCTCTGGTGGGATTTTTCCTGACAGAAAGTTTCCTGAGAGACTGAGATACTGCAGCTGCATCATTTCACCATACCCAGGAGGTATAGAGCCCTCAATGTAGTTTCCCCCCAGGTTTAAATGCTGCAGATATTTCAGTCTTCCAAGCTCACTGGGGAGCACACCAGAAAAATTATTATTGTAGGCATCCAAGGTTTCCAGGAGCTGAAGAGCAGACAGATTTGCAGGAAACTGATTGCTGAAGTTGTTGTGAGAAATATTTATGAAACGAAGCTCCGAAAGATCGCTCAATGCCTGAGGCAATGTCCCTGTAAAGTTGTTCAACTCAATGGAGATAGAAACTAAGCTTCTGAGGCGTCCAATATCAGAGGAAAGAGCTCCTGTCAAGTTCATGCCTGCAAGCTTCAGAGAAATCACGTTGCTTCCGTGATCACATGTGATACCAGTCCAGCCGCAAGGAGTAGGATCAGACCTCACCCAGTCATCCAAGCATCCATTTTGATCCTTCATGTAGGATTTAAAGGACAGCAGAGCCTCCCCTTGGTTCGACAGAGCAAAAGCAGCTGGATTGAGCTGAACAGAGACTGAAAGCACCAGCCAAGCTAGCAGATGCCATGGGATAGTGAAGCCCAGCAGACCTTCCATCCTCTGCTCGTCAACACTTCCTCTTATCCAGCTTCTTACATACATTACTTACATTGCTCCAAAAAGTAAGGAAAATCCTATGCTGCTGCTGCTGCTACTCTCCTTTGCTAGACCTTTGATTCTCAGCTCCCCATGTCCAGACTTTCCCTGAGGATCTACACTAGGCAGCTGAGATCATAGCCTGTTTTGTTGCAATGATGGAGAGCCCACAGTGTGATTGACCAAACCCAAGCCTACTGCCATCATTTTGAGTGATAGAACACACAACACAGTACACTGTGGACTATGCCCCCCAGCAACATAGATGAATCATTCATCAAGCTTGAGCAACTGAATCCACATTGCATAATAGCTGACTGACAGTGGAATAGAATAGATCAAGCTTTTTGAGTCATTGAATCTGCCATAGCTGAGCTGACTGACAGAGTAGCAGGACAGTAGAGCAAAGCCAGGGAAAAATCCGGAAATTTTATTCAGGTATTAACAGGCCCACAGGGAGCAATGAGAGTGAAAGTCCAAAAAGGAGGGAGATCAATGGGGTACGAAGGTTTTTACGTGCACCCACTTGGATTCTTGCCACGTGGCAGAAAGGCTATCGGTACTCCTTATGTACAACGTGGCAAAATCTGAACGTTTATGATCGAATCCAACGGGTGACAAGCTTTACCAATAAGATACAAGGGGAGGCAGCACCACAGGTTTCAGGCGCGACCACTCCGATGCACGCCACGAGTCAGAGCTCTGGATAGGGATCTGCTATGTCAACACGTGGCTAGATCTAAGTGTGCCTATAAAAATCCAACGGAAGAAGGCGCTAATATGGTCGTGCCTTGAAGACAAGACAAAGGCCCTCGGGCCTCGAAGACAGGAACGTTGCAACTTGCAGCCACCGACGATGGCGGCACGTGGAAGTCAAGATATTATTGTCTTGCGTACGTCATAGGGTGACGTAATATGTGGGCCATGGCCAACAGGCGATTGCCACGTCGCGATCGCTGAGAATGACGTCATTCTCTTGCTGCTAATTGTGAGTCCCAAGGGCCCTGCCTGCCTGCTTGCTTTGGTTGCTTGGTTAGGCCATATATAGAATTTAGGTTTAAACCGTGAGGGGCCAAGTTCCAAGGATTAAAAAAAATTTGAGCTGTGCAATGTACATTATTATTATGTGGTACTAGTTCTTGTAAGTAAACTATACAAGGCCAAAGGTGAGTGTTCGAGAAAGTCGGCATTCTTAAGGAATGGAACTGGCATCTTTTCTCAAAATTTTGCAAGATTTTTTACATGATAAATTTCAGATTTTATAGGGGAAAATCGGAAAGTAGAAGCATATCCCCTGGTAGTAGCCGGAATACTCCTTAAGATATCGGATTTTTGAGAGAAACCTCAAAAAGTTTCCCGAACACTGGTCAAAGCCTACTTTTGTTTTTGGCACCAAGTAATCGATTTGTAATAAGACATATTTTCATAAGGGAGGGAGGAGGGGCCCTTATCTTAGAGACATCTCAAGTCCTTATCTTAGAGACACTTTGGTCAAGAGTGATGTATGTTTGCCAACAAATACATATCTCTCAACTGGCCATGCATGTGACAAACATTTGCTTCAATGTGAGGGAAAGTTCAAGCATTGCAACGGCTCATATGATGCACATATCAATACTCGGATTAGGGACAAAAAATTTAACTTGAACATGGTATCAATATACTATCCATTTTTAGTTGGTACCCAATATTTACATATGTAATAAATATTATTAACAGTGCCCCAAAGACATTGGTGGTCACTAACAAAGTATTGGCCTTTAAAATCATATGCATATTACATTTAAAAAGGTCATGTTTTTTATTAAATGCATACTACTATTGACAAAAAGTCTAACTTTAGAAAAAAAAAAACTATATACTAAGTCGACTGGTATCACCCACCCAAGCCGATTGATACCGGCCACCAATTTGTAAACATGCTTATATTCATACCCGGTTGGTATCAAAAAACTTTAAAAAGTGTAATACTAAGACCCGACTTATATTAAAAATATTAATACCCATCCAACACTGGATTCAACCCCCATGGGCCCTCATGCTTATTGGCATTGCAAAGGGTCTGGACTAGGCCTATTGGCGCTTGTCACATGGCAAGCCCTCATTTTTTACATGAAAGCTACGGGGTAGGCCTAGGCATCACCCATGCACATTTTGAAAAACATCCCTTCCATTACTAAGAACCTTCTTAGTGTGAGTCAATTACTTGATAAAGGATTCAAGGTGAAGTTTGGTGGTGATGCTTGTTTGATCAAGAAAGAAAATGAATTGATTGCAAAAGGAAAAAGGCAAGGAAAATTGTTCAAAGTTGATGCTTATGTTGTTGCTAATCAAGTTGGATGCATGGCAAAAGAGCAAAAGTCAATGCAAGAGGTGTGGCACAAGAGAATGGGATATCTCAACTACAAGTCATTGGAGGTGATGACAAAGAGGCAAGTTATGGTTTGGTCTTCCTAAAACTCTAACAAGCTTGAATCATGTTTGTGAGCAATGTGCTTTATCTAAATCACATAGGTTACCTTACAAGAAGTCTACATCAAGGTCAAGTAAGCCTTTCCAACCTATGCATTCAGATATTCATGATGTTACTACAATTAGCAATGGAGGTGCTAAGATGTATGTGACTTTCATTGATGATTTTAGTAGATTTTGTTGGGTCTATCTACTAAAGAGCAAAGATGAGGTGTTTTATGTCTTTGTCAAGTTCAAGATTGCAAGGGAGGTTCAATTTTCTACAAAGATCAAGTGCTTGAGGAGTGACGCTGGTGGTGAGTATATTTCTACCAAGTTCAAGGCTTTTTGTGATGAACATGGGATCAAGAGGGAGTACACAAGCCCAAGGACACCACAACAAAATGGAGTGGCCGAGAGGAAGAATAGAACTTTGTGTGAAGGTGCCAAAGCCATGAGGTTAGGTGCTAATCTTCCTAAACCTTTTTGGGATCAAGCTTTGTTGTGTGCTAATTTTTAATGCAATAGGTGGTCGAGTGCAATATTGGATGGAAAAACCCCTTTTGAGATATTGTTTGGTAGAAGGCCGAGTGTCAACTTTTTCAAAACTTTTGGTTGTATTTGCTATATCAACATCACTCTTGATGATAGAACCAAGGAGGATCCATCCTCAAAGAAAGGTGTGTTTGTTGGCTATATTAGGGTAAGCAAGGCTTACAAAGTTTACATTCATTCAACAAAGAAAGTAGTCATGAAGATATGTCATTTTTTATGAAGGAAATTTTCCAAAAGCTTCATCAAGTGGTGGTGTGGACATTGTATCTAACATTCTTGATGTTGATGATGAGATTGATGCTACTTGTGAAAATTATAACAAATAAGGATCCTAAAACACTCAAAATGATGAGGAAAACAATAGATTATGATTCCATAATGTTAGCACAAGTTGCACCATCAAAATCCATCAAAAATCTATGCTTGAACCTCACTAAATGGCCCAAATCCTTGAAGAAGCCTTAACACATGTGAATGTCCGGGCCTCCCACATTCTGAGCACTGTACACCAGACCCACATTCAATCCTATAATGATTACAAATCACAAGGTCTCAAAGAAATATGAACATAGAGAGCAATTGCACCAATATGAGAGATCATGAAATTGCTTGATTGATTTTGGTGAGAGATCATCACCTATATATACATGATCCATCACAGTTTTGGGAAGGTATGAGTAGCCCAATATCCCTAATGCTAATTTTGGTTGATCTTTCATCCCTACCAAGTTAGAGTTGGAATCTTGGAAATCCCTCAACAATGTAAAAACTACCAGAAATAGCTCCTACTTTTTCTCTCTTGTATCTAAGCATGATTTGGACTCATTCCAAAGGTTCTATCACTTAGTTCAACCTGAGAACTTCATTATGAATGGAATTCTATGCTATTTGGCACGTGTGACAAGCCACATCGTGATCATCTAACTATTTACAAGTCATATGACCAAAACTAGTCAAGCTAGAATTGTGAATTTTTAACACTCCTCCTCACTATCTAGCTTGGTTCAATCATTGCTTTACTAATCACTCCAAGTGATGATTTGAACTTCATAAAAGGTGTTTTTTGAAGTGTTTTAGTAAGTAGATCAGCTACACATTCATTGCTTGGAACATGCTCCAAAGCAATCTCCTGGATGTGCTTCGATCTTGCATGGAAGATTGGTTTAGATGCAAGGTGTTGGGCTGATATATTGTCCTTGTAGATGATTGGTGCCTCCTCTGAATCCATGATCTTTAGCTCCGCCAATCATCTCTTGATCCAAAGTACCTCCTATAGTGGTTGTCAAAGCTTTGTACTCGACCTTGGTTGAAGATCGAGATATAGTTTCTTGCTTTTTGGCAAGCCATGAAACCACACCTTCTCCTATGAAAGTTGACTAGGCAGTTGTTGATTTCCTATCTCTCTTGTCTCTTGCAAAATCTGAATCACTAAATGCATGAAGGTTAATCACATCTCCTCTATAAAGAATCCCAAAATCCAATGTACTTGAGATTTATTTTAGAATTGTCAAAATATTAAAAAATCTATCTAATGTTGTGAGTAGGGGTCCTAAAAATGCCAAAGATGAATTAAGCTCTTTTGGCTTAGTAAATACCCATCTTAGAATAAAAATTTCAAGGTAGTTAGAAGTAGAAACTCGAGCTACCATAGGAATTGCCATTTGTACTTTACACCCACATTTAATGCATGAAAAGACTAGGTGGCACAATTAGAGATAGTGAGGTGGCTTGGATAAGTCTAGATAGCTTGAGAGGTGGATCCACAACTCCAATTCAACTCAAAGTAGGAGGAGAGTCCATGGATCTATATATATGTGATGTACTCTCATTGAGAAAATGATGAAATTTGTGTGTAATGCAAATTTGGAGACAAGCTCTTTGTGTCCTCTCTCTCGACACGATTTTTGTACTTCTTATTTTCTCTCTCTAGCCAGGTTGAGGCATTTATGATGGTTAGTCTTATGTTTTGTTAACAAATCTTGCTTGTAACACAATAATATTTCTTGTATGATCATCTTTCCTATTGACAACCAATGCTAGTTTGATCTTTATGGTATTATTGGGCTTAGGAGATCAAAAGTACTTGTGTAGGGCGTCCCACACGTGTGAATTCAGCATGGTATCAGAACCTACCTAAGTTTTACAAGCAAATCTAATCAAAAAGTTTGCATATTTGATCAGATTTCAAGCTAAGAATTGTCTAGATTCTACTTTCTAGCTAGATTGCAGTTTTCAGGTGATTTAGAGCTTCAAACCACTTTGAATGGTCCAGATCAGGTACTGTACGGAATTTCAGGTGCTGGCACGTGTGAAATCTGTCCATTTTTATTAGTTATTCTCTCTCACCTTAGATCCAAATTTCATGCAAATTAGCCTACTAGAAAGCTAGAAATGTGTAGAATTTGATGCAATTTGAATCATGACAGTTGGATAAGCCAATCAAAAGTTATAAGCTTTTGAAGAGTCGTAGGTAGGGTGCCTAGACCTGTGGCAAATTGTGTGTACATGTCATGATCACAAAAATCATCCAGAAGTTGACCAATCTCATCTATATGTGATTTAGACAAAATTTATAGGTTCTAGGCAAATTGTTTCATACAAATAGATTGTATTTGAGTCAATTTGACATTTTTGGAGTATTTCACATGTGTGAAATTCAGAGAACCATAACTTTTGCCATACTTCATCTTTTTTTATGATTCAAATCTTGTTTTAGAGAGATTGTCAAGCTAGTGAGATCCATCTCACAGTTTTTTGCTTAGTCTTACATAGGATTTGATTTTGTACCCTTGATTGGTTCCTATAGTGAGAAGATAAGCAATTCTTTCATCCATCTTTTTTTATTCCCATCATTCTTGATGACTTCAATGGGTGTCTTTCTATTAGAAGCAAGTGAAAGATTATCAACCTCCAATTACTCAATTTGGAAGGTTAGAATGGAATCTGTCTTAATACTACAAGATGTGATGGATATTGTACTTGGCATTGAAGAAGAACCACAAATTCCTCAAGAAATTCCAAAGTACAAAAAGAGAGCTAGGATGGCTCTACATTATATTAAGATGAATGTCTCAAATGACATCTTAAGAGAAATTGGTGCTTGTACTAATGCCAAAGATACTTGGGATACTCTCAAGTCTATCTATGAGGCAAAGAATACTTCTAGACTTCTAACACTAAGAAACCAAATTTTTCAAAGTGTACAGAGAAGTGATGAATGTGCTTTAGCTTATGTAATGAGAGTTAAAGACCTCCATAGAGAATTGTCATGCATTTCGACAGTGGAGCTTCTTCACATATGTGTAGCTCCAAGCATTCTTTTTCATCCATGTCACCTTATGAAGGAGCCAAGAAGTCCATCTACACAGCAAATGATCATGAGTGTGCTATTGAAGGCATAGGGACCATTCTCTTAAAGCTTTCATCATCAAAAGTTCTTTCTCTGTCTGAAGTACTTTTTGTTCCTAAGTTAACAAAAAATCTTATTAGTGTTGGGCAATTGTTTGATAGTGGACTAGATGTGAATTTCAATGTTGATACATATACAATCAAGAAGCATGATGAGGTCCTTGCATTTGGGTCTAGATATGGTGGAATCTACAAGCTTGATCACAAAAAATATGCTAACTCTTGTGATAGTGCTTTTGCTTCTCATATGTCTTTGGAGGAACTATGGCATAGAAGGTTGGGGCATCCTAACTATACTTCTATGGTGTCCATGGTCAAGAAAGCCAAAGCTATTGGTTTGCCTAATCTTATCTCCAAGAATTTCAAGCCATGTGAGGCTTGTGCCATATCTAAGTCTCATAAGAAGCCTTTTTCAAAGTCATATATCAAGACTACACATCCATTGAAGCTCATACACTCGGATGTGCACTTCTCATCTTCAAAGAGCAAGGGTGGTGCTACTTGCTTTGTAACTTCCATTGATGATTTCACTATATTTACTTGGGTATATCTTCTAGCTTCAAAGTCTATGGTGTTTGACTATTTCCTAAAGTTCAAAGCTCTAGTTGAAAAGCAATTTTCATACAAAATCAAGTTTCTTAGAAGTGATGGAGGTGGTGAGTACACTTCCAATAAATTTCATGATTATTGTGAGCTTGAAGGCATTAAAAGGGAGTTTTCTTGTGCATATACATCATCTCAAAATGGGGTAGCTGAAAGAAAGAATAGAACACTGTGTGAATGTGCCAAAATCGTTAGAATTGAGGCATCCTTGCCAAAAGACTTTTGGGGTGAGGCCATCAATTGTTCAAACTATCTTTGCAATCGACTCCTGCATGTTGCACGTGGAAGAAAGTCACCATATGAAGCACTCTATTTGAAGAAACCTAAGGTTGAACACCTTAGAGTATTTGGATGCATTTGCTTTGTCCATATTCCCTTGGAAACAAGAAAGAAGGATGATCCTTGTGCAAGCAAAGGAGTAATGGTTGGATATTCATCCAACAAGAAAGCCTATTGAATCTACATGCTCTCTACTTCTAAAGTGATTGATAGTAGAGATGTAGTTTTTCATGAAGACGAAAAGTCCAATCTTGGAGGGGCCGAGATCAAGCAACCTCAAAATCTATCACCTTTTGTTATTGAAGACAATCAACATATGGAGGAGTCGAGATTTGAATATGGAAGTCCTTGGATTTTCACTCCTAGAAGATCCATGAGGGAGAGATCCGAGCCCAAGAGGCTCACTTATGATGACAAAGGAAAACAAGTGGATCTTGATTCAACTTATGCTTATTTTGTTTCTCATGAGGAGCCCAAAGATGTTCAAGAAGCCCTCAATACCAAGGAGTGGTATGAGGCCATGAAGATTGAATATGATGCCTTGATCACCAACCACACATGGGAGCTAGTGGATCCACCACCTAACATGCATATCATTGGATGCAAGTGGGTATTCAAGATCAAGTACAATCATGATGGCTCCATCAACAAGTACAAGGCAAGAATATGTACTAAAGGCTTTGCACAAATATATGGCCTTGAATATGAAGAAACCTTTGCTCCTATAGCAAAGATGGTGACAATAAGAATCATAATCTCTCTTGCCTTATTTTTTAAGTAGAAACTGTTTCAACTTGATGTCTTCAACGCTTTTTTGAATGGCTATCTTGAGGAGGAGATATACATGGAACGGCCTCAAGGATTTATCAAGGATAAGTCTAAGGTGTGTTTGCTATTTAGAAGTCTTTATGGCTTGAAGCAAGCACCTAGATCATGGTATTCAAGACTCAACAACTTTCTACTTTCATTAGGATTTGTGCTTAGTGACTATGATCCTTCTATGTACTTAAAGTTTGATGGTAGTAATATTGTTATTCTCCTAATCTATGTAGATGACATTATTCTTAGTGGAAGTTGTTTGATGCTAGTTCAAGAAACCAAAGATGCATTAGGAAAAGAATTTAAAATGCAAGATCTAGGAGATATCCATTACATTTTGGGCCTTGAGATTGATTTTCATGATGAGTATGCTTTTATTTGTCAATCTAGATATGTCTTTTCTATGTTGAGAAAATTTAATATGCAAAATTGTAAAGGCATAGATACTCCCATGGAGCAATATGTAAAAGATCCTATTAAAGGTGATGAAAGATTCTTCGTAGACATCACATTGTATAAGAGTCTTATAGGCTCTTTAATTTGGCTTACTATCACTAGACCCGATTTGAGCTATTGTGTGCACAAATTGAGTCAATTTATGCAAGATCCCAAGATCCAACATTGGAAGATGGCCAAGAGAGGTCTAAGATATGTATCTTCTACTCAAGATTATGGTTTATTGTACAAGAATGAAGATCTAACCATTGTTGGCTATTCGGATTCCGATTTTGCAAGCGATAAAATGGATTGAAAGTCCATTAATGCATATACTATTTTTCTTGGAGGCAATCTTGTGTCTTGGATTTCAAAGAAGCAAGATACCATATCTCTATCATCTTGTGAGGCCGAGTACAAAGCACTCACTACAACAACTAAATAGGTGCTTTGGATCAAGAGGTTAATCATGGAGCTAAAGTGCATCAAAGAGGATGATCTTCCCTTGATCAAATGTGACAACATATCGCCACAAGCTCTTGCAAACAGTCCTATTTTTCATGCAAGAAGCAAGCATATAGAAGTGGCACACCATTTTGTAAGGGAAAAGCTCATTGGAGGTGGAATCAACTTAGAACATGTCGACACATCTTCATGTATTGTTGATCTTCTCAAAAAGCCACTTTGCAAAAGTGCCTTCTCAAAGCATAGGTCTAATCTTGGTCTTATCTCAAGATCGATGCTTGATCCACATTAGATACATTTTTTGGAGGAGTGTCAAAATATTGAAAAATCTATCTAATGTTGTGAGTAGGGGTCCTAAAAATGCCAAAGATGAATTAAGCTCTTTTGGCTTAGTAAAGACCCATCTTAGAATAAAAATTTCAAGGTAGGTAGAAGTAGAAACTCGAGCTACCATAGGAATTGCTATTTGTACTTTACATGCCACATTTAATGCATGAAAAGACTAGGTGGAACAATTAGACATAGTGAGGTGGCTTGGATAAGTCTAGATAGCCTGAGAGGTGGATCCACAACTCCAATTCAATTCAAAGTAGGAGGAGAGTCCATGGATCTATATATACGTGATGTACTCTCATTGAGAAAATGATGAAATTTGTGTGTAATGCAAATTTGGAGACAAGCTCTTTGTGCCCTCTCTCTCTACACGAGTTTTGTACTTCCTATTTTCTCTCTCTAGCTGGGTTGAGACATTTATGATGCTTAGTCTTATGTTTTGTTAACAAATCCTACTTGTAACACAATAATACTTCTTGTATGATTAGCTTTCCTATTGACAACCAATGTCAGTCTGATCTTTATGGTATTATTGGGCTTAGGAGATCAAAAGTACATGTGTAGGGCATCCCACACGTGTGAAGTCAGCAAGAATCCTTTTAGCCTTTTTTCAATGGATCTTCAATGGTTTTTGCATGGATTGGCTCAACCTACATACACTAAAGCTAAGATTTGATCTAGTTATAGTGATCCACATCAAGGAGCCTATAAGTTGCCTAAACAAAGTGATGTCCATGAAGGATCTTTCATCATCTTCATTTGGCACTTTTACATCTTGCTCCATTGGTGTGTCAACACTTTTGCACTCTTCTATCTTAAACTTCTTTGAAACATTTTGAGTGCTACATACCTATGTAACTAGCAATACTTCAGACCCCTAATAGTCCATTTAGTGTTGCGGGCTAAATGGCAAGATACCCTTAGGATTAAAGGTATGTGCCCTTGGATAAGGACAGGCAAGTGACTATACCTTAGTTGGAGGTATGGAGTCACGTGACCCTTGGATAAGGGGTACCCTTAGTATTAAGGGTAGGTGTCTTAGATTAAGGTGCTAGTGTCCTTGGTTAAGGGCAGGTAGGTGTCTATGCCTTGGATGGAGGTATGGAACCTAGAGAGGTGTTAGAAAGTCATTGGATGACTATTTTTCTAAACCTTGGGCCTCAACATTGAACCAGATCACTTTATTGGTCTAGGACCAAAGTATACTTGCACAACTTGGGCAATGGGACCTAGTAGGAGGGTGCCCTTCTAAAGTGTCCTTTGAGTTCCCAACTCCCACAAGAAAGACATTCAAAGGGTCATAGGTTATGGAAGGAGTCTCTTGACATTCCATAAGCCTATGGAGGCTCTTGGAGATTCTTTAACTCCCCTAGGCTTCTCTCTCTCTCATTGGATGAGCATGGAACTCCATAGTGCATTGGAGGGGTCCATGAGCCATCGATATGAGGGTAGTAGGGTGCCCATTGGGAGGGAGAGATCTCTCTTGTTTGCTTGGCTTATGCTCTAGTGTTGCTACTAGTGTGTAGAGTGCTTTCTTGTGGTAGTATGCTTGAGGATTGGATCTTGCTTATGGTATGGGACATAAGTAGTGTTTGGATCTCGAGTATGCTATGGAGTGTTGTGGTATGCTTGTGATTTGTTTATGGTTAGCAAGGGGGTGCTAGATAGGTCTTGCTTGGAGCTTGGATCTAGCTATGGTTGGGTGGTGAATAATTGAAGCCAGCTTGTTATCTATCTTTGTGTTTAAAGAGTAGGGACACAGGTGGAGGAGAGATCCTTGGAGGCTTGCAGATCCTCACTTGCAGGTGGAGGCATCCTAGCTTGGAGTTGGGGAGCATCTTGAAGCTTGCAGGTTGCTTGGAGGACATTTGGAGGCTTCCTCACTTCTACTTGTAAAATTGAGCATAGTTTACTTGACTTATAAAGATAAAATCAGATCCTCTAAGCACTTCTATGACATAGATGAAGTGAAGACACCCTAGATCTACCATCTTGAACTCTAAAGATAGATCTAACTTGATTTTTTTAATACCATCAACACTATTTTCACTAATGATGATGTCATCTACATAAGTGAGTAAAAGTACAATACAAACATCATCAAACTTAATGTAAAGAGTGGGATCATATTCACTTTGAACATAAGAAAGTGAAATGAGATAACAATGTAATCTTGAATTCCAAGATCTCGAGGCTTGCTTCAAGCCATAGATGCTTCTTTGGAGATGGCATACTTTGTCCTCCATTCCATGCTTGATGAACCCTTGTGGCTGTTTCATATAAATATCCTCTTCCAAAAAACCATTTAAGAAGGCATTAGAGACATCCATTTGACATATGATCCATCCAAAATGTGATGCAAGTGCAATGATTAGTCTTATTTGTGACCATCTTGGCCACGGGTGCAAAAGTTTCGTCATAGTCTATCCCTCTCTCTTGGCATAACCTTTTGCAACTAATCTTGCTTTATGTTTGTTAGCACTCCCATTTGCATTCAACTTAAGCTTGAAGACCCACTTGCATCCTATTACATTCCTTTGAGGTCTATCAACAAGCAACCAAGTTTCATTCTCAATGAAGGCATTATATTCATCCAACATAGCTTTATACCATTCTTTGGAGTTCAATGCTTCTTTAATATTAGATGGTCCTTCAAAACTAGATAAAGCATAAGAAGTGGATGCATTACCCTCAGCTTGTTGGCTCCACTTTTGCCCTTGAAGATCTCCTTGGTGTGATAGGTGGGTTTGGTGCTTGCTCCTCCATGAGCACCTCCTCAAAATCAAGATTTTGCTCCTCGGCCATCTTCTTCTTGATTGTTGGAGCACTTGAGCCTTCTTCAAGCATATGCATATGATGTTCATCAAAGATGACATCCCTTGAAACAACAAATTTGTTCAAGGATGGGAGATAGACTTTGTAGCCCTTGCTTGAGCTTGCATATCCAAGCATGATCCCTCTTGTGGAAGATGGATCCTCCTTGGTTCTTGTTTCCAATGGCACATGCACATAACATATACACCCAAAAACTTTCAAGTGATTACGATTGGGTTTCTTGACATACAACATCTCATAAGGAGTTTTGCCATCAATTGCTTTGCAAGGCACCCTATTCACCCCAAAAAGATTTGGGCAAACAAACATCCAATCTTAAAGCCTTAGAACATTCACATAATGTTCTATTCCTTCTTTTGATAGTTCCATTTTGTTGAAGGGTGTAAGGACAAGGAGTTTCTTTCTTGATCCCTTCCTCCTCACAAAAGGTCTTGAACTCATTGGAGATGTATTCTCCATCATTGTCACTTCTAAGAATCTTGATGCTATGATTATGATGCTTTTTCACAAACAAATTGAACTTTACAAAAGTATCAAATACTTGAGACTTGAAGAAAAGTAAGAACACAAGAGGCCTATTTACCCAATCCTAAGGTACTCCCAACAAGATCTTGAGTAGTCATCAATGAAGGCTAAAAACATGGATGAACCTCCATTAGATTTGTTGCTAGCAATATGCACATCCGAGTGTATGAGTTCAAGAGGATGAGACGACTTTGTGATGGAGTTAGAAAACACCTTCTTATGTGCCTTGGATGAAGCACATGCTTCACAAAATTTGTCTTCCTTCCCAATAGACCTTGGTAGGCCTAAAGCATACTCCTCTTTGATCGTAGCCTCCATGGAACCTGAGTTGACATGTCCAAGTCTTTTGTGCCACAAGGTGAAGGTAGATATCTTGCTCTTCTCAGCCAATATTGACAACATTAGCATCCACAAATGCATCCAACTTATAGAGTTTGCCAATTCTAGTGCCCTTAGCCACTATCTTACCCTTCTTCTTGATGAAACATCCATTCGAAGCAAAATCAACATTCAAACCATTGTCTCCCATTTGAAGCAAAATCAACATTGAAACCATTGTCTCCCATTTGGCCACTCCCATTTGGCCAACACTTAGTAGATTCTTTGTTATTGTAGGAATGTACAAAACACCTTCTATGTTGATCTTTTTGGAAGATCCTAATCAATGGGGAATGATACCAACTCCTTCAGTCTTACAAGCTTCATCATTTGCTGTATAGATAGATCTTATAGGTTCATCATAAGATAAGAGAAAAGAGAAAAACTCCCTTTTGCTAGTCATGTGTGAACTAGCACCCAAACTGATCCACCAAAGATCTTCTCCTTTGAAGCTTGTTGAAGAAAATATGGACATCATGAGGGAGTCATCACGTGAACTCTCCTCCTCCTCCTCCTTGCTCATGTTGGCTTGGCTTTGATCTTGCTTCCTCTTGAAGCATTCCGAGGCATAATGCCCCATCTTGATACAATAGTAGCACTGTCCCTATTGACTTTGGTGGTTGATGGAAATGCCTTTGAGGGTCCTTCTTGATCCTCAAGCTTTGTTGAAGGCTTCTTCAATGTTGGTCCTTTGCCTTTGGACTTCCCTTTGCCTATGGGTGAAGAGAGCTTGGTCATCTCCACCTTGGATGGAAATTCTATCCATCCTATCTTGCATTTGGCTCCTTCTTGACTCCCCGGCAATGAGTGTACCTTGAAGCTCTTCAAGTACGAGTAGCTTACCCATAATTGCATATCCCTAAACCAAATTTTCAAATTTAAAGCTTAGTCCATTCAAGATAAGTTTAACAAGCTCTTCATCCTTGATAGGATCACCTATGAAGGCTAGCTCCTTGTTCAATTCCTTCGCTCTTAAGACAAAAGTATGTGCACTCTCTCCTTTTTTTTTATAGCATTTATAGATTTGATTCTTGAAAGCTAACATCCTAGTTTGGTTCTTGAATTCCCTTCTCTCAATTTTACTCTCTCAAATGAAACCTGTAAAAAATGAACTGTTTTTCAACAGTCTGCATTTTTGACTGATTGTCGCTACAATCTGCATTTTTAGTCAGGAATTTCCACAGGCGAAAAACATGACACTGTCACCTTTTCACCTTCGGGTCATCCTGAGCAACTAAGTGTTTTGCGACACTTGTGCTAAGTCGATTTTTAAGCCATTTCAGAAATGCGACACTACTTCGTGAAAAATGCGACACTGCATTTTTACATGCAGTTTCTGACAGGCGACAATTGTGAAAAATGCGATACTGCATTTTTACATGAAATTTTTGACAGGCAACAATTGCGAAAAATGCGACACTACATTTTTACATGCAATTTTTGATAGACAACAAAAGCAAAAAATGAGATTCTGCAAAAATACACAGGATTCCATGTAAAGACTGTCTACATCTTCACACTCCAATAACAACTGTTCTAATTAGTCAGTTAATCAGCTGTTAAGCAATCTTATAAATGTAAAGCTAGAATAATACAAGATCTTCCATGTCATGTACTTTTATTACATCAGTGCTTTGCAACGCATTAGAATAAAAATTGTAAGCTTTGTAGGCCCAATAGGAGGTATTAGCCTTAAGAACAAGGCGGTTCCCTCTTTAGGCCCTTCAAAGTAATTAACAAAGATAATAGGCCAACAAGGGCCCAATCTAGTTTAAATAATACATAAAAAGAGCTAACTATCCCTCAAGATAGTTAAGTTAAGTTAAGTAAGAGCATTGTCTATAACTAGGCAAGAGACATCATTTTGTGGATCTTTTGGCTCATTTGCAAGTGAGAGCTTCTAGCTTCCTTGTTAATGTGAGCCATAGGTATCTCCATTGCTAAATCTCATGTGCCCTATCTACATGAATCCATGCTCATTTACATTGCTTTTTACTCTTCTTTTCATTGCTAATGTGATTCCATTGAGATCTCATTGTTTCTAGCTTTCTATGGATATGCTATCATGATTGCTTTGTACTTTTCTTGCTCTTAGCTTTACTTCCATTGTAATTGCTATTTGCTTAGATTTGGCACATGAAATTTCTTGGTATCAGAGTATAGATCCATGATTCATGATGATTCTATGAGAATTCTGTGAGAAATTGGCAAAAATCTAGCTTGGTATTTTTTTATGATAGAAGTTTGTAAGTGAATCTCACATGTGTGGAGGATGTTCCCACGTGTGGAGAATTGTAAAGTAAATAAAATTTTTTGATATAGGGGTCTCATAGAACTTAATAGTCAAGCATTTAGGTGTAAGATGTTGATAGGGTCAAATTTGGCATAGATTGCAAATTATCCATTTCCACTTGTAATGCCACTATTGAGCCAAAACTTGTGCCAATTAGAGTGTAGACAAGTGTAATGCTTTTGTTTGATGAAGTTTAAGAGGTCCAATAGGATTTAGAGGTGGAACCATGAGTGGTCCAATAGAATTTGAGGTTTGCTTGAGTATAGTCCAATAGAATTAAGAGGTGCATGGATCAATGGTCCAATAGGATTAAGAGGTGAAAAAGTGTGGTCCAATCATAGTAAGCATCGTGGTAGCTCGTGGATCTACTAGTATTATTGTACTCCTCATTTTGGATCTAATTGATTTTGTGATTTTATGGATTTTATGAGTTATTGGATTTCTAGCTTTCTCTCTCTAACTGAGAGCTCATGATGATTTTTCTCTCTCTACCCGAGGAGAGCAGCTTGTTTTTACTTAGATTATTTTTTGAATACTTCCCACACGTGTGAGTGAGAGTTGGAAGTGTTTGAATGCATGTAGTAGTGTGTTTTTTCCATAGGATCTAAGATTGATCTTGAATCTCAATCTAATCTTAATCTTGGTGCATCTACACACCTTAGGAGATCACAAGTACATGTTGTGGACAATCTACACGTGTGAAATTCAAGATGGTATTAGAGCCTACCTAATATTACCATGCATTTTGATCCATCTAAGTGAAAACTTTTCATCAATCTTGAGTTAGAAATTGTCAAGGCCCATTTTTCTAGCTATCTTGTTCAATTTTGGATCAAAAGAGATCAAAAGGACATTGATTGGGTCTGACTTGGTATTGTATGGAATCAGGTGCTCAGACACGTGTGAGGAACATCCAAATTCAGTTTAGAAGTTCTCTCTCATGCTTGATCCATTTATCTTGCTTGATAGCTTGTTTTGAAACTATTTTTGTCTAGTTTTTTATGCAATCAGTTTCATTCCATTTGGTTGAGCCAATCAGAAGTTATAAGCTTTTGAAGAGGGTTAGGTAGGGCACCTAGACCTGAGTGGACACATTTGGTTTGGTCAAGATATTTCTTGGGTGATCCAAAATCACAGTTGTATGTTTGCCAATCTCATCTATATGTGGTCTAGGCACTGTTTTGAGATCTTAGCCATTTTGTTTCATGCAATATCATTGAATTTGAGTCAAATTTGGTTTCTTAGAGTACTTCACACGTGCTAAGAGTGTTTGATCCTAACTTTGCCTATACTCCATCATTTTATGTGAAATGGATCTTGTTTTAGAGAGATTTGTGTAGCTAGTGAGAATCAATTCACAAATAGTTGCAAGATCTTTCATAGGAGGAGATAGTACTCTATTATTGGATCCTATTGAGAGTGTGTAGCAACATTTGTTATTCATCATTTGAGTTTTTTACTGCTGCTAAGGAGGTCATGTCCCCTTGTCTGCAATACCAATCAATCTTTGGTGATAAATCAGCCAAAAACCATTCGATCTGCATATCAACGAGATATACATCGGTTAGTTTTCCTATGAGATTTTTAACCTTTCGTGTATATTTGCGAAGGGATTTTTTACTCTTCTTCTGAACATTGTTCAGACGTCCGAGAATTCTCGATTTGTAACTGATTTATCTGTACTGGTTCAGAAACGCATCTTTCAGCAGGTACCAGGTTCCTACGCGGCCTGGTTCAACTTGACTGTACCATATGTGCGTCTGTTTTCTTAGCAGACTAGGTAAGATCCGTAGTTTTTCTACGTCAGTACCTTCGTTATTTGCATTAGCTATTGACTCAAATTGTGAGACATAGCTATTTGCATCGTCAGAAGAAGTCCCTTTAGAATAATTGTATTTAATTTTTGATATAGAAGTGAAATGTGCAGCAAGACCTTCCATACCAAAGCTAATTAGGAGTTCAAGTAACTGGGCAGTGATTTCGTCTAGATTTCTTCGACTAATACTCTCACTTTGTCTTCGTAAAAATTCCTCTCTAAGCTTACGGTATCGTTCTAATCTGGATTCTCTATCTGACACACACTAGAGATGGAGATGGATTTGTCAGATTTCTTATAACTTTCCTAAACTATCCCCAACAACGACGCCAAAAATTGGTATATGTCATACTATACCAACAAGGTTAATATAGATTTTGTAGCAAATAGTGTCGTTTCCACAGAGGACAGTGTTAGAAAGTTATGTTTTTGGTACAATTTATGACAAGTGGTTTCGAGTGTTATTCTGGTTGTCGACAGACATTAAAAAGTAACCAATATTACTTATATGTGGGTGTGTTGTATTGATAATTTTCAGAACAATCTGGCCTCTATCAAATCAAATGAAACGCGTTCCACAGATGAGATGGTATTAGAGTAGTACAACAGTACTACACTCTGGCTGATTAAGGTGTCAACAAAGAGTCGAAAAATGTTTGATGTATTCGCGATTGTACAAACAATTAACTAATCATGTTTGCGAACTATTCATTTCTAGACAGAAGTCCTCAACAACTAAAGTCCAAGTTAATGGTTAAAGAATACGAATGGTTTCAGAGCACGTTAGAAACTTATGTCAGTGACAATCAGGAAAACAGATCAAAGACTCAATTCTTTAGACAGGGATTGCCATCTTATATGTATACATACATCTTTATTCAATGATCGTGCTAGACTGTACCAAAGAGAGTCGTTATTCGAGTGCCGAAAAGAAAGTATTTGTGACAGATGAATAAGATGACTTTAAGACAGTTCTTTAGAGCATGCTTTACGGATACACAGCAAACAACTGTAATGCCCTAGAGAGTCTATCTGATCAGAGAGTAATTCATGTAATGCGTTAGAGATTGTTAGCAGACTCAAGATCACTCACACTCAGCAGTGCGAAGAACAGAGATAAGAGAGAATAACTCACAGAACGCTATTCACTTCTTCAATCTCTTACATATGCATGAACTCTTCTCTCTCGATGCTCGAGACTGAAGTGTGAGATCTATATATGTTCTACGGGACGAACAAACACACCTTCTAAACAATAGGTGTGTCGCTCCCGCGAAAGGGTCTAGTTGACAATTAAACTATGTATACGTTCAATTATACCATGAAAGGTATGTTTAACTAAGAGTTAAAGTTACTCTGGTTTAACATGTCTTTTAGTATCTAGTCGTATCATGTGGACGACCTAGTAAAGGTTATCCAAGGCAATGTCTTTACTATTAAAGGTCTTGTCCTTAATTACAAGGCAAGTACTTAGGAGATATATTTCCGAAAAATGACTTAGGCCTCTTCATGATTTATACTTAACCAGCTCATATCTTCATTTTCGAGTATATCATGCCATATTTATGTTGATATTCAATTTTTAACAAAAAGGTGGCATCACATGCGGTATTACATCTCGATTCCACTACTGGATTTGGAATATGCTCATATACAGGTACATGCGCTAAATATCATCTCCATAAAGAAACTATGATGAATAGATATGAGTTTTTCTTCATTCTCCTTTTTGCTAAAGACATAAGTAAAGACTACATTCTTTAAAGCAAATATAGCATGTTTGGCAATGCTTTTTATGCTATTACTTTTGTGGCAAAAACTAGACTCAAAAAACTTCTATTACCAATCTTCAAATGATGTATTGTTCGTAAACAAATATGGCTTCCTCACAAGATTTGCACGCGACATCTATTCAAGTTAGTATTGCAACACTTCACTTCGTGCACTGGTTTACGAAGAGGTAATGGTGTTTATGATAGGAAGCATATAGATTCATTGGAAATGGTTGTGGCTTGCACCTATAGCATAATGGCTCGAACTATCGTACTTATTTCTCTCGTTTCGCTAGACATATGGTGTCTTTGCCTTTTTCTTTTCCCAGTAAATAAGTGTTATAAACAATAATACAAGTAATGATAACCTAGGCACCCTTAAGGTACATGGATTTGTACAAGGGATTGCTACATTTTAGGGATTGGTATGGCACAGATTTGCCCTATTCCTATTACAAGTGTTAGGGTAAAATACTTGGCTATTTTTAAGTACATACAGATAATGATATAAATTTTCTTAAGACATGATTAGAATTTTAAAATTTTGTGAAACTGTGCGATAGCTGGCGTACTCTTGGAAAGCATGGATATGCTCAAGGGTGTCAAAAATGGTACTACGTCTATTATGGATTCAAGTGTTGGTATGGCATGGATTTGCCCCATGTCTGAGTACCGTTCCATGCTATCTCTCATTTGCTAATTGCAACTTATAATAATACTGCTGTTTTTTCAAAAAAGTATGCTTTTACTTTATAAATTGATACGGACAAGTACCATAAGGCTAATCAGAATGGCGGAATGCCCTAATATGGTAAAAATATGGGAAAGCCTATCGCGAATAATTATGTGTTACATAGAGAAGATTGGACTACATTTTATGATCAAATATTTTAAGTTGTTAAGCTGCTAAACTTATTTTGGACATGGATGACAACTAACATTCAACGTTGACACCTGTCTTCCTCACTGTGCTAACTTGTGCAGTTTTGTGTGGTGGGATGGTGGCAGGTACCAGCTGAATGTCTTGAAATTTGTTTCGTTATATGGTGTTTTCTTTCTTTGAAGTATCGTATGCTTTCAGCTATGTTTTACGTTGTTGGGTTATGGATAAAGGTTTCAAAAGGTTTGGTCTTGCTTTGGCAAGAGGAGCTATGTTTTGTTAATCTCTCTTTATGCATCCTTGTGGTGTAAATCCGACTATCCTTTGGTCGGGTAGTATCAAACCTTTACCTTACGTGGATTCATAGGCTAACAAAGGCTTCTTTTCTTGGTTTAGTCCTCAGGTTGGTTTTAGGATGCTGTTGATCTTGGTTACGGGGAGCCCCTTCCTCCCCCTAATCGATTCATACAAACCTTGATCTGTTGTATGAAAAAAGTTGTGATGTTGCATAGTTTTATTGTTGAAAATGACCGTGCTACCTGTAATGCCACTGAGCCAGAGGATAAAGTGCTCTACATGATTGATCTCTTAGATACCTTACATTGGGTTAAAATTTAAAGAGAGATTTTTTAGCCAAAATATAAGAAAAGTTTATGTCTGCCTTAAAAAAGAAAATGACTCCTTCTATGTCGAGCCTACTCCTACCATTCCTGATACACCCCTCTCTCCGCACCCTCTTGTTTTCTTAGATGAGTTGGATGAAGATAGTGCTTCACGACTTGAAGTCTTTTCGCAAGATATTTATGACATTGAAGACCAATCTACTTTCGAGTTATGCCAAGATAAAAACTGTCAAATTCCCATGGTCCCCAACTGAACTATTGAGTTCAAATCTGCTCATACTGCTTTCAAACACTGGTGCTTACCCATTGTGAACTTTCTTGCTCCCATACTTATTGAACTCTGGACTTTACTTGCACATTTGACTGAAAAAGAGGTACAAACATGCAGACTTGCCACTCTGAACAAGAATACTTCACTTGAGACACCCGTCGCCTTTGACAATATCATTTGCATGAACTTATTTGAACCCTCTCATTGCTCTTCTGAGCAAAGCTAGGCTCGAGTTCATGGACACTTTAACACCGATTTTAGTCGGATGAATATGCACCAAGCCAAAATTTGGAATTGGAAGAAACCTTTTTTCAAATGTAGATGTGGTGATAAGTGCAAGAATAACTCTTCCATTGTTTGGTTCGATCATGGTGTCTGGTTCATGATGAACAATCTGAGTAAATTCTTCTCAGGTGCATCCTTGCAAAATCAGATGAATGCTTTCTTCCTTTGGCTACACAAGTCTGCTAGAGACGTTGTCAAGTCGCATCTCACTTTCCTCTTTATACGCCAATACATGATTGATGCATCGATAGAGTTGGCCGCAAGTCCTTCTACCAAACTCCTTGCCAACCTAGGTGATGTGGAAAACATCAGAAAAATTGAACGCCTACTCAAAAGACCAAGTTTCTCTACTCTTCAAGATAAATTCTTTCAAAACTCTAATAAAAGACCTGGTTCTTTCAACCTAAACAATCCTAGCTTGGTGGTGTCCGGACAGAATGTGGGAAAAAGAAAGAGGTTTACAGGATACAAAGGAAGAGCAAGGCAATGGTGTAAAAGAAGATTTACCAGTTAAAAAACTGAACTTTTACAGGGATTAACTGGCTCGCGGGATGACGAGGATTTGGATAGAAGAACTCTTACTAGGGACACGGTGGATCGACGACAACTCAGCACACACAAGGACAAGGCAAAGATCTTTCTACATTTACACTACTATAATAGGATGTTTGAGACTATTCATGTGAGACACTTTCACACTCGCATTTTATTATAGATCTTTGGCCTTATACATGAGTCCTTCCATGATATTGTGTTTGCTTGGTCTTATATGCCTAATATCAAAAGCGAATGGTACTTTCCATTTGATGTTTTATGTAATTTTGAAATTGAAAATCTACCTTCTTGTTTTTGTGCTTCTCTGAAATGTAGGAGTATCCAAAATCGATGTAGCTATATTTACAACATTATCAAGAGCAGCGTTATCTACAATTGGTTTCGGGTTAGGCTTCACAGATTTTGTGGTTTCTACCCTCTTTACTTTCTTCGGAGCTCTCTTGGGGGCTGTCTGCTTCCTAGGATGCTTGGTAGGAAGATCAATATTCAGGGATATACTCAGTAAGCCTGTTATCTCCATAGGTTCACTCCAGTACATGCATTATACTGGTCTTGTTTATTTCTTCCCAGCTTTTAGATATAGACTAGATAGAATGTTTGCCAAATTCTTTGATCAAAAGCAGTTCAATGTGTCCTTATTGCAACAAGAAATGTAAATTGGTTGAATATCAGAGTGGTTTCATACCTTTTCTATTAGTTCAGATCCCAGATGATGAGGAAGTTTCTTTTGCTGACCCTCCTATGGCATCATCCTCTGTTCAGTCATCTATTAAGGATATCAGTCACTTCCTAATCGACACCCCTGATAAGAAAAGTGACTTTATTGATGTAAATACTGATGTGCTCCGAGATTCTTTTATTGGCCAAAATACATCTGCTAATTAATCGATCCCTATAGAGGAGTCTAAATGTCTTTTCAATTTGCCTGTATATTATATAAATGACGATGCATATTCTACTACAACTGATTTATGTCAATTTTTTAACTATCGTGAAGATGAGGTTTTGTGTTTATTATCCGTCACAATTTCCGAATTCTCTGACTTTGTAGATTTTGAAACAGATGGCCTTGTTGTTGGAATTGATTTTGCTGATGAGGAGGGACTTATGACTGGTGAATAGACTAAGGCTTTATCAAATATTGTTGAGGATGGGCGAGGCAGACCATCTGATGAAGAATTCACGACATTTCAATCCCAGATGGGCTTCCCTCATCCATTATTAATGCATTTCACTGATGATTCCACTTCAGTAGGTGGTCATTGATCATCTTGATCTTGTTGCTGTTGATGATGAAGAATGTGTAAGTGTTTAAACTTCCTTGCATTAGAATGTTCTTAACCACTGAATGTGTTTTTTCTAACATATTTCTTATTGCAGGATGCTCTCATAATTGATGATTTTGCTGCGAGATGAGGTGGTTTCAGACAACATGCATCCTCGTTCCAGAGGGATAGTGAACTTGGCCACTATCTTAGGCATTTCTTGAAGAATGATATCTGTATTGCTCATTCCAAGTTGAGCTTAGTTGGGGAGAGTCTTATAATGGTAGTTAAAGCTTTATCATTTTATCTAGGAGGACATAAATTTGTGTTAAGACAAATAAGATCATTTTTGTCAAAAGATTTTATGTTTTGAACATTCTAGGTTTGACTGATGGGAATGTTCCTTTAAGGAGCTCCCATTATTCATTGTATTCTACTTATATTGAACTTAGTGGAAATAAGGATAATGCACATCTATTAGATGCATACTCTATCAGAGAATTTCTTCATGACAATACTGCCATAGAATCTGACACACAAGTTGATGATGAATAGTGGACACTTTGTATTTTGTTATAATACAATCAATACATTTACATTGAGTATTTCTCCTCTCTTGTTCAATGAATTTGCAAGCAATTCTAAACATGTCATGATTTGATGAAAATGATGATCTTCTATTCAACAATCATCTAATTTTCTCTTCTTGTATGAACTTGCATATTTTTCTAAACTTGTTGTATTGTGTGGACTTTGTTATATGTTGAATCTGAACTCTGCGGTAGCACCACTGAAACAATTGACAAATGTAGTTTCGTTTTTCATTGGTTCCTCCATGTTGTGTATTTCGATGAAATACTGCTCGTGCTTGCCAATGTGACTTCTCCATCCCTTGTGATGACCATACACTCAAGCTTCCATATGTGTTTGCAAAAAATGCTATATGATCTCTTAGTATGTGCTGCATATGTCAAAATCATAATGTTAGTCTTATGTTTGGATCTAAATATATATGAAAAATTGAAAGCATCTTGAAGAATTTATACTAACCATGTAATGAGTGATGTGATCTGCTCCTCATGCTTTTGATATTGCATTAACAAACTTGACACAAGTCCTTTGGACAGCTTTCTTATCAATATCAGAGTATTTATCTTTTCTTAAAATAGCAATCATACTATCAAGCTTCTTCCATACATCAACTTTTAGTACTCTGGTTTTGCCATCTTTCTCGAAGTCCTAAGTGGCAGCAATAATATCTGTCCAGACTAAGTGTTGAATATTAGAAGCCTTACCAGTATGATTTGATAGGAAATGACGTGCTTTTGCTCCTCCTATGCTTGGCTTAGTTGGCATGTTCCCATTCTTTCTTGAAAGCTTTTCATCTTTTTGAATTTTGACATGTCCCTTATGAAGTCCTGCTTTTGATAAAACATCTTCTAATCGAGATATAGTTTCCTTTGCTAATGATGCTGGCTTAGTATTCCAAGCAAAAACTATATAAAGATAATGATTTTTTCTATTAATCTAACTTCTGCATGAAGAGTGCAAACATGCATATTTTTCAAGGGGATAGACAGCACAGGCTTCCAATTTGGATCTGCATATAAGTCTAGTAATTCTTGTACTACTAGTAACATCTTTTGCCATTTTCATGCAGTACAAACAAGGGTGTTTTGATGTAGCACCGTGAGAGACATTATACATACATTTCAATGTTTTCGAATCACTTGTGCCATTCAACATTGAAGTCTCCAACTCTTGGAACATTGAGAAGTCCTCCATCCATATGGTCCTTGATGATCCTAGGATAAGATGTCCTTGAGAATATCCATGATAATATATCATGATCCTCCTTCAGCACCAATCCAAAGAATTAATCAGACTTAATTTACAATGAATTAATACTATTCAATGAATGTAATGTAATAATGAGGCTAGTTACCTGAAACGCTGCTAACCACCATATATCATTTTCTGACTGGACACTGAATCTGAAATCTTCTTGGTCCTCTGTTTGTGATAGAGCACCATTCATGAGAGTTATACTAACCCTCTCCATCTTCTGCCCTTTCACAATTTCTTACTCATCTAGCTTAAGTACTATGATTATTTTGCCATTTACCTTTTCATAGGTTATATCATAGAATGTGACGATGTATCTCAGCAAGTAATTTAGATCAAGAAATAAGTTGTTTGATGAATTATAGAATATTGATCTTCCATCAGTTTCATACACCTCCTCAATATGAAATGGAGTTCCAGTGATCTTATGCATACCTATGTTTAATGTCCTAGGGATTGGGACTTTTCTAATTTGAACTTGTTTAAAAGCTTCACTAAGTAGTTTAAATATTATTGCATATGCTTCCTTGCTAATACCTGCAAAATCATAAGCACCTGAACTATAGTCTAGTGAAGCATTGTCTTTAATATTCCGAGGAGCTACTAATGCAAATCTGCAAAAAAAACAGATAGTTAACAGAATATCACCATAGCTCAAATTAAATCCAAATGTCAACCTACAAAAATCAGAATATGCTTACTTGAATGCACAGATCCTTCTATTTCGATAACCTCCTTTTGAAAGCGTTTGAATATCCTTGCAACTTTGTTGCTTTCGCTTCTTACTTTCAGCCTTCTTCTTTGCCAATTCCACATCCTTCAATAATTGTAAGTTTTCAATACGAATAGATTGTAAGATTGATTGCATTTGCTCTAGTTCTGATTTGATATTGATTGTTATCTTCGTAACGATTCATTATTATTTTTTAAGTTGTTCATTTTCTTCTAACGTCTTTTGGAGATGACAATATCTATTTTGACAATAAGAGGATATCCGAATTAACTCACCTTCTAAAAAGATAAAGTTGTTTTCCATGGTTCTGTAATCTTTCACAATATCCTAGTAATCCACTATGCCCATTGCATATCTATGTAACTAAATGAGTTATTGGGGAGAATGTGAGATGTGTCAAAGTGCTTGGATCTTGTGGATATAATGTTCCATCTATCCACAAATCCAAGTTTTTTTTTTTCTTCTGCCCTGTAACGAGAATGATCCTCAGCAGATATTTGAATTCCTTTGCCTCCTCTTCTTTGGCACTGCAAAGGTGCCAAATCAATAGGGATATCCACATGTAGATGATACAATGTCATCATAAAAAAAAACAATAGAGTAATCAGTTGCATCAAAGTACTATGACCATATTCTATGAAGCAAAACAAAATACTCATCTTTGATTATCTTATATACTCTATACGATCAATCCAATCTCCATGCTTGTATGCTTGATTCAAATTTGGAAATGCCGCTCATTTTTTCATTCCAATAGGTAGTTGGCGCTCATATTTCCATTCCAATGTGATGATGGCGTTCATAATTGGGGATGGCACCCATATTTCCATTCTCGTGGAAGGAATGCATATGTAAACATTTTGCCATTTTTCCTAATTCGAATTTGGGGATGGCGGTCATATTCTAGATCCAGTGAAAATATTGCCCTTTTTGAAACCAATGGAGGGAATCTTTTTGAATTTAGTCAAGTTATACTGCGAACTAATTACAGTTCTTAACTGTGACTATAGACATTGTGGTTAGATCATTGGGAGTTGGGGAGGCCTCGGGAGTGGTGGGGGCAAGCAAATAAACAATATTGTTATTTTTATTTTGATATTTTTCTATATCCTACATGGCATTCCTTAAAGGGTCTTTTTGATACTGAGAACTCCTATAATGTATCTTTCAGTCTATTTAAGAGGAAGCTTGCCAAGTATATACCTGTGTGATAGTGCACCTCGAATCCAAGGAGCAAATCAATGAGTGATTCTATAGTCTTAGTAAATGTTGAGAATGAAGAGACATAACATTCTTCATATATTTCTTTGAAAAGTATGACAAAGTGAAAGCAAGAAATGAGTAAGCGTATGCTTATGTTTCAGTAGCCCGCTATCTACAGCGATGATGCACCTACATTCGTCAAGAAGACGATCAGTATAATGTGTTGCAATGTCTTCAACGTTGTCCAGACAGTGACGGAAGTGAGAGCATTGATTACTATATGTGTCAATAGTGTATGTAATCAAATTATCTGTGAGAGACAAGCTCAACGCTGTTCCAGTGATGGCACATATGGTTTTAGAAGCCATGCAAGCTACTTTTATCATAGCTTCTATCCGCAGACAACAAATGCATCAAGCGCTATCAGCGCACTACCATCATGTGTACCGTTTGCTAATAAACGTGGTTCATACCACATGAAACCAACCATTATGTGTACGTAGATACATCTTCTATAAAGAGCAGTAGAAGCGCGATTAAAAGCCAAAGTGTTTATGCCATAAGAGTATGCAATGCTTCATTCTCAAATACCAATCAAAGTAGTTGGTGGATCGCGATCCATCGCCCACCCTTTATCATTCTATTAGTATGAAAACCCAAAACAAGCCATGAAACTATCAACCAATAATGAAAACAAGAATGTATCATACAATAATGAGTAATGATGATGATCGTCTGCTTGTAGATGGGTGCTACAAAGCATAAGCCAACATAAAGAGAGGGATGAGGAGAAGGAGGAAGTGTGATAACACTGTAGCAGTGGTACTCTTTCACATATCATTTGCCTTTCTCTTTCACCAACCTAACTTGTGGAAGAGGTGAGTGTTCTCGTTCATTGGATATGATAGGGCATATCCTAACCGTTGAAAATGGAGGCAAAGCCCATTGAGAAGTTTTTTGAATTTGAAAAGAAACTCTTTTCTGGCGTAAAGTTTTTTTTGTGTGTTAAGATGACTTAGCATTCGCTCGACAAAGCGTAAATAACCCGACAAAATATCATTGAGTAAGATTCATGAGAGAGAGAGAGAGAGAGAGAGAGAGAGAGAGAGAGAGAGAGAGAGAGAGAGAGAGAGAGAGAGAGAGAGAGAGAGAGAGAGAGAGAAATCAAGACATCATAAAATTACGATTGTTTTGAAGTTCCTATATGCATGCGAGGATAAAAATATGAGATTCTATGCAAAGATTCAGTAGAATCTGTTTTAAAAGCTCAATACATGTTTTCAAAATTGTTTTTAAATATTAAGAGAGTATTTCGGTAGAATCTATTTGAAAGCTTAATACGTGTTTTCAAAATTGTTTCTTTGAGTATTACGATACGTTTCTAGAATAACAGAATTGAAGTTGTTCTGTATGTCAAACAATAATAGTTTTTATTATTATTGAAACGTATTGACCTATTGGGTAAAGGAAGGTACAATCCAATGCCTAGCATGTAGCCGCTTCTTCCTGCTAGCAACTGCCAAGTTCCTATTAAAGGCGCTACTAGGAACTTGATATTCTCAATGCACCCCAACTCAATCATCTACGTTTGACTAAATGGTTGGCCTTTTCTTGGTGGAAAAGGATTGTAGCCAGAATATAACATATATGTGTGTGTGTGTGTGTGTGTGTGTGTGTGTGTGTGTGTGTACAATGAGACATTGTAGGTAATATTGCAATGTATTTAGCTCACTGTATGAGTTATTATTTCTAGTATAGCATTCTTTCTAGATCGTCTATTTTCTTTCAAAAAAAGTCAATGTGTGGTTATGTCTTCAACCATGTTTGCACAACATAGTTGTTTGTTTAGTATGTTTGCATATACTAAACAAACAAGTAGAAATCATACCATTGTAAAAGGCTGACACAGAGATCATCTAGTTCAATTCAAGCTACAATGTGATGGTGTAAGGGTGGTTTTATTGCACATAGTAAACAAACAGATAGAATTTGTACCAATATAAAGGGCTGACACAGAGATCATCTAGATCAATTCAAGCTACAATGTGATGATATAAGGGTGGTTTTCAACTGATAGACTGGCTTCTAGAAACACTTTTCCAGCAAATTAGCATGAAACATTTTAGATTGCCTAGAAACACTTGCTTAGCAATTAGATAAGAGGGTGAGGGTTGATATACATCCATTTTAGATTGCCTAGAAACCATGGGTAGCAAATGAGAAAATAAAAAGGACAAGATTTCAAATCTTGCTTATTAATTGGCTAAATTGTTGGGCAAGGCCAAGAGACAAAAGAAGTACTTGGACTTTGCACTCCAAGCAGCTAATGTCTGTTGTTCTTTCCTCCCACGTAAAATTTCAAAAACCAAGAGGTGATCCTCATTCAAAATTCAACTAATAAATATAATAAATAGTTGAACTTAAAATGAATAGAAGAAATAGACGAGCCTTTGCTAGACGTCAAACCCATATAAAATGCAAAAATGAATTTTGACCCTATTCAAACACATGGTTTGAAATAACTACATTGGAATCTCAATGGATTGCCTTATGCAATAAAATAGTCACTAATATGAAACGTTGCTATCATGTGGAGCATCCACATTTCAACCAACTAACAAAAATATGATTGTCTCAAAAGACATAAATGAAATACCCCTGTATTCCATTGCTAATACTATTTTGTCCAAATACACAACCGACCAAGAAAATTCAAACCGATGGTTTGTTTACATGATGTGCGAAAAAAATATTTATTGAATAAAGTACTTAGTATTTCTATCTCCTAGTTATACAAGGTCAATCTTGCAACTTCATCTCATTGAACTACAAATTTTATCTTTAATCGATGTATCGATTGAAAACAACACGTAGAGTGACAAGCTAGTTACAAGGAACAATTGGAAAACGGTCAATATTTGAAAATACTAAATTGTTTTGATATCAACCAAAAAAAATCTAGAAATACTATAGAAACAACAAATATTATAAAAGCGTTACTCAACCACAATCTTTTAAACAATCCAATCATACAAAAGATCCTTACTTTTTATGAAACGAAACTTGGTCAAAATGGTTTGTGTTTGGTATCTGCGAACACAATGAAAGATTTTCTTGATAAAGATTGACTTGAATCAACTTTCGAAACAATGCAAACAAATCCAATGATTCACAACTATGTTATTTTGGAAGACATCACACAACCACCACCTAGCCAAAAACACTCAAAAATTAACATCTACCAATACTCGAACCTCCAATTACGTAGCAAAGGAAATCTACATAAACCCTCAATACAATTTACAACCAATATCGAAGCATTACCAATAAACCAAGACAACGACAAAATAATTACTTTGGAATCAACGTTATTTCCTTTCTTGTTTCCATTTGGCCATGGCTTTTATGATGGTGAAATGATTTTTTTGGATTACATTAAGATGAGAGTTGGCTCATTTTTTTCAATTTTCACTCCATATCTATTGATTATGTAACAAATTAGACAAGCGATTCCCTTATCCTCCACCACACAATCTATAGTTCTAGAAAAGACATCATTGAACACATGTCGAAAAATCAAAGAGCAAATGAGCAAGACATCTTCAAACATGTCTTAAAATACAGTCTTGGACCAAAAATACCTAAAACTCCATCTTGGCATCGATGAAACTTCAATGACTTACTATCCATGGTGGAATATTCGGGACTACCACATTTTTTTTCTAACCTTGACATATGATGAAACAACCGATATGCGATGAAATGAAATCCAGCACATTGAAAACTTCATAGAACCGATTGAGACTCATAGAAAAAAAAACTCTATCAACTTGTGCAACGACAACAAATACATTTTTATAGAAAGTCATGCACCTTATATTTGTCAAAAAACAAAAAAGTAGGTTGCAAATATAAATTTCCATATTTTTCTTCAACAATATATGAAATATATAGCTGAATATACAAATAGACAACTAATCAATCATGAACAAAGACTACAAATTGTAAACATATTGCTCCAAAAAAAAAAAACACTTGAAGGGAAAATATTGATAAATGATGAACATCACGTGAAATCTATAGTTTTGAGTTCTGATACCATTCAAATTTTACAAACGGCACACGAACTTGAAAATTTAAAAATATCTAACTTGACACAAGAACAAACGCATGTCTATAACATGTTGACAATACAAACATCCGGAATCTTCATCATATCAGGAACTCCTAATAGCGAAAAAACAATGTTTATTAAATATCTAGCATATAAATTTTGTTGCATGGATATCAAAGAACAATTAGCGACAATGAAATCAATAAAAGTAAAAATTGAAAATATGAATACACATTCTTGTGACTAGGTCAAATTTTGCAAAAGTAAGATACAATACACATATCTACTACAAGTCAACATTTCTTCTCTCTAGCGTATGCAATGACAGCTCACAAATTCCAAGATGTGACAATAAAAAATACAACAATCTTAAACATAAAGAAAAACTTCTACCCTGCATTGACATATGTCATGCTCTCAAGAGTAACAAAAAGAAAAGATATTTTCATCATAAATAAAATTACTCAGTTACATTTTCAACTTATTCCACTTCCAAAATACACACCATGTTCTCGATAAATATAATCTTAGAACCATTTTTGCAAAATAAGTTGATCATCAATTCACAATATGTCGACAGCAATTGAGGTACTATCTCTTTATTTGTAAATTTTATTTGCATGAATTTAAACAACGTTAATTAAATCAAAAGATTTTTTTTTCTTTTATCAAATATTTATTATAAAACATGTCTAATTTGACAAATCATAGCTTGTCTAATTTTACAAAAAATAGCTACTCAAAAAACTAAAAGAAGAAGCAACAACTGACAACATCGCAACAACGACGACGACAACAATGACATATCCATTAACAAAACAAATGTTCCTCATCAATACATGTGGAAGAACCCGACGAATACATGAACGGCAATTGGAGATAACTATCTTTAAAACAAGAATATTTGCTTTTTTTTAGTAATCAATACCTATTTTTTATTGTTTAAACGATTATTTACAATTACTTTGTTGCAGGATTTCTTATCCAGTTATTTAAAAAATTTCAAATCACTATTTCCAAAATAATACATAGGAATTCTGCAACAATTCGCTATTTTGAATCAAATATAAACAAATCCTACTACACAGTTTGTATTTTGGATGCAACATTCTTATCAATGAGTGGAATGAAATAACTCGTGCACAATCTGACACAATTGCAACTGATCTTTTTAAAGCCTTTGGTCATATGCATCAATGTGAAAACAAATTGACAAGTGGACCAATCACATTTTCTTCTGTAATACAAATCGTCAATTCTACAATAACACATCTATTTGAGTCTCCCCATCATATACAAGAACATAAAGTATAACGAATATTTCTTTTTATATATCTATTATGAAATATGAAAATAATTTTCAACTTAACTTTATTGCACGATTTTCAGGTTATTACAGAAAAAGATGTAGCATCAACTGCTATAAGGGTATATCAAACTCTATTTATCTATTTCATTTTTGAAAATTTAACTATGCAATTTTACAAAAAAACACATTAGATAAATTGTTTGAATGCAAGAAAACACACCTCCACCAAAAAGAGCATGAAGAATATTCACATCTACAAATTAGAATGCATCAAAAACAAAAAAAAATTACATTGGACAAACAACATCACTGACGAAAAGATATCATCAACACTATAAGAACCCTCTTTCAAAAATGTTGGCAGATGCATCTCTATATATTCATTTTAAAAATAATTTTATTGTATCTACAATTTATACTTCTTGTGACAAAAAGATTGCAAATAATTTAGAATCATTCTATATAGATTTATTTGCTTCATGTGGCTCAAATGATTATAACATATTTAAAAAAAACCCAAACAATTCCAAAAAATATTGGTACTTAAAAGACGTCAATACATTTAAATATAATAAAGTTAGTTGTCAACTATAAACAGTTAAAATATGTTTTCATTTATAATTTATGATTCAATGATTCCCAATTATTATAATCACCAAGACATGAAACATTGTAATGATGTTACATATTCCATGCCAATTATATCATTTTAAAATTGGATGAAGTTCCAATAACAAAATACATGTTCAATGCATTATAGAACATTACAAAATTGAAGTCTTCAATTAACATTATATAAAATACACACAAATGACGAGTTTATGATGCTAGCCTTCGATTCTAGTTCACGTTAGTAAGTTGAAACCTCGTTGGGAGTTGGGAAAACCCTGGTCCCTGTGGAAGATCTAATGGAGCTTCTTCGTGATGAGTCCGCGAGTAGACCACCTGAACCCGAGGCGATTGTTAATAGCCTGCAGAAAACTCTAAGGAATAGAATGCTTTGGGAATTTTTAGTCAGGTGGAAGGGCAAATTAGAAGAAGATGATACTTGGGAAAAGGAGACTAATCTCCAAAAGAATTTTTCAAATTTTTTCCTACAAGGAAAAAATTTCAGTTTAGGGGAAATGAATGTTACATACCTATGTAACTAGCAGTACTTCAATGACCCCTATATGTCGATTTAGTGTTGGGGTTAAATGGCAAGTTATCCTTGGATAAGGCATACCCTTAGGATTAAGGATAGTTGCCTTTGGATAAGGACAGACAAGTGACTATACCTTGGTCGAAGGTATGGAATCAAGTTACCCTTGGATAAGGGGTACCCTTAGAATTAAGAATGTCTTTAGATTAAGGTACTGGTGTCCTTGGATAAGGACAGGTAGGTGTCTTTGCCTTGGTCGGAGATATGGAACCTAGTGAGGTGTTAGAGAGTCATTACCATAGGTGTTTTGACTATTTTTCTAAACCTTGGGCCTTAACCGTGAACCATATCACTTTATTGGTTTTGGACCAAAGTATACAAGCACAACTTAGGCAATGGGACCTAGTAGGAGGGCGCACTTCCAAGGTGTCCATTGAATTCTCAACTCCCACAAGAAAGGCATTCAAGGAGTCATAGATCATGGAAGAAGTCTCTTGACCTTCCATAAGCCTATGAAAGTTCTTTAACTCCCCTAGGCCTCTCTCTTTTTCATTGGTTGTGCATGAAACTCCATAGTGTATTGGAGGATGCCATTTGTCATCTATATGAGGAGAGGAGGGTGCCCATAGGGAGAGGAAAAAATCTTTTTTGTTTGCTATGCTTATGCTCTAGTGTGGCTACTAGTGTACAGAGTGTTTTCTTGTGTGTAGTATGCTTAGAGTTTGGATCTTGTTTATGATATGGGACATAAGTAGGATTTGGATCTTGAGTATGCTATGGTTTGTGGTGGTATGCTTGTGATTAGTTATTGGTTAGCAAAGGGGTGCTAGATTAGCCAAGTTGCAGGATTGCATGTGCTACCTAAATATGGTTGGGTGATGAATACTTGAGGCCATTTATTATCTACCTTTGTGATTAAAATTAAATCGGGGTGGAGATTGTCTGGATCGATTCGATCTTCTGGGCTAAACTTCGATTCTCTTATGTGATTGGATTCGTTAAGGTTCTGACTCATTTTCTGAGTCAGCGTCGATTTTCTGTTTTTCGATCTTTGAGCTATTTTTGATACTTGGATCAAAAAAAATTTCAATACTTGGATCGAAAATTTCTCAAGCTTTCCCCTTGTGCTTGTGAAAAGTACAGTACTAAGGACCATAAATGGATCTTTGAATGATCCACAAGGTGATTGTATGCTTGTTAAACAATCTATCAGAAACTAGTCATCAGAAAACAAGATCTAGTTTAGCAGCTTGATAGGAAACAAGTAGAGACAATCAAAACATTGATCAATTAGTATAATCCAACTCCACACGTGTGGAAATAAGGCTGTAGTACGACCTGTAGACAGTGTTTACAAAGTGCCAAAGCTGGGTTTCATTGAAAAAATAGAGTAATCACCATACAATGAGAGGAAACTCGAGTTTCTCCTTGAGGCTCCAAAAAGTTTCCATCTTCTCACTATGGAGAATGGGAATACATAGTAAAACACACTTCCTTTGCAAAGTTAGGTGAAAATCCAGCATGTAATAAGGAAGTAGACTCCACTTTCTTGCCCTAATGTGAAAACCCTAGCCTAGATCCAAGAGTCATGCTTGGTAGGTGCATGGTAGGTACAAATCTCATCATAAATCATGGTCTAGATCCTACAAAGTAGGAATCACTACCAAATAGACACAACCACTCCTCTTGACTCGTGGTAACCTACTTTAGGTGTGTATGTACAAGTGGCACTTTGGCCATTGAAGTAACCAACAAACAATATTGACAAAATGTACAATATTCTACATGGCTAGATTTGCCAATGTAGGCAATTTTTCACACTCCTCCTCAAATCTAGCCTTGGAGATCACAATGCTTTTATCAATAACTCCAATTGAAGATCTAAGCTTGACAAATGAATCTTTAGGTAAAGGTTTAGTAAACAAATCAGCCAAGCAACTTGATGATGGCACGTGTTGGAGCTTGATCTCTTTAGCTTGCACTTTTTCCCTCACTAAATGATGAGCAATTTCGATGTGTTTGCTCCTTGCATGGAATGTAGGATTAGTTGCAAGTGATTGGGCTGATTGGTTGTCACAATAGATGATAGGGATCTCCTCCTCCATGACATGAAGCTCCACCAATAGCCTTTTGAGCCACAAGACCTCCTTGCATGTTGATGTCAAGGCCTTGTATTCGGATTCTGTGGAAGATAGGGAGATGGTATCTTGCTTTTTGGAAAGCCATGATACTACTCCATCACATAGAAAGGTGGCAAAGGCACTTGTTGATCTTCTATCCACTTTGTCACCTGCAAAATCCGAGTCACTATAGGCTCTTAAGCCAAGATTAGTTCCTCTATACAAAATACCAAAATTCTTAGTGAATGAAATGTATCTAAGAACTCTTTTGGCCATCTTCCAATGTGAAACTAGAGGACTTTGCATGAATTGGCTTAACTTTCCAACACTATAACTAAGATCAGGTCTAGTTATAGCTAAATAGATCAAGGAGCCAATAATCATTCTATATAATGTGATGTCCTCAAAGGATGCTTCATCACAACCAATAGATGCTTTTACATGTTGCTCGATTGGTGTCTCAATGCCTTTACAATTCTTCATTCCAAATCTATCTAGGATGGATGTAGCATATTTAGATTGACAAATGAAGCTAAAATCACATCCTCTAATAACCTCTATTCCAAGAATGAAGCTCAATAGGCCGAGATCTACCATCTTAAACTCTTTTGCTAAAGCAATTTTTACATCTCTAATTCCATCTAGATCATTACCACTCAAGATAATGTCATCTACATACAAAACAAGAATAATGATCATGTCATCATGAAAACTTATATACAATGATGGATCATAGGCACTCATTACAAAATTGATTGAAATGAGAAAAAAGTTTAGCCTAGAGTACCATGCTCTAGGTGCTTGCTTGAGCCCATAAAGGCTCTTCTTCAAAAAAACACACCTTTCCTTCATGCTTTGTCTTGATGAAGCCCTCGGGTTGCCTCATGTAGATCTCTTCCTCCAAATAACCATTGAGGAATGCATTTGTGAAGTCAAGTTGGAATAGCTCCCAATTGAAGGTTGTAGCAAGACTAATGATCAACCTGATAGTAACAAGCTTAGCCACAAAAGCAAAAGTCTCATCATAGTCAATGCCTTTGGTTTGTAAAAAACCTTTGGCAACAAGCCTAGCTTTATGCTTGCTTATTGATCCATCTTGATTATACTTCAATCTAAACACCCCACTTGCAATCAAGAGGTTCCTTCCCTTGAGGAAGATCCACAAGATCCCAAGTATGATTCTCAATAAGAGCATCATACTCTACTTGCATAGCATCCATCCAACTTTTAGACTTACAAGCATCTTCATAGCATGTTGGCTCATCTAACATTGAAGTAAGAAAGGTGTAAGATGTGAAAGATGATGAGCCTTCCCTTTGATCACCTTGACCATCATAGGTGAGCCTCAATGGCTCGGATCTTGCCCTTGTAGATCTTCTTGGAGTTCTTGGAGTTCTTGGAGTGGATCTTCAAGTTCTTCTTCACTTGGAAGCTCCTCCTTCATCCTAGCATGATCCTTGGCATCAAGATGATTAGTAGCATTATCATCCAAATCACAAGCATGTCCTTCATAAAAAATAACATCCCTACTCACTATCACCTTGCTAGTGATGGGATTGAAGACTCTATAACCTTTGCTATTCTCACCATATTCTTCAAAGATGTCTTTGATGGATGTTGCATCATCCTTCCTTCTCTTATCCAAGGATTGGTGTACATAGCAAGTGGATCCAAAAACTTTGAGATCTTTGAGATTGGGCTTCTCTCCAAATAGAGCTTCAAATGGTGTGATTCCTCCAATGGCTTGGTTTGGCAATCTATTGCACAAATAGTTAGCACAAGTTATTGCTTCATCCCAAAATGGTTTGGATAGAGAAGCATCTAGCCTTAAGGCCTTAGCACACTCACAAAGAGATCTATTTCTTCTCTCACTCATTCCATTTTGTTGAGGGGTGTATGGACATGACAACTCCCTCTTTATGCCACTAGAACTACAAAAGTCAATCAACTTATTGGAGATATATTCACCTCCATTATCACTCCTTAATACCTTAATCTTGGTACTAAGTTGATTTTCTACCAAAGTCTTGAACTTTACAAAAGAATCAAACACCATTGATTTGCTAGACAAGAGGTACATCCAACAAAATCTAGAATAGTCATCAATGAAGATTACATAGTACTTGGCACCACCATTAGATTCATGTGAAAAACTATGAACATCCGAATGGATGAGTTCAAGAGGAGAGTTTGACCTTGATGTAGATCTTGAGAAGGGTAGTTTGTGAGCCTTTGAGAGGCTGCATGCTTCACATCTCTTCCCACACTTTGACAAATGCTTGGGGAGTCCAACTCCTTTGTAGCCATAGATTCCATGGCTTTGTAGTTGGGGTGGCCCAACCTTTTGTGCCACAGTTCCACCTTTGATAGCTCCACCTTTGCCAAGTTAACACTCTCCACTGCAATATTAGCATCAAGCTTAAACAATCTACCTTGCTTAAAGCCTTTGGCTATACATTCATCATTTCTAAGGATGGAACAAACTCCATGCTTAAATTGTACATCTAGGCCATTATCCATTAATTGGCCAACACTAAGCAAATTCTTGGTTAACTTAGGAACATAAAGAACATTATCTAGATTCATCCTTTTGGATGATCCCACATACAAGGGAATTGTTCCTATTCCACTTATATTACATTCTTGACTACTTGCAGTATAGATTGATCTATGTAAGTCATTGTAAGAAAGTAAGGTGGAGAATATGTCCTTTTGATATGTCATGTGGGAACTTGCCCCACTATCAATCCACCAAGAATCATTGGTGTTGCTTTTGGATGATGGTGGTTTGTTGGAAACCATCAAGGATAACTCTTCATCCTCCTCTTCCTCCTGATGTGCAATGTTGCTTTGTTTGCTCTCTTGTGCCTTCTTCTTCTTGAGACATTCTGATACAAAATGTCCTTTCTTTTCACAGAAAAAACATTTGTACTTGGACTTGTCTTTGATCTTGCCCTTTGAGCTTGAAGCCTCATCCTCCTCCTTGGTCTCCTTGAAGTGCTTCTTCTTGCCATTGGTCTTCTTCTTGCTTTTGAATGAGAAATTAGCTTTCTCATCACCATCCTGCAGAGAAATAGCATTCATTCTTGCATTGGTATGCAACATCCTACACTCTTCAGCTACTAATACACTGTGTAGCTTTTCTATAGTAGGCAAAGTGTCTTGGATTGCAAAGCTTTGGACCAAATTCGTAAAGCCACTCCCTAGACCATTTAGGACAATTTGAACAAGCTCACTATCTTGAATCTTCTCTCCAATGGAAGCTAACTCCCTATTAAGAGACTTGATTCTTAGCACATAATCTTGTGCACTCTCATCACTCCTCTTCATGCTTTGTAGAATCTGATTCCTAAGCATGAGAACCCTCGAAGTGTTACTAGACTCATAGATAGACTTTAAAGATTCCCAAGCCTCTTTAGCACTCTTACATGATGATACTTCCCTTAAAAGATCATTGCTTACATTCATCTTAATACAGTGAAGTGCAAGCCCGGACCTCTTCTTGTATCTCATTGATTCCTGTGCACTTAGAGGTTCATCTTCATCATCTATTAGAAACTCATAAAGATCCTGGATCACCATTAGTGACTCCATCCTCACTTTCCAAATAGCATAATTGGTAGAATTTAGCCTCTCACTAGCTTCTAGAAGGTAGGCTCCCACTGATCCCATCTTACTAGCAAGATTCTACACACAAGATATAGATTTGTTTGTACCTGAAACTCACAAAGGTTTCTAACTTGCAGTGTTTCCCTCAAATGTTGACTTCTAATCCAACAAATGGATTTGTAATCACAGTTCTATCACTCCCTCACAAGCTGGAATGAAGATAAGATGAGATGAAAACTACACTCAAGCAAATCTTGCCAATCTTGGCTATTCTTGGACAAAAACTGACTCTCTCTCTCTCTCTCATTCACTTTGATGTACTTTCAAGACCTGGTTTCCACTTTAAGAAGGTCTGAAATCAGCCTAGATTAATTAGTTTTTGTGAAACAAATTCAAAACTAATCAATGGCAAGTGATCTTGGTAGCTTATCCTAGGATTTACACCAAAAATTACATCAAACTGACACCAGATGAATTTTCTATGATCCAATGAATATGGGTTATTAAATGCTGGTTCAGAGATGCCCACACGTGTGAACAGTACGGATTTTGATCCTGAAAAAGTTTGGGATCAAATCCCCTCACCAAAACCTGGATACCAGCTCGCCCTTCCAATACTAGCTTTTTGCACCAAAACCTACTAAAACTGGATTAGATTCAAACACAGATCAATGGCCTTGTACTTGGCTCTGATACCATGTGAAAAGTACAGTACTAAGGACCATAAATGGATCTTTGAATGATCCACAAGGTGATTGTATGCTTGTTAAACAATCTATCAGAAACTAGTCATCAGAAAACAAGATCTAGTTTAGCAGCTTGATAGGAAACAAGTAGAGACAATCAAAACATTGATCAATTAGTATAATCCAACTCCACACGTGTGGAAATAAGGCTGTAGTACGGCCTGTAGACAGTGTTTACAAAGTGCCAAAGCTGGGTTTCATTGGAAAAATAGAGTAATCACCATACAATGAGAGGAAACTTGAGTTTCTCCTTGAGGCTCCAAAAAGTTTCTATCTTCTCACTATGGAGAATGAGAATACATAGTAAAACACACTTCCTTTGCAAAGTTAGGTGAAAATCCAGCATGTAATAAGGAAGTAGACTCCACTTTCTTGCCCTAATGTGAAAACCCTAGCCTAGATCCAAGAGTCATGCTTGGTAGGTGCATGGTAGGTACAAATCTCATCATAAATCATGGTCTAGATCCTACAAAGTAGGAATCACTACCAAATAGACACAACCACTCCTCTTGACTCGTGGTAACCTACTTTAGGTGTGTATGTACAAGTGGCACTTTGGCCATTGAAGTAACCAACAAACAATATTGACAAAATGTACAATATTCTACATGGCTAGATTTGCCAATGTAGGCAATTTTTCACAGTGCTCGAAAAATTAATCTTCCACAAAAATGACATCTCTACTAGTGTATGTCTTTTGGGTGTCCAGATTGTAGAACTTGTTTGCCTTGTGATCTGGAGAATAGCCAATGAAAATCGATTTCTGCTTGTGTCGTCCAGTTTCTTTCTTAGATCAAAAGGGATCTGAACATAAGCTATGCATCCAAACACTCGAATATGTTTGAGTGATGGTTTCAATCATGTCCATACCTCATAAGGTGTTTGGTCGTTCAAGGCTTTTGTAATGAATCAATTCTGTGGATAGACAGTTGTAGTAACAGCTTCTGCTCAAAATTTCTTTAGAAGAGAGGCATGGGCCAGCATGCTCTTGGCACTTTCAATGAGTGTCCAACTCTTCCTTTTTGCTACGTGAGATAACTTGTCTCCAAGTTGCATAACTTTAAAATGGGTAAATGATTTAGAACTAGTCCCGATAGTGAGTCATGTGTTGTGTTGCTCCCGAGTTCATCTACCAGGAATCAATATCCTGCTGTTCTCCGATCTTGGTCATGAAGGTTGCTTCATTTCTTACTGCTAGATCGAGAGACTGGTTGTTGCAGAGTTTGCTTGTTGTTGGAACTGCTTCTTCTTTTCATTGTTGTATTTCAAAGTTCTGCAATCCTTGATATCATGGCCAATCTTCTTGCTGTATTTGCAAAATAGTTTCTGCAATGGCTGAAATGATAAAGATCTTAATTTTGATCCTGAATTCGATCCAAATCTTGGTCCAAGTTGCATGTTGCTCTTCCTGTCAAGATAATCTAACTTTGTAAATTTGTTTGATCTAAAGTTCTAATTTTTTTTTGAATACAGAGCTTGAGAATCCGAACCTGAGCCCAAGGAGGATGCAGTTCTTTTGATCTCCCCTTGTAATAGCATCAAAATTACTTTTGATAGAGTGAGATGTTGTTGGGTAAAATTTTTTTTTGTCATAATCCAATTTTCATAAGCATCAAATGCTCCACAAGATTTTTGAAAGTGTTGAGATGACTCGAAACACTTGCGAAAATAGTCAAAAATCTATCTTGGTTTTATGATTTATGTTTGTGAATACATTTCACATGTGTGGAGCATGTTTCCACGTGTACAATAGTTAAAAATAGTTTATAATGATGACTTTAGGAGTATCATAAAGATTGCTAGTCAAGCATCTTGGTGTCACTACGTGATAGGGCCACTTTTGGCTTTAGAGGTCAAATGGTCAAGTACACATGTTTTGTCATGATTAGGTCCAAAATTCAATTGTGATGTAACTCGAGCTAGTTAGGTTGATTACACATGTCAAGTTTAGGTTTGATGAGTGATGCACCCTATGTGGTGACAAAAGTCAAAGGGTCCAATTATAAGAGGGATCTATTGAAAGGGTCCAATCAAAAAGTGAGGGATGTGCATCACATCCAATAGGATTAGGGAGGCTTGTTTAAAGGAACCAATAGAAATTAAGCTTGGATCTCCACGAGCTTTTATATGTCCTTTCATTTCCTTCATCAATGTATGAGAGATCTATGAGTTTTTTAAGTCAATTTAGAGATTTGCCAATTTTGCTTGTATTGACTTCTCTCTCTAAATGAGCCCAGAAGTGATATTCTCTCTCTACCCGAGGAGAGGAGCTTGTTGGGACTTAGTTTATTTCATGAAATATTCCACATGCGTGAAACACCTTTTGATAATAAATGAATGCATGTAAAATGGCCTTTTTGTCTTGGATCTTGTCATTGATCTTGAATTTCAATCAAAATAGGTGATCTATAATGCATGAGCCAAGCTTAGGAGATTAATTTCACACATTAGAACATTCCCACGTGTGAATTTTCACATGGTATCAGAACCTACCTAAGCTTTTAATGTATCTATCATCCATAGTTTTAAAATTTTCATGAAAATCAAGATCTAGAGAGTGTTGATTGCATCTCCCATGCTATCTCAAAAGAAATTTGGATCAAGAGAGTTCATTATTATAATGATTGAATCATTTCAGGTAATGTAAGGAATTCAATGCTCAGACACGTGTGAAATATAGCCAAATTCATTTGAAAAGTTCTCTTCCAAGTTAGATCCAAATTTGGTGCTAAATAGCTTGTTTGAAAGCTGTTTTGTCTAGTTTTTGTAACAATTTGTTTCAATCTATTTGGTAGAAATAATCAAAAGTTATAAGCTTTTAAAGAGGGTTAGGTAGGGCACCTAAACCTGTGTGGACACACTTGGTTTAATCATATCTTGCTAGCTTGACCACAAAATTCAAGAAGAGGGTTGCCAATGTCATCTATTTGAGATCTAATCAACTTTTTGAAGTTAGTCATTATCTTTCGTACAATTGGCTTGTATTTGAGTGATTTGTGAATTCTCGGAGAGTTGCGCACATGCCAAAGGTAGTTTGATCCAAACTTTGCCTATACTCCATCAATTGAGGAGAGGTTGATCTAGTTTGAGAGAGATTGATAAAGCTAGCAAGATCCATCTCACATTTTGTTGCAAGACCTTCCATAGGAGTTGGTAGTACACCTTTCAAAGATCCTATAGTGAGAGAAGCAACATTTTAATGTCTAAATCACAAGGAGTCTTCACTATTACATAGCATCTATGAGTTTCTTTCTATTGAAATCTAGTGAGCTCCAACTATTCTAATTGGAAAGCTAGAATGGAATCCATTTTGGTACTCCAAAATGTGATGAAGATTGTGCTAGGACTTGAGGAGGAGCATCAAGAGCTCCAGGAGATCCAAAAGTGCATACAATAAAGAAGCTAACTTGGCTTTCTTGCCCTAATTTGCAATTCTAACCTAATTCCTAGAGTCATGCCAAGTGACTAGCTGGTCAATTTTCACCTTAAATCTAAGATGTAAATCTTATAAATTAAGAATCACTACCAAATTGACTTGACCAACTCGTTACACTTGGTCTAACCTATAATAGGGATAGGTTTTCCACATGCCTCCATGGCCTCACACGTGTGGAACCCATTTATGTATATTTTTGGTTTTTAATCAAGCTAAACTTGCCAATTTTTGGCAATTCTTCTCATGCCCATATACCGATGAAATATCAAAAGTAGAAATACATGTGGCAAATCTTTCATATGAGATGTCAAATCTACTTGCTACTCTCATCAAAATATAATTGCCACCGAGACTATTTGGTTGCTACTGCGACTATGGTCCCTTTTTTTCTTAAATCAAAATTGGTATTTCCATATATGGTAATCTCAATATAGAATGTATGACTAAAGAAAGCCTTTCAACGCAACTTACCTTTCTCAAATAGCAAGTTAAATAACTTGCAAAAATAATTTCTTATTAGATTTAGAAAAATAGTTTCTTATTAGATTTACCATATATCATCGTATCGGTCACACATGCGAGCATAAAATGTTGGAAATTCTAGTAGGTGTCAGAGTATAGAAAAATGGACCAAGAATAGATCTGAATCAGATCCACGGCTGTGATTGGATGTTAGATTAGATCAACCTATCAATCTACACAAGATTAGATAGCATTTAGAAATCAAGACAATTTAACATGCACAAATAAAATCAAACTATGAAAATTTTAATTTCAATGACTAGTTAATCACTTACAATTGTATTTCACTTGCACATTGCTTATGTAGCATAAGTATACTACACACTTCAAAAAAATTTGTAACTCGTATTAACATTATAGCCAATTTCCAAAACTCATTAGATCATTTCAAACAATAAAATCTCAACAATAATCCACACATGTCCAACTAAGACTAATCCAACCTCATACAAAAATTGATCATTGCATTGTATTGAACAATTGAAAAACACAATACCAACCAACTCTATCTTATTTATGAAGGAAACATCTCATCAATACATTTGTGCATCTACATCTTGTAGAGCAATGTTTGCAAAGTTAAAAATTAACTTTTGCTTCCAAACTTCCAATTGTATTATCATACAACCACCAATTCTTGGTTCAATTTCATTCTTCAAAAAATGAAACCGTCAATAACTAGATTATTATTTAAATAATTGGCATCAATCTTGTTTCTTGAAATACTAAAGCTTTCAACAACTAGAATATTATCCAAGTTGACTTCTTGCTTCAATCTTGTTTCTTGAAATACTATAGCTTTCAACAACTAGCTTATTATCCAAGTTGATTTCAAAAATTTAAAGAGAAGTCTCGTCACCATTGTTTTTGCAAAAAGTCAAAAACAAAAAAAGCAACAAAAACAATATTAAGTTGATTATACTAATTTTCATGATCGTTTTCATTACAAAGAAAAATTAGACCTAAATCACAAAAATGTATAGCTCCACAAATACTGCTTACTATTTTGCTAAATATTGCCACCTGGTAACTTACTAGACAACATTGGTGGATACAAAAGTAAACTGACATAAATATAATATTTGCGAAAAAATAAACAAACTACCACAATTATGATTCTCCAAGCCCACAACAACTTTCTCCACAAAGAATTTGTAACAAACTAATTGATGAAATTATTTTCAAAAAATTATAGATGTGAATTTAAGATAAATGACTACTTGCTACAAACTACAAAATTTTCTATTTCCGGGAACTAATAATTTATAGACTTGTCATTTTAATCATCAAGAGGATATTACAAAAGTCTTACAAAAACTGTAGTTAAAACTCATCTTGTTATCACTAAGAAAGGATTTGTTGTGGCAATTAGATTGTCTTTTATATCATCGATCGCATTATCCACATTCTCATACAACAAGCGCACATTTTCTTACAACATTAAAATAAGAGAAAGAAATAAAGATTTCAAATCTTTATTTAATATGTTGAGATCAACTTGTGACAACAAAGAGACCTACAAGAGAAAAAAAAATTTAAGTCATAAATGGAAATAAAAATTGTCTTGCAATTTTCTTTCTCAATATATTCCTTAATAATTCTCTCTTGAGAAAAAAATCTTTGATGTAAAGTTAAACTTAACATATGAAATAAAAATAATGAAAAAGCAATTAGTCTTAGATCATATGATTGTGAGAAAAGGTGGATAATGTGACCAAGGATGCAAAAGTCAAGCTAGCAACAACAACAAACCATATCTCAATGACATCAACATTAGTTGCAACTACATCTTTTGTAGGACCATTGCAACCTCTTGGATATTAAAATTCTACGTCCATGAATTACAAGTTTTTTGAGTAAAAATTTTGATAATTTGTAACAATTTATCATTTTATCTTGCAGTGGCATCTATCATTTTTTTTAATAGATTCATCACTATGTTTACCACAATAACTCTTATGAAATTGATTATTGTGAACTTAAAAACCCATAACTAGTTCGCAGTATGTTTACTTCTCACATCTATAATATTTGTGCTAGTTTTATCTCTTAAAAAAACCTCCATTACGATGTTGCTTAGTTTATTACATAATAAGATATCAACATTCACAATTAATGGTAAATTGTTGCACATGCATGTTGTCGTTATTGCTCTTTTTCAATTACAAGCAATTAGCTACAATACATATTATCTTGACTAAGCATGAAATTGTGGCATCATTAAATATTGATGTTAAGTCGACTTTTCCAACAAATTCCTCCCATGTCTACTCTAAGTGGACTTTTCTAATTTCCAAGGGTCTAATTCTATTGTCCAATAACCCAAAGAAGGGTCAAGCTTATAAGTCTCAAAAAAAGAACTAATTCCAGATTTTTTTAATTATGAGAACATAAATACAAAGTAGAGATTTAAATTGGATAAATCTAATCAACCAATAAAACATTGGCTCGCACAAATCAAGGAGCTAGCAATTCAGAAAAGCACCTAATGGTACAATGTTATTTGAGGGGATAAATGAGCTAAGGTGATGTGATTTGATGGAGGATGATGGATACAACAACCAGCTTAAGCAAGCTGAACTTTAGTTTGTTGTATACATCTATTATAAAAGGTTTCGCAATGTTACAAGAACAATGTGCCTACCCAACTTACCTGTTAGCAAAATTCAGCGCCTACCCCACTTACCTGTTAGCAAAATTCAGTTATCCTATAGTTATTATTTCAAGTTGGCAAATAAATTCCATTTGTACCAACTTGTGCTACTGTATTTTTTGACTCCTTAACTAATCAATCCAAAAACATGCACTTATAGCTATGTCAACCATGAACTGCAGCAATTCGTTAGAGATGCCACATGCAAATCATTCCTAGGTCCATTGTAGCAGCTAACTAAATTATATAATGGGCGTGTAGCTGGTTATTGTTAACGGAACTATAGCCGGTATGATGGTTAGCAAACTACTTTCGTTACCACTAACATAATTTGTTTCTTCCTAAATGGTAGGTGGGGCAGGCCCCTAATTGCTAGTAATCTGTAAAGGTTATATAGAAGTGCGTGTCATTCTACCAGGTAGTTCCTGTTAGTGTGCAAGATCCAATTGAAGAAGTTAGAAATCTTTGATCATACACCACTCCGGATGGAAGTAGTCATTCGGTAGTCAAAGCGAAGTCAAAGCCATAAGTAGTGATCATCAACTATGATAGGCAGCAGCGGTAACTACGCAGCATGGACGATTTGCATCAGTTGAATGAATTGCGAGGATGATACAGCATAAAAACTAGAAATTTTCAGAGCGACCAACTTAAATTCTATACATACTCTGAAGTGAAACAGAGCATTCGATTTGCCTGAGGAACAGCCTCAGGAGTTGACTTGTGGTTCTGTGTTTGAGCTCGTGGCTGATCTTGTTACACCGCTGCGTTTCTTCGAAAGTGCTGTGCTTCCACATCAGCTACCCTTTCTTCCTTGCAGGGCCTCTTAACGTCACAACCACCAAAACTTGACAGTCGAGGACCGAAAGGCACTTCAGTACAACTTGAAAGTAACAGAAACTTCACAATTTCCTTTCAATCTAGAGATCCTTGAAAACGAAGGACGTCCGTGATGGAGTTTGTGGTGATGAATGTGATCTGATCTCTGCAAAACTTAGATCCAATAAATCTGGATCTAATCACACCGACCTCCCAGATCATTGCTTTGTATGTCAGTTTCTCCTTCACAGTCTGTCGAGATGTAGATCTTAGATCTAAATCTCTATCCAGATCCACAATACAATAGTCCAGCTCTTCCACAGCACAAAACAAAATCAGCCTTCTCCGTCTCTAAAACGGAAACGCATCTGAGAATAATCACAGAAAAGCAAAGGAGCTCTCTAAATCTAGATCCAGATCCAGATCCATACCCACAAGTCTGGCTCTTCCACAACACACAACATAACTAGCCTTCTCCGTCTCCAAAGCGCAAAACACATCCGAGAAAAATGAAAGAAAACCAAAGGAGCTATCTAAATCTAGATCCAAATCCAGATCATATCCACAAGAATCTCTTCCATAGCACAGAACAAAAGCAGCTCCGTCTCTCCGTCTCCAAAACGCAAAACAGATCTGAGAATAATTACAGAAAAGCAAACAAGCTCTCTAAATCTAGATCCAAATCCAGATCCACAATACAAAACTCTCGCTCTTCCATAACACAAAAACAGCAGCACAGCCTTCTCCCGCATTGTCGCTTATTGGCACGGGACAGCTTTGGCCCCTGCCATTCCTATATCAACACGTGGACTCCGGGCAGGGGACAGGAATTCGTGCAACCCGGACCCAGTGTTGCTGCAAAATCGTTAGTGCCAAGCGAGCGCCCGGAAACCAGGCGTCGGGACCCACTGTCCTGACCTGATGCCACCCTGTCACGCGGACCGCGACGCTGGGCACCGGGACCACCTGGCACCGACGCCGCTTGGACCGCCCGGCGCCACCACCTGCCACCCGGGCGCCGGAAGCGGAGGGGAGTGCGACGCAGGGGCACACACACACACACACATGAGAGCCTTTTGGCATTTTGAGTATATAGGCACGGTGGACGTGTTCGGGAAAAATTTTATGGGATAAATCCATCAATCACGTGGCAAGCAACCGTTTAATGTCACTTGGGCAGGTCAGGCAGGGCGGCAGGCAGCATCATGGGGGCACCTGGGGACACATGTCGCGTGGAGAAGTTGGTCGCGCCAAACTGGCCATGCCAGTAAGATACGAGGCTTCTCCCGGTTCCATCTCCAAACCGCAAATCAGATCTGAAAACAATCACAGAAAAGCAATTGCAACAACAAAAGAAAGATGCTTCTACCACCTTTTTCTCCATTCCCTATATATATTATTTACAATTGTGTTTATGCCATATGGTGGTGCTGTGTCTTCCTTGATGTACTATTGTACTATTTTGTGAATATATATTTTTTATTCAGTTTTCATTTTTATATAGTCTAATAGTACTCTAATATGTCGGTGGTTACCAGGGTAGGTACAACAACTAACACGTGTTTCTGAACTGTCTTGGTGGTAAGGCTAGCGTGCACAAGTAATGATGATGTTTGATCTGGAAATTTGTGATGGGTAATGGCCCACGCCTTACGGTTGGGTAGGTGGAAGTGGGTAGGTGAAGCGTGAGGCTGTGTTTTTTCCTTTGAGATGCCATGGCCCCTTTGAGTAGAAATAAAAACAAAACGCCCATTAAACTTTTTGTCGTTAAAAAATAAAATCACGAACATCGTGGTGTGTGGCGTGGTGGTGGATGGTGCCTACTGTGAGTTTCCTGTGCATCCAAGTTTGAATACCTCCATAGCAAGAAAAAAAAATCGTGAATTCATGATTTTTGACGTCTCTCTCAAAGCAAGGATTGCGAAATCTCGTGATCATGCTTTGCACCCGTGTTTGTTTGGTTCGTTCAAAGGCAATCATTAGAGATAATGGAGTAGAGATGTGTATGTTGTTGTGAATAGCATGGGTACCTATTCAATGGAGACATGACACCAACTCCCATATCTTATTCCCAAAGCTTAGACTCATGCTCAAGAATTAGTGCTTTCCTCATTGTGACTAAAGGGTGCAAGCCTTAAGGCCCACCCTCATTCCAACCATTGAGAATGGCTTAAATTATACCATTGTCAGTCATGATATTCGATGGGGCTTCTCATGAGTTGGATAAGGGTGGGACCATGCCTACACACTCACTTGCTCAATCAGGATGGTCCCTAACTTGGGGTCCTGGGTCACACATGACACATAGGTTAAGACCAACCTTAAGATTTTCAAAAAAGGCCTTATTACCTCTCAAGACAAAATCTATCAAATGTCACATGAAAGGGCAATTTTAAATTATACCCTTCAAGCTAAAAAGCTAATGACTGGGTCAAACTTCATGTGAACAAGTCAATGTCTATACCCTCTTTGTGAATTTAGCCTAAGACTTGTATAAAAGGGTTTAAAACACTTGTGAGATTTCTTTTGAAAGGCAAAATGAAAGCCATCTTTTATATTGAATGCTACTAGAAAATGATGATTTCATCTTGAAAGTGAAGTATGCTCTTCAATCTCCAAGTTGTAATGATTGAGACCCAAATCATTGCACCAATAGGAGTCCAATGCTAGTAAACACTATATATACTAACAAAAAAGTGGTTTCTGGGCTGCTCAAGTTGCCCGTCACGCTCTCAGGGGCAGCGTGAGCTCCCCGAAAACCGCCCCCCTTCGCGATTTCCTTGATTTCCTGCTCTTGCACACAGGCAGCAGGATTTGCCCGCTGTTGGACGGGCAGACGTTATCATTTATAGTCATTAGGCCAAACCCTGAACGAATCAGGGAATGTTGACGCGGATGAGGACGTCGCAAATTCTCTCACTTCGCATTTTACCTGAAGTGGCTTTCTCTCACTTCGCATTTTTGGGAAGTGGCTGGGAACATTCCTCGTTGAAAATAGACGATTGTCGGGATTTTTCTCTCTCTTCGGGATTTTGCGAAAAAGCCGATAGTGCCCTTAAAAAGTCGACAGTGCTCTTAAAAAGACAAAGGTGCCCTTAAAACAGTTTAACTTCTTCAAAATAGTTGAAAGGAAGAAGCTGAAGGCAAGAAGCCGACACTGTCGTATTTCGGGAAAATGCAAAAAGTCGACACTGTTGAAAATAGTTGAATTGTTGAACTATGTTGAAGTGTTGCATTTCGGGAAAAGCCGACACTATGGAAAAACATAGTTCATTTCTGCAGACTGTTGCGACAGTTAGTGTATTTTTACAAATTCTTGCGACACTTGGTGTATTTCTGCAGACTGTTGCGACACTTAGTGTATTTCTACAGAGTTGTTCTAAATGCTACTTTGTGGAAGTTCTTGAAGATGGCCAAGTCTTCAGTGATCTTCACATTATTGAACTCAACATCTGAATTTGAAATATGATAGAATTGGTTACCCTTTGCTGGAGATCAATCGGAAGCCCGTTGTAGATGTTCTTCAAATAATTTGGCTGTCTAAGTTATGATTCCTTCAGGTATTAGATGAGCAGACATAGAACCAAAGTTGGTTTCACCTGACCCTAGATCAACGATCAATAAACATGCAGGAAGAATCTTGAAATAGAAATTAGTCATTCACCAAGGAGGCAACTGTGGGCTTAATTTTCAATAGTCTCCCTTAAGGCCACGGTTGGTGCCTTGGTATCTTCGTCAGGTTCAGCATGTTGAAAAACTTCTGATGCTTGATCCTGGGAAGCGCTTTGGTGAAGATGTCTGCGACCTTTTGTGTTGTGGACCAGTATTGAAGGATCACTTGCCCTGAGAAAACTTTCTCCCAAATGAAATTTGTGGTAAAGACTGTTTCTCCTCAATCTGAGTCGGAGTAGCCTCCCAGGACAAGTGGGTCGATAGCATTTTCATCATAACATAAAATGTGATTTAAACTTCCCTAAATATATCTCATCACTCTCTTTAATGGTTTCCAATGGGAGACCCTAGGATTAGACATGAATTGACTTAACATGCTAACAGTGTATACTAAATCTGGTCTAGTACACAGCATTGCATACATCAAAGATCCTATTAGTGAATGACAAGGGTACTTCGCTATGTCAAGTACTTCACTATCAGAATCAACACAAGTAGGTTTAGTCAATACTATACTTGGATCCATTGGAATATCAATTGGTTTGCAATCAGACATATAAAATTTTTTTAAAATGCCTTTTAGATATGTCTGCTAGCTAAGATAATTCTTCTTCTGAAGTCTATTTCTAGTAATGTGAATTCCTAGCAAAGAATGGACAGCTCCTAAATCAGTCATGTCAAATTCCTTTGACAGATCACTCTTAGTAGTGTGCATAAGAGAAGTGTCATTAAACAAGATAAATGCATCATCTACGTAAAAAGCTATGTGAACTAAACTGATGCCTATATGCTTCGAATAAACATTACAGTCAGCTGAATTGTTTGAAAATCCCAATTGAATGAGATAAGAGTTGATTCTATCAAACCATCTTCTTGCGGCCTGTTTTAGACTGTGGATTGCTTTGTGCAACTTGTACACTTTGTGCTCTTGGCCTTTAACTTTGAATCCTTCCGGTTGGAAGGTATGTAGCTCTTCCTCGACATTGTCAGTGTTGTCTTGACATCCATTTGGTGCATTTCGAGGTCTTTCGCGGCTGCTAACGCAATCAGAGTCCTGATTGATTACATATTGATGCCAGGACTGAAAATTTCTTGATAATCCACTCCTTGGACTTGAGTGAATCCTTTAGCCACCAGTCATGCTTTCCATTTAGCAATGGAGCCATCAGAGTTTATCTTCTTCTTGAAGATCCAATTGTTGTCGATAACTCTCTTATGAGTGAGAAAGTTGACCAGTATGTCTAGTTCGTCAAAAGTGAGTTGTACTCACTTTCCATAGCTTCTTGCCACTTCACAGCATCCTTGGAGTTAATTGCTTCAGCTAGGCTCTCTAGTTCTTCTGATGAAGTCCAGAATAATTGAGGTGTATACCTCTCAGGAACTGTCCGAGTCCATGAGGATCTATGTTGCTTTGGTTGACCAAGATGCGATGATGCTTTTTCATGAATTTCTCTAGATCTGCTCGAGTGGGCTTGGTCTGGCCTGATGACAGGTGTTGTCGGCTGCTCGGCTTCTGTAGTTGTAGCTGCAGGTTTTGTAGAAGGAACATCAACGTTGGAAGAATCCATGCTACGTAAAATATGATGAAATGACATAGCGTCGTTTATCGATGGTTGTTTGAAATCATAGTATGTATGTTCTTGAAATATTACATCCCTAGAGACAAATACTACATTGGTGGATGGATCATAAACTTTGTAAGCTTTATGTTCATCAGGATAGCCAATGAGAATACATTTATTTGTCTTATGATCCAGCTTCTTCCTAAGCTGTTTAGGAATGTGAACAAAACATATACAACCAAAGATTTTTAAATGGCTAACACTAGGCTTGTGTCCATGCCAAAATTCATAACGATTTTTGTTGTTGATGGCTTTGGTGCTGGATCTGTTCTGTAAGTAACAGGCTGTGGCAGTAACTTCTGCCCAGAACTTCGCAGATAGGTGCGCTTGATATAGCATGGATTTGGCTAAGTTGAGATGGGTTTGATTCTTCCTTTCTGCAATCTCGTTCTGTTGAGGTGAATAGGAAGTGGTGAACTGTTTTCTAATGCCATGTTCAGCCATGTAGTCGGAGATCTCGTTAGAGAGATATTCGTCGCCACCATCAGTTCGGAGTGCTTTCACTTTTGTAGACGTTTGTGTCTCAGCCATGGCCTTGAATCTCTTGAAGCATTCCAAGGCTTCTGATTTATGCTTAATGAACATGACTGTAGACCATCTAGAGTAATCATCTATGAAAGTGATAAAAAAGATTGCATCACCTAAGGACGGAGTTGGCATTATGTACAAAATCTAATACATGCTTTGTCTTGATGGAATGTGATTTGGAAAACTTGCTTCTAGAGTGCTTCCCATAGATGCATGATTCACAAAAGAAAAATTTCCTATCCAATGAAGAAGGGAAATGTAATCCATCAACTAAATTATTACATCACATATAGGAAAGTGATCTTGTATTCACGTGTCCAAATCGACTCTGCCACATAATAGCATTATCGTTTACATTTTCATGAGAAATGCTAGCTAATGCAACTGAATTAGAGAGTACGTAAAGATTTCTGACTCTAGTGCACGTATTCAAAGTAGTATCTTCATCGAAGATTGTACACTACTCAGATGAGAAAGTAATAGTGTAGCCCTCATCAGTCATCTTAGAAACTGACAACAGGTTCTTTGACAACTGAGGTACGTGAAGAACATTGGTGACATAAATAGAAAGATCGTTTTTGAACGCGATCTTGACTGTCCCTTTGCCTTCCACGCGTATGGTGCTTGAATCTCCAAGATAGATGAATTGATCTCTATTGTAAGCTACATACTTGATAAACCATTCCTTGCGAGAGGTCATGTGTTGGGTAGCGTCGTTGTCTAGGTACCAGCTATCATGGTCTTCGTTGCCACTACTGTAAGCCATTAACAAGTGTGTATCTTGTTATTTGAATTCCGTCGCATTGGAGGAATCTGGTTGCTGTTGTTGTTGCGTCTTTGCCTCGTTGTAGATGCGGATACGACACTCTTTGATGTCGTGATTGGCTCTCTTGCAATATCTGCAAAAAAGCTTCTTGCGCGATCCACTATTCGCAGGTTGATTATGAGGCCTCTGTTGTTGCTGCTGCACTTGATTCTTGCCCTTGGAATAGTGTTTCTTCTTGGTGTACAGAGCCATTGATTTGTCTTTGATGGATAGGTCGCTGGTCTTTCTCCGTATTTCTTTTTGAAAAAGATGACTGATCACTTTTTGAAGAGTGAGGTCGGGTTGTGTGGAGATCATCACCACAAAGTGTTCATACGACTTTGGAAGAGAAGAAAACAAGGTCATAACGGCATCATCATCTTGAATAGCACATCGTACAGCTGATAACTGATCCATTAAAGATTTGAAGTTGTTGATGTGAGAAGTGATGGTAGTAGAATCAGACATGCTAAGAGTAAATAACTTCCTTCTAAGATGTAATCTAGTGGTTACATCATGAGTCTCATAGAGATTTGATAACAAATCTAATGCATCCTTAGAGGTTTTGCATGTGGTAACATGGGATATTTGGGAGTCAGCCAGATTGAGTGTGATACATGCTAAGGCCTTCTGATCTTTGATCTTCTATGCCTTTGCTTGATCACCATCTTCTGGTTTCAGTTCAGCACCTTCTACTACATCCCAAAGATCTCTATCTATCAACATCATCCGGAGCTTTAACTTCCAGATGTATAAGTTAGATCCATTGAACTTGTCAATGACTCTAGCCTCATTGGATGATGGAGACGAAGAGCTACCAATATGAGACATGTTAATAGTAATACAAATAGAACAAATTTAATCTCTCGGTTTATATGAGCTATGCTCTGATACCAATTTGATGGGGGCGATGGAGTATGGAGAACGCGAGCGGAGAAGAGAGCAACAATATTTGCGGAACAACTCTCCCACTACAATGGACTGCTAGATGCAAAACAGTCTAATAGATTGTTTATGCTAAGTGTAATCATGGCTTAAGTGTTATATTGTCCAACAGGATCTTATAAATTAGTTCATACTCACAAAAACAAAAATGAGTACAGTCCACCAAAGAGATTAGAAATGGTTTGTGTGTGGCATTACTGAAAAATAGATTTAGTCAGAAGTTTAGTTCTAAAATAGATTGAAATAGCAGTGTGATAGCGCAAGTTCCTTAGGCGTCAAAGACAACCATCGTCTAATCAGAAACTGAGGAGTCATAGACGTCCGTGTTCTGATCAGAGTGAGTGAACAAATGTTATCAAACAACAATGAAGTGCATTCAAATCACAACAAGCATTCATCTACGTTATACACAGATAGAAAAGCATGTCGCTGCTAGATTGCATTGAAGCACAACGAAATAGTAGTGACAACCAGAATGACGGTGTAACTGGGAGGCTCAAAATCATTCGTCTCATGGACGGAGCATCACATAGAGCATGTCTGGATGATCCATTTATAGAATTTATCTATGTATTGATTACAGTAAATATTTGTCACCTAATTAGATAAGCCATTGTACTTGGAAGTATTTGGCTTGTGTGACAACTATACATGGTATATATGGTCAACGAATCAAGGAATGCTGACGCGGACGAGGACATCGCGAATTCTCTCACTTCGCATTTTACGTGAAGTGGCTTTCTCTAACTTCACATTTTTGGGAAGTGGCTGGCAACGTTCCTCGTTGAAAATAGACGACTGTTGGAATTTTTCTCTCTCTTTGAGATTTTGCGAAAAAGCACCTTTGCCCTTAAAAAGACGAAGGTGTCCTTAAAATAGTTTAACTTCTTCAAAATAAAGCAAGAAGTCGACACTGTCAAAAAAAGTCGACACTGTCACATTTCGGAGAAATGCAAAAAGCCGACACTGTTGAAAATAGTTGAATTGTTGAACTATGCTGAAGTGTCGCATTTCGAGAAAAATCGACACGGTCGCATTTTGGGAAAAGCCGACACTGTGGAAAAACATAGTTCATCTTTGCAGACTGTTGTGACACTTCATGTATTTCTGCAGATTGTTCCGACACTTAGTGTATTTCTGCAAAGTTGTTTTTAATGCTAATTCGTGGAAGTTCTTGAAGATGGCCAAGTCTTCAGTGATCTTCAAATTATTGAACTTAACATCTAAACTTAAAATATGATAGGATTGGTTACCCTTTGTTGGAGATCAGTCGGAAGCCCATTGTAGACGTTCTTGAAATAATTTGGTTGTCTAAGTTATGATTCCTGTAGGTATCAGATGAGCAGACGTAGAACCAAAGTTGGTTTCACCTGACTCTAGATCAACGATCAATAAACGTGCAGGAAGAATCTTGAAATAGAAATTAGTCATTCAGCAAGGAGGCAACTGTGGGCTTAATTTCCAACAATTAGGCCAAGCCCTTAGTTAATGGCCAATAAAATGTGTGTGAAGGTCACTAGAAAGAACTCTCCCAAGCATAGAGGAAGATTCTACAATAGTAAGACAACATCATAAATCCAAATTGCACTAAATCTTTGACAATACATCATTGGAGGCTCATATGTTTGCTTCTTTTGTGAAATCCCACATTCCGACACAAAAAAATGAAGTCTTGATTGTCAATGTATGCCATGAAAGTTACCCACATTGATATCTTTGTCGCTACTCAAAATCATGATCTAAAGATATTTCTTGGTATCCTGACAAGAAAGCTTTACACATGTTGCCTTGATATATTTTTCCTCAGTATATTCTCCCTCGATAGATGATACACTTTTTTTTCGCTTATAGTTTTTTCCAAGTCACCCCCAACCATGATGAGAACATAACTAAGACTTAATGTTGTCCACATCTCCTCCCTAATCTACATCTATACAACCAGTAATATTGCCCATCTCCTCTATAACTAATGTCACACTGTTTGCTCCCTTGAGATATTGTAACACTCTTTCAAATACATTCTAATGTTTCAAACTAGTATTTATAAGGAAGTGACTAAACTATCAATTATTATGATGATGACAGGCCTAGTACATATCTTGGCACACAATAATGAGCCCGCATTCCTTCATTGCAACTATGCAATCTCTTCACTTTCTTGCACAATTCCACTTCTTACAATTGGTTGAATTTCTTGAAACATTCCATTGCTTGATCTTTATGCGTCTTTCACTCAATTTGCACCTTTCTAGTATGGTCATCTATAAATGACACAAAGTACCTAGATCTTGAATAAACAAAGTGTTTCTGATTACAAAGCCTTGCTAGCTTTTAGTCCTTTGCTCAACAAAGATGTTCGCAAACTCGAACATCTGGAGACACGAAACATGAAGAGTCTCATGAACATGAAAGTCAACGGAGACGAAGACGAACGGTTCGCGAACACGAAGGATTCACGAACGAGATTCATTTGTGGTCCAGCAAGAGAGAAAGGCAGACGAGGTAAATGAAACTAACGGTGGAAACGAAACCCATTTAGTCCTCACGCTCCTAGGAGTACATGCAGTGCCCTAAAGAAATCAGAGAAAATCAATATAGATTATTTTTCTGGTTGTGTCTGATCTTGGATGTCGAATGCTTATGTTGTTTATTTTAATATGTCTGAGTTTTCTTGTTCTCTTTGAATTCCGCACCTTGGTTGAAATGAAGTGGAATGCTATATTAATTTTATGAACATAGTTCAGTAGTACCTGACTACCCTCTGGAGGATTGTAGGAGTGTTTCAGTTGGCAGTGCCCAGCGAACGCATCTAAACTCCATCCGAATCTTGAAAGAGAGTCGTGAATGTTTTGTGAATTTTCTTCTCACGATTCCCATCATTCGTATCTGAGCACCGCTCGACTCACAACAGATCCACCAATCGAGGGCGCTTTCATTGGATTGCACTTGTCACTATGATTTGGCTCCAACGCTTTTGTGCCGTGGTTTATTTCAGTCCATGGGAAGCCATCTTTGTGATACTTTTCGAAGATACATACATCATATCTGCTCAAAACCTCTCTCACATCATAATCACACCCCCTCGGCATGTCATTATTTGCCAACCTCTATAGACTTGCTATGCTAAGGTGGCACATTCTCTTGTGCCACAATTCATTCTTATGCAACATGTTGCATGTTATGCATGATATTGATCTCTCCTCAATGTGTCCTCATAGCCCTTACAATCTCATATTTATGGCAATTATTTCTCCATCAATATGAATTAGACATCCTTGCTCCATAAACATCACTTCTAGTCCCCATTCGCGAATAAAATCAGTTCGTGGGGAATTCAGATATGATTGCTGGTCACTACTGGCTATATCATTCCTACAATACTCTAAAATGTAGACAAACAATGTTGATCTACGTTATAGATTATTATAGCATTCAACAAAATCAAACCAATGTGCGGAATTGAATAAACAAGTGAATCAGATACATGAATAGTAACAGACAAATATTCATTCGAGATTATACAATCATTCAGAATAATATCTCCTTGAGAGATGCCTAGCTAGCATCATTGTAGGAAAGCATCTGGAACCCTACATCATGACAATAACACAAACCAAAATCTTCTGTTAATTGAAGATATTGCAAAATTTGTTTTGCAATCTTCCAATGAGTCGAGTCTGGATTTGTACAAAATTGGCTCATCATGAACACGGCATAAGCAATGTCAAGACATGTGTTATCTGCGAGATACATCAACGATCCGATAAGCTTCCTATATGGTGTAAGCTGTATCAATTCCCTTTCTTCTTCAGTCCTCAAACAGTTTTCGTTTGTCAGTACTGTTCCTACAAGCATTGGAGTATTTGCTCCTTTGCAATTTAGCATCCCGAAATCTTCTAGAATTTTTTGGGTATATCTGGACTGATGAAGGTACAATTTACCTCCCTCATAGTCCCTGTCAATTTGCAAGCCAAGGTAACACCTGGCTTCTCCCAAATCTGCAATCACGAAATGTTTCGAGATATCATTCTTTACTACAGTAATAAACTTCTCACTCTTACAGAGTATTAGAGTGTCATCCACATACATAGCTACAATGATGATCTTCCCATCTGTAATTCTTACATAGACATTGGAATCAGCCATTAGTGGCTTGAATCCTTAGGATTTCAGGGCTTGATCTTTCTTCTTGTACCGTTGTCGCGCTGACTGCTTCAGACCATAGATACTCCTATGCATTCTGCATGCATAAGTAGGAAGTGAATTCGAGATATAGCTTGGGGGTTGATCCATGTAGACTTCTTCGTCTAGATCACCATGCAAGAAGGTTCTCTTCTCATCCACAATGTGAATCCTGAGATCATAAGTAGCTGCATATGCAAATAGTAAATGTAGGGATGAATGTTTCACGACAGGAGAGAAGGTCTTAGAATAGTCGATACCATATCTCTGAGAGAATCCCTTCGCTACAAGTCTTGCCTTATACTTTGAGACATCTCCATCCGGTCCATACTTTAGCTTGTATACCCATTTGCATTTTACAATCTTTCGCTTATCGGGTAGTGGCTGCAACGTTCATACCTGGTTCTTCCTCATGGATTCCATCTCCTCATTCATGGCTTGGATCCATTTGTCCTTCTTTGGACATTCAATTGCTTCCTTGAATGTATCACCACTGAATCCACAGAACTCTTCTGATGTAGGAGCTGAGCTGCCTAACACATATCTTGTTGGCGTTTTTTGTTGTCTTGTCGACCTTCTAGGAGATCCTCCTAGAACTGCAATGCCTTTGCCCTTGTCTGCTCTGCTAGGTCCAGAACCATTTCGGTTTACAGGTACTATAGCAGTAGGTTGCCTCTCAAAATTTTCTTCGTCTGATTCGTCACTCGAATGCAAAGCGACTCGAACATATTCGTCTGAGTGTTCGTCCTCTGCTCCCTCTGCCACAGTTGGCAGATCATAGTACTTTCTTGCAAGCACTTCAAAACTGACAGGACCATCATTGGCCATCGTTCGGCTCTCATCAAATTTGACATCTCTGACTGTCTTCATAGTGTTTGTCTCTTGCATATAAACTTTGTAGCATGACGAATTATTGTCATATCCTACAAGATATCCATGTTCAGTTTTCTCATCAAGCTTCTTTCAAAGCTTATCAAAAATATGTGAATAAGCTGCACAGTCAAAGATACGGATGTGAGTCAGATTGGATTTTCTACCCCACCATAATTCGTGTGGTGTCGTGTGAGGAATACCAGACTTTCCTGTCCTATTTTGAATGTAAGCAACTGTAGCTACTGCTTCAGCCCACAACACTCTTGGAGCTTTCGAGTAGGCCATCATGCATTTGGTGTTGGTGTATGATGTGAAATGGTGGTCTGCGTGGTCTACGATTCATTGCGATTGCAGCGGAGCCATGACGGAAGCAGAACACGAGAGACGATTACGATGTAAATGATGTCTCTACCAACAATAAGAAAAACAATTATGAACATACTAGTAACTGCGTATTAGGAATGAGGATTGATTAGAGAATGGAATCAAAAGCTTGTTGTCCTTTTGGGTTATCAAAGTAGGAGTCTGAGACTGCCATTAGGCGTCTTGGACAGCCATGCGATCCTCTATCTATGATAACCGTGTTTGTGTGCAAGAGAGTGAGAGAGAAATGCATTCAACAAGAACGTAAAGATTGAACAGTAGCGAATCTGTATATATAAAAGGAATCGAAACACAATACAATAGCGCTGATAAGCATGTGCTCCTAATTACATACTCAAAATAATGGCTATAGCTCTCTCTCTCTCTCTCTCTCTCTCTCTCTCTCTCTCTCTCTCTCTCTCTCTCTCTCTCTCTCTCTCTCTCTCTCTCTCTCTCTCTCTCTCTCTCTCTCTCTCTCTCTCTCTCTCTCTCTCTCTCTCTCTCTCTCTCTCTCTCTCTCTCTCTCTCTCTCTCTCTCTCTCTCTCTCTATCTCTCTCTCTGTATAAAATCATCAACTCTAAGAAGCTAGCTACTTAAGACCTTTTGGTCATTTGATCGCTCTGTGCATCTATAGATTGTTCAACTCAATACTCTTTATCTCACTCCTCTTCGCTCAGATACATATATATATAACTGTCAGAGTCTTTTAATTTATTGTAATTACAGTTTACAAGATGATTAACAACCATTTAAACAAGATCCGTAGATCCGTTATTGGAGTTGTCGTGAAGGAGGAGAAGTACAGAGTAACGTATCCTCCATATGCGTCGTAGTGGAAGGATGTAGGCCATGATGGCCGTAGTTTGTCCGCAATCGTTCGTTCAGCCGTTGTACTCCACTAAGCTGCCTAGTGATGCCATCAGAGAACTACAGTTGAATAGACGCTTGGCCTTGAACTTGGTGTGAACTGGAGTCACCAAAGAAAATGTAATTTGATTCTGTAGCTATGAGTGTAGAGAAGAGGTCCTTGCATGGCGTCATGTGCTGAGCCTGAATCAAGATACCATTGATGGGCATCTACACTGGATTGGTCTTGTACCATCAGTGCCTTCTCTTCATCTTGAGATCCTTTGACTGTGCCAGAGTTGTCTTCTTGGTGCTGCTGCATCGTCTTCTTTGCTTCATTGTGCTTGAGGATGCGACAGTCCTTGATGTCATGGTTGATTCTATTGCAATATCTGCAAAATAGTTTGGTCTTGGACGATGAGTGACTATGCTACTGCGATTGTGGTTGTAATGTTGCTGGCTGTTCTGCCTTTGTCTTCTTATCCTTGAAGCCTTTCTTCTTCTTGGATTGTTGCTTGGTTGAATAGAGTGCCATGGATTTGGTACTTGTAGATGTGGACAAGCTTTTCCTCCTAACTTCTTCCTACAACAAACTTGTTGTCAATTTCAATTTTTGGAGAGACAGCGCAAGGGTATTGCTCAGAAGCAAACTAAATTATCATAGGAGGATGGAAGACTGGCAAGAAGAGACATGGTAGAGTCATCTTCTAAGATAGGAGAACCTATTGCAGCCAGTTGGTTCAGCAATTGTTTGAACTTGTTCAGATGGTCGCTGACTCAAGTGCCTTCACTCATTTTGAGTGTCAGTACCTTCTTCCTCAAGAAGAGTCAAGTCGAGACGTGAGGTCTCATAGATGCTAGTGAGTGTGTCCCATGCTTCTTTGGAAGTAGTGCAGTTGGATACATGAGCAATTTGAGTGTCTTTATGGTTTAGAGATACAATGGCAAGAGCCTTGCCATCCTTGGCTTCCCAAGCTGGGAGCTGTTCGGGTTCTGTCGGTCTGGCTATAGAATCGTTGACGTATCCCCACAACTCCTTTTCAATTAGGATCATCCTCATTTTGAACTTCCACATGTGGAAGTCATCTCCGTTGAATTTATTGATCAAGCGGATCTCTGAGGTGCCTTCCATAGTGATCGAAATTATACACAAACAACTTAGAATAGCTTTTGGAAAAAGATTCTGGACTATAGTAATCCACTGAACCAAAGCTCTGATACCACTTCTGTTGGTGTATGATGTGAAATAGTGGTCTGCGTAGTCTACGATTGATTGCGACTACAGCAGAGCCGTGACGGAAGCAGAACACGAGAGACGATTATGATGTAAACAATGTCTCTACCAACAATAAGAAAAACAATTATGAACACAGTAGTAATTGCGTATTTGGAATGAGGATTGATTAAAGAACGGAATCAAAAGCTTATTGTCCTTTTGGGTTATCAGAGTAGGAGTCTGAGACTGCCTCAATAGTAGGATCACGAAGCATTAGGCATCTTGGATAGCCATGCGATCCTGTATCTCTGATAACCATGTTTGTTTGCAAGAGAGTGAGAGAAATACATACAACAAAAACGTAAAGATTAACAGTAGCGAATCTGTATATATAAAGGAATCGAAACACAATAAAATAGCGCTGATAAGTGCATGCTCCTAATTATAGACTCAAAACAATGGCTACAGTTCTAGCTCTCTCTCTCTCTCTCTCTCTCTCTCTCTCTCTCTCTCTCTCTCTCTCTCTCTCTCTCTCTCTCTCTCTCTCTCTCTCTCTCTCTCTCTCTCTCTCTCTCTCTCTCTCTCTCTCTCTCTCTCTCTCTCTCTCTCTCTCTCTCTGTGTATAAAATCACTAACTCTAAGGAGCTAACTACTTAAGTCCTTTTGGTCATTTGATTGCTCTGTGCATCTACAGATTATTCAACTCAATACTCTCTATGTCACTCATTCTCTTCGTTCAAATACATATATATATAGCTGTCAGAGTCTTTTGATTTATTGTAATTATAACAGCCATTTAAACAAGATCCGTAGATCCGTTATTGGAGCATCGTGAAGGAGGAGAAGTACAGAGTAACATATCCTCCATATGTGTCGTAGTGGAAGGATGTAGGCCGTGATGGCCGTAGTCTGTCCGTAGTCGTTCGTTTAGCCGCTGATCGTTTGCTTTGTAAGTGATCATTTGCTTCCTTCGTTGGTAACCGTAAGTGATAATTTATGGAGCTAAACGATGAAATGGGTCAACTTCGTTAGTTGACTTTGTAGGAACTCGCAAGTTGTAACTCACGTTGTTTTGGTCCGTTGTCATTCGTCGACTTCGTTGATAGCCGTAAGTAAGTTACTTACCTTTTCATACGGTTGAGGAGAGTTGAGTTCGTTCACAGACTTCATCAGAGATATTTTTTGGTGACATAGGTCACAACTCTTTCTGTCGTAGGAGATCGCAAGAAGATCACTGACGGGATTTTACATTCCATTGCCATTGAAGATTCTGCAAGTGCTCGTAGATTGTAACCTATGGATTTTAACGACTCCCTACGGTTTGTGGTTTGTTCCCTTCACAAGTTGAAGTTGTGTTTCTCAGTAAACATTGATTTAACGGTGCTCTTCGGTCAGGCGATAGCTTTGCGGTTCTACCTGATTCGACTTTGCGTGTATTTTTGCAGACTGATAGAGAGAGAGAGAGAGAATTCTTGAGAGTAGAAGGAGGCCGAAGGGATGAGTAGAAGAAGATTAAACTCCAACATCTGACAACTTCTATTAGAGTTTTGTTCTTTCTTTCTACGACACAGTTGTGCTACGGTGTGTACGATGCAGTCCTTTTGTGAATGATACCACGATCATTGCAAAAGTCAATAAATCAATTCGAGATGTATTCTCCACCTCGATCTGTTCTGATCCGCTTCACTTTATTACCGGTGCATCTTTCTGCCCAATTCACATACTCTATGAATTTGTAAAATGCTTTTGATTTATTGTGAATAAAATAGACTCTGGCAAATTTATTGTAATCATCAATAAAGGTAATGTAATATTTTGAGCCCCCTACAGAGATCACATTGAAAAGTCCACAAATGTTAGAATGCACTAACTCCAAAATTTTGGTCGTTCTGTAGGAGTCCTTGACAAAAGGAGTGCATGACATCTTACCCTTCAGACATGCATCACAGGTCGTCGAGCTGGTTGCATTCAAGATGCTCACCCCTATGATTGCTCCATGATGGCTTGCTTGATATAGTGCCATTGAATTCATATGGCATAGTCTCCTGTGCCATAGAGTATCTGGCAAATCATCATGAGTCTGATGCACTTGATCTGCAAGAAAGCATACATTCAAGTGATACATATTGTCTTTTCTTCTACCTTGAGTGATCATAGTAGTAGTACTTGCATTAACAATGTTGGATGCTTCGTCTAAGAATGTCACACGCATCTCTGCATCAGCTATTCTTGCCATTGATAGCAAGTCCTGTTGCAGTGTAGGCACGAACAGAACATCTTCGAGTCATTTGTCTCTGTCGTTCATGTTGAGCCATAGTGAACCAATACCATTCACTTGATGTTTTGATCCATCTCCAAGAATGATAAATCTTGATGGATCTGCACTTCGGAAATCAGACATGATTCGTCTTGATGTAACGAAGTGTGAGGTAGCTCCTGAGTCTAGGATTACCTCCTGTGTGTCAGGTGTTGGCACTGCACACATGTCTGCATAGATGTAGGCGATCGAATTACCATGATTCGATCTTTCTTTGTCCATTTTTGAGCTCTCTGGCTCCTCGACATAGGATGAACTATTATTGTTTTCCTATCTGCTTTGTGCTGATTTGTTTCTTGCATTCAGACGACAGTCCATGGTTGCATGACCTTTCTTGTGGCAATGAATACGCTCAATTTTCGGATTGAGCCAACACGAATCGACAATATGCCCTTCACGTCTGCATCTCACGCATGTCTTCTTGTCTCCAACTTTGATGTTTCGCCCTTCTTTTATTCTTCCATTTGCCTTTGCTGGTTTCTTTTGCTTGCTGATCACAATCTTGCTTTCGATCTGACTCCCTCTTAGGCTTAAATTGTTTCTTTGTCTTCTCCTTGTTGTTGTAGAGAGCTTGGTCAGAAGCATCTATGTGATCAAGGTGCTCTCAAGCCTTGACTTCTTCTCGAATCTCGACAATTGCCTTTTCGAGTGTCATTGTAGGATCCTTTGCTAGCAGTGTTCTGGTTGTCTGGAAGGATCTTGGTAAGGCTCTCAACAGATAAGTGAGCTGCTTCTCTGTTGACACTGCATTTTCTGCTCCAAAATTGTGTAGTGAAAGGAATAGATCCTTCATCTTCCTAACAAAAGAAGTGAGGTCTTTGCCATCCCACTATAGGTTTGTCAGCTGATCTTCAAGCATCATTATCTGACTGCGTGATTTCGTCTGAAATCTTGTGAGTAGAGTATCCACATCTCTTTTGCTTTAGAGAGTGTAGCCAGGTCAAGAGTCAAGATATCCTCGATGGATGATGATATCAAGGCTACTGCCTTGTCATTCTTCTCCCTCCATTCGCGTAGCTCCTTACCTGTTGTTGTAGGCATATCCTCAGTGCCATCTACCCAGGGGAATAATCCTTCTCCCTTTAGTATCAGCGAGGTCTTGACCTTCTATGCTAGGAAGTTAGATCCTGATGAATCCAGAACTGTATAGATCTTGGATTTTATGCTACTTATTGAAGCCATTGCTGTTTCTTGCTGACCCATAGAATTGCTGCTCTTGACGCGATGGCGCATCCTCCTAAGACACTTTTGCAGTCATCCTTGAGAGATGCCCAGCTAGCATCAGTGTAGAAAAGTATTTGGAACCCTGCATCACGAGAATAACACAAACCAAAATCCTTTGTTAATTGAAGGTATTGCAAAATTCGTTTTGCAATCTTCCAATGAGTTGAGCCTGGATTTGTACAAAATTGACTCATCTTGAATATGGCATAAGCAATGTCAAGACGTGTGTTATCTGCAAGGTACATCAGCGATCCGATCAGCTTCATGTATGGTGTAAGCTTCATCAACTCTCTTTCTTCTTCAGTCTTTGAATAGTCTTCATTCGTCAGGACTGTTCCTGCAAGCATGGGAGTATTTGCTCCTTTGCAACTCAGCATCTCAAAATCTTCTAGGATTCTCTGGGTATATCTGGACTGATGAAGGTACAATTTACCTCCCTCATAATCCCTATCAATCTATAAGCCAAGATAACATCTAGCTTCTCCCAAGTCTGCAATCTCGAAATGTTTCGAGATGTCATACTTCACCTTAGTAATAAGCTCTTCACTTTTGCAGAATTTCAGAGTGTCATCCACATACACAACTACAATGATGATCTTCCCATCTATAATTCTTACATAAATATTGGAATCAACCATTAGTGGCTTGAATCCTAAGGATTTCAGGGCTTGATCTTTCTTCTTATACCATTGTCGCGCTGACTGCTTCAGACCGTAGATACTCCTATGCATTTTGCATGCATAAGTAGGAAGTGAGTTCGAAATGTAGCATGGAGGTTGATCCATGTAGACTTCCTCATCTAGCTCGCCATGCAAAAACGTTGTCTTTTCGTCCACGATGTGAATCCTAAGATCATAAACAACTACATATGCAAACAATAAGCATAGGAATAAATGTTTCACGACAGGAGAGAAGGTCTCAGCATAGTCAATACCATATCTCTGAAAAAATCCCTTCGCTACAAATCTTGTTTAATACTTAAAAATATCTCCATTTGGTCCATACTTTAGCTTGTATACCCGCTTGTATTTTACAGTCTTCCGCTTATCTGGTAATGGCTACAATGTCCACACCTGATTCTTCCTTATGGATTCCATCTTCCCATTCATGGATTGGATCCATTTGTCCTTCTTTGGACATTCAATTGCTTCCTCGAATGTTTGTGGTTCTCCACTGAATCCACAAAACTCTTCTGATGTAGAAGCTGAGCTTCCTGACACAAATCTTGCTGGCGCTCTTTATTCTCTTGTCGATCTTCTACGAGATCCTTCAGGAACTGCAATGCTCTTGTCTTTATCTGCTCTGCTAGGTCTGAAACTATTCATTTATAGGTATTGCGAATCTTTCTTCATCTGATTCGTCACTTGAATGAGATGCGACTCGAACATCTTTGTCTAAGTGTTTGTCCTCTGCTCTCTCTGTCGCAATTGGTAGATCATAGTACTGTCTTCCAAGGACTTCATAGCTGGATGGATCATCGTTGGCAATTGTTATGCTCTCATCAAATTTGGCATCTCTGACTGTCTTCACTGTGTTTGTCTCTGGCATATAGACTTTGTAGTATGATGAATGATTGTCATATCCCACAAGATACTCTTGTTTTGCCTTATCATCAAGCTTCTTTCAAAGCTTATTAGGAACACGTGCATAAGATGCACAACCAAAGATACGGATGTGAGTCAGATTGGGTTTTCTACCCCACATTAATTCGTGTGGTGTCGTGTGAGGAACACCAGATTTTTCTGTCTTGTTTTGAATGTAAGTAGTTGTAGCTACTGCTTCAGCCCACAACACTCTTGGAGCCTTTGAATAGGCCATCATGCACCTATCAGCTTCCATTAGAGTCCTCTTATAAGATAAGCTCCTTAGATCTTGCTTACAAATCCTAGACGTGGCATAACTAACAACTTGTTTCACTGGAGTACCGTGTATCCAAGACTAGGAGTATACTATATCCTATGTACTGGTCATGGACATAACATTCTTCCCTCCTTAAAGTGTTTCTATCCTTAGAAACTAAAATTTGAAAAATTCTTCTTTATGCTATCAAATCTCTCCCACGAATCATCATCCTCAGTACGACCCTTCCACCGAATTAAGCACTCATAGATATAACAATTTCTCAATTGTTTATCTCTGGTTCTAAGCACTTTCTCAGGTTTCAAAAATACACTAAGCCACAAATCTTCCAAATGGGATAAATTCTCATCTGATCCAACTGTATCACCATCATGTAAACTTAGTTTCAAATGACTTACATGAAACACTGGGTGTGCAGTCAATTTTCCTTGAAGATCGAGTTCATACGCCAAAGAACCAATTCTACATACAATCTTGAAAGGTCCACAATAACGGGGAGCCAGCTTATAATGCTTCCTTGTACATAGTGTCTTAGAATCTTTTGGAATCCTAAGATATACCCAGTCATCAACTTTAAAATCTCTTGGAGATCTCTTAAGATCGGTATAGTGTTTAGCTCTATCCTGAGCACTTCGGATACTATCCTTAGCCACTTGCAACATTTTTTCATATCATGCAAAAAATCAGCAACCTTCTGGATCTTAATAGACTTCGTCTCAACATTTACTGGAGATCTAGGTTGAAGACTGTACATAAGCATAAAAGGACTGTAACCTGTAGCAGAATGTTTTCTACTATTATATGCAAACTCAACCAGTGGAAGATAATCTTCCTAATGAGATTGCCTGTGAGAAACGTACGTCATCCTCAAAATATCTTCCGTAGTTTGATTAGTCCTTTCTGTATGGCCATCTAATTTAGGATGATGTGAAGAACTTAAACTCAAAGTAGTTTTCAGTTTATGGAATACTGTTGACCAAAAGTGACCTGTGAACTTAGGATCTCTATCACTAACCATGTCACTTGGCAGACCATAAAACCGAAATAATCTTTCAACAAAGATATGGGCTGAATCAGAAGCCTTTATAGTTGACTTGACTGGTATGAATGTAGCTAACTTAGTCAACCGATTCACTACAACCCATTTTGTCATTGGGTCTTTGGAAGTCCAACTACAAAATCCATAGATATGTTTTCCCATTTCTTATCTGGGATATCTAACGGATGCAACAAACCACCAGCCTTATGGCGTTCAGCCTTTGCTAGTTGATAGGGCTTGCATTTAACAACATATGACTAGACATATGGCTTGAGCTTTGGCCAATAAAATTCCCTCTTAACCAAGTCCAGAGTCCTGTGTATACCGGGTTGTCCTGCACATGGTATGTCAGGCATTCAAACAAAATCTTACGTTTGAGCTTATCATCACCAAGTATGCAAACTTTTTCATTCCAAAATAGTAATCCATCTTGAATGGTGAACTGTTCCACAATCTTCTTATCTTTCTTAGTTAGTTGAGTCCCCTGTGTTTCTAACTCAACACTGTCCACATTTCTTCCAATTTGAACAATGTTCCAAATGTGACCAAAATGGGAATTTGATTCATATTTTTCTCTCTACAAAAGATATAGATCCATAGAAATCTGGGTGAATGACAACTCGTTCAGTTCACTGATCCGACTAAGAGCATCTGCAACCTGATTAGAGCTGCCTCTCATGTAATGGATTTCATGATCGAATTCTTGCATCGTTTAGATCCAAGAGATCTACAAAGTTAGGCTATATTGACAAGAAGAGCAATATGCAGTCTGGACCAAATTTTGGTTCAGGATTGAACTCAAGCTCTTCATCATTCCAACCAGTGCATAAACTTTTCTCCAGATACTATAAGAGGACTGTCCACGAAATCAAGGACTGCCGAACTTTGAAATACAACAATGAAAAGAAGAAACAAAAAGATACAAAATGCATGCTGGGCCAAGGAATACAAGATGACTGGTCCAGCCCACTACTGTCTCAAAATCCAAATCCAACAAAATCGACCAAGCAGACTAATTTTTATCAATCAACAACTATATCTCAACAACGTGCTAGAAAAGTATGGAATGGCCAACTGCAAACCAAGTCACTTTCCACTCGACCTTGGACTAAAGTTATCAAAGGAACAGTCTCCTCAAACTGAGGCAGAAAAGGAAAAGATGAAGCGCTACCCATTTCAATCCATCATCAGCTCACTGATGTATGCAATGATCTGCACGCGACCAGACCTTGCATATTCGATCAGTACACTTAGTCAGTTCCTGTCAAATCCAGACTTAACTCATTGGAAAACACTAACAAAGGTCATAAAGTACATCCAAGCAACAAAAACTCTCAGCATCTGCTACGGAGGCAGCCACATAGCCAATATCCTTGAAGCCTACATAGATGCGGATTGGGTAGGAGATGTCGACACCAGAAAATCAACTTCTGGATTTGTATTTTTATACAACCAAGGCCCAATCTCATGGAACAGCTGGAAGCAGACCTCAGTTGCATTATTATCTACGGAATCCGAATACATAGCTATCATAAATGCAACCAAAGAAGCGATCTGGCTAAGGAAACCGCTTGCAGACATCAACCTTGCACAAAGACTTTCCACAACAATCTATTGTGATAATCAAAGCACAATAGCGTTATCTCTCAATCCAAGATTTCACTCTCGAAGCAAACATATCGAAATCAGGTATCATTACCTTAGAGAGAAAGTGCATAGCAAGGAAGTAGCATTGGTTTTCTGTAGAACAAACTACATGATACCAGATTACTTCACAAAGGCTCTATCAAAAGAACAACATCTTAGATTTAACAATATGTTAAATTTGAAGATCAAGGTCTTCCAGGATCCACATTAAGGAGGAGTGTTAGATTTCTTATGCTCAGTTTTAAGCAAATCGTTCAAGTAATGAGCATCTTGAAAACCAAAGGCCAACTACATGTTTCAGACCTTCACATTTTTTTCCTTTGAGATTTTTTGTGCCTTAAACGTTTTTAAGACACCTTCATCTTTTTCGCCTTTTTCGCACCTTTGCGAAAGAGAGAGAGAGAGAGAGAGAGAGAGAGAGAGAGAGAGAGAGAGAGAGAGAGAGAGAGAGAGAGAGAGAGAGAGAGAGAGAGAGAGAGAGAGAGAGAGAGAGAGAGAGAGAGAGAGAGAGAGAGTGAAAGGGAGCATATGCAAATGTCTCCGAATACGTAACTTGGCAATCACATGTTCAACAATAAGAGTCCGATAATTACCAGAATTCATGGGATCTTGACTTAAGCAGATAATAAAAGTGGCATTGTCCTTTTTGGTGTGCCAAGCATTATCCATTCCCTCCGTATTGAGACTCAATGTAGTCTCTAAAAAGGATTTTGCTTCTTTTATAGTGTCTTAGTGTCCATAACACCCCGAACTCGAACATTGAGAGCCTTGAGATCACCTAGGTTTTAAGTGCATAGACTACAACAAACAATTCCTTTTCCTGCGTTGTATAATGCAACTGAGGACTAGTGAATTCTTTGCTTTCAAATGCTAGTGGCCTATCCATTTGTAATAGAACTGCTCCAACTACAACATCACTTGCGTTCGTTCTCACGACGTAAGGTAAATCTGGATTTGCAATTTGTAACACAGGAGCTGAAACAATCATTGTTTTAAGTTTCTCAAAACATTGATTCAATTCCTCGTTCCAAAAAACAGGCAGACTAGGTTGATTCCTCTTTTTCTTTTTATTAACAATTCCTTTTGTCAGATTATCAAGCGGTGCTGCTAACTTAGCATAATCCTCAATAAATCTCTTGAAAAAAAGTGTAAAACGTAAAAAAGACTTTACTTGCTGCACTGTTCCCAAAATTGGCCACTCAATCACAACCTTGATTGGTCCACATTAAGCCTCCTCTCAACGTTGATCTTCAAGCAATAATATCTGGTTGTCCTCAATGAATACGTGCACCAACCCACATTCTTGGACATGCTACGCACCACAAAACACTATGAGCTTACTCCTGTTAGATGTGCACGACTGTCGCAACCCTCTCCATGGCCCACCTTCTCTCTCTTTGCTGGTTCTTCTCTTACCAGGGTTTTTGGCTATGGCGGCTGTTGGAGATTAGCCTATTTGTGCTCCCTATCCTGTTTGCGGCCAAGCACAGCTATTTGACAGACCATTCTATATATCAAAGTGCCCACGTGCAGCCTCTGACAACTGCAAAATCCAACTTGTATAGAGAGAAATCAGAAGTTTTGTGCTTTATTAAGCCCCTTGTAATCCACACACATTCGGAAACCTCCATCTTTCTTCACTTTAAGAATAACAGGAGTGCCCCATGGTGATTTACTAGGTTGTATATGTCCCATCCTCAGATAGTTTTCTATTTGATTTGAAATCTCTGTCTCCTCTTTCTGAGAGAACCTATAAGGTAGTCTAGAGACAGGTTGACTTCCTGGAATTAACTCAATCATGTGGTCTACTGACCTACACGGTGGTAAACCATGAGGTAATTCAGATGGAAAAACATCCCTAAATTCATTTATGATCTGTTCTTTCACTGCTTGTTCATGATCTAAATTTATTGAGTTAAGAATCTGTTGAGAATTCACAACCATTAAGATTCATTTTAGAAACATCCACAACCGGAATAGAAAAATTTGAAAAAACTTCATACTCAGAATAATCCAATGTTTCCATTTCATAAACTATAGAAATCTGATCCAACGGACGTACAAAATTATTGACAAATAATGTAACTACTTTATCACCCTCCTTGAAAGTGAGAACATGCTTCTCAAAATCAATTAACAGAGAAGGCAATTTACTAAATAACCATTCGTAACCGAAGATTAAATCAGTACGCTAGGTCTAAAACATGAAAATTAACTAATTTTGTGTGTCCTTGCATCAAAACTGGGAGCTTTGGGACTTTTACGTTCCAAGTCTCCAACTCTGCTCCTGAAGCTAGATAAACTTTATATCTATGATTGCTGGCTTCAGTTTACAAGCTGAGCTTCTGCACAAGATGAGAATTAATAAAATTATGAGTTGAACCACTGTCCAATAAAATACTCACTTTTTGATCTTTAACTGTGCCAATTAAACGAAAAAGTTCATTAGGTAAGAAAGAAGTAGTACTAAAAGAACATTCACACTCACAATCAGCCCGATTAATTTCCAAAGTCTTACCATTGCCTCCTGGGATTTAAATCATGTGAGCAGACACTTTCTTCCTTTATGGACAAAATTTCATCATATGTCCATGCTTCTTACAGACAAAACATAAGTTCTCTCTTTTAACCTTTTCCCGGGACATAAATACACTTCACCTTGCTCTTTAGTAGATATCCCAACAAAATCTGCTAAAATCATCAATGAAAGTTACATACATCTTAGCTCCTCCATTGCTAATAGTAGCAAACTCAACCAGTGGGAGATAATCTTCCCAATGAGATTGCCTATGAGAAACATACGTCCTCAAATATCTTCTATAGTTTGATTAGTCCTTTCTATCTGGCCATCTGATTTAAAATTATCAGAAGAAATTAAACTCAAGGAAGAACAATGTCACATGGTAAACCATATAACTGAAATAATCTTTTAACAAAGATATGGGCTAAATCAGAAGCCTTTATAGTTGACTTTACTGGTATGAATACAGCTAAAATAGATCCGTGGAAATTTGGGTGAATTACAAATCATTTAGTTCACCAATCTAAGTAAGAGCATCTGCAACTTTGATTAGAGTTGTCTCTTATGTAACAAATTTCATAATCAAATTCTTGCATTAATTCAGCCCATCAAACTTTCGTCCCCCGAAGATCATGTTGGTTGCAAAAATACTTAAGAGACTGTTAAAAGATTCTTCTAATGTTAACAGATTTGATTAATTAGAATCTGCTACAACTTCTGCTTCTTCTTTCTTATATGGTTTACATATTATGTTTCTTGTTCTTTTGCTTGTCAGCATAGGTTATGGGCTTTCCTTGATGATTAACTTGTTTTTTTCAAGGCCTGAATGAGGCAGAGGGAACTGATAATCGTTGTAGTATTTGTCCTGCCTGTCAGAGAACAACTTAGGGGCGTCTCTCTTGAACTGAAATCACATGCTTTCAAACCAAACATGCAGATCATGCATTCAACCAAGAAATCAGTATGTCTCTAGAGTGGTTGAAATGCCATGAAATTCTACTTTAATGTTGCAAAAACAAACTTGAATCAGATTCTAAACACTAAAGTTATTCTACGCAAACTGAAACAAGAAACTAAAGAGTAAATAGCATTTTGACAGTCCAAGGATCAAGAAACATTCATTTCTTGATTCTTGGACAGCCCAAGAACATCAAGAACTGGATTGTAAGAGGATATGCAAGATTTACACCACAAATCCAACCTATTTAGTTTACCTGAATGCTGAAACCTACATTCAAGAAATCTAATCCACAACTATGAAAGCAAGAAAACTAATCCACCACTAATTCACAACCACACACAAAGGGATGGAAGGACATGATCATAAGAGAATCACTCAAGAAAACAATCATGATCAAGGAGCTCAAAGGATGCACCAAACTTGTGGAGGCTCTTCTCATTTGGACATGGAGTAGATGCTATTGTAAAACGTGGGGATGATTGGCAACGAAAGCTTAAAGCTTTGAGCGTAGGCGTGTAGGAACGAAAACACAACAGTTGGCAGTAGAAATATTCAAGAAGAATGATTCATACAAAATTGTGCAAATGAACAATACAATAGTGAGCCAAAAATTTATCAACAGTGAGTACAATGGCTCGAAGTAATAACTTCAGCTTGTTGAGCGTAATCACGCTGGCTACGGATGAACTTTGATTGTGTTAAGACAACACTTTTATTAAATTTTTTTTACATAGCTTGATTCAGCTAGTATATATTTACAAGTCTCTTCAAAAAATATCTTACGAGCATTGAATGTTATTTATGCCAGCTTTTGTATGTACAAAGTAGATAACCGGGCTTGAATATTTTAGCTATCCGGCTATTTTTAGGGTTGATGATAAGTTGGCAACGTCGGTGTATCACTGTTGCGAAAAAAAACCCGAAAAACCCAAAGGTGCCTTTAAATTATTTAAGGCAAGTCCAAAATGAAATTTGGTCATTGTGTCACTTTTTTCGCGAAAGTGCAAAAAATGCGAAAAAGGCAAAGGTGCCTAAAAATGATTAAGGTACAAAATTCCTAAGGTGCGAAAAAGGCGAAAAATGTGACAATGTCTTAAAACGAAAATGTTTTAAAAACAAAGTTTTGAAAAAATGCGAAGGTCCATAAAATGTTGTTAGCCTTCTTCTGTTTTCAGGATGCTCATTACTTGAATGATTTGTTAAGGCTGAGCATAAGAAATCTAACACTCCCCCTTAATGTGGATCTTGAAAAACCTTAATCTTCAGATTTAACATATCGTTAAATCTGAGATGTTGCTCCTTTGATAGAGCCTTTGTAAAGTAATATGCTGCCATGTAGTTTGCTCTGTAGAAAACCAATGCTACTTCCCTGCTATGCACTTTCTCTCTAAGGTAGTGATACTTGATTTCGATATGTTTGCTTTAAGAGCAAAATCTCGAATTGAGAAATAACGCTATTGTGCTTTGATTGTCAAAATAGATTGTTGTAGTAAGTGGTTGTGCAAGGTTGATGTCTGCAAGCAGTTGCCTTAGCCAGATCACCTCCTTGGTTACATTTGTGGTAGCTATGTACTCGGATTCCATTGATGATATGCAATTGAGGTCTGCTTCTGGCTGTTCCAAGATATTGGGCCTTGGTTGTATAAAAATACAAATCCAAAAGCTGATTTTCTGGTATCGACAACTCTTGCCCAATCCGCATCTATGTAGGCTTCAAGGATGTTGGCATTTTGGCTGCCTCCATACAAAAAGCAGGAAAAACCAAGCAATTTTGACCAAAACATAGCCTAGAATCCTAAATCATGGGAAGATCCAACATGCATCATTAATTTCAATGCTAGCATGGAAGTACACTTGCTTGAAAATTCAGATCTAAACTAGTTTTGAGTTACACAAGCTAAAGATCCAAAACAACAACACAAATTGATTTCCTAGCACAATTCACAATAAACCATAAAGAAATTAAGAGAGACATGGATCATGCAAATTGAAATTGAAAAGATCCACCTACTTGCACACTTTTTCGAATACTAGTTGAACTCCACCAAAGCTCCAATGAAGAACACCACCTCTCCAAGTTCTCCAAGCTTTGTAAGCCTTGCTCTGATACCACTATAAGGGAAGCTCCTCAAGATCCTGCTTACAAGACAAACACAATGGAAAACACATTATGGAGAAACCACCCAACCAAGTAAAAGCATCCAATCAAACTCTAGAAGCTTCACCTCCAAGCCAAGGAATAGGAAGCATGAAAGTAGAGTGAGAGCCTCAACCACAAATGTGAGGAGCAGGAGGAGTTTGGCCTCTTCTTATAGAGCCATGAACCACTTGTGCACATAGACATGCCAGGTCCTAACTCTCTTATGCATAGATTTCGCCAAAATAGAGTCTCTATGCTTGGATCCTCTATTCATAGAATTGCTATTGATAACTCTACACATGCACCGGTCCCAAACCTTGTACTAACTCCATTTAGTGTGTTCTGGGCCTCACAAGGATATGAGTTACTTTCGGGTCACGTCCAGTATGACGTGACATAACTAACAACTTGTTTAACAGGAGTACCGTGTATCCAAGACTAGGAGTATACTGAATCCTATGCACTAGTCATGGACATAACAAATTATCTCTCAAATGCAAAACTATATGTCATATACCTGAACTAGGTGCTATTGGGGATGCACAAGACATCCCTAATATTAGTCGGGTAACAACTGAGGAGGCAATTCTACACACATCAATCAATAGTAATAAATTTTTTCTGATCCACATGAAGATCAGACCCCTACACGTGTGGTACTCCGAAATTCATCCTTGCAAAGCGACCATGTACCGTCCTGACCATTGAATCAACGTCTTCGGACTCTGAATCAGACTCAAAACCAGCTTCTCCTCCTCCTGTTACTGATCAACCTCCTCAGAAGGTTACTTCGTTGAAGGTGGAGATAACCCAATAGGAGCTTGACAAGATAACAGAAAAATATGTAAATATTGTCTCTACATCCATTGGAAACCCTGTACATAACCTTTTTGTTAGAATTTCGTATGATCCTCGGTAGACATATTTTGATTATGACCATTATCATGAGTATGAATCTTATTTAGCCAATAAAATTGATATGCTCGACAACTATTTTGGCTTTTTTCTTTCAAATTCAAATAGAAGCTTTTGATTAGGTCCCAAATTTTGTACAGAGCTTAAATATAAAACTTTAGAGATTACAGATACAATCGTTGAAGCCGGCCAAATTTTTTTGCAGCATAGTATCAGTCTCGATTTCATAGGAGACGTTTTTGTTGTAGTCCTTTTTTCATGTCGGCAATGAAGGCAAAAGAAGCCACTTTTAAAAGGGCTGTATATTTCATCGACTACAGTCCAGTGGCCAACTATGGTCTAGTGGCCAAATACTATTCGATTTCATATGAGAATAAGTAAGTTTTGCTAGTTTGGTGTTGATGTCTTTTATTTTGATGACTATAATCCTCTCAAAATTGATTCTAATTTCATTTTGAGTATTGTAGTCGACATTGGAACATGAATATTCTTTCTGTAAAATTAAATGAGGGAGTATCAAATTTTCTATGTGTAAAAATAAACTTAGCTAAAAATACACATAGAGAATTTGTTTTTTTACTTTATGATGTCGTTCGAGATATATTGACAACGGCAAGTTCTATTGGGAAAATAACCACAAAATCTCTCAAGGTATATAGAATTTATCACTGATATGCATCTTTTTTTTATTTTAAATCTCTCGTCATAGCAGGAATAAATTATATATCATAATATTAACAATTTTTGCTCAACATCTGTAGTCTGTACAACAAAAAGATGCTTTTAGTTGTGCATGGTTCATGATGTACAATACAAAGCTATTTTTTGAGTGGTACAATCTACAAATCGATGTTGATATTGACAAGGTTATATTTTGTTCATTTGTTGTTCGTTTGATTCTAATTCTTATTTCTTTAGTGTCATTGTTAGTAACTTGTTCATTCACAAACAGAAGTTCACTCTTGAATCGTACAATCTCGACAAAGTGTTTAGATTGCGACAATAGTTGAATCAAATTTTTTGTATCGAATGGCGTAAGTTTTGTTCCAGACCTTGAGGGCGCAGAAAAGAATGCTACTCCTGCCTTAACAACCTTTTAGGTTTCTCAGGATGCAAATCTTATAATATACAATCAAAGAGACATAGAAGTCCTTCCTAATACAGAGGAAGGCAAAATAATAGAACATGAGATTGTTGCCTATACAGCTCCTGATACTGATATAGAAAATAAAAGAAAACTTTCTGAATAGGATTTCAATTGTACATAAATGTGTATACATTACCATCCAAATAAAGGAGATACAATCTTACATGTAAATAAACCAATTATAGGATTTTTATTGATATCAATATAGATTGTTACAATAAAGTCTTGTCCATAGTACAATACTGTATTGCAATTTTCTAGATTGATAAGAAACAAGAATCTTGTTTTCAATTCAATTTTATGATAATAAATCTTAGTGTTCTTGGATAGTTTCGCCAATATCTCTATATTTGAGCTCATGTTTGTTATGTACCTGCATAAATTTAACACAAAGTATGTTACATTTAGTATAAAGATTATACGAGCAATTTTTGAAAGAATCTATTCATAAATAATAGAGTATTACAGTTACTTACGAGTCTACCATTGGAAATGAATATGAAGTCTGAAGGTATATCATATTGTAGGAGCAACAGTTTATGCATGATGTAATTTAGACTCCAATATTCTTCCACCTCAATACATGTCAAAGTGCATCACTGTATAACATTTCTATATTTATTTGTTGAAAATGTCTACTGGCTTCCAAGTCTTGATCGAGTGGCACCCATTGACTTTTGATATTTCCATCTGATTTTTTGTCCCAACCTTCATCCATAAGTTCAAATAATAAACTATCTGATAACTTTTTGCATACAAACATCATTGGGATTTTGTGTACATTGACACTTGAAAAGAAATCCAGAAATATATTCAAGGAAATAAACCAACTTAATCGGACTGTTTTTTATCTCATGCTTATCTTTAATGATTTTGAAACTGCAACATCTAGAGCAATCCATTCATCACTTCCAAAACTAGGTAATGGAATTGGGACTGTTTGGCCAAAATCTCCTTTTATATCAAGAATGTACATAGATTTATTGAAAAGGATTTCACAATTAGCAAGACCTTTTGCAGTTCTACCTCTATATTGCAACTATCCAATATCAGTGTGTACATCTAACACGGCTTGAAATCACCTTATTTCACTATGCTTGATAATGTGTTTCTTTAAAAAAGTAAGTAAAGGAAACTCGTTTTTTTGGGCAATAGGCAAATTTATAACAACTTTTTTTAGTTTGTTTTCTACTTCTTATGAGAAAAATGATCTCCAAAACTCTGTTGTTATATTTATTAAACATATTTATTGCATACTTCTGGACAGAAAAGTAGAGACTTGTGCAACTCTTTTAATGCATTAATATTAGCTGCCGGATCCAAATTGGCATGGAATTGTTTTGTTGTCAAAACATATTTCTTGTATAATAACTCTGTTGTTAACAAGACAAGCATTTAACAAATAAGTTTTGATAGATCTGATTTTTGAAAATCTGTAAATCAGATTTTTGGAGTCTTTGCATCTGTATGAATCATGAAATCTTGTTTTTTTTTTACAAGCATACAAAAAAACTCAGTGTTTGTTCATGACAAACATATGCAGTAGATTTGGCATATCTAAAGAAGCAATCAAACGTTTACATTAAATTAAGGACTAAAAAATTTGATAAGAATGATGCAACGAAAAAACTCTAAGATTGAATAAAAGTCATATATGTAATTTTTACATTGCATATTGTATTAATTTCAACCCGTTAGTAGAGTAATTCCAATTGAACCATCATACTCAAGTTTGTTCTTAATTGGATTAAAGTTCCCGTTCATTCTTTCCCATTTCTACATCTGTCACTCGTGGAATGCTGCGTTGAGACCCACAATCCTTTTGGTGTTTGGAAACATTAAGAAAAGAGGACAAAAAAATATGAGTTGGAATTTGTACTATAAAGCTGGAATTTGTGACAATTTCCAAGAACTTTGCATAGTATCGATTTGCTCAAAAGTTACATGAGTAATTCCAAAAAAATGAATTTTGGATGTTTAGATCGGGAAGTGGATGGTTTTCCTAACGAAAGAACATGCGGTATGGGACACAGACAATTCCAAAGAGGAAATCTAAAACTAACTGGATCCGGTTGACCATTATATGGCCATAAATCTAGATGATGCCGACATTTGAAAATCATAAGCTAGGCAAGAGCTGATAGGTTCAATTCCAATACTAAAATTTATCACCTATCCTAGGGAAAGTAGTGGACTCTGGCCAACATCCATATCATACATGATTCAAAGGCTTTTGGATGGAAAATAAGTGAGTGGGACAATACCTATGGTGTTGGGTATTTGATCCAAAATATTTGTTCTCATGTCATGAACACACAAAGCTTTAACCTTTTTATTTAGTGCCTTGATTGGTCTCCCATGACATGTTCTATTTACAAGGAGAGTGGTCCATAGTATTGATAGAAGATGACTTGGAGGGGCTCACAATGGTGACTCCATCACATTTTTAAATAACCCCAAATAAAAATCTTCAAAAGTGTTGGAAAGTTAAGCCAATATATGCAAAGTCCTGTTGTGTCCCATTGGAAGATGGCCAAAGAGTTCTAAGACTTATTTCATCAGTCAGAAATTTTTGCATACTTCACAAAGAGAATAATCTTGGATTAAGAGCCTATAGTGACTTGGATTTTGCAGGTGACAAAGTGGATCAAAAATATACAAGTGCAGTTGCTACTTTCCTTTGTGATGGAATAGTATCATGGCTTTCTAAAAATCAAGATACCATTTCATTGTCTTCAACTGAATCCAAGTATAAGGCCTTGACATCAACATGCAAGGAGGTCTTATGGCTCAAAAGGCTATTGGTGGAGCTTTAACTTATGGAGGACAATAAGGTACCTTGAATCTATTGTGATAGCCAATCAGCCCAATCACTTGCCACTAATCCCACATTCCATGCAAGGAGCAAGCATATCAAGATTTCTCACCATTTTGTGAGGGAGAAGGTGCAAGCCAAAGAAATCAAGCTCCAACATGTGTCTTCATAGAATTGCTTAGTTGATTTTTTGCTATATCCTTGCCTACGGATCCTCTTATTAAGCTAAGATCATTACTTGGACTAATTGATAAATGTATCATAGTTTCCAAAGCTAGATTTGAGGAGTGTGAGAAATTGTCAAATTCGACAAATCTAGCTGGATTAAACCATGTAAATGTGTACATTGATGGGTCTCACATGTGTGATTCCATGTTGCCATGTGTGAATCTACCCTAGAATAGGTTATATCACATTCATAGGATTTTTCAAGTTTGTTTGGTCATGATTCCTAAATTATAGGACCAAATCTCTAAAATCATGGAGTTGGTTGATCAAGCTAGCCATCAACTTGGCAAAACTCAAGGGTTAGATTAGATTGAGAAATTAGGGCAAAATTGCTCAATCATCTTCCTTATTACATGATGGATTTTCACCTAACTCGAGGTGAGAAAGAGCTTTGTGCATACTATTCATCTCTCATAGTAATGCCTTGGAATTTTTGAGAGCAATTTGGCAATCTCGACTTCCTGTACTATATGTGCTATGTGTTTTTGTGATCCTAATGAAAACTAAGTATCATTAAATCTCTTCTCTATATACAGGCCATGGGAAGCAACGGGCTATAAGATCCAATTTTTTTAAGGACAACTTGGTTCCTCTTCCTCCATGAGGTAGTCAGCATGTCTGATCTATCCAGAGACAGATATCTGAAGGTGTTGGTGTTATCCACATGAAGACCTGAATAACGGTCCCAAAGTCTTTTGAGAATTATGAAATCCTTGGGCATGATGGTAACATGCTTACCATGCACGACCAGAAGAACGGAATCCTCAAAAAACTGGGACATATAGTCCTCTGCAGCACCGTGTAAGGCCTGCATGGCTGTAACAACAAAATAAACATCAAGCCCCAACTATATGTAACATTCCTAATAGATCGGTCGAAGGGAGCTTTTGAAATCAACAATTCAGTTGATCTTTGAAGTTTCTTGATCTCAGACCTACTTCCTACCACATCGCTTGCCAGTTCTAGGAGGGACACGGACATGGGAAGGCCATAAAGAGATTCTGGCATGGGAAGTGGACTTAGTCCTAGCCATCATGTTAAAAAATAAAAGACATATTTAAAAAAAAAAAAACTCAAAATTGAAATATCACTTCCAAGCGCATAAAAAGGATTCAAAAAATTTTTGCACAAGAAACACGTTTGAAATTGATACCGGAGTTAAATATTGGTCTTGAGCATAAAATAACACTTCAGAAAATACAGAAAGAAGATCCGCACTCGAAAGCGATATTGGGCAGACTACGGTATCGGTCTCAAGCGCGGGGGGCATTGGCGGATAGAAAATGACAAGTGCATGCGCTTGAGAGCGGTATCGAAGAGGAGCTAAATTTCTGCGTGAAAAAATGACTATTCTATGGAGAGTATATATATAAAAATTTTGCACGTGCGAAAAACGGTCGATGCCACATGGCAGCATTTCAGTGGTCCATGTGTCCATCCATACAGGTAATTATGACATTGATTAGGGACATGTGGGGGCAAACACGTGGATGTTGGACATCGACATGTGTCATTCCGCATGTGAGAACTATCGCATCAATCATTCGATGTACGGAAAATATTCTCAGCAAATAATTGAATGACAAATGTCATTTCGATCGGATTCCACACGCATAAATTTTTTTAATAAATTCATCATTTCTGGCATGGATTTTCACGAGATTGTAGCGATTTCTACGTCTGATATCGTTTTCAAGCGCACTCTTTCTACGTGGCATCCTTCGTTCGTACATCCATGCTTGAAACCGATATTAGTATCTTGGATATTGCTTTCAAGCACGCGTTCTCTTTTTTATTTTCATTGACCTTCGTATGCATGCTCAAAACCGATACTTGTTTTCTCGATATCGGTCCCGAGCGCATAGTGCTTTCCAGTTTCATTTACCCTCTCATTTCACGATTGGAACCGATATCCCAACCTTGAATTTATTAGTTTGTCAGAAACTTTTTTTCTGTAATTTTTTTCAGAAATGTCTAATTTTGGTTCCAGTCTATTATTATTATTATTTTGATTTTGGTATTACTGACAATATAGAGTATTTCAAGTCACTTTTTTTTCTTTTTCTTTTTTGTTCTTTCTTCTATAACAAAGGGCCCTAGTGTGGAAGTATTTTTTAAGATCTATATCATATTTAAGTGTCTCTGCTTAGTACCCCCTTGTCCAGATCTTAGAATAAAGACATGATTCATTATTAGGACTTGGTGAACCTCGACAGGCATAGTTATAAAGCTAAGCTTGACAAAATATTCACCAAGTTAAAGGATGATTTCAAGTCTGTAGATGATTGTCAAATACACAATAAAAAGTGTAGATTTGTAGAGTTTCAATCTGCCTTTGTTTTTTCATGAATGGGCACCAATAGGGGCTTTTTGGCAGTTGGGCCCAAACTTAAGGGCTGAGTCCCAAAACTGCTTATAAATCACCAAAGTGGCCTACGGTGAATAAAACTGTCATTTAACTGGTTTTTAAGACAAACTGGCACCTCCTAGCCCTGACAAACCCGGGAACTAGGGGCATAGGCCTCTTAAATAAATTTATATCTAGCGTAAATCAATAAATAGACAAAGTTTCAATGAAAGGGGGCGTCGTTTTTTTAGCACGCGGCGACGATTTTTCATCAAAAATAACTTGAAAAAGGGGTCTTTTTCCCCGCAAACAATCCCACATCTCCTTAGCTTTGGAGAGTGTAGCCAGGTCAAGTGTGAGACTATCTTTGATGGAAGATGATAGCAAGGCTACTGCCTTGTCATTTTTCTCCCTAATGATAAAACCTCCCTTGGGTTTTTTTGGGTCTAATTTACATAGTGTTGCCCACCAACGACGTCTAAAATAAAGCATTGTTGTATCGTCTCTGAAACATTGCTTGGTAAATTATCATGTAGTGATGTTTATTGGACATTGTGTTGGGACATTTATAGAAAACAATTATTGTCGCTATAATGGTTGTAAGACAATGTTTAATTTTGATAAAGTAAACATCACAAACTTCTGTCGCTATGCATCCCTTTTGCAGTAGTGAGGGGGGTTGTAGAAGACAGTTAAGATAGTAGGGGTACAATTTGTCATCACATTTGTGGTGGTGGATATTCTTGAAATACCCACTACATATTGGATTTTATTGGGTCAACCTTGATTACAAGTTGCACAAGTAGTTCACCAATGGAAAAATGGCAAAATCACCTTCGAAAAAAGAAAAGGGATGTAAAGGTGGATCTCTCTACATGGCTGGTAAAACTTGTACCACCCAAGCTGATGACAATTTACAACATATCATAGCATTGATCACCTAAGATATACAATGGGTATTCATTATAATTCACAAACTGATATCATTTTGTGGACTGATGATGTAGCAATAGTTGACAAAGATTGGTGGGCATACATGTTATACAAATCTAGATCCAGATTCAAAACCTGATACATCACCAATATGAGGACTCATCCTGGACATGCCTATTACATACAAGGTGAATATAATGAATATAGCATGGCTGTCAACTGAGCCAATTCTATGACTAATTGAAGATGATTTAGTTTTGTGGCAAGTTTCGCAAAATTTGAGATTTCTCAATGGCCTTTACATCTCTGCCCGCTTGAGAACCTCCTGCGAGTCCTACTCACCTTGTCGCTTTGCGGTTTGTTTTCTCATGCTCATCTTCCTTCCTAGGGCTTCAAATACTTGGAAGCGTAATTTGCTTCCGAAAGGTAATGGCCCCAAGTAATTTCGCACCTTTTCAATAAATCCAAACTCCTGCCAGTATTCCACCATTGCGATGTAACGAGCAGACATGAAGGCCGCTTTGTAATAGAGCCGAGCCATCATTTGGTAGTCATTTTCTGATTGGAGGGCTACATCATGATTGATCCTTATTGGATCTAAGCCTCGATCCCAAAAACATTTCTGATTCATGAGAAAGGCCATGGATCTGTAGTATTTGGCACTCTGAAGTACGCATAGCTCAGCGTTGGATTTATACTTATGGCCAAAATCCAATGGCGGCAGCCTCAGGTCATCCAATGACGAGCCTTCAGAAAACCCTAGGATCACTGACCAGTTGACAACTTCAACGCGTGGTCGCTCTGTTGGCCAGGGGTTTCTTCTCTTGATTGGCATATAGAAGTCTTAGCAACTGTGCAAACACAGAGAAAATATTAAAAAAAAAGAAATCTTGTAGGCCCACGTATGAGTATTTGCCAATAAACTATGGCATGTGTTTTGTAAGTCCATGGGTAGAAGCTTAAAATAGTAAAATAACTTAAACTTAGGATTAGAACTTAGACTTAAGAAACTTAAGCTTAGAAATATTTGTCTTAAGTTATCTTAAATTTCAAAGTTAGAAACTTGTAAAGTTCTAAGTCCTAAGTTAGAAGTTCTAGAATGGCTAGTTTTAAATTAATCCCATAAGTTAGTGAATACTTATGGAAGACCCTCCTTGTTATAAAAGGAGAGGTATTTGCCATGTACACAACACTTTTGAGATTAAGATATCTTACTCTTTATTTTTGAGGCTATCATTCTATTTCATTTGTATTCCCTTTGGGAAGGTGCATAGCTTTAGGGAAGGTGCTCGGGCCTCCTCTTGCCTCCTTCTTATTGGTGTGTATTGTGGCATGTGTTTATTTGTTGATTATTTAGTTAGCCGCAGTCTATTATTTCTATCTGTGAAAAATACAGATCCTAAGTGGATCTAAACTCCAAGATCATTGGCTTGAATGCTTGCACTCCAAACTACATAAGCTAGGAATTGGCAACACATTCTATGCTACCTAGAATGCAAAGAACTTGATCAAAAAGCATTTATCACAAATGGAAACTTCCATAAACATCAAGTGCGGCCCAAAATAGCATTATACAGTCCATAATACATCAGCCTACCACTTTTGGAAAGCACCTAAGATCATACACAATAGCTTGAAGACAATACACACAACAATGCTCTCAATGGAGGAAGAAACAATGACAATGATCTATTGATCTCAATGAAGCATACAAAAGGTTTCTCCAACCTGTTCTCCACGACTTCCCTACTATTTATGGATGAGGAAGATGACTCTCTCTCCTCTCTCTAGAAGGTACTTGACCCTAGATATTCCCTATATAGGAAAAATAGCTAAAAATGGCTTATATGACCAAAATACATCAAAATGGTCTCATTTTGAAGGGTATGAAGTTTGACACTTCATCATACTGAAAAAATACAGTAAATAAAAACATTGTGGCCTGGTTCACACGTGTGAAACTCCAGAACCAAAACTATTTACAATTTTACCTAATTTAGACCTCAAACTAGCTAGGAAATGTTGACAATTTTCACACTCCCTCTTCAACATTGGATGCTAGTTTCAACATAGTCTTTGAGCACATTCCAAGATTAGATCTATGCATTAAATATAGGTCCTTTCCCAATGGTTTGGTGAAGATATCAGCCACACACTCCTTTGAAGAGACATGTTGAAGCTCCACCTCTTTGGCAATGACTTGATCTCTCACAAAATGGTGAGCAATCTCAATGTGCTTGCTCCTTGCATGAAAAACAGGATTGCTTGCCAAGCTTTGGGCTGAAAGGTTATCACAAAGTATGATTGGAGTCTTCTCTGGTTCCAGCAAGTGAAGATCCAATAACATCCTCTTGATCCAAAGAATCTCCTTGGTGCATGTTGTTAATGCCTTGTACTCGGCTTCGGTGGAAGATAGAGAGATAGTTGGTTGCTTCTTTGATAGCCATGAGACCACTCCATCTCCAAGATAGATTGCAAAGGCACTTGTTGACTTCCTATCCATTTGATCACCTGCAAAATCTGAATCTGAAAATCCACAAAGGTTAGGTGTAGTACCTCCATACAAGATGCCAAAATCTCTAGATCCCGAGATGTATCTAAGTACTCTCTTTCCTAGCTTCCAATGAGCCTCACTAGGATCTTGCATAAATTGACTTAGTTTACCAACCACAAAGCTTAGATCAGGTCTTGTGATGGTTAACCATATAAGAGATCCTATTAGCTTTCTATAGAGAGTAATGTCCTTGAAGGATCTTTCATTACTTCTTGTAGTTAGCTTTACATTTGATTCCATAGGAGTAGAAACAACTTTACAATCTTCCATATGAAACCTTTTTAGAATAGAGTTAACATACTTTTCTTGACATATGAATGTAGATTTAGAAGTTCTAATAATCTCTATTCCTAAGATATAATGAAGTTTACCAAGATCTTGAATTTCAAACTCTCTTTTGAGTGCCATCTTGATTTCATCTATATCTAGGTTGTTACCACCACTTAAGATAATGTCATCAACATAGATCAAAAGTAAAGTGATATCATTTTCATTCAATCTAAAGTAGAGAGAATGATCATACTCACTCATAACAAAGTTTTGAGAAAGTAAGAAGGAATTGAGCTTAGCATACCAACTCCTTGGTGCTTGCTTTAGCCCATACAAACTCTTTTGGAGATAGCACACATGATTAGGCTCATCATGTGAAACATAGCCCTCGGGTTGCTCCATGTAAATATCTTCTTCAAGATCACCATTCAAGAAGGCATTAGTAACATCCATTTGCCACATATCCCAATCATAAAGAGTTGCAAGAGAGATTAGGATTCGAATAGTTACCATCTTTGCCACGGGTGCAAAGGTCTCATCATAGTCAATACCATATTCTTGAGCATACCCCTTTGCCACCAACCTTGCCTTGTACTTGTTGATTGATCCATCTTGATTTGTCTTGATCTTGAAGATCCACTTACAATCAATTGCCTTCTTGTCCTTTGGAAGCTTTACCAACCTCCATGTGTTGCTTTTGATGAGTGCTTGATGCTCATGATCCATGGCTTGGATCCATTCCTTCTTTTGAATTGCTTCACCTACACAAGTTGGTTCATCAAAAGAGGTAAGAAAAGCAAAGTTAGAGTTGTCCACCACTTGCTTTCCTTTTTCATCATAGGTTAGCCTTGATGGCTTAGCCCTTTGCCTTTGAGTCTTCCTTGAAGTTTGCTTTGGAGTGGCATCTCCATCTTCATCCAAGACATCTTGCACATCATGATGATTAGTAGGCACATCAACATCAACATCAACAACATTGGAAACATTCTCTTCATGAAAGATGACATCCCTACTTATGACAACTTTCTTTGTAGAAGGAATGTACACTTTGTAAGCCTTGCTTACTTCACTATAGCCAACAAACACACCCTTCTTTGATGAAGGATCTTCTTTAGTTCTATCATCAAGTGTGATATTGACAAAACATGTACATCCAAAGATCCTACAATGCTTGACACTCGGCCTTCTACCATAAAGAACCTCATGAGGAGTTTTACCATCCAAGGAAGCACTTGTCCATCTATTACATAGATAGTTAGCACATGCTAAAGCTTCCCCCCAAAAAGACTTAGCAAGATTAGCATGTAGTCTCATTGCCTTGGCACATTCACAAAGGGTTCTATTCTTCCTCTCGGCCACTCCATTCTGTTGTGGAGTCCTAGGACTAGACATCTCCCTCTTAATCCCATGTGCTATACAAAAGTCTTTGAACCTATTTGAGGTGTATTCCCCTCCATTATCAGATCTTAAGCATTTGATCTTTGTATTGAATTGGTTTTCCATTTCATTCTTGAACTTGACAAATGCAGCAAACACTTCATCCTTACTTTTAAGAAGATAGATCCAAGTATACCTACTAAAGTCATCAATGAAAGTTGCATACATCTTTGCCCCACCATTGCTAGTTGTACTAGAAGAATGAATATCAGAATGCACAAGTTGAAAAGCTTCTTTAGATCTAGAAGTAGATCTAGAATAAGCAAGTCTATGAGATTTGGACAAGGCACAATGTTCACAAACACTATTGTTTGCAACAAGACTTTTAGGGAGACCAAGAACAAGCTCTTTCTTTGCCATTACCTCCAAAGATTTGAAGTTGGGATGGCCCAACCTCTTGTGCCAAACTTCTTGGTTTGTCAATTGCTCCCTAGCCATACATCCTTCATGATTAGAGATCACACATGCATCAAGCTTGAAAAGTTTACCATGCCTCCTACCTTGAGCAATCAAGGATCCACATTTACTTATCAAACATGCATCTCCAATGAACTCCACATCAAGTCCTTTGTCAATCATTTGACTTACACTAAGCAAATTCTTAGTGATTGAAGGAATGTACAAAACATTTTCAAGATTTGCTTTCCTATTTGTTGAAAGGGAAATAGGAATAGTGCCTATGCCTTTGATGTCACATTGACCATCATTTGCAGTGTAGATGATGTTACCTTCTCCCTCATAAGACAATAAGGATGTAAAGTATTCCTTATGTCTTGTCATGTGAGATGAGGCTCCACTATCAATCCACCAAGGATCATTATCATCTATGTTGGCTAACAAACTTGAAGTCATAACAAGTGATTCACATGTGTTATGTTCTTCCTCATCTATTGTAAGATTTCCTTGCCTCTCTCCTTGCTCTCTTTTCTTCTTATAACATTCATTTGCAAAATGACCTTTTATCCCACAATAAAAGCACTTGAACTTTGACTTATTGTTCTTAGTAGAAGAGGAAGAGGAAGAGTGATCATCATGATCAAAGTTACCACCTTTGGACCATTTCCCTTTGCCTTTACCTTTGCCCTTGAATTTGCCTTTTGTGAAGAAAGCCTCTTCACCTCCACCTTGCAAGGATGCACCATCAAGCTTTGATTGCAACCTATGTTCTTCAGCCAATAAGATTTCTTGCAAGTCAACCACACTTGGCAAGACTCTTTGAATGGCAAAACTTTGCACAAGGTTAGCATGTTCATTTAGCAAACCATTCAACATAACTTGGACTATTTCACCATCTTTTATGTTCTCATCAATGCATGCTAAATCATCACTTAGGGACTTAACTCTCAAGATAAATGCATGAGCACTTTCACCCTCTCTTTGCCTACTAGAAAATATTTGTCTCCTTAGGGTCAATACCCTAGATGTGGACTTTGATTCAAAGAGCTTCTTTAAGGCATTCCATGCCTCACTTGCACTTTGACACTTTCCAACTTCCTTGAGAAGTTCATTTGTAACATTCATTTTAATGATATGAAGAGCCCTTTTGGCCTTCTTATCAAACCTTTGTTGCTCTTGAAGTGTGAGAGGTCTCTCTTCAATTTCTGCAACTATGTCCATGAGTTCATTCAACTCAAGTAAGGACTCCATCCTCACTTTCCAAGTAGAGTAGTTTGATGAACTCAACCTTTCACTAGACTCTAGCATGATCCCACCATTGGAAGCCATGATTCTAATGTTTCTTCAACTTTTAGGTTCTGTCCTAAAGCACTTAGCACTCACTTTTCTCTCAACAAATGATAGATAAAGAGATCTATGAAGATTTAGGACCCTAAAACACTTCTATCTTGAACCTAGATGGTTTCCAAGCATAGAAAGGAAGATTGAAACACATGCAACACTTTGCACACACTAAGAATGGATTACAAAATCAAACCAACCTGAACACACTCTTGCTTAAGCTCTCAAACTTTCCAGCAAGTGACCAAATCAAGTTATGGTGTGAAGAGTTACTTGCATTCTTAGAAAATACCCAAAACTAGGATGCCAAGATTACCTAGTAATGAACAAACTTGATCAACATATGATCAACACACTAAGATATTGATTCAACCTGTAAAACCACATGTAAACCACACTTATAAAAGTTTATAAACTCCAGCAAGTGATAAATACAAGATTTAGAGGTGAATGAATGAGCACACTTAGTGAATCACAAGACTAGCTTCACTATCTTGTCAAATCTTGGTGTTTAGATGTAGATCTAAGATCACTTCACATGAGAATATTCCTCAACCTGTTAAGAACCTGAAAACACACTTGCATAATGGTTAACACCTTCCAGCAAATGCTCCAATCAAATTACATAAGGAGAGTTACTTACATGCTCAACAAAGTACACCAAAAATTATGCCAAAATTGATGACAATCTTTACAATATGCTCTTCACAATGGAGCTTACAATATGTTCACCCAAAAAAGGGGATCTTTCATCCAAATGGGAGCTTTGCTCAGCCTTTAGGAGAATTACAACTCACTCAAAAGAGCATTTGTCATCCACTTAAGGAGAAGTTTCATCCACTTAAGGAGAGTGTTCATCCAAGAATGGAGATTGTCAACAATAGGATTGAAAAGAACATTGTTAGTATTGAATATGCACAAGCCTCACAATCACAAATGATTAGGTGTTATGATCTGATCCAAAATAGTTTCTTTTCAGCCTCTGATCTTCAATAGACCTGAAATATGCTTTTGATCCACAAGTTCAACTCACAAAACAAAGGTTAGTAAGATTTGATCAACAAAGCAATGCAAAATCATGCTAGAACTTGATCAAACATCCAAATATCACCAAAAATGGAATACTTACTGTAAATAGAAGCCAACCAGCTCTGATACCATGTGAAAAATACAGATCCTAAGTGGATCTAAACTCCAAGATCATTGGCTTGAATGCTTGCACTCCAAACTACATAAGCTAGGAATTGGCAACACATTCTATGCTACCTAGAATGCAAAGAACTTGATCAAAAAGCATTTATCACAAATGGAAACTTCCATAAACATCAAGTGCGGCCCAAAATAGCATTATACAGTCCATAATACATCATCCTACCACTTTTGGAAAGCACCTAAGATCATACACAATAGCTTGAAGACAATACACACAACAATGCTCTCAATGGAGGAAGAAACAATGACAATGATCTATTGATCTCAATGAAGCATACAAAAGGTTTCTCCAACCTGTTCTCCACGACTTCCCTACTATTTATGGATGAGGAAGATGACTCTCTCTCCTCTCTCTAGAAGGTACTTGACCCTAGATATTCCCTATATAGGAAAAATAGCTAAAAATGGCTTATATGACCAAAATACATCAAAATGGTCTCATTTTGAAGGGTATGAAGTTTGACACTTCATCATACTGAAAAAATACAGTAAATAAAAACATTGTGGCCTGGTTCACACGTGTGAAACTCCAGAACCAAAACTATTTACAATTTTAGCTAATTTAGACCTCAAACTAGCTAGGAAATGTTGACAATTTTCACACTATCTCCCTTTTGGGTGTGCCTTGCTAGTTGGGTAAGCCTTAGCAAGGATTTTATTGCTTGTTATCTTAGTTAGTTTATTTCAGTTCCGGGCACTAGTCGGGAAAGCCTTATGCTTCCATTTTTGTTTGTTTATTTCTCTTTGAAAGCTTTGGTAGGTTCTTAAAAAGGTGGATGATCCTCTCTACACTATACTATACTCGTGAGTAGATCTAGCCATCGCATAAACAAGATTTACTTCCAACATTGGCACCGTTGCCGCTTTTTAAAATTTTTCTACCTAGCTTCCTTTTTCTTTCATTTTTCGCTTTCGTGTTTGTGTGTATGCTTGCTTGTTTTTTTACCTTCACACCACATTATGAGACTTCTATCCAGGTCCTCAACGAGCTGTGGAGCAACCTATCAAGCTGGGGGGAAGCAACACAAGTGTCAACTTGGGCATTTTCTTTGAAAGAAGTGACTCAAGTGACATTTTTTTCAACCAAACAGGTATATCAGAATTCGCCGATCTATCTACAGCCACAACAGACCCTGGTCTTCCATTTTATCACCTCCACAAATTTTGACCTTGTTCAGATTATGTGAAAACACCCTGATATACTGTCAAAATCCATTGTTTTCCAACCAAATCTTGGTTTCAAAATTCGCTGGCTTCATTGAGGCTAGATCTATCAAAGATCAGTCCTCCAACAACTTTGCGAATTTTATCTCACAAACTGTTTGTTTTCTGTCAGAAAATCACATTTTTTTACTATTTTCCTTGTCTGCTAGCAAAACCTCAGTATCAGAAATCGCCAGTCATACCACAAAATCACCCACATTGAGAACGATTTCTCTGTACCCTTTGCAAATTATTCCCACAAAAAAATTTCCAAAAAAACATAAAAAAAATCAGTATTTAGACAAAAAACACTCATTGTCAGAATTTGCGAGTACTGTAGTTGGATTCATCTCACTGTCCATGATTTCTAGGCCTGTCAACGAATTCTATTACTGCACAAAAGTTCAGTTTTTACCCAAACTTCTCCATTCTGCAAGAAAATTGCTCTTTTTGACTTTTGGCCAAGTACAGTACTGCCCTGATCATCTGTACTGTTACCCTGCTCCTCATACTGCATCATGTCTCGAGACTGTGCTGAATCTTCCAATCCGGCTCCTCCACGACTAGAGTGCATAATTCCACGTATCGATGCACCAAAGTACGATGGAGAATCTAACCCAGTTAGATTTCTCCAAGACTTTGATAATGCATGTCGTTTCTATGGAGATACCTCTAAAACCGAAAAGCTCTGACTATTCTTGATGTACTCTATGGAATAGCCAAAGAGTGGTATCTCAACCTTGAAGCTCCTGATCTTGCTTCCTGGACTACTCTCAAGGACACTCTCATCAAGCGTTTCAAACCATCCAAACTGACTCAGAGCCCATTCATCCAAATCACCCATATCAAGATGCGTCGCGAAGAGTCGGTTCGAAACTGCATTGAGTGTTTTAAATGTCTCAAAGTAGAATGTGTTGATGAAAATATCACTGAACGTATGGCCATTAAATTGTTCTTGGTTGGACTGCCTAAAAACATCCATCGTGAACTAAAACCAGTTGACATTTATGATCAACTTAAAAACATAATGACTGATGCTATCCGTGAAGAAGATGAAGGTTTTGATGACGACTTTGACCATCGCAAAAGGAAATCTAAAAATCCTGAACGTCTTAACCACCCGAAGTTTGAAAATGCTGCCCAATCTTCTGAACTTCTGCAGCAAATGGAAACCTGACAGAAAGCTCAACAAACTCATATGGATAAACTCACTGTTGATTTTCAAACTGCCATGAAAAATATTGTTGAAAAATCTTTTCCAGCAAGAGAGAATGTCTAGTGTCCAATGTGCTCACAACATTGCACTACTAATGAGTGCACTCAACTACGAAATCATTTTCCATCAGCACCCAGACTCATGTATCGAGTATACTGCCCCTACCCTCCACAATAGTTCATTCCAAGACCATGGGTATCCCAACCATGACAAACTGCACCAAATCAGTACCAACCATATCAACAGTTTGTCGTCAACCAACCCGCTCCACAACAAGCTGTCCACTATCTATGTGGAAGACACTACTCAACCGAGGTACACCATTGAGACCGTTGTTTATTATACATATGATTCTAATGCTCAAGTGGTTGACACCAATGCCCAAACGTATGATCCTAACCAAGTTGTGTTTGCCACACATCAACTTCCAGCAATACGAGGATGTCTTATCTGCGTAGGTGGATACCCTAGTATTCGCTGCCCTGATAAACTTCGCTTTCCTCCAGCTTGTGAAAATTGCGGCATTGAACACCACGTGAAGGACTATCGTGAAGGACTGTCCATCTCGATTTAAACCAGCTCCTCCTGTCTGTTCCATGCAAGTAGAAACATTGCCAATCGAAACTCATCCAACATGGGTCTTGACTCGTACACAAACCCAACACCAAGCCCCTATATTTGCACCCTGCCAACCCCAACAACTTAATGTCCTTTGGAGAATAATTTTATTATTCTAATGGCTATATGTATGTGATTGATCCATGGATTTAGGATTGGCAATAAAATACTATTCTTCATGGTAAGTTTTCTCCAGACAAGTGCCCAGTAAGTGAAAATTTGATTTCCTGGTGCTGTGCTAACTAACGATTTAACTTTGGAGGAAGGATACTCCTAATGAATTGAGTTAAATTGTGTTTGGAAGTTTTTCCGTCAGTAAAATACCGATGGTTTTGTTATTGCATTCTAATGGATTTTGATCGTTAGTAATTGGCAAGCAAAAGCATTTAGCAAGATACTCGTTGAAGGTGATATCAGTTGAACCAAGGATGTAAGTTGGGATGGTAGCATGGAAATTGGCTTCTTTATTTGACAAAGTGGATTTCTGTTGAATGTTGTAAGACAAGTACCGAAATCCAAAATTTAATGGATTTTCTATGCATGCACTTTCATTAGCTGCGTTAAACTGATAGACCTTAACGGAGTAATGCTAAAACCTATAAATGAAAAGGAAAATCGACTTATCTTTAGCATTTACTATATGTCTAAGAAAATTCCTTGTACCATAGTTGAGAAAGTTTTTCGGGGGACTGAAAATCTAAGGGATAAAGAGAAATGGACATTGGAATGTGTTTGTATTATGTAATATGGATTTTAGAAAATCCATGTGGAAAAATTGCACAGTACCAATTGTTAAGTTCATTAAGTTGAATTCATATTGGGTATCTATAGGACCATGAGTTGACCCTAGCTGTTATTGGAGTCATCTACAACGAATTGCTTAAGGAACAAGGGAGAATTCAATGGTAGGAGGTATTTTTTGGAAATGGTTGAAGATCGGATCCTATGTTCGGATGGATGGTCAGATAATCTTTTTGATTTTCTGATGATCATATATAGAAGCAAATAACTTTCTTGGAGAGAAAATTGATGTATGGGACATCAGTGATTTCAAAGGTGAATTCTTGTGCAAGAATGATTTGTAGACCAGTGGTTAGTAATTATAGTAATTGTAATGCTAACGGTTGAAACCTTTGGAGAGGTTATGAGATATAGATCTGGATCCCTAAATGGTATTCATAAGTTCCAAATCGAAAATCCTTAAAAGCTATTTCTCACCTTTTGAATGAATCTTATTCTTTTAAATTTCTTGAATATAGACCTCAGACTAAAATTCATATGATCCTTCCAGCATGGGAATTTCTTTTCTGAAGGACTGTATATAATCATGTAAATTACTACTCGGATAAGGCTTGGAATTTGGAATGTTCCAAGATGTTTGTATTTCAATTTCTTAATCCCAAATTGTCTCTTATGCATAGATAGAGCTCAAATAGATGATAGTTACTATAGTTAGAAGAAAAGTCATGTGTATAATAGAGTAAATCCTATTTGGAAGGCACTTATTATTGACCTTTCACGATTCTGATATTCTCATTTGTCATCTTTCTTGAAAACTCTTATAAGAAATTGGAAATTTCCTTTAAAAGGAGGGGTGAAGTGATGAGTAAGGTTCTATTATTAGGACCTATCAGTTGCACATAGTTGAGAAATTTTTTCTCTAGGGATTATGTGGAACAATCTAGAACTAGAGAAGGATTGAAATTGGAAATATTATAAGTAGTACTGAGTAAGATCAGAAGTTACTAATCCTAGTTGTTAGGGATAGAAGTAATTTTGATAATGAGTGTCTGTATAGAATCAACATGATCTTGGTTGGGGTACTAGGATATGTGAGGGGGTTGATTAAGTGATTTGGTGGCAAGAGGTAAGTGGGTTGGAAAACTTATACTTATGTACTAAGTCATAGTGAGTTTATTCTCATATGTGCACATGTAATCTTGTATGGATCTACTATGTATTCTTGGTTACTAGGGTTATTTGGTGGTTAACATAGACATATGAACAAGTATTGTTGATACAGATATTTGCAGAGTTAACGGATCTTTCTGTGAAAGACTTATTGGTTAACTTGAAAGTGGATTGGATATGGATCTAAATGTGGTGTTGTACATGTACAATTAAGATTTGCACCTAGACATTTGAGATTTCTAAATCATTGGCAAATAACTTGAGTAGGTGGTTTACTCCTGTGGAAGTTAATTGGTAAAACGGACAATGTGAAGAGAATTCACCAGAAACTGTTTGTTTTGTGTGTATTGCTTGTAAGGCACATGATTTATGAGTCATTCATTGAAGAAAATTGTGTGCATAGGATATACATAATTCTTGAGTGTGTATTTCCCAGTTGAGAAATAGACTCAATTTTAGTGATTGTATCCCTGAGCGCTCGATTGGATATTGAATCGTAATGATACCAAGAATGGTAAAACTAAATTTTTGAAATTCAGCTGAGGTTGGTTTGGACATACACTCCAATGTTCTTTAACGATTAAGTATGGGATTAGATTCCAATGAATTATGATTGACGAATCATAAGAATCTAAGACGAATCATAAACAGATACTTAGTTATTATGAGTGTATAACTTCAAGCCTATTGATTGAGTTGAGTTTAGATCAGTGTTTTGAAATCTAAATCTCTTTACTCCAGTATTTGATTGAGTCCTATGGATCTCACAGGCATATCTCGTAAAGTAATTGGTTTTGCTTATCGGGAGTTTTGCTGACCAACCTCAACACATAGTATTGCCTTTGCCTTTGCAAGGCAAGGCCAACAAATGATCTTGCTCCTAAATTGCTAGAACTTCAAGACTTAGAGAGCCTTATGAGCTATACATCATTCCAAGCCAGAAGCCATTACAAATCACATATCATCAAGGATCTTATGTAGTGAGATCAACTTATGCAGTAAGGACATGCGTGATGCTATTTGGGATGGTAGGCCTAGTGTTGTCAGTTCATACCCTCCATAGATCTAGATGTGACGGTGAGGAGGATGACAAAGAACCAAAAGGGGTGGAGGCTTGCCATTGAAATAAATTATCCTAACAGATAGTAGGTTATAATAAGCACCATATTGATGATGTCATTATGGCTCTCCCGCTTGGCATCCAAAGTTTTTTTGGTCCCAGATTTGAGCCTTCTCTTGGAAACCACGAAGCATTATGCCTCTGCCTATGCAAATCTGTACCCAATCAAGGATTTGAAGCCCAATGGATGAGATGTTGGCCTTTGGGCTTGCCCACCCAAGTTCCTATGTGTTATTAGTTGAAGCTTTCAAGAGTGATCTATGGATGTGACGTGTGCCGTTTAGGCCCGTGAAGATCCGATGCATGCCCTTTGGAGTTGTGAAGAGTGTTGTTGCCACTTTTAAGGCCATTATCCGCTACCTTTTTGGACAATAGTGAATTGATGTCGATCCTTTGGGACCGATTCAAGGTATGCACTAAAAAATTAGTGGAACAGCCCTATTATTAAGGGCCGGCCAGCTTGCTATAGACCTTAAGGCGTCATGTTCTCCATTCCGCAGAAAAATGAAGCACCAACATTAATAAATAATAATAACAATAATGGAGTATAGTTGCTAGCCCAGCATCTTTTCAGCACGCTACGATTTTAAGTCCTCCACCGTTGGATATTTACAGGAGCATTTAGATCTTGCCACGTTTAGCAAATTAACCCTTCCAAAGCCTCCAAGTGGTTGTTTTGACGCGTGGCAAGCATCCAAGTGGGTGCGCGTGATAGATGTCGTGCTACTAAGAACCATTGAGCTACCCCCGATCTGCAAAGCGCGGAGGGAAAGTGGCACAGTACTAGAGAGTTGTTATCTTTACGATCCATGCTTCATGCTTCCTTCGTCGATGCGTCATCTTCAATAATAATTATCGCATTTGGCTTTCAATTGTTAGCGTTGTAGATCTGTCTACATTTCTTTCAGATTCTGTGGTCGCTGCTCCGTTTGTGTAAATTCCAACTGCAGATTTTCAAAAGGTAAGTATTATGCTTTCTTCTTCGTTTCAAAAGGTAAGCATTACGCTTTCTGCTTCGTTTCGTTTCGAAAGGTAGGTATCATTCTCTCTGATTCGTTGTTATAATGCAGTAGTTTATATGAAAGAACTCTTGGATGTAACATCTTAGAACCTTTTGCATGTGGCAGCGATTGAATCCCAGCGGTTTTGTTTTCATTATGAGGTTTCCACTCTGTTTACTGCTATCTAGATGCGTTTTTTGCAAGTTAAGCTTGTGCTGCATTTGCTTCCGTCATATTAAGCTTCTCCTGCTTTTGCTAGACGTTTATTAACAGCATTTGCAAAAACTTTTCAATATTTGAACACTTTCTAGAGTCCTCCTTCGATTTAAGCTTGAAATATTTCGATCTGCTTCCCCAGGCTGCCAGCAGTGGCTTTTGAACGTTCCGGATGCTTTTGTTTCCATAAGCTCAAGCTTCTCCTGCTTTTATTAGACGTTTTTCAACGGCATTTGCAAAAGTTACCAGTCTTTCAAGACTTTACAGAGTCCTTTTCTGCGATTTAAGCTTTTAAATTTCTTTTCGTTTCCACATGCGGCAAGCAGTGCTTATATTATGTTTTTGCGTAGGCTTTTAAGTGTAGCGGAGGACTAGACAAAACTCACCAGGCGGATATGGGGCGTGGAGTGAGTAGCGGTGGAGGGCAAAGCTCGTTGGGATATCTATTCAAATCTAATGAGGAACCTAAAACGGCATCAGCAGCTAGGGCCCCTGTTACGCTGCCGCATCAATCTCAGCCTCCGGAGGACCTGCCTCCTGCGGGACTGTGCAGAAAAGAATCACCAGTGGATGGCTCGGTTTCTACGGGTGTTAAAAAGGTGGAGACTAGCACCGCTGCTGAATCAGATTTAAGTCTCGGAAGAAGCTTCAATAACTATCATCGCGCCGAAGGCCAAAATACAGGCAACTTCATCACTGTAAGTTGAACGCACGTCCCTTTTCCTTCTGAGATTCTCTATAATAGGCAGCAAATCGGTTGAAGCACTGACTACCTATCTTTCTAGCCAGAGATCATTAACATTCCTTATAGATATTTTACCCCCATATATATAACATGACATTTGGTGTCAAATTATGTTAGTACAAGTGATAAAATGCACTAATTACAGCATTATAGGAAGCGAGGGATGGAAGATTAGTTGCTTTTGTGTTTTTCATACGGTTTTAAAGAGAATATGAAAATATTTCCAACTTAATAGAAGTTTTTGCTTGAATAGCTATGAGATCATGCGGGTTTTGCAACGAACTAGAGCTTTATCTTTGATTTTCTGGCTTGATTTTTGTTCTGTCTGTTCATGAATTTGTTCAGTTCTTAGAAGTGGATCGGAACTCTCCAGTTTGAATAAAGGTTAGCTAGTGGTTGGAATCACTACAAGGCTATCGGCTTAACACCTTCACTTGCAAAACAAGCGATGAAAGCTTTTTCCACAAGCTTTCCCAAGAATTAACTCCTCTTTTGTAGCCATTAAATTGATTGTATTCTCTCAGTAACTCCAAAAAAGCTACACGTTAATTACAGCAGATAGGGCATGCACTTACAACTTTTGATCATCGGATCTGCTGGTATCTAAGGTTCATGTGTTCCCCTCTATTCATACATAATAGCAAGTCTCAGTTAACTTCATGAATATTCAGGTCACAGTTTGCAACACATGCTTGTTGAGCAGTTCCTAAATCTTTATATTCAAGAAATTCCCATAAAGAATCACATTTGGCACCATTTCTTTAACCATCTGTTATGCATGCAGGATCGTCCTTCAACAAAAGTGCACTCTGCCCCTGGTGGAGGCTCATCTCTAGGATATCTTTTTGGACCTAAATGAAGGTCATCAAGTTTCCTGCTATTTCTTAGCTAGTGATGATCTAGACCACAATGTTTGGTGACCTATGTAGTTTAGGTGCTTTTTGACTCCATGATTATTGTAAAAATTTGGCCTCAACTTTTGTGCTTAGGTGCATTTCGTTCTCCCAAATTCTCACAATTATTTCAGCATGCTAAATATTACTCCATGCAAACTTTTGCAAGGTGAAGCTTCAAATTTAAGGGGTTTTTGAGAAGGATGTTCATGCCAAGATTTTTCTATATAGTTTTTGTGACTTGATTTGAAATTCGTCATTGCTGTGAAAATAAATAGGCAAGTTCGAGATCTCTCCCTTTGTAACAATTTATAAGCTATCTTTTTGTAGGACGCTAATCTAGTTTCAATCTTTTAAGCTTCTCTAGGTATACTTATTGATGTTGCATTTTATATGGTTAAAAAGGCAATTGGGAGTATGTAGTGGACCATTTGTCAAATACTAGTAATGACGATTAATCATTAGCTATTAATCTACGTTCGCTTCTAACGTTTATATAACTTCATAGATTTTGGCCAAGAAAGGGTGTTGATTGGCCTTTAGTTGTGATTATTAATTGCAATGTCTCTAATCAAATCAATTAAGAGAGAAAATAATTGAACCCTTAATGTCAATCGATTTTCCCATCACCCTTGAAATAATTGATTCTTTCTATCAACCTTGTATTCGTCTTCAAGGAATGGCTTGTGTATGAGTTGCACCACGTTTCTAGAAACACGTTTAGAAACGCGTTTATGAAATGGGAGAGCATTTCTCAGAAACGTTTTTTGTGTGTGTGGGCAATATGGGTATCAAATTAAAGCATTTATTAAGGGCAGTTCATTTATGTAGGTGGCCGAATGTTTCGGGTACAATGTGGTCCAATTTGGGGGAAACAATGCCTGTTGGATTCTATCAAGGTTAAAAGTTTTCTATGTTATGTGTTCCATTTCTTGTCAAATCACTGCATCGATAATGAGCAGTTACTATGCCAAGGTAGTTTTTGCATATATCAGAAATTAGTTTTCCCTGAACATTTTGATAGACCCAAAAAAGTTAACATAAACTTGAATTGCACACAAACCAGCCGCATAGTACCTATTCTACTTTTCTGAATATGAAATAGGAGATTCGAATCTTTGATGCTAAAGAATTGTTAAACTTCAAAGAACCTTCATGTTGACATGTACAAGGCTGTTCTCTTTCTTTCCAATGCTTAGCTGGTGCTGTGAAACAGAAAAATATCAGTGAATTTGTTCAGAAATTCCCAGTAGGTTTTGCCCCACCCTTTAAGATAATCAAAAAGCGTACCTGATGGTTAGCATGTCAGTTCCAGAGTTTAAGTCAAGCTGCCCACCCACCCTCCATCTATCCTCTTGCATATGTTTTTTTTTTGGCACGCTTTTGGCCCAGAAACGTGTTTATGAGGAACGTGTTTCTAGAAACATTTTTGCCCAGAAACGCATTTTTGGAAACGTTTTTTTTCTGGACAACTATGGTATGAATACATTTACCTAGTTGTCACCTAGTTTTATGCATTTTCCATGCATATGATTGGGAATATAGCTCCATAAAATCCATAAAGGTCAAATTTTAAAAGTTTACCATCATTGAGCCAAAAAAAGAAAAGGAGCGAAGAGTATGCCATTGATGTGTAAGAATCTAAACATAACTTCATTCAAATGATGAACAAATCGAGTGTGCTGCCTTGAGATATGATATTAACCCTGAATTTTTTTTGACATCGCATAATTACTCTAGTGATAACCACTTATGTACGGACATGTTTTGTTATCGTTGTTGGATGTATTAACCATTCATTCTATATTAAAGTAGAGATAGAATTGTTGTAATATTTGCTTTCATGAAAGTGTATTATTAAATTGGCGCTAATATGACAACAATGTATATAGTTTTTTGGCACATACCTAGTGTAGCAATTAGTGCTATAATCTAATGACTCTTATTTTGAATACGTTTGAAATTTTCATTCATATATAAATATTGGAATACCAATAACTTTATTATTGAAAAGATTCCCTCATTAGCAAAAAATCCTAATGCACAAAATATTGCATAGTTAAAATAATTAAGTCATTTAAACACATTTTTCAAATCTAGAATCATCCAAAAGATGAAAAATCAATAACATTAAAGAATTTTCAATTGACATTTGGAATACTAATTCTTTTCATCCAAAAGAACTTCTTTCATTCATCATCAAGTGGAAAAGCTTACTACACAAAATAGTGTAGTCTTGCTGGTGGAGAATCCAATTTTATTATGTGCTGTAATTTTAGTTGTCTAAACAAATTTCATAAACTTTGAATTGACCAAATTATTGATAACCAATAATTTGAGCAATCTAGAAATGTAACTAGCATTACGATAGTACATCTTCTGATGCAAAATAGTCTCTTCCATGTATTAGGTAGTGAATCTTGATGTATACAATATTGCGAAGTCCCAGTTTGTTGTTAGAAACATTTCTAATCTGTTTTGCATATGGTGTTTTCAAAGCATAATATTGAAGAATCGCTTATAATTTGTCCATGATGCTTTCCTACCATTGTTTGAGTTCATGTATTCTTTTATTCAAAATTAGACTATTTAAGATTATTACTTATAAATTGTATTTGCATTGTGTTATAGCCTATGTTTGTTATATAGAATTTGAGATTTGTATCTAGGTGCTTTATGTACTTAATGTATGTATGTTGATAATCATGACATAGTATTTTTTATGGATAAAATAGTTTTGTTGGTGGAAAATCAGACAACATATTTTGAGTCATTTAAAAAATCTTTGAAAAGATAACAACCAACAATTTATAATTAACATTAGCAAGACAATAATAACTCTTTTCATACAAAAGAACTTTTTTGCATTAGGTGGAAAACTCTAATGCATGAAATATTGTAGTCTTGTTGGTGGAAAATCCAAACCATATGTGATGTAATTTTTTGTCTAAGAGAATTTCATAAATTTTGAATTCATAAAAATAGAAGGCCAATAACATTCAACAATCTATAATTTAAATTAGCATGATAGTAGTAATTCGTTTGATGCAAAATAATTTCATGCATTAGGTGGAAAAGATTTATGCCTAAAGCATTATGTAGTTACGTCAATGGACAATCCACTAACATAACATAATGTAAATATAAATGTGGGGTTTAGATTTAGGTAAATCAGACAACCTAAACAGGCACACAACCAAGTAGATACATAGGAGGAGGCAATTAACTGAAAACCTTTTTATCTGCATACAACATAAAAACGTCAATAACATCGTACCCTATATAATTGACATTAGCAAGACAACTTATATTACAATCAGGCAATTCAATCTCATTATTTCTTTGAGACAATCATGTACTATGACCATAATCAATATGTACAAAATATAACATACACAATATAATCAAAGGTTTTTTCAATACACAATCAAACTAGATTATGCGATTGTATTTGCACTCTCTCTCTCTCTCTCTCTCTCTCTCTCTCTATATATATATATATATATATATATATATATATATATATATATATTCTTGATGATATCTTACAAAATATGCCCATAAATATGCCAACAACGATTCTAGGAGACTAACTACAACAACCATGCAAACAATCTTACAACATTTATGAACGAACATGGGTTCGAACAAATAATTACTATTATATCAAAAATCTTGTGTAGAAAGTAGCTAGACCATATCTAGTTAAATTTATACAACCCAAAATGACTACATAGAGTCACATACTATTGTTGGAGCGATCACTCACCCATTTATTACTTTATACACCAAAGAAAATATTACCTATACAATATTCATACAAACTAAAACTCAACATAACAAACATGATTGGTTTAAAAAAACATAAAAGAAATCTCTTTACTGTATGCTTAGCTTGTCTGTGAAAATTGAAACAGAGTGACATCCACAAAATTGACATGTTCTTGTCTTTTACAACCAATCCTCTCCTCATAAGAATGCATTTAATTTGAATCTTTTCAGAAAGTTATCACTTATCTTTCCACACGTGGTGAGTTGGTGTAGAGAGTGCTTAAGTTGGGAGCTCCCACTTGAGTTATATTCTCTTTGATGCCACGGGTTGATCATAATACCAAAAAGAAAAAAAAGGTGACTACTTACTTGCTACAACGCATAGCAAGCTTGAGTCGCAGGAGTGCTGAAGCTTGCTAACCAATATAAGGCAAAATCGACCAATCACTGAACGACACATCATTTGTGTAAGAGGTCTTCTCTCGACGAATGAGAGTGTGCCACATCAACTAATATTTTGGCAACGTCAATTACATCACGAGGTTTTACATGAAGATGCGACAAAAAATGACATCTACCCATATTCAACAAACATAAATGTGAAAAAAATCTCAATAAACAAGTATTACATAAGGCAGCCGGGCCTTGGACGCTCACTTCTTATTAGACAAGGATGCGCATCCCAATGTCCGGATGCGTTGTTAGGACGTGCGCATGTGGCACTTCTAACGTACGCAAACCGAAGATGTCGAGCATGGGGATGGCAGCGACGAAGGACTGCGTTCGATCCGTTGTTTTTGGAGGCACTTTTCTGGCGGTTGTCGCTGAAAACTGGAAATTGGCGAGCATTTGATTTGCGTTTGTTTGCTTGTTAATTTCATGGCATTCGTCAAGCTTCTGCAACAACAGGAACACGATAAACCTTTCATTTGCCATGCGGATGCATTTGGTGAATTCTTTGATTTCTTGCTTAATTATTTTTCATATCAACAAGATTTTAATATCAGCCAGAAGCTTCCTGTCTCTTAATCAATAACATGCTATAAGAACGTACCATTGGTAGTAGCTCTTATCGATCTAATACTTGTAATATCTCTGTCGTTGCACTTATCATAGAAAATTTTCTTCGGAGATGTTTATTTCCTAAGAGAAGATTGAGAAGCTAGATAGTGATTGTTTAATGAAAATTGCACTCTGCTTATCTGCAAAAGCCATCTTTAGTATGAGCTTTTCTTTCGACTGGCCAATTTGTCTGATCAGTTTGTTTAGCGCTAGCGCTGAGGAGCTTGGTAAAAGCTAAAAGGGTACTTAAGAGCGTTGAGGAAAACTACTTGCTCATTAATTGATATTGAAAAATTGTGAGTTATGGTGTTTTTCCTAGTTTGCAACAAGTAACTCTTCGTTGTCTATCTAGCCTCTTCCGTTTTCTTGCTTTGCAACTAATAGCTCGTCATTATTTTCTAGTTAACCTCTTCTGTTGTGAGTTGTGATGTTTTTCTTGTTTTGCAACGGATAGGCTTGTCATTATTTCTGTAGCCTCATGTGTTGTTGAGACGTGGTGTTTTGTTTTGCAAGTAATAGGCTCAGACGTTGTTTTGAATCGTGTTTTCAGTGGCCGAAGATTTTGCAAAAGTGGCTGTGAATCTTATAATGAAAGGTCCAAGTGGCATAAAAGGGTATGGCGCTGCTGCAAAGCGCCTACAGATTACCCTAGACGAGGTTGAGCAGGCCGTGTCTACGATAGCCAGCATCTTTGTCAGAGCAGCTCGTTTGAATTTGTCCAAGGACCAAATGCTCGAGTTTCTGGCAGATCTTAGCTTTCACGATGCCTCAAGACAGGCCTTAGCAGAATTTTTTTCACAAAGAGCGCATGAGATCAGATCAATGGTTTCTGTTCCTATTCTCTATGTTCCCTCGTATCAACGTTTAGACTGGCGACTTGATGTTCAGGTCTTTTGCTAACCTAGTCCTTCATGTGGTTACCTTGTATTTCTGCTCCCTTGCTTCACCTTTACAAAGCTAGAATTGGTAGTAGAAATTCTTGAGTACTTTGGAGAAACATTCGTGTCCAAGTTGATAGACCATCAACCCAATCAGCCCGTTTGTTCCTACTGTTATTTAATCAAGTCATGGGTTACTAGTTTTGACATCCAAATCGACCTGATCTGAAGCTTGAGTTGTAAGCTGTTTTGAGCCTTATGAAGAAGCTTGAAATCACACACCGTCTAGGAAACACTCGTTTACACATAAATTTATGCTTTCTGAGATTCTTCTTATAAAAATTGACTTCAGTTGATTTGCGAAAGAAGTTGGAGGCTTGGCCTAAAAAACTGGACAATGAAAGGTCTGACTCTCTTAAAATTCAAAATTAAAACACAATCTTGAGAGGCTGGTTCCATTATCTGATCTGATTCTAAGACGAGTTCCAAAGGAAATATAAATCTAGATCTCACAAACGAGGAAAATCGTACTTCCTCACAAATCCTTGATACTCACAATGGAAGATTTGATCTATCATGGTTCTTAACACATTCAAGAATGACAGTAGCATTAGAGAACAAGATACGAGAGTAAAACCGACCAATGTTTTGTGGACCTTTTTGAAACGCCGCCTTGAAATAAGTTTGAAATGGGAAAGAAACAACGAAACGGTTTTAGGTTTTTTTTTTTTGGGGCGGGGGGGTTTCAAGACCTAATCCAAGATCACTACTAGGATGCCAAAATAAGAGAAACAAAGGGAGTGGATGGTTGATCAATCCAACTCAACCAAACCTAGGTCGATTGGATCTAGCCCCCAAGCTATGGAACACTAGCAATGGCTCCAAGACAAGAGATGTCAATCCGGCAGCATGTAGCTACCAACACGTAGCCAAGCTCTCCCCATAGGGAAGCCAATGTTGACCTAGTCTTTGCCCTTTTGTTTTCCTTGAATCAATTTGAGTAGGTATTGGTAGAGCACATAAAGGGCTTTTTGAAGATAATTTTTTTCTTAATTTTGTTTAGTAATAAGCAAGTTATGATTTTTTGAAGTTGGTAAAAAATGCTGTAAAGTTGTCAGAACTTTTGCCAACATCCATTTCTTGAATTTTCAGAACAAACAACCTTTGTTTGGGGGTATAGAGCAACAGTTCAAACTATTCTAGAGCTCAATAGAAATTGCTATTAGTAGTAAGCATCATGTGTAGTTTTTCAGAATAGTAGCAGAACAATCACCGTTAACAATCATTGCAAAGGCCACATAAATTCAGAACCTTCGCTGCTGCAAAGTCCACAATAAGGCAAAACCTTTCTTGTAAAAAGTTTTGTTTGCTGCCGTTAATGTGTCATTGGCTAACAAAGAAAATGTGCATGAATAGTAGAGCCGTTAATGTAATGCAAATGGGCACCATGGAGAAGTGTGACTGACAAAACATTCACCAGCCAAGAACATTTGCTTGCAAGAGCCTTCGCCAAGCTCGTTTTATTCGCATCTAAGAGTCTTTGCACAACCCTCGATAGACCTCATATCCTCATTTTAGACCTTCTAGCAAGTCTATGAATGTTTGGTATGAGTGGAAGGACCTCTATAATTTTCTTTGTTCAAATATTTCATTTTCCTCACAGAATTCTCACCAATATCAGAAACAACATTTTTGCCCATCAGTAACCTTTGTTGTCATTTCCAATGCTATATTACATTGTGTTTTACTTTTTAGAACTATTTGTGAATGTTAGTTTGGTCACATATTACTGTTCTAGAGTATTTTGTTAAAAGAAAAGAATTTTCGCAAAGGTAGTGATAGATTATTCTAGGAACCCTTTGCCATGTTTTTTCTTAAAAGATCAGCTCTACATCTTGTCATTTGTGCCAATGGAAATGGCACAAATGACTCAAGTATGCATGTTTTCAAATGAAACAATTACTCAATACTCAGAACAAATACAGCCGATAATGATGGTTTATGAACCATTGCTTCCCAATTAAGCAGTGGTCATGATTTACTATCAGAGCATTCTAAGTATTACCAAAATGGGTACGAAAGAGTAAAAATTTTACATCTCAAGGATGCAAGTTTTTGCACTTGCCATCAATAGTGAAGCCCAATTGAAGAAAGCAAGGTTGAACAAAGCCTATTTAGTTCCATTACAATTAGATGAAGAACCAGAGGAAATACCAATGATGTCAATTGATCGAGCAAATACGGATGACATGGCATCAAAACAGAATGATGAAAAATAGTCAATGAGACCAAGAGCTATGTGTTTAAGGGTTAACCAAGAACATCATCTTGTAGATGCCCAGCATGAGTCTAATGCTTGCAAAATGAAAATTCTGCAATATAACAAATGGAATCATGAAGGTAAACTAGCAAAGAGACCTCAAGCAAGTTCTATCACTTAGCCTTCACAAAAGTGGTGCAACGGTCAGGGAAAGGCTAAAGTTGACGATTGTCATTCAGCTTCACCATCAACAATGAGCACTGTCCAAATCATCCTGAGCAAAAGAGTCAAATTTAGTTCCATAAGGGCCATAAAGTCCAAGCTCATTTCGGTCATATTATCAGCAAGGACTAGTGTTGCCATTGTCAAAAGCATCCACTGAAGGAGAGGATGAGAAATTGCTCACAGTTGAAGAAATCATGCAACGTTATTCATTTTATCAACTTTGGGAAACTGTTGTGATGATTAAAAAACAATATTTGAACTATCAAGTAGCAAGTACATAGAGCACATCCAACTTATATCGCCAATTGGAGTATGACAACTGGATGCTTGGTTAGAATGATGATTTTTGATTTTCATCAACTTGGAATGCTAGTGAAGTTTACTACGATGACGGTAGATCCATATAGTTATTACTAAAAATTTTGCAGATCCAACAATGCTACTTGTTGATTATCAACACATAAACATTCAAGTTTTATGTAAGTGAATTTTTATCTATGCTTTTGGAGTGGAATTTTTTTTTTTTTGGAATAATGAGAAGTAACCGCTCTCAAATCGTCAATGCAATATCTGATCTATATGGATGAAAGAGCATTCAATAGATCTCAAAGTGTCAATGCAAGTGTCGTGAGACCATCACCCTAATTTTAATCCGGGATATAATTCAAGGTATTTGTGGTCAGTACATAGTTTTGAGTAAATAAGTGTGAGGGATTTGGTACCTTGCGTGTGTAAGTTTAACTCATAAACACATAGTTTAATGAAATTGTGACTTAACAATAAAAGAATTCGAGGCCATGAATTAAGTTCAATTGATTAGAGGCTAAAACCCAAATTAGAAATATAAAGTTAAATTTGACAAATTGGTGAGAGGCGTGAAATATGTGAGTTTCTTTTGCCAATTTGGTATCACATGAATTTTGTGAGTGCTTCCATTATTAATTTGGCACCATTAGATTTAGTTGAAGGGCTTGGATTAAAATCCTTGTCTCATTCTAATAACGAATAGAAGTGGAGGGGCAATGTCTTCCCCTAGAATAAAAAGGCACTCTTTGTATTTCTTTGCTATGTTCAATCAGGAGAAACAAATTTCTCTCTCTCTCTCTCTCTCTCCATAGACACCCTCTCTCTCTCTCTCTCTCTCTCTCTCTCTCTCTCTCTCTCTCTCTCTCTCTCTCTCTCTCTCTCCATAGACACCCGCTATTCAAAGTTGAAATTGAGGTCTCATTTATTTTGAAAGGCCAACTACCATGTGAGAAGGTGAGCTATGGGTATCGGAAACCCTAGCCTTCCACATCCATAGTTAGTAGAATGCTAGGGTTTCCGACACCCATAGCTCACCTGTCATGCGGTAGTTTGTGGAAGGGTCGAGTTTCCGACACCCATAGCTAACCTATCACACGGTAGTTGTGTTTTCAAAGAAATGATACCTCAACTTTCACTTGAATAATATATGAGAGAGAGAGAGAGAGAGAGAGAGAGAGAGAGAGAGAGAGAGAGAGAGAGTCTCCTAATTGAACATAGATCGAAGTACAATAGATGTCTTTTTATTCTTGGGGAAGGCATTGCCCCTTTGAATCTATTGATTATTACAAAATGATAAGTTTACTGGTCCAAGTCCTACAACTAAATCTAGTAGTGCTAAATTAGCAAGGGAAACACTCACATAATTCATGTGAGACCAAATTTGCAAAACAGTCACATATGTTTCATGCCTTTCATCAACTTAGCTTTTTATGTCTATGTTGCCTTTAACTAATTTAATTTAATTCTTTGGCCCCAAGTCCCTTTATTTCTAAGTCACAATGGAACTAACTATGTGCTGATGGGTTGCACTTACACACGTAGGGTGCCAAATCCCTCACACTTATTTATTCATCACTATGTACTGATCACAAAGCCCCCCTAACAGGTTTCGAGACCTAAATTGGTGATGGCCCCATGACATATGCATTAACATTTTGAGATTTGTTAAATGCTCCTATCCACATAAATTAAACATTGTGTTGTAGAGAGCTTACTTTTTATTATTGTGATTTTTTTTGTCTATCCCAAAAAAAGCATAAATAAGGATTCGCTTACATAAAATTTGAATCTCTAGTTTTGATAATCAACAAATAGCAGTATTTAATTTTCAAATTTTTTATTAATAACCACATGGATCGTCGTTATAGTGAACTTCATTAGGACCCCAAGGCAATGAAATTTGATAATTATCATTGTTTCCAACTATTTAAATTGTTTTTTAATCATCACAGGAGTCTCTCGAAGTTAATAAAATGGATAACGCTAAGTATTTAAGGTACTCTTTGAACGTTGTGGAGCAGCCTAGCTCGTGATGCAGGATGCAGATCAAGTCACAAGTCCTGCATGTAAAATTTAGAATTCAGAAAGTACCCAAGATAATAGATTGAAGACTTGGGAGGTAACCTAGATAGTAGATAGTAGTAAATACAATCTTGATTGAAATACAGGTAATTAATGAATCAATTATGTAATATGTATCAAGATTCAAGATTCAAGCAATTTGGAAACTATGTTAATAATCACTAATTACTAGTTCGTAATTAAATTTTAGAATGAACTTTGAAGTTTTAGCTTTAGATCAAATAAGAATCACCTGTGGCTTCCCGCAATACTTGCAAGTCCACTTTTTCGTGCTTGACGTACGATAACTTGAATTAAAGGTGGCGTGATCCCATAAAGGATGCCGTTGTCTGGGCATAGCTAATAGCTATCTAGTATCAACAAAGCAATAGTATTAAATTCAAACTTCAATCTAAAAACTAATCCTCCTCAGTCTCCCTCACACACAAAAACTCCCTCTCCCCAGATCCGAGGGCGGCTACCAACATTCTAAGGCTACAGATGGGATTCAGTATACAGGGCAGAGGCGAGATCCATGAGTGGAAGAGGTTCAGGTGGGGTTGCATGTTTATACAAAGAGTCACTACACTTGATTATAGAGTTTATCAGACATGATGAGTACGCATGTTATATATGGGTCCATCTCATCGGACGCGATATCGGATTGGCCATCGATTTCTTCAATGTTGCATGCTACTTTCCTCCTGAGTCCTCCTCTTAAGCAGAGGGCATTGTATTCTCAGATCGTGGCTCTATTCTTCTTACTGGTGATTTTAATGCCAGAACAGCTGCACGACAAGTTGAGTTCCATGATGTTGATGGCCATCTACGCATATAGGCCATTGATTGTGATGATATGGGAGTCACCAAGATCTCAGCCGACGCACTCAGTCCTATCACTGGTTATGGTGAGTATCTGTTGCAGCTAGGAGAAGCTCGCGAGCAAGCCATTTATAATGGCCTTGCTTGTTGGCCTGACTCTAGCAGCTACACATGCTACTACCCTCATAGTGGCGGGCACAATGTTGTTGATTACCTCATGGGGTCACCATCCCTCATTCCGCTGACATCACACTTTGAGGTCATTCCTACTACTCTCTCTGATCACTCCTTTTTATCCTTCCATCTGGGTTTTGTCCCAACTCCACGAACCTCACCTCGTTCCTCCATCGATCGTGCTCCCAGATACACCTGCACTCATCCTTACATCGAGACCTACCAGGAAGCCCTTGTCTCTTTACTCCATCACTTCCCGCATGATAGCACATTAGAGTTTCCTTACCACCTCACTTCATATAGCCGCCTAGGTTTCCTTTCCATCCATACCTCACCGTCATGCAATCACACCAGCTCGTCCTGCTCGGCTTCCATGGTTTGATGATGAGTGTTGTTCACTACACCTCCGTGTTACACGTGCACGTACACATGATCTACTTATTCTCTCCACTATTTGTCGATCTCTTCATCGTACACTTGCCGCAAAAAGCGCGACTACGGGTTTAATGGTGCATGCAACCATATGTTTTAGTAATTGCCAATGTGAATGTTGCTCGAACAACCTGTCATGCATGACACTATCCTGGCCTTTTTCTTTGAGCTGACATACGGAACCAGACATCTTCAATCCCAATAAATCCAGGTCATCATCATCTGTTTCTTCTAAGATGATTGCATGTTTCAATGATTGCATTTATGCTGCTAATGTGAATGGTGCTTGAACTTTGAAGAAATCCAGCCTACATGCATGACAATATGCTTCTTCTTCTTCTTCAGTTGCTGTAAATAACCGGACATCTCCAATCCGATTAGAGACAGGTCATCATCATTACTTTCTTCTTTCATTCTGATTCTTTTATTATAAAAAAAATATGATGAGCTCAGTGATGGTACTTGCTGGCTGATCAATGGCGTCTGTGTTTAGATTTGATGAATATCCAAAACAAGTCTTTATATTGTCATTCATGAAGCAAACCTAGTGCATGTTTCTAAAATGACCAGGGACCAAAACTTGATGCCTTTATCATCTACCATAGTTGCAGCGAAACGCGTTTCTAAAACCAACTGCGTTTCTGAACCCGAAACGTGCTAAAAATAAAACCAGGATATATAATTTTTTTTGCCCACTCCTTGCGGCCAGAAACGTGCCAGCCATAGAGGAGACAAATTATTTTTACAGTGGGCTATTGGAGTCGGATCTTCGCGTGTGAATAGTCGACAGGCATCTGCTCACTGATACGGAGGTGGTGCACACGGTGCCAGGGGTTCCTGTGTGTGTGTGTGTGTGTGTGAGAGAGAGAGAGAGAGAGAGAGAGAGAGAGAGAGAGAGAGAGAGAGAGTATGGTTGAAAAACGATTCAATATGGTTGAAAAATGATTCAATATAGTTCAGTACGATGTAGTATGGTTCAGCATGGTTCCTTATGGTTTTGTTCAGTTTGTTGTGATGAGAGAGAGAGAGAGAGAGAGAGAGAGAGAGAGAGAGAGAGAGAGAGAGAGAGAGAGATTCCTATTGTGAACACGTTGGGACATTCTAATTTTTTTATATTAAAAGAAGCTAAAGCGTAAACCTGGGAGTTAATGCACCTAAACCAGACCATCCTGTACACAAAACATTTGGCAAACTATACAGATGATGTGCTCTTAATTAGAGCTTTCATCTGATACCCATATTGCCCACAAAAAAATCAAAAAAAAAAAACACATATATGAGAAACATGACCAGAATCAGAAATGCGTTCTGGACTGTGTTTTTGACTGCGTTTCGAAACGCGTTTCCAGATACTCAGTGCAACTATGTCATCTACTGAAGCGAGTTTCCTGATTTTTCAGCATTCTTTGTAGTTGGAGGATCCAATCAGGGTTAGCATTCTCCCCAAAAAGAACAAAATTTGAGCTTGAAAGTTACTTAGTTAACGCCCTAATTTTTTGTACCTAAACAGAATATCCGTAACAAAGAAAAGCTTTCTGCTCTTAAAAAGTGCTCCAATGCAGAGTTATGCACAACTGCACAAATTTGCACAACGGAATTGCTGAACAACAAAAATGATGGTGTTTCTGGAACGGTGATAATAAGAACAGACGACGCTAAGCTGCCATGCACGGCCTCCTAGGAACATAGGTCTTTGAGTTTTCCATAAGGAAAATAAAAAAAACATAAATCAGAAAGCTAGCTAATGAGAACCCTTTCGAGGGATTTTAGTCTTAAGAGAGTTGTGCACCCTATTATTAGGCCTCCTTGAGAAGATGGATTGAGTTCTTGACCTAGTGACTAAATGGCAAAATGCAATTTGTACGGTTTTCTGGTTATTGCTATCAGACCTTTGATATTGAATTTTCAGCTAAGCTCGCAACATGTGTGTGTGAACTTCATGGCACAAGTTAAAAAACCTGTGAATTCGCCCTTGTGATGCCACATTTACTTCATTTCAGTTTCTTGTATAGTTTTTTAATTAAATTCTGTATTTTCTACCAAATGTTTTAATGGGATCTTTATGTCGCTGAACTCTTTTTGCAGTCTTGAAATGTAGGCAATACATCAATTATTTTCTCCTGTTTACGGCTTCGTTTTCATGAGTTTTTTGCAAATTGTTCATTTTGAAACTTTAAATGTATCATGGGCTTTCATGTGCAAGCTGTATGTCTTAGAGGCTTTCTCGGAGAACAAGGAAGCTTCCAGAGTCTCAGTATGAGCAATGCACTACTTGACTCAAGTGTATGCTTGGCCTCAGAAATTCCCAGGAAATTAAGAACTTATAGCATTTAGTATGTGGTTATGAAAGCTAACTTACTTATTTCTGCAGATTGCAAGTCGGAGCCTGCTTAATCAATCTCACCCTTCCTTCCTTCTTAAGCTTTCTACAAAGTCTTTCCATTCTAGGGATAGATTTCAAGTTGGGGCAATCAGTAGGGAGCACAAAGAAAAACATGTAAAGTATTTCGAGGCAGATTATGTAACTTTAAAAAGAATATGTGAGCAGCTTGAGCAGGCCCTTGCAGAAAGAAAGGGTGCCCACTGCCGGCGTGTTATTCGCCAATTCAAATGAATTATTTGATTTTATTTCCTAACATATTGTTTTGCTGCCCAATAAAAGTCTGAAAGTTATTGTTTCGACTTAACTGGTGACCCACAAACGTTTCTTGATGTGAACAACAGTCAAACTTTTAATATCCTGTAGGCTGTAATTACTCTTTAAGCCTGCAGAGCTCAATTTTGGCGTTTCCGGTCACAATCTGCTGATATGTGTACATTGTACTTGTGATGATATATGGATATATGCAATATATGATGCTTATTTATGTAAAAACTAGTGTCAATCACTGATTAATTTTCTGACCAACCTAGTGTTTGTTCGCAGCTGGATTCAAACATTTATGCAAGTCTCGTAGTTCTGGCAGTTCGTATATCAAGGCAGTTCATGCTTATAAGATTGCTGCAGTTGTGGTAGTGTAGATAGAGGCAGAGACGCAGTTCTTGCAGCATAGATCTATGCAGTTACCATATGTTAGCTTAGCCGTCAGACGTGTATGTTTTTAAACATTTATGCAAATTCCGTAGTTCTGGCAGTTTGTAGATCGAGGCAGTTCATGTTTCTAAGTTCTAAGATTTCTGCAGTTGTGGGAGTCTTAGTTGCCCGTTCCGGAACGGAACGCATTCTGGAACGCGTTCCGTTCCGGAACGATGCCCAAAAAAAATAAATAAAAAAATACGTTTTTTTTAACAAAGGATTTAATTGAGATAAATAATTAAAATAATTAAATGTACATCAATATCGTTCCGACCAGGAACGTTCCGGAACGTACGGAACGGAACGTTCCGACCCATTTTGCTCAGAACGGGCTTCTAAGGTGGGAGTGTAGATATAGGCAGCGAGGTTTTGGCAGCATACATTGATGCAGTTCGGGCAGCATGGTTGAGATTTCTGTAGTTCCGTAGTGAGGCAATTCGTGTTTACGCTTCGTGTTCCTGCAGCGAATCAGAATAGAAAAAACTTCATACTTTTTCTAAAGTATTGAAAGACGATTTTCTTTTTTTTTGTTTTTGGGCGGTACAGGTATATTTATATATATATAATCATAGTTTTAGCGAATCGTGATTCGTGAATCTCGATTTGTTGATTCGCTGCAGCAAATCGCCAAAAAAAAAGAAATTGCTTCCTGGAAATTTTTTTGGACCTGAAATTGTTTTTACTACTGAGTTATCCCCCTTACAACAATTATCAAGAACATACTGCACAACCAAAAAATAATATCTCGATCAGAGTTGTCATTCTAAAGTTGACACCAACTAGATTGTTGCAATATCAACCCCGAGGTAAGAAAATCTGTTGGAGTACCCTGGCAAGAAATGTAAGATTCTTAAACGCTGGTTAGACATCCAATAACAGCCACAACCAGAAATCCCTTTCGGAACTGAAGAATTTTTTTAAATCTCCTTTTCTATTTTGCCTATTTTGGGTCCCGGATGAATTGCAACATCTCCTAAATAGAATTACAGTTACATGATGTTTTTTTCATAGTTTCATAGCTTGTAAAAAGGGTAAAACTCACAAAGATATTCAAGCTATGTTTCATTTTTCTGAATATACTGAAGGATGAGAAACAGATGCAAGATTGTCAGGAAGTAAAGTATATATATCATATGATGTATATCAATAGGGTTTACGCAATCTGTTATGCTGTACTCTGTAATCTATAATTAGTATGGTTTTTTACAGTTCAATAGGATTTTTTACAATTCAGTACGGTTTTCTGTGGTTCAATAGTTTAGGGTTGTTCAGTACGACTTAGTGGGGTTCGGCATTCCAAATGTCCGTTCAACAGTATTTGTGAAATTTTTGTCACTTAGGTTTATGCAATTAGTCAAGATTTCACCTAACTGCTTGTGGCGGACCTGAGTCTACTGGAGACTTGTCTATTTGCAATCTATTGGAAACTTGTCTATCTGCAATCCTCTAATTTTTCTCTCTATACTGATACTTGCCTGGTTAAAAAAAAAACCCAGCAATTTGTTCGTCATTTTTTTTACAGCGATTTGTGAATCGCGATTCGAAAATCGCTGTTGTAACTATGATTTATATATCTATATATATTAAAACATTAGTGGGGCAGCGCTAATGCTGCCCGCTAACGCGTGACGGGCAACGTTAGCGCTGCCCCACAACCCTCCCCCTCCCCCTTCGCGCTTTCCTGCACACGGGCAGCTCACGCTGCCCGTCACGTTCGGGCCTGTGGGAGGGAGGGGGCAGTGTGAGCCCAAGTGCTCACGTTTAAAAACGTTTGCTCGCTCAAGTGCCCGAGTGCAAGTGCCCGTGAGCGTGACGTGACGTCCATTTACTACGCTCACGCTCGTGAGCTTCATTTATTTATTGCAAATCCGACGACGTCCTCTCCTCTCCTCTCCTAAACATGCTAAACGAAGAGAAAACACCTAACAAGACAATTCAAATGCGGGAGTGGATGCTTAGGCAGGTGGTTTTTCAGCTGCTTAATCTGACGAGCTGACCTGACCTGTGGAGTAATTTGCGCCGAAACAAAATCAGGTGAGTGCTTCATAGTTTTATTGATGGTGCTTCATAGTTTTATTGATTCGGTGCAATCATCTTTATGCAGATTTGAATCCACTATTTAATGTGCTTTTGATGAGAAGAGATTGTGGCACATGTTGCATCTTTTTCTCAAACTACTAGGATGGTCGAATTCGTGATATAAATAATTGAGTGTGTTATTACTAACACAATCAGATTGGGTGTGTTAGAATGGTGAATGACTATAATTGGGGTTTATTGGTTGGTATAAAAAATAGACCACACATAGATGTTCAATTGGGTTATATGGTTTGATGTGTTGCAATCGGTAACTTTTGAAAGACAGCCCGGACTGATACGAATATAGCGCCCTCAACAAAAGCTTTTCAACGACGCCTAACATGACCTAGTTCCGAGCTACGGTTAAAGAGATATTCTCAGTCAAAGTTTTGGGCGGTCAACAATCAACGGTCAACCTAATATCAGATAAGGCACGCGCTTATAGGGTTTGACCAGATCAAACTGGTCAATCGCACGTTGATCCGATATTGGGTTGACCGTTGACTGTTGACCACCCAAGAAAAGCAAAGTTACCAGTAGTCAACATAGGATTAGTTAATTACGGTGATGAAGGCCAACCAGAGATTCAAGTAGTAATTAATGGCTGCATCTTAGCCCACCTTAAGACATTTAAGGTTAGCCGATGCAACTATAAGATCACCAATAGGAGAACTGGCTCAGGTTACAGTTTATATTGGAGATCATAAGTTTCTTATGGATTTTATATTATTAAAAACTACGAGACAATCGTCATATAAAGTGTTATTAGGACGACCATGGCTCTATCAGGCCGATGTTATAACCCACTGGAAGAAGAAGGAGATTACCTTCAAAAACCAGATGAAGACATCGACAGGAAAAAGTCATAAAAGACTGAGAATATCTCTTTAACCGTAGCTCGGAACTGGGTCATGTTGGGTGTCATTGAAAAGCTCTCATCGAGGGCGCTGTAATTGTATAAGTCCGGGCTGTCTTTCAAAAGTTTTTACAATATGCAATATCGGTTCAGCGCGCCTGACCCAATCGTGGTATTCCTGTTCCAGACTCCCGCGCGCCCATCCACTATCGACCTACATTCTGCAGCTTCCGACTTTCTACACGCACGTTGATCCGATATTTGGTCTACAAATGGTCTCTGGTACTAAATAAAAACTAAATGCCCATTTATTGTATGGTATAACCCATCGACTATCCAATTCTATTCCACGAACCTTCATTTTTCTGCCATTGTTTTTGCATCTGTACGAAATGTACCCGTTCACTATAATCGTCTCCTCAACAAATTGTCTTGGATAGTATCTTGTGCATTTCCCATCTTTCATGCACGGACATTTCGGGAACGTTACTCCACATGGACCATGTATCATGCAACTCTTCACTATCTCAAATAACATTTTATCGTTTTTTTCATCAGGAATCTCCGCACAGACAATGGCATCATAATTTACTGTTGTGCATGGTTTGCTTGCATCTGAAAGAATTATTAAAATGTGTGTATGAGTCAAACATTTTTGAAACTCATCCTTTTTTATTGATTTCATCAATTGTTTTGGCTTCATATTTCTAGAAACCAAATCGGGACGATCAGCCGCAACTTGCTAAAATTGCAATTCTCTTTGCACTTTGGGCCATTTTGGATTAGTAGTCATTGTAATGAATAGATCTGGACGACCTAGTTCTCGGACAATTGCCATTGTGTCTTGTTATGATCTTCATCTTTCGTATTGTTATGATCGCTTCCATCTGTACCCCTCACACCATCCCTGACTAACCCTCCAACATTGTCCCCCAACTGTTCGTGAGATATTTCAAGATGCCAACCATCGGTTTCAAAAGTAAACAACCCCGCAAAATGCAATGCATCGTATGAAGAATGCAATTGGCTGATTTTTTGTAAACCATTCTATAAGGAATGCAACATTGTGTCACGTTGCCCGTTTGAAGGAACACCATCGAGGGGGAGCAATACAACAATCTCATTTGATGTTGGAGCACTATATTATCTATGTTGTTTGTCGTTTGAATTTTCAGATATTATATGTAGACGAATGTCAACCGTTGGGTTAGCATGCATTATTTCTCCAGCATTTTTAAATGACTTCGTGAAGGGATTTATCTCGGCAATCAGATGTTGCAACCTCTCCAACACGTCACGTCGTAAGATCGGATTCAAAGACATCCTTTGATCTAATCGCAACTCGTCACCATTCATTATTTATATATATTTGCGAGAACGACGGAGATACTCCCGGCGACAGACCACCCATTTGATGGCATAATCTTCCTGAAACTCTAAAGTTGCAAGCCCCTCCCTTCGAATTCGTAGTTGAATTATCAATTTTGACACCAAGAGAAGCAAATGCCAGACAATTGTTGAAACTTTGAATATGCTTTCTAAAATGAAGTCCTTTCTTGCTCTCACATGTGTAAAGTCGCAAAAGTACCTCTGGTGGAGAGGATAGCAATGGAAGTTTCACCTTTTCTCTCATGCAACAAGATGAACCATTCATTTCAGTTTTTCATTTTAAGGCTAAACAAGATGAACATGTAAATCTCATCTCTCCAAAATCATGATACGTGGCAGTTTTCCCGGAGCGAGCAACTTTAAACATTCTACGCAACACTTCTTCCTCTTTGAAGAGTATGGTCAAGGATTTGCGCTTCTTACACCAATATCCATTTCCATTGCCCTTCTAGATGAAATAGTGATCTGAGAACCTTATGCTTCGCTTGTCGTCGACATAAAAGTCTTCTTCTCTTTTTCGACCTGGATTCGTTTTGTAGGAAGAATGATATCGAATTTGCTCTAGTGTCACCATTGTCGTTGTAGACTGCACTCTTGTTTTTGATATTCCAACGTTGACCTCAGAACCAATTGAAGGTGTTATTTGAAAAGTAGAAGTGTTTCTACGGGCGAGACTTCTTGAACCAGGTCCACCACATTGCCCATTGCCATTGTCCTACTTTCTATATGAAATAGTGATTTGAGAACCCTATGCTTCGCTTGTCGTCAACGAGCAAGTTTTCTCCTCTTTTTCGACCTTGATTCCACATCAGGCGTTGTATAAGAGGGGTTGCTTCGTATCTGCTTCGGCGTAACACTTGTAGTGGTTGAACATATTCTCATGTCTGGCATATTCTCATTCATTATTCTTCTTCTGGCACTTCCTCGTCGTGCAAGCCTCTTTATCTGCTCACATCTTGACTCCATTTTTGGCATTCCGTAGGAGGGATTTATATGCACTTCTTCTGGAGTAGCAAAACCCCTCTTTCGCAATGCATTTCTCGTGCACTCAATACCAGTGCTATCATCCCTCATTTGCTCATCCCGTACATTACGGGACTCTTATGCACGTCTTCCATTTGTGGTGGTTCCAAATTAACATTTCAATGTTCTGAATATACCGAAGGATGTGCAATACCTGTTCAGCGCGCCCGACCCAATCATGATATTCCTGTTCCAAACTCTCGCGCGCCCATCCGCTATCACCTAGTTTTCAACTTTTTAGTCTGATATCGGTTCGGCGCGCCTGACCTACATTCTGCAGCTGATGACTTTCTACGCACGCGCTGATCCGATATTGGGTCTGCAAACGGCTCGCACGAAGCAAACAACACAAAATTTTATCGCAAAATGAATTCCCATTAATCCTAAAAGTGATGGAGGATGCACAAATCAAAGATCTAGATCCAAACTATGAGCTAGAATCAAGACTAGTTATCAAAACTAGCAAATTTGGCATTTAACTCCACATTAGGCGCATAGATTTGATCAAATGAACCAATGTAAAGTACAACAAGCTTCTCAGACCTGTAAACAGATTTAGTACGTTCCAAACCAAGCAATTAATGCATAAGAACACTCACATCCAATAGCTAGAACTCGCCACCAAAAGACAATGATGATAGAAGTGAAAAAACTCGATTTTTCTTGATATTTGGATGGAAATCTCATCATACATTTATACTTCTCAAGCTCGAATCTGAGCATATTAGGGCACCTCTAAACTTATCATACCCTACCCCTAACATCTACCCTAATAGGTCATTGGATTCACCCTAACTTGGGGTCAAGATCTTGAGATCCAAAAACAATGTAAAACATGCTATTTTTAGATCCTAGAATTTCTCTAGCCTATACAAACACTATTTGGACTCATTCCAAAGGCGACACTCCTATGCTAGGTTAGGAATGAGACTTACAAAGAGTATCCTATGCTATTTGGCACGTGTGACAAGCCACAACATGACCATAATACAATTTACAAGCAATATGACCAAAATTGGTCAAGCTAGAATTGTGACTCTTTTAACAGGATTCATCCTAGAGATGTCCCAATGCAAAGAGGCCACCAGGGAAATCCACCACCACCTCGTCCTCCACCATCGCCTCCTAGGCCAAGGGGCACGCCACGCGACTCGCCATGGCTGAAGGATATCCAAATGATCTGTGCGCGTGCTGAACCGATATCCGGACGTGAAATTTGAACGTCAAGTTTTTTTTATTGTCATGTTTGTGCTTATGTAGAGCGGAGCCTCGTGAGTTCCCGCGAACGTATCATATCTCTAGGTACAGAATTCGGCGACCATTAGGCTTTAATGATAGACCATTCATTAGTTTTAGGCGCAGGTACCATGTTGTAATATTATTATTGGTAGAGACTTTTACAGCCCCAGATTATATGACAAATGTATGGTTGTTATTACAAACACGCTTAACTAATTAATGCTTGAAGTTAGAGCTAGTTCTAACCACAGTAGTTAGAGTGCAAGCATTGTCGGAAACTCGAAAAACGGTATCCAAATGGTACCGGTTTCCATTCTCTCTCTACGTAATCTCTCTCTAAAGTCAAACTTTTTAAAGGGCACATTTTGAGCCCAAATTTTTTAAACACTTGTGGTTGTTTGAAAGTTTTGGGTGTTTTTCAAGATATCATGGTTTGGGACAATTACATGCATGCGTCCGGTTCGAACCTATGAACTCCGCCGAAGTACATGTTAGGCTTAATTTGAAAGTAGGTTGTGGATGAGAGTGTTTAGAGGATGTAAGAGATGTAAAGTATGTTTCTACTATTATGATCACATCAAATTTTTATGAAGTTTTTTCATAAGATGCAGATGTTACAAATTTGGATGGATCACGTGAGGTTTGTGCAAGATGTGTATGGTCGACTCACAATTAGTATTATTGGATACATCAAATGAGTGGCAACCGTGGTCTTGAAAAACTAAATCTAGAATTGTTTGTGTCGTGTAGTCACCATTACTATGAATCTGTGTGTCAAATGGTTTGAAACTGATATCCTAAAAATTATCGAATATAACAATTTTGGTTTTTTGTCCCTTGATTGCATTTGCTACATTTTCATGTATATGCAAACTCTCTCTCTCTCTCTCTCTCTCTCTCTCTCTCTCTCTCTCTCTCTCTCTCTCTCTCTCTCTCTCTCTCTCTCTCTCTCTCTCTCTCTCTCTCTCTCTCTCTCTCTCTCTCTCTCTCTCTCTCTCTCACCCTTCTTTTAGTCAGTAATATAATCTCATGGTAGCTCTGCACCTAACCATGGCCACATTGGAAGTTGGCCTGCCATTCGACTTCGGTTTGCATTTGACTTCGGGCAACCTTCCGTTCCCGACACACCCCGCATTAGGACCGCATCATGACCGCATTAGGACCATTGCGGTCTGTTGAGGAGCTCAGCGTCCACAACACATCCCATGACACGGTCCATTACGGTCCTATGCGGTCATTCGAGGTCGTTCCTTCGGCCCTCCATTCAGCCCTCCCCTCCTTTGCGATCCTATGTGGTCCCAAAGGACGGCAAAGGAGGTCATTTGCGATCGTATGCGGTTGTATGCGGCCCCTCCCTTCAGCCCTCCCTTCAGCCCTCCCCTTCTTTGCGGTCCTATGGGGTCGTATGTTGTCCTATGCAGTCTCAAAGGATTGCAAACGACCCCAATAGACCGCAAATGGCCCCTCCCTTTGGCCCTCCATTCGTATGCAGTCCCAAAATACCGCGAAGGAGGTCGTTTGCGGTCGTATGTGGCCCATTACGGTTGTTTGCGGTCCATTACGGTCATTTGCGGTACTATGCGGTCCTTTGCGACCCCTCCCTTTGGCCCTCCATTCGTATGCGGTCCTATGTGGTCGTTTGCGATCGTATGCGGTCCTTTTGCAGTATTATGCGGCCCCTCCCTTCGGCGCTCCCTTCAGCCCTCCATTCGTATGCAGTCCAAACGACCGCAAAGGAGGCCATATGCAGTCGTATGCAGCCCATTACTACAGTCTATTACGGTCCATTATAGTCATTTGCAGTCGTTTACGATTGTTTGCGGCCCATTACGTCATTTACGGTCCATTACGGTTGTTTGCTGTCGTAAAATACCACCCACCTCTTTTCACACCCCCCTCCACAATCCATCCAAAACACCACCCACCAAAGAATAGATGAACTAATTTTGGCTGTATCTTAATATGTCTGCCTTTGGCGGGCACACTTTGCTGTTGTGTGTGTGTGTGTGTGTGTGTGTGTGTGTATTAGTGGGTATGCCGGTTGTTGATGGGAAGCCGACGATCTGGGTGACGACCGATGATTTGGATGACAGCCGATGGTTTAGGAGGAAAGCCGATAGTTGTTGACGGGTGGCCGATGTATGTGTGTGTATGTACTTGAGTGCATATATATGTGTGTGTATTTGTGAGAGTGCGTAAATCGGTGCATATATGTGGGCATGTGTGTATATGTCTGTATGTATGTGTTTGTGTGTGTATGTGTATCTATGTATGTTATGGAGTGTAGGTATGTGTGCACATATGCATGTATGAATGGATGTAGCCTAGTGTATACTGTTAAAATTGACAAAAGCTAACTTGATCAAATCTTATAAATACCATAATGACTTGTGCCTATCATCATTAGACATGTATGGAGCTTGTTCCCACATGTGTGAAATCTATGCCTAAGTCATTTAGATAGATCATATAGGTTGTACATCTCATTTAATTGGAAAACTAGTGGTTAAATTGGCCAAAAACTAGTATAGTAGTATTATGCCACTTGGCACCATTCTAGTGGCATGTCAAGTATAAAGTTCATATCCATTGTATATAGATTTCATTTGAGTCAAATGTCAAATCTCCTAAATTGTAGGAGTTATCTCCTAGATTGTAGGAATCTAGAAGGTTAACACTAGCCACCAATGATGATGTGGCAAATTAGTGAAATCTTTGCCAAAGTGGATATGGATAAGCACTATGAGCTGTCTCACACGTGTTGGAGATGTCTTAGAGAGAGATTATGAAGATTTTGTATATCATCCATGTGAGATCCATTTGGAGGCAACATTGATTTGGGAGCAATCTTGGTGTTTTCACTCTCTTAGGCAAGTTCTTTGTGGATGAATGCCTAGGATTTCTTAAGTAAACTTATTTGCTGTTAGAAGGCCATAAAATGGCTGCACTTCCCACGTGTGAAGCCTTTGGATCATTATTTTTGATGGTTTTTGCTTGGATATATAGAAATTGTCAAGTAGAAGCTAGATTTGGATGCTAGTTTTGATTCCAAGCTTCCAATCACTCTTATTGATCATTTGTAGATCAAATTGAGTCCATTCCTCTGAAATTTCACATATACATGTATGTATGTGAAAGAGTGTGTGAGAGCATGTGCATAGGTGTGTGTGTATATGTATGTATGGATGTGTGAATCTATACATGTGTATGTGTATGTATGAGTGAGAGTTTGCACGCATGTGTGCATGTGTACATGTATGTGGTGCATGTGAATGTGTACATGTGTGCGCATGTGCAAGAACGTGTACATGTATGTGTATGTGTGAGAATGTCTGTACATTTCAGAAGACCATGCTCTGAATTTCAAAATTTTAATGTGGTTTATAATCACATGCAGTGCAAATTTCAAAAGATTCGCTACTATTTATGCGAAGAAAACATGTAAAGCCATTCTATGTGTAGAATACATGTAAAGCCACATAATTACTATGAAAAACGTGTGAAAGATGCATTACTATGGATACAAGATTGAGTTTTGTGGAGCATACCAAGCTATTTATCGTCCGTGACGCATCAGTAATATCTACAACCAATATTACTCAATAAATGTATGTGAGATTTTGTACTAACAAATCCACATATAACAACAATTGATGTCGTCATGGAATCAAATATCCGAAGTCTTGTTGTTCCTTGAAAACTCCGCGTATCGTTGCAATAACCAAATAATTGTCCAGATGTGTTTGCTATCGTGCAAACAAATCGCTTTTTTATTTTTTCCAAGGGAGGGAAGGGGGTGCAAAATAAAAAAGGAGCTCCCTTAAGAAAACAACTTCCCCCCACAAATCATAGATCGAATGCCGTTGGAGGTCATCCCATTGTGGCCTGTCATTGGGGTCATGCCGTTGGAGGTCATCCCATTGTGGCCTGTCATCCCATTGTGGCCTGTCATTGCAGGCTTGGGGTTTGCCACGTGGCAAGCCACATAGGCTTACCATAGGCTTGTGTAGCAGGCCACATATGCATGTCATAGGCCTGCTATCTGACAAGCTTGTCGCAGGCTGCCACATGGCAAGACACGTAGGTCAGTCACATGGCAAATTATGCAGACTTGGGGTTGCCATGTGGCAAAACCACATAGGCATACCATAGCTTGCGTGGCGAACCAACCAGGCTCTACCACGTCTAGAAATTTTGTTGTGTTTCTCTTTTCAGAATCCTAAGCAAGTGACTACAGATCATAGATGATGAGAGAATCAATCAAGAAGACAACACGAACAATGAGGTGGAGAAGAGAACATTTGTATTTCCTATTTTTGCGTTTTTCAGTGAGTTGGTCAGTGTCTCGCTCGTTGGCTGTCTGACGCTCATCTCAATCGCTATGTTATGCTCGTTGGCAGACTTTCATGCACAACTTTTCTCTCTTCTATTCTTTTCATTCTCTACATCGTCTCTATTTTGTGTTGATCAAAAATGCGTATTTATCTCCACTGTGTGGAGTTTACAAGATAGTTAATCAGAGAATTACAAGACAAATTAATGCTATTTAACTAATTAGTTATTCTCTTTATCATTGTCTCTTTCAACTGAGCGTGAAGTACAATACACCACGCTCATCGAGCTGCTAGTTGGCAGCGCAAATTGTTTTCTTTCGTTTCGTGTCTTCCTCTAGTGTGTTTCGTCACCTGGTCGTTGGGCCGAATCTCGAATACTTTTCTTTCGATCTTCGGGGTATGTTTGCCCTTCGCTTTGTTTCGCTTCGTCATCTTCGCGACAAAGTTGCAGGAGTTCACAATTTCTGACACTCCCTCTTGAACCTTGCAACTTTGTATATTTAATTCAATTGTTTTTCTTTGTCTTGCGAAGAATGGTTTGTCGAGCGGCTTCGTGAGCAAATCAGCAATCATGTCTTTAGATTTTATGTACTGAACCTTGAGCTCTCCTTTCGAGATCAAGTCTCGAATATGATGATACTTCAGAGGTATATGTTTTGTCTTTGAATGGAAAACAGGATCCTGAGACAAATATATGGCACTTTGCCTTTGACGACTCTGCAACATTCGTCTTGTCAATTTTGTTTTTTCTTTTTGGGTTGAATTTGCAATCATATGTAGAGTGTTCTTTCTTCTTGCAGTGCATGCAAGGTATTGTGGGGTTAAACCAGCATTTGTTGGTTGCGTGTCTCGGCTTGTGACAATGATCACAGGAGGATGTTTGTTGGTTGTCATTGCCTTTGCTCGAAGACTTTGTATTCGCCTTGTCGAATCTGGGTCCGAATTCGTTTTTCTTCTTTCCCTTTGTGAAAAGGGCCTTCTCCTGGTCACTGCTTCCTTCTCCTTCATCCCTCATCAGTCTCCCTATCAGTCTATTATCAGCGACAAGACTGATTGCTCTCTCAAATGTCATATATGGTAGGTTCAATATGAGCATTCTCAACGGCTGATAGGACACAGGTAGGGATTTCATGAAGTACATCAGCTGTTGTGGTGCTGGGACCTGGTGTTCCTGCCCTGATGCAGCGAGTTGAGCGAAGATCGTTATGATCTTCTCAACATGCTGATCCAACTGGTTGCTATCCCATCGCATAGATTGCAGCTGATTATGAAGATGCATCACCGAAGCGGCAGTCCTCACTTCGTACTTCTACTTTAGTCTTTCCATGCTTCATGGCTGCTCTCACAGTCTTCAATCTGCATGAATATTTCTTCATTAATGGATGAAACGATGATCGCCATTGCACGTTCATCTTTTTCTGATCCACTCAGCTCTCTTTGGGTCTCCCTCTGGAGGCTGTATCTCTGTGAGTTCGGTAGAGAGAGAGAGAGAGAGAGAGAGAGAGAGAGAGAGAGAGAGAGAGAGAGAGAGAGAGAGAGAGAGAGAGAGAGAGAGAGAGATGGGGCTCGAAAGTTGTCTCATGGCAAGCCACGTGTAAAACCATTTAGTCTTAGGACTTGTCACATGAAAGCCACATAGGACTACCATAGGCTTGTGTAGTAGGGCATATAGGCATGTCATAAGTCTGCTATCTACCGAGCCTGTTGCAGATTGCCATGTGGGAAGCCATGTAAGCGTACCCCATAGCAAGTCATGCAAACTTGGGGTTTTGCCACATGGCAAAACCATATAGTTCTAACATAGGCTTGTGTGGCAAGCCAACCGGGCTCTATTACGTAGGCCTGAGTGGACATAGAGAAAGAGAGAATTGGGGCTCGAAAGTTGCCACATGGCAAGCCACGTAGGCCTGCCATGTGGAAAACCATGTAGGCCTACCATAGGCTTGTGTGGCTTGCCACATGGCCTACCATAGGCTTGTGTGGCTTGCCACATAGCCTACCATATGCTTGTGTAGTAGGCCACAGGCCTATTATCTACCAAGCCTATCATAGGCCTACAATAGGCTTGTGCGGCAAGCCAATCGAGCTCGCACGTGACAAGCCAGGTAGCTCTACCACAGGCTTGCAAGGCAGACCACATAGGCATGGCAGACCACATAGGCATGGCATAGGCCTCATGTCTGCCATGCAAGCATGTTGCAGGTTGTCACATAGGCTTGAGTGCACCTAGAGAGAGAATTTAGAAAGATGTGGAGCTTGCAAGCTACCATGTGGCAAGCCACATAGGCCTGCCACGTGGAAAACCATGTAGGGTTGGTACTTCTCATGTTGTAAGCCACATAAGACTACCATAGGCTTGTGTAGCAGGCCATATAGGCATGTCATAGATCTACTATCTACCAATCTCGTCGTAGGCTACCACATGGAAAGCCACGTAGGTCTACCACGTGGAAAGTTCTGCAAACTTAGCGTTTGTCACGTGGAAAACCACGTAGGTCTAACATAGGCTTGTGTGGCAAGCCAACTAGGCTTTGCCACGTAGGCCTGAGTGGACCTAGAAAGAGAAAGAGGTGGGGCTCAAAAGCTGCCATGTGGCAAGCCACGTAGGCCTGCCATAGGCTTGTGTAGCAACCACATAGGCCTGCTATCTACCAAGCTTGTCATAGGCTGCCACATGGCAAGTCACGTATGGCTGCCATGTGGCAAATCATGGAGGCTTGGGATTAGCCACGTGGCAAGCCACGTAGGCCCATCATAGGCTGACAAGCCAACTAGGCTCTGCCTATGTGGTTTGCTATCTGCCAAGCCTGTCACACACTGCCACATGACAAGCCACGTAGGTCTGCCACATGGCAAATCATGTAGGGTTGAGGTTTGCCATGTGGCAAGCCACGTAGGCCTACCATAGGCTTGTATGGCAAGCCAACCGAGCTCTCCAATGTAGGCTTGAGTGGACCTAGAGAGAAAGATATAGGTGGGCTCGAAAGTTGCCATGTGGCAAGCCACACAGGCCTACCATAGGCTTGCGTGGTAGGCCACATAGGCATGGCAAAGGTCTAATGTCTGCCATGCAAGCATGTCGCAGGCTATCACATAGTCTTGTGTGGCAAGCCAACCAAGCTTTGCCATGTAGGCTCGAGTGGACCTAGAGAGAGAGAGCTGGGGCTTGCAAGTTGCCACATAGGCATGTCATGAAACAAATCACGCAAGCTTGGGACTTGCCACACAGGCTTGGGACTTGCCATGTGGCAAGCCACACAAGCTTATTATAGGCTTGCGTGGTAGGTCATATAGGCATGACATAGGCTTGATGTTTGCCATGCAGACATGTTGCAGTCTGCCACATAGACTTGACATAGGCTTGTGTGGCAAGCCAACTAAGCTCATAGGCCTACCATGTAGGCTTGAGTGGAACGAGAGAGAGAGAGAGAGAGAGAGAGAGAGAGAGAGAGAGAGAGAGAGAGAGAGAGAGAGAGAGAGAGAGAGAGAGAGAGAGAGAGACTCCCCACCAGACACTTAGAGTTTGCTTCGAATAGGAACATAGATCATGCTACACAGTAATATAGACAGAAAACATTCTCCACACCAAGCTCACGTAGCAACTATATTTCTCAAAATGAAAATACACTATACATATAGTTCTTTATTCAGGCAACCCATGCATGGCCCAGGTTGCCGTTGACGAGACACATGTCTCGTTGACTCGCCTCGTGGTGAGGCCAACTGATTCTTATCCACTGATAGAGTACAATAACACAATGATTCTACTTAATTCTAACTCTCTTTCTTAAAGTAGAGTCTACTTTTTTTATACAATTATATACTTAGCTTTAAAATCAACAGACTTTAAGTACAGAAAGCTTTGATCTAAACTTATCAAACTTTTCTCTAACAAGTAGCTTAGTGAAAATATCAGCTAGTTGTTCTTCCGTACTACAATGAACAACATGAATCTCACGACTCAACAGCCTCTCCCGTATAAAGTGATATTAAATCTCAATGTGTTTGGTTCTCGCATAGAGCACTGGATTCTTTGCTAGCTGAATGCCACTCTGATTGTCGCTATATATAGTTGTGGGATTTTCCTGTTTCATGCCAACTTCATCCAAGATTTGCCTCAACCATATAGCTTAAATGTTGCACTACACATTGCCTTATACTTTGCTTCTGTTGTAGATAAAGCAATATCTTGTTGTACCACGCATATGGTGCCTGTTTAAGACCATAAAGTGCTTTCTTCAAGCGACATACTTTATTCTCCTGTCCTTTCGCTACAAAGCCTTCAGGTTGGTCCACGAACACCTCTTCTTCTAACTCACCATTTAGAAAAGCATATTTCACATCCATCTGATGCAAAGGCCAACCAAAATGTGAAGCTAAAGCAACAAGTAGACGTAGAGTATTCCACTTACATACTGGCGCAAAGGTCTCCTCATAGTCAATGCCTTTACTTTGTGCATACCCTTTGATAACCAATCTAGCCTTGTGCTTTGCTATACTTCCATCTGCATGGTACTTAGTCCTATGTACCCATTCACAACCAATGGGTTTCTTACCAACTGGTGGTTCCACTAAGTTCCATGTGCTATGCTTAGCAATTGACTCCATCTCCTCTCCCATGGCCTTGACCCAAATGTCATCATCCTTCGCTTCAACATAAGTCGAAGGTTTTTTGCTTTGAGTAATGCTAGATAAGAGAGCATAATTTGCTTCATATCTTTCAGGTTGTGTCTTCGAAACATGATTCTTGATGGATTTGACATCTCAAACTGCTCCTTTAGCACATCCCATGCATGTCTGGGTGTAATAGCATCACCAATGTGGGTAATGATGTGATCCTTCACTGACAAGTTGATGAAGGTCAAAGCTTTCCTCACCTTCTTATCGAACACTTTGATGTCCGCTTCATTTGGCGGTCTTCCCTCATCACCTGTGATGACATCCCACACGTCCTTCTCCATCAGTATGTTTTTCATTTTGAATTTTCACATTGCATTGGAAATCCCGTCCAATTTGCTACTTTCAGTCAAACAAGACTCTCCCATGTTTGCCATCCCAAAACTGCCTAAAACTTCAACCATAGGCTATAAACCGTATGCCGAGGCCAAATGTGATGTCAGAAGTTGAAAATAATGATCTACTATTTTCTCCTTACCAGGCCACCCACTGCTTTTCCGCCAAATTGAAAGCCAAATTGGCGTTGCCTTCCGAAATGCACTTTGTCACCAACTCCCAACTACATGTCCAATGGAATGGCGAAATTACTTTTGGTGCATTCCGAACACTTTCTCCACTGCAATCACTCTGTTTTGGGGTACCGTACTTGCATGTACAGTCCGGGTGCCCTTCGTTTGGAGGTTACTCTCTTTGTGTTTTTGAACTATTTTTTAGTTTGAAGAGACTTCAAACTTCAGTGAATTTGGACCCAACTCTCACTTCAAACTGAAATTTTGTAATGAAGTTGCAATGTGAATTGCACTTCAGGCCCCTTCCATTGAAGTTCAAATGGTCTCAACAGATCCAATGACTCTTCTCAATCCGATGGCCCACATTGAAAGCGATTTCCACCGTTGATCGAGGCGTGTTCAAATTCGAAGGTCTTGCCTTTTCCTGTGCATCGATGGCTCATCCTGTAACTGCTAGAAACCAAATGACGCTAAGCTCTTGCCTCAACTGGGTGCCCGAACTCCTCCACGAGCTCTTCCACGAGCTTTCTCTCCTTTGGCTATGGAGGTTGGCTGCCCTGCTCCAAATTCACTGTGCCCTCTCCTGCACGCGGCCCTCTATGGCCTCCTTACTGCTAGCTCCCACTGCTAGGGTGCCTAACTGCAGCCTTTTACTGCTTGCAAAATATTTTCCTACAGCTCAAGAACCATTGCTTTTTGCCACAAACCCCTAGGCCAGGGTTTCTGCTACCTTCTTGGCACTTAGCAGCCTTTGTACAGTTTTTCAACATGCAAGGTCTCTTGCTCTGAGATCGCCCTACTCCTGGAAATCCACTGCTTCAATTGCTTTGCAAATTGGTGTCCATTTAAAAGCACACCCACTGCAAATGCCAAGCAGTCTCTTTACAGAATTTTCAGAATTCCACTCTTTAGATTCAACTGACAAGTCCTGTCACAAAAACCTCACATAGTCTCAAGCTTAACAGGCTTTTGTATGTTAGAAGCTATGCACCAGTGCTTCACTTTCTGTCTCCAACCCGCCGTAAACCCCGAACTCTCAGAAGACTGCTCTTCTCCCGAAGCTCTCTTCAACGACGACACTGTACTGTGTATATTCCCTATACAGCTCTGATACCAACTTAGAATTTGCTTCGAACGGGAACACAGATCATGTTACACAGTAACACAGATAGAAAATGCTCTCCACACCCAGCTCATGTAGCAACTATATTTCTCAAAATGAAAATACACTCTACATATAGTTCTTCACTCAGGCAACCCATGCATGGCCCAGGTTGCCGTTGACGGGATGCGTGTGCCATCGACTCACCTCGTGGCGAGGCCAACTGATCCTTATCCACTGATAGGATCCACAGTACAGTAACACAATGATTCTACTTTAATCCTAACTCAGGCCTGCGCTTTGAAGCCTTCCAAGCCCTTCATAGCTGATTTTTCCTTCATAGAAATGCATTTTTATTTCAACCTTTCCCATGGAAAGTTTGATAATTTAAAAAATCCTTAGAGTGCCCTTCAAATTTAGTGAAATCCTTGATAGTGAAAGTTCCTTTTGTTTAACACCTTTCACCATGAAAGTATGTACCTACCCTTCAAAACACTATGTGTGTGGGTAAAGGGTAATTTGAATTTGGAGTGACCCTTAGATGCATGCATGGGGAGGAGTGCAAAGTTTGAGCAAGCTTGGCTGGGCGAGCTTTTTCAAAAATGTGATTGAGCTTGTGAGGTGTGTAAATTTTATTTTTTTTCCAAATTTTTTAATGTAGCAATGCATTAAAATACACAAAAGAGTGATCCTTGTGACATTTTGTTATGTTGTAGTGGTTGTTTCAAAAACATTTCTTCATTCCAAATGAGTCTCAATGACTTTCTAAATTCTAAGTATGTCATATGATAAATATGTGTAACAAACAAGGCTATTGCATCCATAATGCTAAAAAAAATAACAATATCATATAGTAGTGTCTTGATGTCATGGAATTATGTAAAATAATCTAACACAAATCTCTTTTTGCTCAACGTTTAAGTCAACAACATCCAAAGCCATGTGTACAATAAGCATGCACAATAAATCTTTTTCTCAAATTGAGCTTGGTGAATACACATATTGTAATTTATGTCTACCCCAAGCACATGTAAGAGAATGTAATACATGTACTTGCAGGCAAGAAAATTGTGTCACCATTGAAAATCTTCACATGTGTAAGTGGCCTGCTCATATATGCTCATTGTTGAAATCTAGAAGTTTCACACGTGTGGAATGCTGATTCCAATTGTGAATGATCTTTATTAAGCTTTGTGTTTAGCACATAACCTGATTCTAGACTGAGTATCAAGATCTAGTTCAAGAATTTATGACTAAACCACAATCTAGCATGCTAGTAATCAAAGAATAGTTACTTTCATAAAGAATGATGAAAGTACAAAGAAATTAATGCATTAGCATAGCCGCCTCCATGAGAGAGAGAGAGAGAGAGAGAGAGAGAGAGAGAGAGAGAGAGAGAGAGAGAGAGAGAGAGAGAGAGAGAGAGAGAGAGAGAGAGAGAGAGAGAGAGAGAGAGAGAGAGAGAGAGAGAGAGAGAGAGAGAGAGAGAGTGCAAAATTCAAGCATACAAGGTTAAAGATCCAAATTGACAAGAAGTAGCTTCAATGCTTGGTTCATCATCAAAAATTGTGATAGAACCCTCATACATTTATGGTGGATGGAATAGCTCGAGGTAGAACTAGCATTCATCTACTTTGTTCGACATCTAAAAGTGCAAACTAAAAAACTAGTGACATATGTCACTTTACATGCATATCTATCTGCCTACTTTTACCATGTGGCAATTTCTAAACTAGAATTGTCCAAATCACTGTGCATGTGTCCATTACACTTTGTGCATGCTTTGCATGTCAGTTTGGAACACTTACAACCTTTGCATGTGATATGACTCGTGTTTCTATAAGCTTATAATCGACATTTCTATGCCAAACTTCTATATGCATGTTGTTGTACTTGACCAACTAGATCTCATATAACCATGTAGCTCGAGTTTCCTCTAGGCCAAATTTGGCATTTTCAATATAGAACATTACATATATATAGAAAAAACTTTATCATAGCCAAAAGTCAAGATATATGATTTTCCATTTTCAACATTCCTCCTTAAAATTAATCTATGTCGACATGAATATGGATCTCAGAATTAATCCAAGATTGGCTCTATGCTTGATAAAAGAATTCTTGCTCAAACGTTTGTAAGCAAATCTGCAATACATGATGATGTGTTGATGTGCTCCAAATAGATTTCCACTCCAATGAGTTTCTCTAACACAAAGTGATGTGCAACTTTGATGTGTTTGCTCCTTGCATGGAATATCGGGTTGTTGGCAAGGGCTTGTGCTAAAATATCATCACACATGATCAATGGTATATCATCTTCTTTGATAGTCTTTAGTTCCAAAAGCAACCTCTTGATCCAAAGTACTTCCTTTGTTGTAGTAGTAAGTGTTTTGTATTCAGCTTCACAAGATGAAAGAGATATGGTATCTTGCTTTTTGGAAAGCCAAGCTATTAGATTTCCTCCAAGATAAAGCACATAAGCACTTGTAGACTTCCGATCCATTTTATCACTTGCAAAATTCGAGTCAGAATATCCAACCATAGAAAGGTCTTCACTCTTGTATAATAGACCATAATCATAGGATGAAAATATGTATCTAAGTACTCTTTTGGCCATTTTCCAATGATGAATTGTAGGATTTTACTTGGCTTAACTTATGAACACTAAAACTGATATCAGGTCTAGTTATAGTAAGCCAAATTAAGGAGCCTATAATACTCCTAAAAAGTATGATGTCCATGAAGGATCTTTCATCACCTGTATTAGGATCTTTCATCACCTTTATTAGGATCTTTCACATTTTGCCCCATTGGAGTATCAATACTCTTACAATCTAACATATTAAATTTCTTCAACATTGAAAGAGCATACTTGGATTGACAAATAAAAGCTTTATCATCATGCATGTCAATCTCTAAGCCTAAAATGTAATGAAGTTTTCCAAGATCTTGCATCTTGAATTCTCCTCCAAGTGCAACTTTAGTTTCTTCAACTAAATTGATACTACTTCCACTTATGATACTATCATCAACATAAATGAGTAAAATGACAATATCACTAGCATAAAGACCATATGCACAAGGCCAAGAAAAAGAAGAGGTAAAGCGGTGCAGTATAGTGTAGATATGGTCTTCCTTGACCTACCGACCGACTTTATGCCAAGTGGTTTTTCTGGTGTCATCCATGGAATTTGGTTGATGAAATCATGCTAGATGCATCGTTGCAGTTTGCTTCTACGATTGTTGATGACAATGGTTTTGTCGTACATTTTGCTCATTTACTGGATGCGGAGAAAATGAGAGAGAGAGAGAGAGAGAGAGAGAGAGAGAGAGAGAGAGAGAGAGAGAGAGAGAGAGAGAGAGAGAGAGAGAGAGAGAGAGAGAGAGAGAGAGAGAGAGAGAGAGAGAGAGAGAGAGAGAGAGAGAGAGAGAGAGAGAGAGAGAGAGAGAGAGAGAGAGAGAGAGAGAGAGAGAGAGAGAGAGAGACTTGTACTTGCCTCAACTATGTGATTTAGTTAGTTTTACAAAAAAGATGTTTAAATGTTTAATTGATTGTTATTACTCGTATGTCTCAAAAATACTATGTTTTAACGAAATTGTAATGTTTTTTAAATGGTGTGAATTTCGATTTATTTGACTTTGAATATTATTCATTAACTTTGATTTATGGATATTGATATCTCATTCTCACTATTTAGTGCAAGTGAGAATAGGTTTGTGTATTTATAATTATCTCTTATAATATTGATAGTTTATCCCTCTAATTGAGATCAATTCACTTCCTTATGAAACTTGGATTCCACTCTTTCAACAGACTACATGTAGGAGCAGTATTGGAAGTGCAGTTCACTATAATGAACTAGAACACTTTGAGGATGAATACTAATTACCTATGATAAAGATATGTTTTAATATCAATCTTAAACATCAATATGTAATATTTTTAATTATAACATGTGGCCAATTATTAATCATTGAGAACAATACAATCTAATCCCAATTACAAAAAGTAATCAAATATTTGACTATTTACACCAGAGACAATATTTTAAAGAATATATTTCCTCTGGAAGTATTTTCTCTCTCCATATCAACAAATGGTTATCCTACAATGTGTTATTTTTTGGCCACTCCATCTGACGTTGAGAGCATTATCGATGGGTCAATTGATTATTCACTCTTCCGTATTTGCTGGCTTGTAACTATACTCAAAACGCGGTCCATTGTAGCATCAGTCTTTCTTCGTTTGTTTGACTTGTATCCTCATCATTTTTGAATTGTGCCATGATGAGCAAGCTCAACAAGAGCTATAGGATCTAGCCAATCCTGCATACATAAACCTCACAAACATATAGGCAATGACACATAAAGACCATATGACCAAGGATTACCAAGTCTGCACTACAATGCACCGCTTGACCCATGTTTTTTGTGTATGGTATATAAAGGATAATTTTAACGTTGATGCAACAAATAAAATAAAAAACTCGCAAAACTCGCAAACTACTTACTCGCAAATTGTCCAGACTCATTAATATGGTATGTGGATGCTATTTTAATTGCATGTTTGTAGGTATTTGAAGTATCTACAGAGCAATGGTCTAATGAAATCTCTACCTCCTATAAGAAAGGCTTGGCTATCTTTGGAAGGTAATGCCAGCATTTTTTCAAAGTACATGCTTAAAGACAAAGTGAAATGGAGTGATTGGAAAGAAAAAAATTGCCCATGGTGGTTGGATGGTGGGAGGTTGATGGTTGGATGAGGAAAACAATCTATGCATAAGAATGAGAGTAGTACACTAGTTCAAAAAAGCTCCTCTTTTGATGATAACAGAAAAGCAACCAACATGCAACAAGAGCTAGTGGAGAATGTGCCTCAAGAAATAGAAAAAAAGACAAGTTGGCAGACCGAAAAAGAGAAGATGATATATCTTGGTAAGTCTTTACATTTGTGCTTGTTTAGCACACTTCTTGAACTTTGCATTTGAATGGCTTTTAGTAGTAGCATGTTTTTCTTTAGTTCATGAGCTCTAATTGCGTTGTGGTGTTGATTCACTTATTAGCTGTTGGTGAAGAGGACAATATTAAAATGCTTGACTTGTTGGCATGACTGCATGAGACAGTAAGATAAATAAATAGATTTTTGATGTTGTATACTTGTCTTTGGATTCTATCGTCCCATAATAATGGCATTCACATCCTATTTTGGAGTCGGAGATATTGATTTGTAATTATATATCGCTCAATAGCTCAATTTAAAAAGAGCAAGACAAATATTCATGAATTTCAAGCAATTAGAGGGTTTTTCAAGTGAAATATTTCAAGGGGATGCAGAAGAAATGGCATGGATTGTGCATGGTTAGTGAATGTAATATTAAATGATCTTCCCACTAGCCATGACATGATTGGAGTTCATGGAAACATTCCATCATGGATTCTCTTGACAGACGATCACTCTTTGTATTTTCATGGCTATTTTTCTATAGGCTCACTAGGTAGAAACAATTTTGAAGTTTGTGTTATGTCAAATGCGTATCCGGTTTGCAAAGAACCACCCCCACATCCACCTCTACGACTTCTACCTTCACACCTCTACGACTTCTACCTCTACGATTTCTACCTTCACGCCTCCACATCCACCTCTACGACTTCTACCCACATCCACCTCTACGACTTCTACCTTCACGCCTCCCCCCACATAAACCATGCACAAAACAATGATGGAGCATGACTTAATGGTGAAACAAGAGTTATGACTAAAAATGTTTACTAAAAAAATCCAAGACTATGAATTTCATTTCATTGAATGTTTCACCAAGGGCTGCAAAAGAGTATTTTAGTTAGGGCCCTTTTTGAACTCAAAAAGAGTCTCTTCACTAATTGTAATTAGTGTTAATAATGACAAATGTATGAATAAAAGATTGACAATTGAGATGGATTGGCCATATGACATGGCAAATTCAAGGGTGCAGATTAAATCAAGTGTGGACCCACATGGTACACCTAATGTAACCCTACATAGCACATGTACATGTGTCAAGATATCTTATGGGACATGACCATTGCTAATGAAACTATACTTTCATATTATAAGCCTTAGTACATCTTTTATTGTCATGTAAATACTAATTTGAGAGTACATTGGGTTCATTTTATGGGACAATAAGATTACTTTCATTTGTGCAAATGTTAGGAAAAATAGCTGTGACTAGGACGGTGGTTGGCTCTTGTGCAAAATAGTGAGCAAACTCATTAATAAATTGAACAGGCTGAGTTCGAATTCTTGTTGATCTTCTGGGAGGTGCTATAGGCTATGAAATTCAATTTTGTGTTAGTATCATATATAGTGAATCTACATCTATCGGATTTGACGAAGTCGTAAGTATCGATACAATCGATTCTATAGACATGCACAAATTCAATAAGATGAGAAAATGGGAATAGATCAAACAGAGCAAGCAAGCCATAGCTAGACCATTACAATCAACATTAATTATCAATCACAAGAATAATTCAATCTACAAATTGTGTAATCTGCATGTAACAATTCAAACAAAACAAAAAGTAAAACAATCGACACGACACAAGCACGACTCTGTTCCCTAAAAATAGATTGATTAAGTCAAAAGTCTATATACAGTCTGAATTTATATAGATGTGTGATCTTCTTGAAACAATACTCTGGAAATAGAGATGAAGGTCAAATAATTATGCTCTAATTAAATGTTTGATTGATTCATCATCTATTCATTAATTTTTTATTGAATATTTATACATGGTAGCATTATAATTACAAGAATTCTTAATAAATAGATTGCAATCTGGATTAAGGTAGTATGTGTTGGAATTAAGCATCATTCCGACTCACCAGAATTCAATTCATCAGAACACGAATCATTCAAGTTCGTCTTGAGCACCAGTACACTATGTAAATGTACACACACTCTCTCTCTCTATGACAACTTTGTAGTCTTACTCTCTAAAGTTGAATGTCTGCGCAAAATAATTAACTGGAGCAAAAACGGGATCGACGACAAAATCTTTGAGTTCGAGATCTTCGATTACATTCTCTTCGATCACCTATGAACTCAAAGTCTTTGATTTCGAGATCCATGTCATCCACACTGCCCTGTCCAAAATAGACCACATCAGCATTCACTTTAGCACTTTTCAGTAACTGCACTGTTTCACACTCGTTGCCCATACAGTCATTGTAACTGCTCCATGTATAAATACATAATGGCAACTCACGTAAATGATGATGAGACAATTTGTGATGAACACATGCAAGTGGAGAACAATGAATCAGAGTTCCTACGCAAACTCCATTGTGTTTTAATTATCTGATTCCATAGGATCAGAGATCTTAGAGAGAGTGAAAGTCATTCAAGGAATAGAGATAGTTATTTAATTTGTAATAGCTAATTAAGATCACTGCACACACAGTGCACCATTACTGTGAACCATTCTTGGGCACAAGATTGTGATCTGATTGTTGTATTCACAACTGCTTAAATCAGATTCTCTATTTTCTTATGTGTATTGCACTACGAATGCTTTCTGAATACTTTCTTTCTCTATTGACACTCACTCAATTTAGAATGTCTAATCTCGAAGAAAGCATGGTTGTCTCAGATGCCTAATTATTCACTCCCTTCATGGTTGTCATTGACACCTACCAAGACATTCCTCCATTCGATCTAAGTCAGTGTTGATGTTGTAGTTTTGGTAAAGATCCTGTAAATTTCTCTATGTTGGAGTTGTGTTTTCTATTCCGCACCAAATCTATTTGAGAGCACCCCAATAGAGTGGTATCAGAGCTTTCGTTCCAAACTACTTTTAGTATTCGAAACTGTTTATTATACTTAGATCATTCATCATGGAAGGAACATCTTCATAAATCCGCTTGATCAACAAGTTTATTGGTGATGACTTCCACATGTGGAAGTTCAAGATGAAGATGATACTCACAAAAAAATGACTCCGGGGATACGTCAATAGTTCAATAGCCAAGCCAGCTGAACCTGATATGATGACCACCTAGGAAGCTAAGGATGGCAAAGCTCTTGCCATTGTATCTTTGAATCTGAAAGATTCACAAATAGCTCACATAGCTAACTGTTCCAGCTCCAAAGAAGCATGGGACATTCTTACTGGTCTATATGAAACGACAAATGTTTTGACTCGACTCTTCTTGAGGAAGAAGTTCCTATCGCTCAAGATGAGTGAAGGGACTTCAATCACTGATCATGTAAACGAATTCAAATAGCTACTCAATCAGTTAGCTGTAGTAGGTTTGCCAGATAAAGATGCTAACATGACTCTTCTGTATAGTCTTCCTCCCTCTTATAATAATTTAGTATTGCTACTTAGCAATGCTTCTGACCTGTCTCTACAAAAGGTGACATCAAGTTTATTGCAGGAAGAAGTAAGAAGGAAAAGCTTATCCACATCGAGTACGAAGATAGTCGTTCTCTATTCGAATAAGCAACAACTTCCGAAGAAGAGATCTTCGAAAGACATGAAAACAAAAGCTAAGCAAACTGATTCAGACCAGCAATCACAATAGCACAATCAACAACATCAAAAGCCTAAGACCAGATTCTTCTGCAAGTACTGCAAGAGAACCAACCACAACATCAAGGATTGTCAAGTTCTCAAGCTTAACGAAGCAAAGAAGAAGATGCAGCAGGATGGAGGATCTGATTCTGCTAGAACCTCTCACGAAGGCCCAACACTGCTAATGATACAAGATGTACCCATAAGAGATGCATTGGATTGGTATCTCGATTCTGGTGCTTCTCAGCACATGACTTCATATGATTCCTTATTGGAAGATCTCACACCAGCAAATTCAAAGTATGTCTACTTCGATGACTCAAGTACATTGCAGATTGAAGGCAAAGGAACTATTCGTCTTTATCTTCCAAATGACAAATTGATCTTGCTCAAGGATGTACTATACGTACCCAAACTGACCAAAAATTTGTTGTCAGTCAGCAAATTCACTAATCAAGTTGTAGAGCCATGTTCAATTCAAGACAATGTATCATTTTGGACAAGTACAATAAAGAAATCCTCTTTGCAAACAGAGAAGGTAATTTGTACATTCTGAGTCACAAATATGCACTTTCCACTAATGTGAGTACTTCAAATGCCCAATTATGACATCGAAGATTAGGACATCTAAACATGAGATCAATCTTGTATATGCATCGTAATAGCATGGTCAAGGACTTAAACTTTAATGCGGCCTCCACTGATATTCGACATGTCTGTGAGATGTGTCTACTAGGCAAACAACCTAGATTAAGATTCCCAAAGGGACAAGCCACTAGAGCAAAATTCTAAGGAGGGAAGAAGAGTAGACATCAGCAATTAGGATTTTGGTAATCCCAATAAATAATTGCTTAATACTGGATATTAATTTTCTAGATTAAATTCATTTAGTTGACTTCATAATTGATATCTTTGTAACCATTGAGTTATCTGTAGTTTTAGACGTCAATTGTGATGTTAATCTGATACATGGATTACATTGGATTTGTTAATTGATAGAAGCTTGTCCCTAGAGTTAATGCTCTTGGATCCAAGGGAATTCGAAGCTTATCTTTAACCAGAAAGGATCAAAATGTAATATTGAACCATGTTCATTCTTCTGTTTAGATCACAAGATCAGGTGTGGATTTGTGGTATCCATCTAATAGACATGCCAATCATCCAAATAAATGGATTCTCCAGTTTTGGGAACAAGAGATAATATCCTATAGTGATTATAGGACAACTAGATGATCAATGGATCTCTAGAATATCAGATAAGACGGTAAAGGATTTTTTGGAAGGAAAAGCTGATAGTATGGGACATCAATAATTTTGAAAAGGGAATTCTAGGACTGTAAAAATCTGAAAATCAATGGTGTGTTTTAGTACCTAGTCGCGATATGGGAAAAATAAAACCATTTGATCAAATGTGGGGTATTTTGAAAAATTTTGAGGTTTAATCTAGATCTCAATGTGGTATCTCATTATTTACAAAATCAGAGGCCCTCAAATCTATTTCTCACTTTCTTGATTCATCCTTTACTTCTTAGTAATTTCTCGAATATAAGACATCAGACTGGTTTATATGATTCTTTTCGGCATGAAGTTATTCTTGTGAAAGACTGTTATGTCATATAAATTACTACTTATGTGAATAGACTTGGAATTCAAATAAATTCTAAGGTCAAAGTGTTTCAATGTCTTAAAGCTCGAATATCTCTATTGCATAAATAGATTTAAGAGGAATGATAGTTCTGTCACTCACGTTGAAAATATTTGAAGGAAAAGTCATGTTTGTAAAAGAGTGAATCCTTTAATGGAATGCACTTATTACTGCTTTTCTTGGACTTGGATATTTTCATATATCATCTTTCTAGTTAACTTTATTAAAATTTATAATTTCTTTAAATATTTGGGAGTTTGTGGTTGCATAGTTTTCGGAAGAGAGTCAGCTAGGGTATAGAAATGAGATTGGATCTGAAAGGAATGTCGGATAGATTCAGAGTAAAATATCTAATTGGAACTTTTTGAATAAGAGGGATTCTCTAGGGATTGTGTGGACAATCTAGATCTAGAATAGGTTGGATATTTGAATCATTATCTATAAGTAGTACAGTAAAAGGTCAAAGGTTACTAATTCCATTTTGATTGGAATAGAAGTAAGTTTGATCAGAATTTAAGTCTGAGAGTTCTGTATTGGGTCAACCTAATCTTAGTTTTAGTACTAGGATCAGTGAGGGATTGATTGAGTGGAAGAAATTATGTAACTAGAAGGCAAGTTGGTTTGGAAAACTGTTGAGATTGAATGTTATTCATCTCAGAGACTTCTCGGATATGTTATTTACTCATGAGAAATAGAAATTATTTTGTAACTGAGTTACAAGATCTCAGTGAGATATGTGAGTAACATATGTGGATTCTGGAGGAATTTGCCAGATAAGATTGTGTTTATGTATTGGGTCATAGTGAGACTATTCACATATGTGCACGATTAATCTTGTATGAATCTACTGTGTATTCCTGGTTACTAGGGTTATTTGGTGCACTTAACCTAGTCGGTGAACATGAACATATGATCAAGTATTGTTTTGACAGATACTTGCAGAGTTAACAAATCTTTGTATGAAAGATTTATGGATTAACTTATAAATGATTTGGGTAAGGATCTAAATGTGGTGTCATACTAGTATAATTGAATTCTTCACCTAGACATTTGAGATTTTTGAATCATTGGCAATTAACTTGAGTAGTTGATTACTCCAGAGTAAAATTAATTGGTAAAACAATCAGTGTGATGAGGATTCACCAAGAAATGATAGTTTTGTTTGCTTGTAAGACGCATGATTAGTGAATCATTTGGGTTCATCAGTTAGATTATGTGCATTGTATATACAGTATTTTTCGGGTAGAGTATTCCTTAGTTAAGGAATAGACTCAGCTCACTAGTGATTATATCCCAGAGCGCTCAATTGGATAACAAACCATAATGAATCCAAGAATAATATTTGAATTGATATTCAGGCTTTGGGTATCTAGATTTGATTCTAGATTGTAATCTAAAATTCTTGTAGTTGAAGATGATTGTCATTTTGGTATGCGTCCAGTCTTTAATTACCAGTGGTTTATAGAATTTAAATCTTGCACTTCAGTCAAAGAATCATGTTTGAAGAATATTTCTAAATCCAATATTTTCTTAGTCGAAAGATTTTGGAATGATTCTTACCTTTCATGAGTTATGTTGGACATATACTCCAGTATCCTGTAAATGATTAGGTATGGTTTTGAATTCCAGAAAATTATAATTGACGAATCATACGAATCTAAATATTTATGATTGACGGATCATAACTAGACACTTAATTATTGTCAAAGGATTATACAGAATTGTGATGATTCTTTAGTGTGATGATTGATTTTCGATCTATTAATTGAGTAAGAATTTGAATCAGTGTTTTGAATCTCTCTACTCCAGTATTTTATTGAGAGCTTGTGGATCTCACATAAATTCTCACAAGAAAAGTTATTTTACTTGTGGAGAATTTAATTTATTTAGTGGATGCTATTCTACTACAGATTATGGTCTGCAGATACTTGAGTACAGTTCTTCATTTGAATTTGATTTCCAATTATCATAGGAGACAGACAAATCTATTAAGATGAATGAATGCTATTTTCTTGCATTTGGTGCTAGAAACATGAGCATTTAACTCAAAAGAGTATCTGGGATACTCAGAGTTGAGTTTTAATCATTCTATATCTTAATGATTCTCCTAGAGATTCTAGTTGAATGAATTATCATATCTTAGAATTGGATTCTAAGGATAGTTGTACTTAAAAGTTTTTTATGTATTGTTTGCCAGAGTTTGTGGATAATTTCAGACTGTAATTATAATTTTTTTTTAACTTTAATCTTCTAAGTTAGGGAATATTTCACTCAATGGTTCATGCAAGTGTTTTACATGAAGGTGATATTACTAACTTGTGTTGAGTGTAACCCCGTTGATAAAATATATCTCTTAGTGTACTTTTCAAACCATAGTTTGTACTCCAGAACAGAGACTAACGATTGAAAATAGGTTTATCTTTGAGTACTTGTTTGATATGGAAGTCAGACTAAGAATAATGATTTCCTCGTTAATATTGAAAGTTAAAGGAACCATTCCTGTAATTCTTTCCTGTTTTGAGGAGCTTCTAAGGATAGAGGCAGTTTAAGGAGGGAAGAATGTTATGGCCATATTCGGTTAAGGACTTGGAATAGTCCTAATATGGTAGACCGGTCCTCCAGTATTCGAGATTGTTGGTCACGCCGTGATTTAATTCCATGTCAAGGCCAGTTTGTGAGTAATAACCTTGAGAGGACCCAGACACTCTAATTGAGACATATGGAGCATTGCATGTCTGTGTGGCAGATATAGGCAGGAGGACTGCATGAAGAGATGTGATCTATTTATAGTTGACCTGCATGGGGGTTGCATGGTTTCATGCACAGGACTCTATTCTCTATATAATGAGGTAGGGATTATCCCATCAACATATTGGGTTTTAGAATACCAGTTTTCTCTCTTCTCTTCTTGCTTCACATGGCATGGCTTGGGGGCTAGATCCAGCTTTGATCTAGAATTGGTTGGGCAGTTTGGCTCCGTAGTCTCTCTTATTGTGTTCTCCTATCCTCATCTTAGGGGTAATCCTTTTGGGTCTTTACACATTCCCTCTAATCTGAGAAAGAAGCTTGATCCTGTTAGTTGCAAAAGTATCTTCATTGGATACTCGACGTCACACAAGGCATATAGAATTTTTGATGTCGAATCGAGCTGAATCTCAGTTAGTTGTGATGTTGTCTTCCTCGAAGATAAATTCTTCGACTTCAAGTAGAAGTAGCCAATGCAAGAGTTCGTTCCAACGACTCCCATCACCATCGATAGGCCTCGTCCTACGACTGTTCTGATGGACATCGAAGATATCCCTGTCACACAACAAGGAGAATCATCATCTCAACAACCGACTATTGTTTGAAGATCTGCATGACATTGACAAGAACCTGATCATTTCGTCCCTCAAGCATTCATCAGCAATGATGAACCCAATTCAGTAACAAAAGCATTGACGAGTTCAAATGCAGACAATTGGCATTCTGCCATGCATGTTGAGTACAATTCATTGATGAAGAACAAGACCTGGCATCTTGTCAAAGCTCTTGCACATGGAAAGATCATCAACACTAAGTGAATCTTCAAGATGGAGCTCAATCCAGATGGTTCAACAGCCAGATGGAAAGCTCATCTAGTCATCAAAGGTTACAAACAAACCTATGGGATTAACTACACCAAGACATACAGTCCAATCATAAGACTTCAGTCAATTTGATCCTTATTTGCCTTTGCAGTTGTCAAAGATCTGGAAGTACACCAAATGGATGTTCAGACTTTCTTTATGAATGGATATATACAAGAAAATATCTATATCTATCAACCTGAAGGTTACGTCCTTCAAGGCCAAGAACACAAAGTATGTAAGCCGCAGAAAGCTCTCTACAGGCTAAAGCAAGCTCCAAGGGCCTGGTTTGATAGAATCAATCAATTCTTGTTGCAACATGACTTCCTATCCAAACTTTGTTGACTCTAATGTTTATCTCAAACTCAGAGGCTCAAGATATGTCATAATAGCTCTATATGTTGATGACTCATTGATCATCAACAATTCGAATCAATTGCTTCATGAGACGAAGACTCTTTTGTTGAAGGAATTCGAAATGACTAATTCTGGGAGATAACCAGAGACAGACTGAAAAGAAATATCATACTTAGTCAAGAGGTATCTAACCAGTGTACTCTACATGTATGGCATGGAACACTGCAAGTCAATCGAAAGGCCTATGGATCCAAGATTCAAACTGTAAAAGGATATATGTGTGAAAATTGATGTAGAGAAAAAACTGATGTGCAAAATACCCCTATCAGTCAATAGTCGGATCGATCATGTATGCCATGGTCTGCACCAGACCTGATCTAGCATTTACAGTCAGCACATTGTTATAGTTTATGTCAAATCTTGGCCTACCTCACTGGAAGGCTCTACTCAAAGTACTAAGATATATTCAAGCCACTAAGCACTATGGTTTGTGTTATAATGGAAATACAGAGGATGCTTTGACATTACTTACTTATTCTGACTCTGATTGGGCTGGTAATGTGGACACAAGAAAATCCACTTCTGGCTATCTTTGCTTTCTAGCTGGTGGACCCATTTCATGGAACAGTCGAAAGTAGAAATGCATTTATTTGTCCTCCATAGAATCAGAATATGTCGGCGCTACCTCCTTAGAGCAAGTGATGTATACTCTACATGAACGATAAGATTGATCAATGAAATATTCTTGCGATTTTTTGAAAAAAAAAAAGTCATCGTGATTGTAATTCAGAGATCATTTTAGACTATTGTCTTAAGGTTGTAAGATAATGCTTTGCACTCAAATTGTGCCTCTACAATCTTGTCTAAATGTACTCAATTTTGTTCTAATGACAATCTAGGTTTCAAGAAAGTAATCATCTTTTGTTATTATCATTGTCCATAGTTTTCTTTTGTTGTTACTTCCGCTGCCTACAATCATTGTGGTTGACTACATATTTGATGTAATTGCATTTATCATAGATTCATCACTAAGGAATCATAATTTTCATATCTATCGATCCTATTCAATTGATTCCCAACAATCTTGCTTTTGTCATTTAACCCTATATTAAATAGGGAGGAAATTGACAAAGCAAAATATTCGGCTAGATCATACATTGCATCCAACCTTGCCTCCTCATCATCTCCTAAGACTTCATCTACAATGTGTGAGTTGGATATCACAGATTCACTAGATGGCGAGCAAGTCTCAAGGTCTGAACTCGAAGGTTAGCCTAATCTAGAACAGAAAGATAAAACACAAAACTCATGCCCTCCTACACAAAGCGACATGATCCATTTGCTTGTCACAATGGGTTACATGTTTAAAATCACTCGCTAATTTTGTGAATCAACGACTATGACTCTACTTTGATTGTGTTTCTCATGCACTAAATCAACTAAGTGACTGAATCTTTGTCCATCTATTAACATCATGGCCTCACTCAGACATTCATGAAAACCTTTACACAAACTAAAAATATGATCTATGTTCTATAACGAACCTTTCTATGTCAAAAGACATATTGAAATAGGAATTGTAGTGTGTATTTATCCACAACACTAGAATCCATAAGGAACTTATGTACGGTGGTATCAAATTTATCATAGGACAAAGAGTCCATCGGATTATATCAAGGAGGGAAAGTATCTCTACGACATGAGCACGCTGTGAAAATTTTAAAGTCTAGCATCTAGATTATTGTCATGTGGCATCTTGATGGATAGCCAAGTGTCATCCACACGTGTATATAATTAGGATTACTTTATAATAAATCCTGTCACCATTGATTGCCAAAGTTTGTGCTCATGTAAAGGCCATATCATGGTCCTAAATTGTAGGTATTTTTCAAGAGGTTCGCCACTTCCTAGATGAGGCACCTTAAGCCTTAATTGCTTGATCTAAGGCATTAAATGCTAGAGTTAGGGTCTACCCTAAGTGCTCCTAGACCTAAACTCAGATCCAAGCTCATCACATACGGATTTGGAGATCATTTGTATATACACTTTTGAGAGACTGTTGACTGTGTCAATTCGATCATCTATTTTCACACCCTGTGATTTCTGTAGAATCTCCAACAGAACAGATTTTGCCCAATAGCAACTGCTAACCGTCACGTAGTGCCTAATAAAAATTGTAAATCTATCCATTAAGCATTCTTGTAATTGTATTGCTACCATGTATAAATATTCAATAGCATGTCAGTGTAAAGGTTAATCAAATAGAAAATCTCTATAAATCAAATGATGAATCAACCAGACATTCAATCAGAGCGCAACTATTCAATCTTCCTCTCTATTTTGAGAGTTTCAGATTGATCACGCATCTGAATGCACTTAGACTGTACACATCTTTAACTTAATCAAATCATTTTTAGTAAACATAGTCATGTCCGTATTGTGTCGATTGTTTTCTATTTTCTATTTTGATCTGATTTATTACATGTAGATAACATAATTCATAGGTTGAATTGTTCTTGTGACCGACAGCTAATGTTGATTGTAATGTTCTAGCTCCGACTTGTCCGATCTATTCACGTACGTATGTGCGTGCGTGCGTGCGACTTCGAGGCCTGAATCAAGTAGAGTTATCATTGAATTATTGACAATAGCTCCAATCTGATAGACGTACATTCATGCACCAAGGAATCCTTCTATCAGCATGATGATATCAGAGCCTAATGTCTAAGTGGTCATCCTACTACAGCATACAATATCAGACTTCCACATTCTGATACAAAGTAGACATTTACTAAATTGTTTTGAAGTTACACAATCTATTATATACATACATCCATCTTGAATTTCTCAATGGATGCACAATCATAATTTGGTCTAGTGGCTTGATGGAACGAACTACCATCTACGAAAATTCAAAATGAAAGTAGTGCTAATGGCCAAAGAACTTCGGAAAATAGTCTCAGGTGTTGAGTTGATTCCCACTATCAATGAGCAAGCCACCTCCAAATGAAAGCTTAGGGATGGTAAGGCTTTTGACTTAATCACTCTCAATATTTCTGACACACATATTGGCCATATCAAACAAGACCAAACTTCCAAAGAGGCTTGCAACATTATGAGCACACTCTATGAAGTGAGGGATGTCATTTCAAAACTGCATCTGAGAAAGAAATTATTTTTGCTCAAAATGTCAGAAAGTGATTCTATTCAGAATCACATAAATCAATTCAAGACTTTGTTAGAGCAATAGGTTCAACGATTGAACATTTAGACACTTTTATGACCTTATGTCTAGCTTGCCATCCTCCAATGAAAATTGGGTGATGATGATTGCAACTCACACATAAATAACTTTGTCAAGAGTCATAACTATGCTACTACAAGAGGAGATTTGAAGGAATGGTGCATTCTCATCTTCCATTGAAGACTCACAAGTTCTACACACCAAGAGAAGCTCAAAGAAGCAACATAAAAAGAAGAAGACAAATCAATTTGATTCAAATCAGAAGTACTCATAGAAGCAGAATCTCTCCTGAGCTAACTCGAAAAGCTATTTGTGAATGGTTTACCTTTTTTTTCGAGGCTGAACAAAAAAGGTCAAGCCATCTAAGGACCTCCCCAACTGACCTCTCGTCATTCCTGACAATAATACCGAGATCCTCCACAAAGGCCTGGTGACATAAAAATGTCTCTCCATAATCCGTATGAAGAGAAAGTGCGGTCCTATTTTTTCTTTTTGGTGAAAAACCATCATCATAGTGGCATGACCCTTGCAACCAAAACTAGTCACATGTGACATGTTCATGGAGATGTTTACGAATCATTTGTAGTTACAAATGATTGTGACTCATATAAGAAGTTTCATAAATTGTAAGATGGGGATGAAAAATTTGGACTCTTATCTCCAAAAATTCATGGATTTATGGATCCATTCTTCTATTCTAAGTTAGCACTCTAGCAATTCATTCTAGGTTTGTCAACGAACTATCAGAACGAATGTAGAAGAAGTGTGCTTCAATCTTTTGAAGATGTTGTACGAATTGTGAAAGAATATAATTCCATACTGGTGGCATCCAAAAAGCAATTTTAGGCAAATCCATTGACACGTACACAAAAAAAAATAATTTATGACCTTGATCAGGTGACATTAAAGACCCAGTGAACAAAGCACATGTCCTAAAAAAAGATTAAGAAGGCAAAATTCGTTTTATTTGCCATAAGCTTGGACACTGGATGAAGTTTTGTCTGAAGCGGGAGAAGTCCCCAGCTCAAGTTACTGAGATGCCAAGTAACAATGATAAGAAACTAGAAATTGAACTCATAAACTGTGAGTCTGATTGTTCTTTTAGTGCTACTTCTATTTTGCCTAATGATTTATTTGGTTTGTGGGGCACAAGAATAGATCAAGAACTTGGTATTTTAGTTGACAATAGATCAACTCATAATTTTATAATTCTTGTGTAGAAACTCAATCTGAAAACTAAAGCCAACAACTATAGATATACAATATATCTAGCTTCAAGAGCCAAGTTGGAAACTTGAGAAGTCAAAGTACTGAAGCTCTCGGTAGTGGTACAAGATTATAGAGAACTAGTCGATTTTCATGTTTTAGATTTAGCAACTATAGAGATTATGTTAGGCGCTTGATTGATGTGCATATCACTGATGAATTAAATGATAGCTTGCTATTGTAGAGCCTATTGATAGAGGCTTAGGTTCAAATCTGAACACATTATGAATATCTTTCGATTCTATATCTTTTGGTAATTGATTTTGATCACACTAGCAAGCTAGTTAATGAATTGTCTAACATGGAAGGAATTTGTTATTAGTGCAATCAATCTTGGCCTAGATCTAACATTTTGGATCATCTTTGGATCTAAAATTTTCACAACATTGAAGCCTTGAAGCCATCTTGGTGGGTTATGAACAATCATGGCCACATGGTCTATGTCAAAATTTTGGCGAACACAATGTTGGAGATTCTCCTCGAGTCATTTGCCTTCATTATATATGGCACCAACCTTCTTGATCACTTCCTCCTCATTTTCCAAATTGGATCCATTCTATTCTTGTATCCCTACAGTCTTTATTCTCCGAAATCCAGATTTGCACATGGTCATTGATTATCTCCCTATGGCCAAAATAAATCATCTAGACAACTACTAAAGGATAGTGCTACCATTAACATGAATATTGCATTTAAATTCCTAGTATCAATATTACCAAACATTATTAACATGCATAGATTTATGCAAAGTTTTTGCTCATATCATAGTCACAATAGCCTTTGTAGCATTCCCTCCCCTTTTTGAAGTACACTCAACTGGAAGGCTTGCGATGTTGTGATGAGGAGGAATGATCCTTCAAAAATTCTTTAGCTCCTCATTATGGATCCATAGATTACATATATTGCACATGACCTTGTTAGTATCTAATGTTTTGTTCTGTATGCATCATGATTGTTTGGGCTTGGGCACTTCTTTTCCATCAACAAGTTTAGGCCATTCCTCTTGGCTGGCCTCATGAGGTAGTTGACATTTGAACATTTTTAAATTAGTGACATGAGATGCATTATACTCTTGCCAACTTGATGTAACTTACCCTTGGATACAACAAACATCATTATCGATCTTGATACTTAACATAGACCTCATTATCATTTCATAAGGTTAACTCAATAGATGAATTCAAACATCTCCTCGGTCTCTTCTAATTGAATTTTGTTAGATTATTCTCCTTCGTACTAATCGACTAATCGGTTTTTAATAGTCATCCAACTATTTATCCAGTTCTACGGATTCTCTCGTGTTTTACATAGTTTGCAAAATTACAAGTGTTTTTACACAGTCTGCAGAAATACACGGAGTTTGACAACAGTGTCGGGAATTTTCTCTCACTACAAAACCCGACATTGTCATCTTTTTGCCACAGTCAATTTTCTCTTAAAGCGACACTGTCAAAATTTTGAGTAAAAATGTAGTGTCGCGTTTTTCACATTTTTCGCCTGTCAGGATTTCCAAGTAAAAATGTACTGTCGCATTTTTCACATTTGTCAAAGTGCCTCAAATGTTAAGGAAATGACTTTGGAAAAGTGTGGGGCTACCCCAATATTCAGAAAATGAGATTTTGCGACACTGTCGCATTTCTCACAAAAGTCGCATTTTTCGCTTTCTCCCTGATGATAGTTACGTTCATTTCTGCAGAGTGACAGTCACGTTCATTTATGCAGACAAACTATTTACAGCCAAATGTTATCGCTTATCAGCAAGCAACTTCTGAGAAGAACTGGATGAATGCCAACAGACTCCAGCCAACTGGCAGCCGCATTTGACGACCTAATTGCTTAGCATAAATAGTCGTTCATATTTCAACATCTTAATTCAGAGATCAAGTATTGAATAGTTAGCTCTCTCTCTCTCTCTCTCAAACCTGCGAGCTTGAATACTCTTGAGCATTCTAGCTCAGTCCTTTAGAGTTGATTAGAGATTGCTATTGCGCTTACTGCTTATCAGTAGTTGTGCTTAATTCAGTCTTTTATTTAGTCGCTCAAAAATAGCTTAGAGTACGCGGCTTCTACTCATTTACTTCTGTTTCGTTTCATACTGAATCAATACTATCTTTTATTGCGTTCGGGTTTGTCTCAGAATGTATGCGTTTCTATGATTCTTCGCGACAAATTATTTGTCTGATAATTCAATGCTTTAAATGTTTGGCTACGTAATCACTGTAGTACTAATGATTTCAAAGTTAGTTACTATAAAATCAAACGTGATTTTTATCACTATTGTTTTGTTCGAAATTGATAGGCGTAGTCATGCATGAAGAAAGACGAGTATAGTTTATTCCGCTGCGCACAATAAGTTTTCTTTCTTGTCGTTCAAATTTTTTTTATTCAATTCTTTTAGACCTATCTTTTACACACCTCTCTTTCGCAATATCAAATTATTCTTTAGTTCAAATAAATTTGTTTTGGTATCAGAGAATCGATTTCCAATTGTAGCGTAGCACAATATCTCTCTTAATGTCATCAGACTAAAGTTCCAGATGGATTCTCAAAGTAAAGCCAGTCTTATCACAGACAAGCTGAATGGATCCAATTATCATTTATGAAAATTTACGATGAAGACCTCGCTAATCGCCAACGAGTTGTGAGATTTTGTTATAGGTATCAAAGTGAAATCTGAAGACAACACAGAAGACTCAAAGTGGAAATCGAAGAATGGTAAACCTTTCGCGCTTATTATCCTCAATATATCAGATACTCAAATTGGCCACATAGTTGAAGCTAAGACTTCTAAAGAAGTTTGGGACATCCTGAGCTCACTATATGATGTGAGAGACGTAACTACCAAGTTACATCTTCGAAGGAAATTCTTCACACTCGAGATGTCGAATAATGATTCTCTTCAGAATTATATTAACCAGTTTAAGAATCTCTTACAACAGATGGCCGTTGTCGGATCAGTCATAGATAATCAAGACGCAATCATGAAATTGCTTTCAAGCGCTTAGGACACTTAAATTATGCATCTGTTTCGAACATGTCCAGACAATCTCTAGTACTTGATCTCAACTATCCTTCTGGTAAAGTCGATCTCCCTGTCCACCATAACTATCCTTCGAAAGCAGACTAAGATTCCTTTTAGATCGAGTCATAGGCATGCAACAAAAGGTCTATTAGATGTTGTTCATACAGATATATATGGACCTATGCAAACTCCTTCATTGTTAGATGCAAGGTACTTCATTACCTTTATAGACAAATTCTCCAGAAGAACAGTTGTTTACTTCATTAAACAGAAATCAGAAGCTTTTATCAAGTTCAGACAATTTAAAGAGCATGCAGAAAATCAAGCTGGTAAACGAATCAACTCACTAAGGTCAAATAACGGGGGAGAATACATCTCCACTGAATTCAAGGAGTACTACCTTAACAACGACATTGAACAACAATATATTACCTCCTATTCGCCTCAGTCAAATGGTCTTGCTGAGAGAAAGAATAGAACCTTAGTTGAATCGGCAAAGTGTATGTTATCACATGCAACACTTCCGAAGTCCTTCTGGGTTGAAGCTGTTTCAACAACAACCTATATTCAGAATAGATGTTCTACTAAAGGTCTCTCAGACAAAACACCATTCGAAGTTTGGACATGTACCAAACCTTCTTTATCAAACTTACGAGTTTTTGGATGTACTGCTTATGCGCAAATTCCTCATGATCTTAGGAAGAAGCTCGAATTCCAGAGTATCAAATGTATTTTCATCAGCTACATCACTTCAGATCAAGCCTATAAGTTGTTTGATTCCATCGAATCGAAGATATTTACTAGTTGGGATGTCATCTTCATCGAAGATCAGTTTATCGACCTCAAAGGAAAAGACAGTGCCCACGTAGCTGACCTGTCAAATTCTCCTGACATATTGAACTTCCCAGTTCCTCAGTCGACTATTCCCATTGAAGGTCCAAGGTCATCTACTCTTAAAATAGCTTTTTCAATTTTATAATTTACTTGGCTAGCACACCAGCATGCTAGCCGAATCAGCTCCAAAAAGAAATCTATTTTTTTTCAGAAAGTTCTTCAAAAAAACTGCATGTTTTTGAAATAAACAATCTGTAGGCTAGCACGCCAGCATGCTAACTTTTACAACTTCAAGGACACCTTTTTTTAAATAAAAGTGAATTTGTATTTATAGAGTAAAAAAGTATTTTGTGATGGACCTATTTAGAATTTGATGGATGGTCACATTTTTAAGTATGCATCAAACCATCATTCTTGTTCTTAAAAAATCATGTAGTGGCATAGAAAGAGTAGCACACCATGTGTTACCATTTTGTTGGAACATGTCATGGAAGAAACTCGCAAAACTCGCAAAAGATTTACTCGTAGAATGTCAAAACCCAGAATGGAACAGACTGACTGTAATAAGCCTCCCCATCAAAGATATTGAGAAAAGACGGGACATATGTCATTTTTCACAGAATACAAGCATTAACCTGCGGCAAGAAGTGAGAGTCAGAGTCCACAACAATGTTAAGGACTTCTCTCAGGCAAGAAAGCAGCCCGAAAAGAAGGCATTTGAATCTGGCTGGGAAGAGCGGGAGAGATAGAAAAACATGGAATCAACATTCTGAAGACTAAATTTTTTGTTGAACTTAAAAGACGAGACATAAATTCTTGAATTTGAAAGGAGAAGAGATAAAAAAACTCAAGTACATTCGCTTTAGACCCAAAGTGAAGGAGGAAGCAGTGTTAGATTTCTTATGCTCAGTCTTAAACAAATCGTTCAAGTAATGAGCATCCTGAAAAATCGAAGGCCGACAGCATATTTTTTAGGCCTTCACATTTTTTTTTCCCTTTGAGATTTTCTCTGACTTAGAAATCATTTTTCAAGGCACCTTCGTCTTTTTCGTCTTTTTCGCTCCTTATTGAAAAATGCGACACACTGGCCAAGTGGCCAAAATACCTTAGAAATCATATTAAGTCACCTTCGCCTTTTTTGCCTTTTTCGCTCCTTAGCAAAAAATGCGACACACTGGCCAAGTGACCAGAATATCTTAAAAATCATTTTTTAAGGCACTTTTGTCTTTTTTTTGTTTTTCTCGTATTTTTGGCAGACCGACTTCGCCAACTTATGAGTAATCCTAAAAACAACTAGACAAACAAATATCCCAAAGGCAGTTGACGATTACCAACTTTTGCACGTATGAAAGACTGGCATAAATAGCCTTAAAGGCTTGTAAGATATTTTCACTCTTGTAAATCTCTATATTAGCTGAATCAAGCTATGTAAGTGTTAATTTTTGAAAAATTCTCTTTCAATCAGAGTTACATGTAGCCAGTGTTATCACGCTCAGCAAGCTGAACTTATTATTTCAAGCCATTGTACTCACTATTGATATTTATCAGAGTGCAATTTTTGTCTCACTACTGAGTCGTTCATTTGCTGTATGAATTCTTCTACTTGAATATTTTTGCTGCTAACCGTTGCATCTCCATTCTTACACGCCTATGCTCTGAGCAACCGAGCCTCCGCTGCGCTCACGACCATCGTTTTTACGACATGGTATCAGAGCAGGCATTTCAGTAATCTGTATTTTTACAGCGGATTATCAGTCTTGTTTCTATCAAGACGTCTTTCTAGCAAACGCGCAGACAACAGTATTCCGACAATCATGGTTTCTACCAACGATCTCGTTCAACCAGAATGGATCCATCATCTAGTTTATCTCTCATTGACAAACTCGATGGAGATAACTACCATCTTTGGAAATTCAAGATGAAGGTTATACTTCTAGCCAAAGAACTGTGGGACATCGTTGATGGCACAGAACTCAAACTAGAAGGTGATGCAGCCGTCATCACCAAGTGGCGACTGAGAGATGGCAAAGCATTTGCCATGATTACCCTCAGCATCAAGGACACTCAGATCAGCCACATACATGCTAAGGAATAGAGTTCTACAAAGCATTAGAGGTAATGGTGAGAGTGCTCAAGAGTATGTCTTGAGGACAATTAATTGATGATTACTCTAGATACACTTAAATTGAACTTTTGGATTCCAAGAGTAAAGTGTTTGAGTCTTTTGTAAAGTTCAAAACTCTAGTTGAGAATCAACTTGAAGCTAAAGTAAAAGTATTGAGGAGTGATAATGGTGGAGAGTATATCTCTACTAGGATGATAGAGTTTTGTAAATCCAATTATATTAAAAGAGAGCTTACATGTACTTATAGTCCTCAACAAAATGGTATAGTCGAGAGAATGAATAGAACTCTTTGTGAGTGTGCAAAGGCTTTGGAATCTTTGGATCTACTTGCTATGCTTTTCAAGCATTAGATACAAGAAAGAAGAATGATCCTACATCCATACAAGGAATTTTTGTTGGTTATGCTGAAAATAGCAAAGGATATAGAGTCTATAATCCTATCACTAAAAAGATTTTAGTGAGTAGAGATGTTACATTTGATGAAAGTAACTACTACAAGTTGAATGAAAGTGCTTCTAATCCATCTTATGTCAAGGATCTTGCAAGATTTGAGGAGGAGCCTACATGTGATCAAGATCTTGAGGATCCACCTCAACACCCAAGAACTCCAAGAAGGCCTACAAGAAGGAAGGCCGAGCCATCAAGGCTCACCTATGTTGACAAAGGTGAACAAAGGGAAGATCTTCATTCACTTACCTCTTATACTTTTCTAACATCTATGTTTGATGAGCCGAGTTGCTTTGAAGAGGCTATGGAGTCACAAGAATGGAGGGATGCCATGCAAAAGGAGTATGATGCTCTTATGGAGAATCATACATGGAAGCTTGTGGATCTTCCTCATGGAAGAAAACCACTTGAGTGCAAATGTATCTATGGATTGAAGTACAACCAAGATAGGAGCATCAACAAATACAAGGCAATGCTAGTGGCAAAGGGGTTCTTGCAAACCAAGGGAGTAGACTTTGATGAAACTTTTGCTCCTGTTGCTAAACTAGTTTCTATAAGGTTGATCATTTCTCTTGCAACTACTTTCAATTGGCCTCTATGTCAACTTGATGTGACTAATGCATTTCTCAATGGCTATTTGAAAGAGGAGATTTTCATGAGGCAACCGGAGGGCTTCATCAAAGAAGATCAAGATGAAAAAGTGTGTTTGTTGCTAAGAAGCCTTTATGGGCTTAAGCAATTTTGGTACTCTAGGTTGAATGCCTTCTTAAACTCTATAAATTTTGCTATAAGTTCTTATGATCCTTCTTTGTACTTAAGATTTAATGATGGTAAAGTCATCATTCTCATTCGTATGTAGATGACATTATCCTTAGCGGAAATGATCATGATGGTATACAAGAAGTGAAAATAGCATTGTCTAAAGAGTTTAAATGGTGGATCTTGGTAATCTTCATTTCATACTAGGAATAGAAGTATCAAGAGGCAAAGATTTGAGTTTTAATTATCAATCCAAATATGCTGCTTCTATCTTAGAAAAGTTTGAAATGAAAGATTCCTATGGAGCAAAATGTGAAAGTCTCTAATAGTGATGATGAAGCATCCTTTGAGGACATCACACTATATAGAAGACTTGCATCTCCTATGAAATTTTGGCAAAAGCTATTGCTAGAAGGGTGGCCCCACTCCTTCCTTCTCATCTTTCCAAGTGCCAATCCGATCTTATTAAGGGCAGATCACTTCTTGATAATATTCTGAATGTGTGGTCTGCTATCAACTCCTGTCTTTGGTTTAATTAACCGACTCTGATTGCTAAGATTGATTTTGACAAAGCTTTTGACCGCATTAATTGGAAGTACCTCCTCTCTTGTTGTTCTGCTTTTGGTTTTCCTGACCTTCTTATCAAGCTTATTAATGCTCTTTTTTTCTCTTCCTCTTCTTCTATTCTGTTTCAGGGAGTTCTTTCCTCTTCTTTTCCTATTTCTTGGGGTATCATACAAGGTTGTTCTTTGTCCCCCTATCTCTTTGTCATTGCTACTGAACCTCTGATTTTCCATCTCCTTAAACTTAACGCCCTTCCCTCCTTTCGGTCGTTCATCATCCACGATGCGCCTATTGGCCCTCAACTCTTTGCTGATGAAATGGCTTGCATCATTGAGCTCCACCATCCTTCTGCTTCTCTTTTTTTCCTTGAGTTATGACATTTTTGTCTTGTCTTTGACTCTTTGATCAACCATAAGAAATCTGAACTTATTGTTCTTTCCCACGATGCCTCTCCTGCCTGGTGCCATGATCTTGGTTTGAAAGTCCTCCCGCATGGCACCATTTTCAAATATCTTGGGTTTCCACTGGGAACTTCCCTTTCTAACAAAGATCGATTTAATTGGATTATTAATAGAATTAGATCCTAAATTCTAGCTTGGAATTCGTTTGACTTCTCTTTTCCTGCCAGACTCATTGTTCTCAAATACATTATCTCCTCATACTTCACGCACTTTTTTTATATCTGGTTTCTTCCCCCCTCCTATTCTCTTGTTATTGCCAAATCCTTCAGAATGTTCCTTTGGAACAATGGTCCTAGCTTGTTGAATTGGGATATTTGTACGACACCCAAGAAGGTAGGTGGCCTAGGACTTTTTGACCCGTCTACTACCTCTCTTTCTCTTCTTTTTAGACGAATTCATTCAAACTTTGTTGCCCGTCAACCTTGGGCTATTATGATGGTGACTCTTCCCTTATCTTCCCTCGGCCACTGAGACTAACCCTCTGTCATACTTTTTTGACTTTATCTGTTCTTCTTTCTCCTTCTCCTTGTCCCTCCCCCGGTTATTCAAGTCTGTTCTTAGAGTCCTTCTTTCCATGAGAGATCTGACATGTTGGTCGGGCAGTAACTGTATCTCGCCTCTTGAATCAAGTTATGGTTTTCAAAAGCTATAACTATCAATGTTAAGCCTCTTGCCTTAATTGAAAGGAGGATTTGTCTCAATCTTACCCGTAAAGGCCTTGTCACATAGGCGCATATCATGGAATTTATTTATTCTTCCAGTCTCTCCCGACTTAGATCTGAACTTGGCCTTTCTCTTTGTGAAACCAATTTTTTATCCTTTGCTTTCTCGCATGGTGACCTTGGTTGACTTTCTACTTCCCTCTCCTCTGATAACGATAATAATTGGGTCTTCAAAGCCATGGACAAAACTGGTAAGATCACCTACTCTTCCATTTACTCTGCTACTGAAGAGCCCCTCTTTACCTTCTCCTGATATAACTCTAAGTGGAATATCTTTCAAATTTCAGAGTTAAAGGACTGAAATTGATCTACAAATGATCACAAAGAGTGATTGGTAGCTTGGGATCTTGATCTATATCAAGACTAGCTTCCAAATCTAGCTTCTACTTGACAATCTTTGTGATTCCAAGCAAAAACAATAAAAAATGATGATCCACGACTTCACACATGTGAAGTACAGCTACTATACGGCCTGACGTGTGAAGTACAACTACTATACGGCCTGATAACAGAGAAATAGTTTATTTATCATTTACTAAGCATTCATCCACAAAGAAAGTGCTTAAGAGAGTCAAAACACAAAGATTGCTTCACAAACCAAGATTTCTCATCATTAGCTCAACAATGGATCCATCATGGATCAAGTACCAAATCACCATAATTTTTCTCTAAGCTGCATCCAGCACGTGTGGGACAGCTCATTGTACTTATCCATATCCACTTTGGATAAGATCTATCAAGTTTGCCACATCATCCATTGGTGGTTTGAGTTGACCTTCTAGATTCCTACAATATAGGACCTAACTCCTATAATTTAGGAGATGTCATATTAGACTCTAATGAAAGCTAATCAAAATGGATCTGAATATTACAAGTGTCATTTCACACGTGTGGACAGGTCCTCACACGTGTGGATCCACATAGATGTCAAAATACATCAAAAACCATGTGAAAATTTCTTAATTCTAACACTCCTCCTCAATTTTTACATGATACAACTGTAGTACATCTATCTACAACTCCTAAGGCTGATCTTAACTTGATAAATGAAGCCTTTGGCAAGGCTTTAGTGAGTAGATCAGCAAGGCAATCTGAAGAAGACACATGATGTGGCTTGATCTCCTTTGCTTGAACCTTTTCCCTCACAAAATGGTGAGCAATCTCTATGTGCTTGCTCCTTGCATGGAATGTGGGATTGGTTGCTAATGCTTGGCTTGATTGGTTGTCATAAAATATTGTTGGCTGCTCCTCAACCTCCATGACTTGCAATTCCACCAAAACCCTCTTCAACCATAGGATCTCCTTTGTTGTGGATGTTAGTGCCTTGTATTCCAATTCAGTTGAAGATAGAGAAATAGTATCTTGCTTTTTGGAAAGCCAAGACGCTATGCCATTGCTAAGGAAGGTAACAAAAGCACTTGTGAACCTCCTATCCACCTTATCACCTGCAAAATCAGCATCCGAATATGCCCTTAAGGCAAGATTAGTTCCATCATATAAAATGCCAAAGTTCTTGGTGGCCGAGATGTACCTCAACCCCCTTTTTGCATTTTTCCAATGACAAACCAATGGATTTTGCATAGATTGGCTTAGTTTGCCTACATTATAACTTAGATCAGGTCTAGTTATAGTAAGATAGATCAAGCAGCCTACAAGTCTCCTATATAGTGTGATGTCCTCAAAGGATGCTTCATCATCACTATTGAAAACTTTTACATTTTGCTCCATAGGAGATTTTGCTCCTTCACAATCTTTCATTTCAAACTTTTCTAAGATAGAAGAAGCATATTTGGATTGACAAATAAAACTCAAATCCTTGCCTCTTGAAACTTCTATTCCTAATATGAAATGAAGATTACCAAGATCCACCATCTTAAACTCCTTAAACAATGCTACTTTCACTTTTTGTATACCATCAAGATCATTTCCACTAAGGATAATATCATCAACATAAAAAATGAGAAGGATGATTTTACCATCATTAAATCTTAAGTACAAAGAAGGATCATAAGAACTTACAACAAACTTAATAGAGTTCAAGAAGGTATTCAACCTAGAGTACCAAGCTCTAGGTGTTTGCTTAAGCCCATAAAGGCAACAAACACACTTTTTTCTCTTGATCTTCTTTGATGAAGCCCTCAAGTTGTGTCATGAAAATCTCCTCTTCCAAATATCCATTGAGAAAAGCATTAGTCACATCAAGTTGAAATACAGGCCAATTGAGAGTAGTTGCAAGAGAAATAATTAACCTTATGGAAACTAGCTTAGCAACAGGAGCAAAAGTTTCATCAAAATCTACTCCCTTGGTTTGCAAGAACCCCTTTGCCACTAGCCTTGCCTTGTGTTTGTTGATGCTCTCATCTTGATTGTACTTCAATCTATAGATCCATTTGCACTCAAGTGGCTTTCTTCCTTGAGGAAGATCCACAAGCTTCCATGTATGATTCTCCATAAGAGCATCATACTCTTTTTGCATGGCATCCCTCCATTCTTGTGACTCCATAGCTTCTTCAAAGCAACTTGGCTCATCAAACATAGAAGTTAGAAAAGTGTAAGAGGTAAGTGAATGTAGATCTTCCCTTTGTTCACCTTTGTCAACATAGGTGAGCCTTGAGGGCTCGGTCTTCCTTGTAGATCTCCTTGGAGTCCTCGGATCTTGAGATGGCTTCAAGATCTTGATCATATGTAGGCTCCTCCTCAAACCTTACAAGATCTTTGACATAAGATGGATTAGAAGCTTTCTCATTCAACTTGTAGTAGTTACCTTCATCAAAAGTAACATCTCTACTCACTAAAATCTTCTTAGTAATTGGATTATGGACTCTATATTCTTTGCTATTTTCAGCATAACCAACAAAGATCCCCTTAATAGAAGTAGGATCATCCTTTTTTCTTGTATCTAATGCTTGAAAAACATAGCAAGCAGATCCGAAAATTCTTAGATCTTTAAGATTCGGCTTCTTACTAAATAGAGCCTCATAAGATGTTATGCCTCCAATGGGCTTACATGGCAATCTATTACACAAATAAGTTGCACAAATAATAGCCTCTCCCCAAAAGGACTTAGGTAGAGATGCATCTAACCTTAAAGCCTTAGCACACTCACATAGTGTTCTATTCATCCTCTTGGCTATACCATTTTGTTGAGGACTATAAGTACATGTAAGTTCTCTCTTAATGCCATTGGATTTACAAAACTCTATCATCTTGGTGGAGATATACTCTCCACCATTATCACTTCTCAATACTTTAATTCTAGCATCAAGTTGATTTTCAACTAGAGTTTTGAACTTAACAAAAGCTTCAAACACTTTACTTTTGGAATCCAAAAGTTCAATCCAAGTGTATCTAGAGTAATCATCAATAAAAGATACATGCATAGATGCACCTCCATTAGATTCTTGAGAAAAAAGTGCACATCACTATGAATAAGATCTAATGCTTTTGTAGATCTAGTGGAAGAGAGATCAAAAGATAGCTTGTGTGCCTTTGAGAGGCTACAAGCTTCACAACTTTTTCCACACTTTAAGAGTGTCTTTGGAAGGTTGAGAGCAAGATCCTTGGTGCATAGCATCTCCATAGATTTGAAGTTGGGGTGGCCCAACCTCTTATGCCAAAGATCCACTTGATTGAGCTCCTCCTTTACCATGTTCACACTTCCAAGAAGAAAATTAGCATCAAGCTTAAAAAGCCTTCCTTGCTTGAATCCCTTTACAATGCAAGTATTATTCATCATTATGGAGCAAACACCTTGCTTAAAATGGACATCTAAGCCATCATCCATCAATTGTCCTACACTTAACAAATTCTTAGTGAGTGTAGGAACATAGAGTACATTATCAAGATCTACTCTTTTAGAGGATCCAAGACTTAAGGGAATAGTTCCCACTCCATCTATTCTACATTCTTGATCACTTGATGTTAGAATAGACTTTTTACAACCTACAAAAGGTACAAGAGTTGAGAAAAAATTCTTTTGGAATGTCATGTGGGAACTAGCCCCACTATCAATCCACCATGTGTCATTGGAGTAGCTCTTTGATGTTGATGTAAAAGCCATCGAGGATGAATCCACTTCATCCTCATCTTCCTCAAGAGTGAGGTTGCCTTGTTTGCTCTCTCCTTGTGCATTCTTCTTCTTGAAACACTCGGATGCAAAGTGCCCTCTCAACTTGAGTTTGGCTCTGTTCTTCTTTCCACCTTTGGAGCTTGATGGTTGATCATCATTCTTGGTCTCCTTGTGTTGGATCTTCTTCTTTGACTTTGTCTTTCCCTTGCTTGAGAAGTTGGCCTTCTCATCACCATCATGCAACTTTAAGGATCCAATCCTTTGCTTGACATGAAGGGTCCTACTCTCCTCGGCCACAAGCACACTATGGAGCTTGTCAATGGAAGGTAGTGCATCTTGAATAGCAAAGCTTTGTACAAGATTGGAGAACCCATCTCCAAGACCATTCAAAATGATTTGAACAAGTTCATCATCATGAATACCCTCACTAATGATGGAAAGTTCTTTGTTGAGAAATTTTATTCTCAAGACATACTCTTGAGCACTCTCATCACTCTCTCTAATGCTTTGAAGAACTTTGTTTCTAATCATAAGCACTCTAGAGGTATTTTTGGATTCATAAATCCCTTTGAGGTAGTTCCATGCCTCCTTGGCCAAGGTACAAGATGCCACTTCCTTTAGAAGTTCATTACTAAGCAATGTAATGCTAGTCTAGCTCTCTTTTTGTACCTCACTTGATCTTGCCCTCCTTGAGGTTCTTTTTCCTCTCCTATGACAAGATCAAACATATCTTGGAGCACAAAAAAGTGACTCCATTTTTACTTTCCAAGTTGAATAATTATTAGAATTTAGCCTTTCACTAGTCTTAAGAAGATAGGCTCCAATTGAACCCATTCTATCTTGTAACAAGTACAACACATGTACTATTCAAAGGCTCTCCCTTCTTCCTTTCTCAGAATTTAGCTAAAATGCTACTCTCTTGAATCTCACTAGACTCAAGAAGCAAGATCTATAATGATCTTGAACTCAAAACGATTTGAGAAAGTGTATTCTATACAATCTATTCACTTAGAACCTTGGATTTGATTTTTGGAAGTGCCAATGCCTTCCACGTGTGGGACAACTCATTGTACTTATCCATATCCACTTTGGATAAGATCTATCAAGTTTGCCACATCATCCATTGGTGGTTTGTGTTGACCTTCTAGATTCCTACAATCTAGGACCTAACTCCTATAATTTAGGAGATGTCATATTAGACTCAAATGAAAGCTAATCAAAATGGATCTGAATATTACAAGTGTCATTTCACACGTGTGGACAAGTCCTCACACGTGTGGATCCACATAGATGTGAAAATTGCTTAATTCTAACATATCTCTCACTCTTCTCGTCTTTGGAAGGCAAGATTCTGTCGTACTCATAAAATTAGGTCGGGCAAATTTAGAATTTTCTCTCTTAGAATTATCTAGCTTTCTCTTCCAGTTCAAGCGAATTATAGAGGCAATGTATCGCATGTCTGTTCAAGTGCAAAACACTAGACGAGAATGTATCTCACTTGTTTTTTCATTGCTATATCCCTCTGTGGAGAACGGTGTTTGGACCTTTTCATTGCTCGCTTTCATGTTAGATTTAAAAGATTCAGCCAGTTTGATCTTCTGCTTAACGATATCATATTTGAGGATGATGGCGTCGATGCTTTTTGGCAGTGTATTAGAGTTGTTACTCTTTGGAATATTTGGTTAGACAGAAATACTAGGGAATTTGGAAATGGTGATCACATCATCTTCCCCCTGCTTCTCTGTAAGGAGGCAGAGAAACTTTTTCTTTTGTAAACCTAGTTTTTATGTGTACTTTGTATAAAGTCATTAATCTATGGTTAACTTTTCGAGAGAAAAAAATTAGTAGTGGATGAGATTTGAGAGACCAAAATTGATTTCTTCTCACCATTTTTCAAAATGTGAGAATAGCTTAAATCAATGACCATGGTTTTAGGAGTAGGAAGGATACATTTATAGGCTAATGGAATATTATTGGGAATGCTAACAAAAGGTGGAATAGAATGCATAGTTTTTTTTGAGTTAACACCAACTTTGCATTCAGTCTTGGACTTATTTCTATATTCTTCCAAAATGGATTTTCCACGTCTCACGTTCATCTTGATTGTTGTCCTAAGTTTTGAAAGGCCTTTGGGAGCCCAGAAGCAAAGATAACATCTCAACCAATGATTATAAATAGGATATTAAAGAGTGACTTCCAATGATAGAAACATTGTCAATAAAATGTGTAACTCAAGAACTTCTCAAATTGAGCGAGTTTTTTTTTTTCTCTCCCTCATAGTGAAATGTGTAACCCGAGAACTTCTCGAGTTGAGTCAGTTTTTTTTTGCTTTCTCACAATGAGAAAATAAATAACAGACGAATGTGAATGTTTTAATGATTCTTCCTAAGACAAATCCTTTTGGATGACTACCGAGTACTTTCTACCATTGAATTTCACTAGTACAAACTCTACAAGGCAACAAAATATTGCACTCTACTCTCCATTTTGATGATACTCTCATAAAACATTTTAGATTTATGTACTCACTCCCTCAAATCACCTATTGCTATACACACTTGTCAACTTTTTGATTCCCATATATCAATATCATAGCTCTCGATTAGACTCTTTTCCGTCTATTGATAAACGTTTTAACTCACTCCATATCAAATGTCTATTGACTATAAAAGAGGTATGAAAGCTTCAGCTTTGTCATTTCTGCAACCACGCTTTCTAATTCGAACTGTGACAACCCTTCTAGATGCATGAGTGTGTTAAAAATATAGTCAAAAGGGCTGTAAATGAACCTCTACTTGATTGTCAGGGTGGTTGATTGATTGATTAGCAATCTATTACAAAACTAGATCTAGATTGGCAATTTCAATCAAGAGCAATAAAAAATGGATCAAAAAATGAAGATATGAAAATGGATCAAAACATGAAGATATGACCTCACACGAGTATGGCCTTTAGTACAAGTAAAGAGTAGATAATGCTCCTTCATAAAATCATTACACAAATAGAGTAAAAACTCGAGATTGTCAATGAACTCCCAAAAACTACATTTTACAAACAAAATGTCATTGGAATTAGTATACAACATGCACTTCCTCTTACACCTGGTACAAGTACTAAAAGTTAGTTCATGTTTTTGATTAACTAATCACCAATCACACGACAATCGCATAATGTGTCAACCAAGGATTAAGATGACTTAGAAAAATAGAAAACTCAAGAAAATAAGAAATAAAATTAGATGAATTATGAACTAGGAGTGGGTTTTACTCAAATTTATTGGAAAGAGGTGTGTAAAAGATAGGTCTAAAAGAATTGAATAAAAAGAATTCGAACGAGAAGAAAGAAAACTTATCGTGCGCAGTGGAATAAACTATCTTTCTCTTTCTTCATGCACGACTACGCCTATCAATTTTGAACAAAACAATAGCGATTAAAATCACGTTCAATCTTATAGTAACTAACTTTGAAATCATTAGTACTACAATGACGTAGCCAAATATTTAAAGCATTGAATTATCAGACAAATAATTTGTCGTGAAGAATTACAGAAACGCATACATTTTGAGACAAACCTGAACGCAATAAAAGATAGTATTGATTCAGTATGAAATGAAACAAAAGTAAATGAGTACAAGAAATTTGCGGATCGAAGCCACGTACTCTAAACTATTTCTGAGTGACTAAATAAAAGTCTGAATTAAACGCAACTATTGATAAGCAGTAAGCGCAATAGCAATCTCTAATCAACTCTAAAGAACTGAACTAGAATGTTGAGCTTTGCCCAGATTGGTCATGTCGAATTCAAAAGATAGCATTGACTTGTCTTCTTTTATTAGATCGATACTGTTCCTAAAGAGCAATGTGTCACCCACATACAAAGTGATAATGATAAAAGATTGTTGCACTGTCTTGAAGTAAACATTCGAATCTGAAGTGTTAGGTGTGTAGCCGTGATCACTAAGGAAAGTCTTGATCCTTTGAAACCATGCTCGAGCAAATTGCTTCAAGCCATAAAGTGCCTTATGGAATTTACATACGTTGTAGTTACCCTCGATAATATAACCTTCAGGTTGCACCATGTAAATGTCTTCTTCAATAACTCCATTGAGATATGTTGTATGTACATCCATTTCATGTATTTCCAAATTTGCAACAGCAACAAACGATAATAAAAATCGAATAGAAGAATGCTTGACTACTGGACTGAAAGTCTCAATGTAATCGACGTTTGTATACCTGAGAAAATTCTCTGGCAACAAGTCGGGCTTTTCTTCTGTCGATGCTTCCGTCTGCTTTGTACTTGATTTTGAAAATCCATTTGCAATCAACTACGTTTCTATTAGCAAGTAATTTTTCCATGTCTGGTCCTTGATAAGAGATGAATACTCTTTATCCATAGCTTCTTTTCAGAGATCGAAATCTGGCTCTAGCTCTTGATCTTCTTTTGGAAAATAGAGAAAGTTGATCGTTTTCATCATAGTGTAGTTGCTGAACTACAACATCATCATCTTCGGATTCGTCGTTGATATGTATTTGAGAACCAAATTTTGAGTAAAAACATTATTTTGGAATATTTCTTTAAACCTCCCAACATAGTAAGCCGACATTATAAGTAAAACAACTAAAAAACATTTTTATAGCCTTTAAAGACAACACGCCGGCGTGCTATATGAAATGAGATTTTTTTTTTCAACCAACCAAGATAGCACACCGACGTGCTAAATGAATGAATTTTTTTTTTTTGCAGCCAACCGATTTGCTATCTGGATTGGCTGCACAAAATAAATAAATAAATAAATAAAATAAAATTTCCGGTGTGCCGCTTAGCACGTCGGCATGCTATCTAGGTTGGCTGCAAAAAAAAAACCCACATTTTTTTTACTTAGTGGGATCTTTAACTATGTGACAAACCACATTCTTAATAATAAACATAGAAATAGTAGCATAATGTTGTAAAGTTACCTTTACAAGCCTTACTTCCGGCGCCAGTATTGTCCTCGGCGCCAGCAGCGCCCATGCTGCTCCCGACGCCACTGTGACCAGAATCTAGCCGGCACCAAGCTCCTATGGCTGAAAATCTTTGATTGGTTCTAGCGAAGTCCAGAGAGCTCAGATCGATGTGCAATCACCTCACATGATCTAGGCATGATTAAAGGAAGCCTGGGGATCAATAAATTCTAGAGAGAGAAAATCCTAGAGAGAGAAAACGGTGCTTTACCAGCCTGGACAGAGCACTTGGTATGAGGGGAGGTGGCGAATCCCACCAATACTATAGGGGAGTGCGGGTTGCGACTCAGGACGAGCTCCAACCAAGTCTCAGCCTCCCTTGCTGGAATGTTGTCCTGGCGCCCGCCTTGGCATTCCAGCGCCCCAGAGACTAGGGTCGGTCACACACTTGAAATGTAACCTTCTCAGATTTATTAATAAAGTGGGATTTTCTCAAACTGACTCTGATTACCTTCTAGGTTTCAGTGTTCGGTAAAAGCGCCAGTTGTAAGGCCGCTTCAAACTTTTTGATCTGGCACATAGCTGAGGGTCATATCCCGGGACGCCAGCGGTATGTCGTCGGGACCATTCGGTCCATGGCGCCAACGGTATGCTGTCGGGACTATTTAGTCCACGAACTGGTTGTCTTCATATCTGTCGCGACTTGTGGTTCTGAGTGTTCCTTGCATGAACGTGAATGAGTTAAGCTCTTGGGGAACGGGCTCTAACCTGTCAGCTGAGTTGGATGGCTTGCTTGGGTGGAAGTTACCTGTTTATGGCAATCCAGTCTGGCGTGGCGCCAAGTTGGCTTCCAGCGCTCGTGACGAAGCTTTCAGTTGGTTAAGTCTGATGTAAGTCAGACCGCTTGCTTGGAATGAATGTTACTCGTTTGTAACGAAGCTTCGAGTTGGTTAAGTTTGATGTATGTCGGGCGGCTTAGTTGGAGGGAAGTCACCCACATCGAGACCCCCGATCTGGCATGGCGCCAGGTTGGATCTCAATGTTGGTTTCGGAACTTCAAGTTGGTTAAGTCTTATCGTTGTTGGCGAGTTGGCTGCATGTATGTCAAGTCGGTTTGGACGGCAAGAGTTGAAGGCTGGGAAGCTGAGTCGCGGTTCCCGGCTCCCTTTGGGGTACCTGCGCTACACATAAAAAGGGTGGCACACCATGTGCTATCTTTTTGTTGAATGGTGGCAGGAAAGAAACTCGCAAAACTCGCAAAATGCCAAGGCCCGTTCTCTTCGACTCCTTGCCTCTCTTTTGCAAAACCTATATTAACCTTTCTAGATGCTCCTCTCAGAGTGTTTCTTTCCTTCCATCTACTTTCCATCTACTGATGAGTTTTAGCTAGTTGTTAATAGGAAAAAGCCTACTCGATTGCCCTCTTCAGCCCCCTTAAGAACGCTTTTGGTGATTCTCCTTATTCTGGCTAGTTGGAAAGTTCTTTCTTTGATGCTGCTTCCCCTCCTAGCTCTCATTTTCGATCGTTCGTAAAATCAGTTTTTAAATTTTTACAAAGGTGATGCCTCACAGAACGTAATCTGTGGGGCAAAATTTTTTTTTTACATGCACCTTCTGGACACCGGAAGGTGCACGTAAAAAAATTTACGTTTTTTACATGCACCTTCCGCCCGGAAGGTGCGTGTAAAAAAAAAATTACGTCAAAAAAAAAAATGTAAAAACGAAATTCACGGCAGGGAAGGGCCGGCTCCTCGGCCCTTCCGTCCACGGAAGACTGTGTGCCCTCGGGCCTCCGCCCTTGGGCGCACAGTCTTCCAGGGCGAAAGGGCCTCGGAGCAGGACCTTCCCCCCCCCTCCCATATAGTGATTATTGCAAGACTGATTTAAGTGATGGGCACTTCGCTCAACTTCTTTGCACGTCGGATCTGGAAAGCCCCTCCTTAGTTCAGCTTAAGAGTTTTGGGCTTTACTCAGGAGAGAGCTCAAAATCTTCTCATTTCTCAGAGTCTTCTGCTTGCAATGGGAGGATTGAATCGAAGCTACTGGAAGAACACGAAAGTTTAATGAATGGTCAGGAAATGCTTAGCAGAAAGGAAGTTGCAAAAAAGGATGATACTCTGGAGATTTCACTAGCTGGGCAAGACCTGAGACACAGGCTCCCAACGTACCTAATGAGGTGCCCTCTCCCTCAAACGACAAGAATTTGAAAATGTTCTCTAGGAAGGAACCCAATAGATTCAAACTTGAATTCCCTGCTAGCGACACCTGGAGCCATTATAGATTGTTCTGAATCTATGGAACACGCTCAGAATGATAAGCAACTATCCTCCTCGGATGGGATGATGTAATTGGAGCAGAGGAACAGTCTGAAAACTAGACATCCACACAACGGAACAACTAAGAACAAACGGTCCTTGTTTCAGTATGCCAATCATAACCCAATGGTGAGATAGAAATTGCAAATAGGTGACGATGGACCACAGCGAATACCCTACGAGAACATTGTTTCTTATCTACTCTAGATGCTGTTGAACATCTACTCTATGATTCTACAACACTGAAACGTTAGATGAAGACTATGGTCAAACAGAGATAGCAAACAAAGATGAACCAGCGAGCAACCTACGAACAAACTACCCCTCTGTTTTGATGAATCACGCTATTGTTGCTTTGGACACAGAAAAAAGTAGAGCTCCCGATGCAGCTGGAATGCTGAATGAGAATCAGAACATTTGAAAGGGCAAACAAACCCTCGGTGGAGCAGCAGAACAAAATGATATGAGAAATCTTGTCACAGAGAAGCTAACAATGGACTTACAAAGCAGCATGATGGACATCGATGAGGACTTACCCAACAGTGGAATAAACAAAGGCAGCGAGGCCACAAATGCTGATTTTTCAGCTATCAAACAGATGTCCCCTCGCAGAAAAGACTCTCTCTCGAAGCTTTCCAGAAAGACATTCCTGCATAAACGATATCCTGAGAAAACTCAGGCTGCCTTCTTGAATAAAGACAAAAACTACCCAGGAGCTCTAGAACTGCAGAACGATTCAGCGGTAGATTTCATAGAACATTTCCCTAACGCACATCTAATTCGAAAGTCTTAGCAGAAAACTGTAATGGGAAAGATGCATGATTCAAGAGGACAGACAGTCAAAGAGATTTTGTTGTCCAGCAGCCCCCTTGACAGCGCCTTGTCTGACTCAGCTCCTAGCAATTTCAAAGCAGATTCACTTGGCCGGGAAGACAACAAGGACAAAGACTACTCAACCCTTTAGATGACCTTTCACATGAGAGCCTTATGATTGCTTCTCCAACAGTTCAAGTGTGGTGCCCCCCCAAAGAAACCAAATCTGCAAAGTTGCCACCCGAAGCTCGCTTAAAGCGCTAGCTCGTGCCAAAGCAAGAGAAACACGAGAAGAGTTTGAATAGCTCGTGTGCAGTGTTAGAACTTTCTACAAGGTCTCTTCTTTGTCTTCTGTTTTGCACTCTTAGCATACATGCTTTACTACTTTCTTCTGATTATTGCTCATGAATATTATTATTTGGAACGTTAGAGGGCTTAATTCCCCTATTCACCGTACTTTGCTTCTACACTATCTCTCCTCCATTTGGCATTGTAAAATCAATGGTTTTCTCCTCGATGTTTTAACCAAATCGTTTGCCCATAACTTCAACTACTCATGTACTCCTGCTGACGGTACTCGTGGGGGACTTGTGAACCTTTTTTCTAGAGATTGGAAGTTGACGTCTCACTTTTCTCTCCTTGGCGGCCGGGCCAATTTTTGCACTATTTAAAAATGTGGTTTTTCTTTCAAAATTATCAATCTTTATGCCCCTAACTCTCCCCTTGCTCGTGCTGACCTTTAGAATGCTATTTCTCCGTTCAACACCCGTCCCTCGATCATTGCGGGAGATTTCAATATGTATCTCCACACTCTTGATGGTTCTAATTGGATTTCCTTCACTAAGAGGCAGACTTGGGATTGCTTGGTGGACGGCTTCAATTGTTGTGATGCTCTTACTATTACCAATTCCTCTCGCTTCCACTCTTGGTCCAATGGTCATTTTCCACCCCCCCCCCCCCCCCCCCCCCACCTCCCCCCCCTTTTTTTCCTCGGCGAGACTTGATAGATTCTATCTTTCTAACAAAGGGGAATGGGCCAATATTCTTTCTTGCACTCCTATTTCTTCCTTCCCTCTCTCGGACCATCTTCCTGTCAACCTCCACTTAAGACTCTATCCTGCAATTTCTTTCAAACGCCACGCAGTCTTTATCATGAATAACTCTCTCATTTGGAAGAAGAATATCCGTTCTATTCTTGCCGCTAGAATTTCTTCATTGTTGGAAGATATCATTGTTTGTTCGCGTTCTTTCATCCGCCATCAAGGCAAACTTGCCAGAGCCTCTTCTTCCATTCTTGAGACCTCCCTCAAACAAACTCTCTCATCGATCTCTTTTGATAGGGCCTGTGCTTGTAACGGGTTTATTTCCTAGCCTATCCTCAACTCAAGATCCAAGCACTCAAGCATCAAGGAGATAAAGTTAGTTGTCTCGCATAGGTTCGATCCCATGAGAGCGATAGCATATCTCAAAATTCAGCATGTATGGAAGATCCACATCTAACTCTAACGTCCATTAATCCTAAGCATTAACACTACACAATTAACACTATATCAATTAACCCTACGATCCACAATGAGATAGATGCTTGCTTCTCTCTCTCTCTCTCTCTCTCTCTCTCTCTCTCTCTCTCTCTCTCTCTCTCTCTCTCTCTCTCTCTCTCTCTCTCTCTAGATTTTAACAATTTTCACATAGTTTAGGCAATTTGTTTGACATCTATGTGGATCCACACGTGTGAGGACCTATCCACACGTGTGAAATAACACTTGTAATATTCAGATCCATTTTATTTAGTTTTTATTTGAGTCAAATATGGAATCTCCTAAATTATAGGAGTTAGATCCTAGATTGTAGGAATCTAGAAGGTCAACACAAACCACCAATGGATGATGTGGCAAATTAGATAAATCTTATCCAAAGTGGATATGGATGAGTACTATGAGCTTTCCCACATGTGCTGGATGCAGCTTAGAGAGAGATTATCAATGTACTTGATCCATGATGGATCTATTGTTCAGCTAATGATGAGAAACATTGGTCTGTGGAGCAATCTTGTTGTTTTCATTCTCTTTAGCAGCTTTTTTGTGAATAAATGCTTAGTATTTCATGAGTAAACTTATTCTATGTTATCAGGCCGTACAATAACAGTACTTCACACGTGTGAAGCCGTGGTTCATCCTTTTTTTATTGTTCTTGCTTGGAATCACTAAAATTGTCAAGTAGAAGCTAGAATTGGAAGCTAGTCTTGATGTAAATCAAGATCGCAAGCTACCAGTCACTCTTAGTGATCTTTTGTAGATCAAAATAGATCATTTTCTCTGAAATTTGACATGGTATTAGAGCCAAGTCAAAGAGCTTTGATGATGATCCAAATCATTTTGGTAAAAGCATTGGTGCTAGAATCATTTTGAAGTAGGGCGACCTTAACCAATAGTTTACTTGTGAAGTAGAAGTTCAAATAAGAGTGTAAAGTTCAGATGTACATCTCACACATGTGAGAGGCTACTGGGGTTGTACTTTCACCAAATCTAAGTGATTTTTCAATATTTGAGCTTCAAACAATTTGTGAAGAATGAAACTAGTGATTGTGAAAATCCATTGATCTCATTATAGATTTAATGTGGAATGGTGTTAGAAGTTTGTCATTGGCACTTCCAAGAATCAAATCCGAGCTTCTAAATTGAATAGATTGTGTAGAATTCAATTTCCCAAGTCTTTTTGAGTTTAAGATCATTAATAGATTTTGCTTCTTGAGTTTTGTGAGATTCAAGAGAGTATCTTTGTGGCTAAATTCTGAGAAAGAGAGAAGGGAGAGCCTTTGAATAGTACATTTGTTGTACTTGTTACTAATTAAAATGGGTTCAATTGGAGCCTATCTTCTTGAGGCTAGTGAGAGACTAAATTCTAGTGATTATTCAACTTGGAAAGTAAGAATGGAGTCACTTCTAGTGCTCCAAGACTTGTATGATCTTGTCATTGGTGAGGAAGAAGAGCTTCAAGGAGGACAAGATCAAGTAACATACAAAAAGAGAGCTAGACTAGCATTACATTGCCTAAAAATGAATGTTAGTAATAAACTTCTTAAGGAAATTGCCTCAAATACCTCGGCCAAGGAGGCTTGGAACTCCTTAAAGGGGATTTATGAATCCAAGAATATGTGACATGCATCACAGTTAGACAGTAAGCATAGTTACCACATGTTGTTACTGTGGTCCAGTTATCCATTCACATTGAATAAGTATCATATAACATTGAGTCAATTTAGCATTTCATAGATTTGTGAATGTGACGCTAAACCTTGGAAGCAATCGGTATGGCTGGGAGACCAAGATCTAAAATTGAATCAATGATTCTTCACAATGAAAAAGATGATGCCGGATTTTGGAAACCAACAAGATATATCAAAAACTCATGGGTTCTACTGCATCCATTCTCAAAAGGCATGTTTAGACCAAAAAAGAGAACAAAGATGACAGTCAAATCATATTGGAAAGCAAAGATCCTTGATTTTAGGACTTCTCCAGGAGGGCAATCAATCTCAGAAGTCTTGGTTCAACATGTCTATATGCATTCGGAGCTATATCTACAAGATTTCAATATTCATGATCGCCAAAAATGTAATTGTAAGTTTAAAAAATTTGGGATCTATATTATAACATTCATGCTTTTGAGACTTGTTGAAATCATATCAGTTATCATATATGTATCACATTCTTGCATATTTATATCCATCCAGCATAAGCGAATGGGAGTCAGCACAATTCCTAGCAGGTATATTGGATGTGATTCATTCGGATATTGGAAAATTACAATACAGAGGAAGGACTTCTAAGGAGCTTGCAGATAGTGGTATATTTTTCTATGAGTCCAAGTACATTCCAAATATGCATGGAGGTTTCGAAAAGCTTGAAGATATACCACTGCCACATTTCGAAAGTGATGATATGGCTTGCACCTGATAGTATGCTGTCAGAATCTTTTAGATGCAAATTACTATTAGATTTGAAAAACTCAATGAAAGCTAGCACTGGATCAAAAGTCAATAGATTAAGTTGGTTCCTATCCTTATATGTATTTGTAGATTTTTTTTCAAATGCAAATGTTCGTAGATTACCAATATTATTTGTTTGTAAGGATGTGCCAGATGACACTCTTTCAGATCTGATGGATGTGGGTTGGGAATGCAAGGCAGTTGGAGATATTGAATGTAGAATTAAGAAATCATCTATGATATTTCATTATTGCATTGCAAGACAAATGCTTAGTCTTACATTCAGTTACCAGAGATGGAAACGAATAAGTGGGACATGGATGCCACAAGACCTTCAAATGGATGATCACACAGATCGAAAAGAAGTCCACATTTTCAACAATGAAGATATGCTAACAACAATTATAGTGGAGGATCATTGGGCTTGAGTTATATCAGACAAGAGCTGGTCTTAATGCACAAGGAAATTCTACCAGAACACTTGAGATTCATTATCAATGGAAAGCTCGTAAAATTTTAATCTGATATGTAAATCATTCAATGATCATATATTTAACTTTATTAGAGAAAAGAGAAATTAACAAGTTGCTTATCTTTTATGCAGATACGAAAAAGACAAGAAAACACAACACCCTGCAAGGATCTTCCAACAGATATTGATATTGTAGAAGAACAATGAAAATCCATACAATCAATTGTACAAATTGGTATATGTATACAATAAAAAATTACCCGAATTTGGGGATTTTGTACATCTGTTCAAATGATTTTGTTTCTGTATGTCTATATCTCTATATTTCTATATGTTTATATGTCTATCTGTTCAGCTTGGGTATTTACAAATTGCCCAGCCTCATTTAAAATCTAAACATCATCTGGCTTAGATGGCCCAGCATTAGTTGACCTGGCCAATAGACTAAGAATGATCTCCTGTCAAAATCTGTACCCTTTGCCAGCAGTATAATCACCGAGGGCAAACTACAATAAACATTGTATTAGATGAATATTAATAACAAACAATAGTTTACATAAAGATAAAATAGAAAGGGCTAATAACTCACCTTTGAAATATCAACACCCTCCTAAAGATTGTACCACTGGAAAAATAAATTTGCATTGTATAGAAGAGTACACCACACACAGCTAAATGAGTCATTTTGCTGGGGTGTTTGCAATACATTCAATTGATTAATAATGGAATGAAGGTACTGATGCTTAACAATGATGAAAATACACCAGAAATGTTCAATGATTACCTCAATACTCACAATTTCACATGTCCCTGTCGTGGGATTCTCTATTGGAAAATATTTACATATCTCCGGCAACAGCGAGTCAATATCCTTATGTGTGTTGCTGGCAGAATTCATCTTTACAAAAAAAAGATTTATGATATTATTATCTGTGATTTTTACAGAAGTCACAATTAAGTTCCAGTGATCACTGCAAAAAATCATGAAGAATGTCATTAGATAAACGATACAATAATTACAAGTAAAGAAGTAGACAAGTAATGAATTTGACAAGTAAAGAGATAGACATACTTGGTATGATATGGCATCAACAAAAACTTCACAACAGGTGAGCAAGCACCAAGGATACAGTGCGACAAAGTGTCGGTGTTGTCCTTGATGCCTTGCAGGAAAAAATTGCTGAGAAGCGCCACTTCTTTCATGGAATCCCTTGCTATATCATATTACAGTAAGGGGAGACCAGCCTCAATCACTAGATCGCTAATAGAGGCCCTTCTATCCTTCATCTGCAAGCAATCTGGAATTCTAAAATTAAGAGTAAAACCAATCTCTTTTATTTGGAAGAGGATTGGCATGCCAATACTATCTATCGCATCTGAAGTATCTTTCTCAAACTTTAAATAATCATCAGAATCTAAATATGCTACAGGTTTGACATTAACAGGAGGAGGCAGGAGAGTATCTACAATGGAGGGAATGTCCAAAATTTTTGTGGCTAAATCAACCACAATATCAAGAGCTAAAATATTTACAATTCCATCATCTCCAGATGTGGAAGCTTGGAGGGTCATACGTCGGACCTTTTGGGAGCCTGAGAAGAGGATGGCTTGCTCCTTCTGGGGGCAGGTTGCTTGCAAGTCCTGTTTTACTGTACATTTGTTTATCTGATGTATGTGTTTTGCAGAATTCAATTTGTGCTAAAAACTCCAATTTTGTAATTGCAGAATACACTTTTTATCGATGACTTTGCTACTCGTCGAGGGGGCTTCAGACAACATTCATCATCTTTCCACAGGGATAGTGGCCTCGGCCACTACTTGAGGCACTTTCAAAATAATGAAATTTGCATTGCTCATTCCAAATTCAATCCAATTGGAGAGACAATGATTATGGCTGTGAAAGCCTTATCTTATTATTTAGGTGGACATAAATTTGCAAGAGCAAATAAAATAATTTTTGTGAAGAGATCTTATGTTTTAAACATATTAGGATTTGTAGATGGGAATGTACCATTAAGGAGTTCCCATTATTCATTGTATGCAACATATATAGAATTGAGTGGTAACAAGGACAATGTGCATCTTCTGGATGCATATGCAAGTAGAGAATTACTACATGATAGCACAACAGTTGGACAAGAGGATGAATCAATACCTCTGAATGATGATTTGTATATATTGAAAATTTTGAATACAATTTATATTTGTAGCAACTTTGTATCTCTGAATTTTTAGCTTCTATGTTGTTCAATAAGCTTTTCTGAATTTGTCGTAATTTGAAGATTTTGTGATCTATCGAATTTGAACTCTACGTTAGAACCACTGAAATAATTGGCAAATATAGTTTCGTTTTTCATTGGTTCCTCCATGTTGTGTACTTCGATGAAATGTTGCCCGTGCTTGCCAATGTAACTTCTCCATCCCTTGTGATGACCAGACACTTAGGCTTCCATATGTGTTTGCAAAAAATGTTGTATGATCTCTTAGTATATGTTGGAAGTAAATCTGGTTTGTCAATGTTTGGCTAGATCTACTCACGATGTGGTGTAGTATAGAGAGGATCGTCCACTTTCTAAGTTTTTTTCCAAGCTTTAGACGGAGTGTGAAAATAAAACAATGATGTAGCACTAAGGCTTACCCAACTAGTGCTCGAAATAGAAATGAAATTAACTAAGATGACAAAATACAAAACCTTACTAAGGCTTATCCAACTAGCAAGGTGATTAAACTAAATCCTAGATTAACACCCAAAGAGTAATAAAATGAGATTGCGGCTAATACTAAGCAAATAAGCAGTAATGAACATGCCACAATAAAACCGATGAAAAGGAGGCAAGAGGAGGCCCGAGCACCTTCCCTCAAGCTATGCACCTTTCCAAGGGGAACACAAATGAAATAGAATGATAATTCTCCAAAATAGAGAGCAAGATAGCTTAATCTCAAAAGTGTTGTTTACAATGCAAATACCTCTCCTTTTATGGCAAGGAGGGTCTTCCATAAGTGTCTACTAGCTTATGGGACTAATCTGTTTCTAGCCTTTCTAGAACTTCTAACTTAGGATTTAGAACTTCAAATTTCTTAACTTATGAAAATTTAAGATAAAATATTTCTAATCTTAAGTTTCCTAAGTCTAAGTTCTAAATCTAAGTTTAAGCTATTTTATTATTATTTAAGCGTCTACTCATGGACTTACAAAACACATGCCATGGCTGAAGTTTATTGACAGATACTCAAACGTGGTCTTACAAAACACATGCCACGGAGTTTTATTTTTTTTTTTTTTTTCTTCTGTGTTAGCACAGTTGCTAACATCATCCCCCTCCTTATTGGATTGGTGGTCCCACACCAATCGACGCCTTTTCATCCTGGATCTTTTGTGCTTCTTGGAGGCGAGACTGTTGCTGTCGGGAGTGGTAGATTGTCGTGTCGATGCCCTCCATCATTTGCCACCGTAATTTGTTCAGGAAGGGCATGGGTTTGTAATAATGGAGCATACCCTGGAGAAAGTTATGGGTTTTCCATAGCTCCACCATATCAACGTGCAGGGCGAAAGTGAGTGCAGCGTGATAATAGAGCCTTGCAACGTTGATATGGTCGTCCTGCGTTCGCAAGGGTTTATTGATATCAAGGGCGATTTGGGGTAACCCTCGATCCCAAAGACCTCTAAGTTCTGTAAGAAATGCCACCAGGCCGCATTTATTTGCAAAATATCTGACGTCATGATCAGGATTGCCATGGTGCTTCTGGTAGAATACTCGGCAGTTGGTGACCATGTCTTCGGCTAAGTTGTCGGTATCTATGCCTGTGAGCGTAGGCCAAAAGATTCTGTTCTTGATCTTGGTGATAGGAAACGGTTCTCGCCTCGCTACTGGATAGTAATAAGGATTGGTGCGCATTTGAGATACCGTGTCATTGAGGTCTTACTTTGCAGGAAGAGCTGATGATGCCAGAGAGGTTGTGGATCCAGGAGTTTGACTGCTGCTTTATGTGTCTGATACTGGTCCAAATCTGGCAGTATGTAGCCACCTCGCTCTTTCGTTGTTGGATACTTCTTTGCAAACTCATAGAGACGCACAACTCCTTATTTGGTTCTATGGGCGTGACTCTGTGCGGGATGGTTGGTGCTTCAGAGGCAATCTCGTGTTGGGTTTGTGGATCAGGTTCAGGAGAGAGAGGAGGCGAGGGGTTAGCTTCTACAATTCTTTGTGACTCGGGAGAAAATTGTCGTGGAATAAAGGTGGGGTTAGTGGTGTCGAGAGGGTTAGAAGCGGTGGAAGGGAAAAGATAATGTTGGGAGCTGATACCCCTAGAGCCTGACGGATTGGTTGGTGTTTGAGCTCCTTGCCCTAGGGGTTGGCCTTGAAATGCGGAGCCTTGAGTTGCAAGAGGAGGCTATTGGAATCCTGCTCCATCTCCACCATCTGGTCCATCAAAGTGGTGCCCCAAATCATGGAATTGGGCGTGCTCTACATGAACCAATGGTGTCGACTGGACAACAGCCTTTAAGCGTTCTTCCATGGTGGCTATGTGCTGGTTTAGGGCCTCGACGAAAGCAATGTATGATTGTTGTAATTTGAGTGTTGCTCCGTCGTGGCTTTCAGCTTTTGGGCCAGCGGTTGATAGGCCACCACTGAAATGGCAGTTCCCTCAGGAATAGCTCGTGGTGCAAAGTCGTTGAAGTCCACCATTTTCAACTATTCCTTCATAGCGGAACGTGCTAGATTAAGTGTGCTTTGTTAGCGAAATAAAAAATAAAGCACCGATAGTAGTTGGCGTGACCAAGGAAGGAGTAAACTTCACGTATCATACGCTTTTTCGGTAGATTTTGAATGATAAGGACCTTTTCAGGGTCAGTGGCAATGCCATTTCATGAGATAATATGTCCTAACACAATACCATGGGTTACCCAAATCTGGCATTTTTCAGATTAAGAGAGATGTCGAAGCGTTGACATTGGATAAAAATTTGTTCGAGCATAGACAGATGGCGTATTTCTTCGGAATGTGCTTCTAAATTGTCCAAGTAAACTTCTAAGGTATCACCCATCTGGTGAGAAAAGGTCGCTTGCATAACACGTTGGAAGGTGCTAGGAGCATTGCAGAGACCAAAGGGCACAAATTCTACACACAAGAAATAGATTGGTTTGACTTGAAACTCACAAAGGTGTCACAAGGCATGACTTTCCAGCAGAAGGTTCCCAATTCTGTGGCAAACGCGGTTTTGTTTTGATCTTCTTCAGCGATTTGGGTCATATTGTATCTGCTAAAGCCATCTAAGAAGGAGTAAGCCTCATCTCCTGCTAGATTTTCTAAGATGGATTCTCCAAAAGGTAATGGAAAATGATCACATTCAGTGACGGCATTAAGTTTCTTAAAATTGACACAGATGCAAAGTTTTCCATTTTTCTTGGGGACGATGACAATTGAGGAGATCCACTCAGTATGCTCAATTTCATAGATAACTCCCGCATCTAAGAGGCGTTGTAATTCTTCTTTGATCTTGGCCTTATAGATGGGATTGCATCTGTATGGACGACTCACAATGGGTCTTGCACCCGGTTTAAGTGAGATACGATGCACAACTACTTGGGGTGAGACGCCTTTCATGTCTTTATAGGTCCAGGCAAAGACATGTCGATATTTTTGCAAGATCTTTTCAAGCCATCTGCGTTGTTCGCGATTGAGATGAGCTCCGACGTGGACAAGATGTTCGTTGATTCCATTTGGCTCACTCAGGGAAAGGGTTATGGTTTGTGCAGGGTCTTCGTAGGGTGAATTACCAGTTGGCTCACGTTGAGCTTGGGGTAATTGGATTGTGACATCCTTGATCGTATAGTCCTTAAACTATGCAAGAACATCATGGGCTGGAGATTCGAGGGGAGCCTTGCCTTTCTCTTGCTGAGATGGTGCTTGGAATTTCTCGGGGGCTAGTGTAGGACTAGAGGCAATCTCAGGAACTTTCCGAACAATGGTGAGGTCACCTAGCGGTTGAATTTGAAGTGGTTTTTTCATTTTCTCTTTTATAGTATGACCACATGGTTGAGGTTTCGGTGGTGGAGATGTGTGTGGATGAGGGACAGTTGGTATGTCATGGAGGATCTCGTCATCAATTTGAAAGATAGTCTCCTCCTCACAAAGATCCCATGGATAGTGTGGGCATTTGGGATGGTAGAATTTTGTCTTAGGTTTTTCAATTGCAACCTTAGCAACTAGTTCCACCTTGGAAGCATGTTGCGGATAGGTCCTAGGTGGGTGCTTCCATATAGTTGAGGATCTGAATATCAGAAATGTCCTTATCTTCTGGACGATTCTGAATTCGTAAGACGTTCTCGTCATCAATGAATAAATTGTCTGATTCATTAGTAGGTAGCCATGCAACATTTAGTAGTTCATCATGGTGTGGAAGAATATCAATAAAATTGATATTGATGATAGCTGTATCCAGATCAGGTAATTGGTCGTCATCAATCGGGAGTGGAGAGGTACAATTATCCTGATGTTGGGCACAGTAATCGGCATCCACACAATCAATGGTAGCTAGACTGTTACTCCAGTTTATGATATCAGTAGATTTAACATAATGACTTTTTCGTGGCTGGACTGGTATGGCTCAAATACTGAGTTGGTGGTTGAGGATCCCTCGTCATGGATGCATGTAGGTTTGAGTTTACCAGTTGAGTCAATGGTGACAGAACTGTCACAATTTCCAAAAGTGACTCGGCCTTTGCTCCAGTCATGAACGACTCGTGCATTGGTGAGCCACAGACGACCAAGTAGTAATTCATAAGAATAGGAATTATTAGAAATATCAAGTACTACAAGATCAACAGAAAACTTGAGACCTCCTAGTTTGATCAGCACGTGTGGAAGGAAACCGGTAGGTCAGACCACACTTTGATCAGCCATCCAAAGCTGACAAGTAGGTTTGGCGGGATGTGGAAATGATATTAACCCCGGAACCTCCATCGAGTACTGCTAAAACCTCACGAGATTGATGATGAGTAGCTGGGATTTTGATGTTGCCTCGTTCGCTGAGTGGATTGGTTAGATATAAGGGCATTTCAGGCAACTCGTCAATAGTGGTGGTGGTATTGGATTGGATCTGTTGTTTCCATTGGCCAGCATGCTTCCAGAGTACATGGAAGGGAAGAGCGACATTGGCTTGTAGTAAATCTCTCCAAACTTCGGTACCTTCAAGGGTGTTGCTTTAGGGTCTTTATGGGAAGAGGAAGATTGTTGGTCAGCATTGCAGATTTGCTGGCGATACTCATGATGCAGCCAAATTTCTTCAGATGGGTGAGGGTAAACTATCGGAGTTGAAGCATCACTTGGAGGAATAGCCTTCGGTTGAGTTTTGTTGGGTGAAAGTGTAGGGGTTTGGCGTTGGGTTTGTGCCCGAGTCAAGACCCAAGCAGGATGTGTTTCGATTGGTAAGGTTTCTACTTGCACTAAACAGACAGGATCGGTTGGCTTAGATCGGGATGGGCAGTCCTTTGCGTGATGTTCAATACCACAGTTTTCACAAGCTGGATGAAAGCAGAGTTTATCTGGGCAACGAATACTAGGATGTTTACCTGCACAGATAAAGCATCCTCGTATTGCGGGTAGTTGATGTGTGGCAAAGACAGCTTGGTTTGGATTGTAAGCTTGGGCATTGGGATCCACTGGTTGAGCATTAGAATCATAGGTATAATAAACAATTGTTTCAGTAGAGTACTGTGGTTGAGTATTGTCTTCCACATAGTAGGTGGCCGGATCGATGGTATTCAGATCAAGATAATGGATAGCATTTTGTGGGTCAGGTTGGTTAACAACAAACTGTTGACGTGGGGATGGGTATTGATTTGGTGCAGGTGGTCGTGGTTGGTAAACCTCTGGTCGTGGCACAGGTTGTTGTAGTGGGTAAGGGCGGTAATCTCGATAGATGGTGGGTCTGGTGGCTGCTGGGAAATGATTTTGCAATTGAGGGCATTCATTAGCAGTGTGATGCTATGAGCAGATTGGACACCAGACATTTTTCCTTGCTGGAAAAGATTTCTCAGCAATCTGTTTCATGGCGGTTTGGAAATCGGCAGTAAGTTTATCCATATGAGATTTTTGAGCTTTTTGCTAGGTTTCCATTTGATGTAGAAGTTCAGAAGACTGAGCAATATTATCAGACTTCGGGTGATTAGGACGGTCTGGGTCTTTAGATTTTTTTTCACGATGGTCAAAGTCATCATCGGAACCTTCGTCTTCCTCACGGATAGCATCGGGTGATCTTATAAAATTTTACGATAAACCACGATTAACGATTCCAATCTACAAATATGTTGTTACAATTACAATCATATGACAAAGTGCTAGCTTTTGAGTTATAAGTTTCATTGATATCGTAAGGAATATCAATGATATTTTTCATACCCATGTTTAACACATCCCTCTCTAATTTGATTGGAAATGGTCAAGGAATCAAAAATTTTGTTAGGTGTACTTTTTCAAATGCGTTTTTTATAATTTTAAACATTGTGGCATACGCATCCCTGCTAATACCAAAATAATCACATGCTCCTTGAATCAATTTTCAGTCAATAATCTTACTGTCTTCACTAATAAGATAGCCTCGATTAGTAAATATCGTTCATTGCTTAGTAGACTCATCATTGACTTAGCTATTAGTACTGCACTGAAGATTTTACAATCATGTTATTGTCTTTCAGTTTTTGACGTGTAACTAATACTTATCCGCAAAATGAGAATAACATTTATTAAAACAAATCACAATTAATGGTGCGCCAAATGAAACAAAAACACAAAAATATTTCAAAACAAAACCGTACTTGAAAGCCCAAATTCTTTTTTTCCGGTAACCTCCATTTAATAAAAGTTCTGTGAAAAATTGCCAACATTGGCAAATCTAACCATGTAGAATATTGTACATTTTGTCTATAATTTGGTTTCTAGAATATGGCCAAAGTGCCACATGGCAATCTAGATTTAATTTAGGTTAGCTCGAGTCAAGAGGAGTGGTTGTGTCAATTTGGTAGAGATTCCTACTTTATAGGATCTAGACCTTGATTTGTGTTGAGATTTTTACCAACCATGCACCTACCAAGCATGACTCTAGGATCCAGGCTAGGGTTTTATTTTAGGGCAAGAAAGTTGAGTCTACTTCCTTGTTACATGCTGGATTTTCACCTAACTTAGCAAAGGAAGTGAGTTTTGCTATGTATTCCATCTCTCCACAGTGAGAAGATAGATTATTTTTGGAGCACATTGGCAACTCGAGTTTCTACTCTCATGCACATTGATTTTGGATGATCCAAATGAAACCAATACTTTGAAGACTTCAAACATAGCTTGCAGGCCGTACTACAGCCTGTAATACACACGTGCCAACTCGGATTTATGTCTATGATCTGTATTTTCATTATCACTGCTTGTTGTTTGTGAAACTGCCAATCTAGATCAAGTTTTTGGTAACTAGTTTTTTGATAGATTGGTAAGCAAACACATAATAACTCTTGTGGATCATTTAAGATCCATTTTTGGTCCCCAAAATATTGTACTTTCACATGGTATCAGAGCCAAGTACAAGAGCTTTGATCATAGACCCATTCAAATCCATTTTTAGCAATTTTGTGTGCTAAAAACTAGTCTTGTGAGGGCGAGCTAGAAGCCAAATTTTGGTGAAGGGATTTGATCTCTAAGTTGAAAGGGATCAAAATCCGTATTGTTCCCACGTGTGGAAATTTTTGAACCTGCATTTATTGCACCATTTTCATAGGTTACCAAAAATTCAATTTGAGAGGTTTTGGTGTTATTTTAGGTGGAAGTCCTAGGATAATCTACCAAGATCATTTGCCAATGATTAGATTTGAATTTGTTTCATGGAATCTAGTAGATCTAGGCTGAGTTCAAGTCCTATTAAGGTCATATACAGGTCTTGAAAGTACACCAAGAAGGAAGAAAGAGGTTAAGTCATTTTTTTGTCCAAAAATAGCCAAGATTGGCAAGATTCCCTTGAGAGTAGTTTTCACATCATCTTCATCTTCATTCCAGCTTTGTGAGGGAGTGATAGAACTGTGATTACAAGTCCATTTGTTGGATTAGAAATCAAATTTGAGTGAAACACAGCAAGTTAGAAACCTTTGGGAGTTTCAAGTTCAAACAAATCTATCTCTTGGTTGTAAGATGAGATCTATTGGAGCATACCTTCTAGAAGCTAGTGAGAGGTTAAATTCTATTTATTATGCAATTTGGAAGGTTAGGACGGAGTCACTCATGGTGCTCCAAGACCTTTATGAGTTTCTGATTGAAGATGAAAATGAACCTCTAGGTGCACATGAATTAGTGAGATACAAAAAGAGATCTAGGCTAGCACTTCATTGTGTGAAAATGAATGTGGTCGATGATCCTTTAAGGGAAGTATCATCATGTAAAAGTGCTAAAGAGGCTTGGGAGTCTTTAAAATCAATCTATGAATCTAGTAACACTTCGAGGGTTCTCATGCCTAGGAATTAGATTCTGCAAAGCATGAAGAGGAGTGATGAGAGTGCACACGATTATGTGCTCAAAATCAAGTCTCTAAATAGGGAGTTAGCTTCCATTGGAGAGAAGATTCAAGATGGAGAGCTTGTTCAAATTGTCCTTAATGGTCTAGGGAGTGGCTTTTCAAATTTGGTCCAAAGCTTTGTAATCCAAGACACTTTGCCCACTATAGAAAAGCTTCATAGTGTATATGTGGCTGAAGAGTGTAGGATGATGCACACCAATGCAAGAAGAAGATGAAGAAACAAAATGTTTCAATTGCCAAAGCTTTGCTAGCTTTCCACCCTAATTTTGACACAGAAGACATATGAAACAAAAATGTTCGCGAACAATTTTGCGACACACGACACGAAATTGTTTTGTGACACAATATCATTCGTGATCCACAAAGGACCAAGAAGATCAACCAAGTACCATGGGATGAAAATATTTGATTTGATATCGTGACATCAGCAGAAGTGCTTTAGGACGTGGCTAATCCACCACTCTTGTAATCCATGATTAGCTATAGATGTTTAATCTTTCTGATCAGGGAGTTACTCTATGCGACACAAAAAAGTTCGCGAACTATATACATTCTGCTTGATGCATAAAATAGTAAGACAAAAATACACCTAATACATGTTCGCCTATGAGCGAGACAATTTTGTAAAAGGATCAGCAGATCCAAAAGTCCGCTAGTAAGCGAGACACTACTCGTGGGAGAATTGTATTTCTCTCACGCCAATGCACTGTGTGGATCTGTCACACAATGCTTGAAATCAAAAGATCAATAGATAATCTTGTAGCTGTTATGCGCATATTATTCTGAATGATTGTATGATCTCGAATCAATATTTGTCTACTATTATTCGTGTATCTCATTTACTTGTTTATTCAATTCCGCACACTGGTTTAATTTTGTTGAATGCTATATTAATCTATAACATAGATCAGCCGTGTCTGTCTACATTCTGGAGGATTGTAGGAATGATATAGCCGGCAGTGACCAGGAATCATATCTGAATTCCACACGAATTGATTTTGTTCGCGAATGTTTTCGCTTCATGTTTCATTTCGTTCCGCTTCGCGATCACTTGGCTTTCAGCATAAATTGATTTCATATCTCATTCAAGTTTTGTTTCGCTTCGCTTCGTTTCGTCTAGTTTTGTTTCATTTTGTTACAGAGCTTGATTGATTTTTTTCGCGAATTCTTCTCGTTTTGTTATAGAGCTTGATTGATCTTTTTGCGAATTCTTCTTGAGCAGAAATCATTCGTAATCAGAACAGTTTCGCGAATCGTTCGAGAGACTCCCGTTTCCAACAAACACCCATCATCCAAGAGCAACACCAATGATTCTTGGTGGATTGATAGTGGGGCTAGCTTCCACATGACATATCAAAAGGAGATTTTCTCCACTTTACTTTCTTACAATGATGTACATAGATCTATCTATACAGCAAGTAGTCAAGGATGTAAGATCAGTGGAATAGGAACCATTCCATTGTATGTTGGATCATCCAAAAGGATGAGTCTTGAGAATGTTCTTTGTGTTCCTAAGTTAACCAAGAATCTGCTTAGTGTTGGCCAATTAATGGATAATGGCCTTGATGTTCAATTTAAGCATGGAGTTTGTTCCATCCTTAGAAATGATGAATTTATAGCCAAAGGCTTTAAGCAGGGTGGATTGTTTAAGCTTGATGCTAATATTGAAGTGGAGAGTGTTAACTTGGCAAAGGTGGAGCTATCAAAGGTGGAACTGTGGCACAAAAGGTTGGGCCACCCCAACTACAAAGCCATGGAATCTATGGTTGCAAAGGAGCTTGCACTCGGCCTCCCCAAGCATTTGTCAAAGTGTGGGAAGATATATGAAGCATGTAGCCTCTCAAAGGCTCACAAACTACCCTTCTCAAGATCTACACCTAAATCAAGCACTCCTCTTGAACTCATCCATTCAGATGTTCATAGCTTTTAACATGATTCTAATGGTGGTGTCAAGTACTATGTAATCTTCATTGATGACTATTCTAGATGTTGTTGGATGTACCTCTTGTCTAGCAAATCTATGGTGTTTGATTCTTTTGTAAAGTTCAAGACTTTGGTAGAAAATCAACAAGTTAGTACCAAGATCAAGGTATTAAGAAGTGATAATGGAGGTGAATATATCTCCAATTAGTTGATTGACTTTTGTAATTCTAATGGCATAAAGAGGGAGTTGTCATGTCCATACACCCCTCAACAAAATGGAGTGAGTGAGAGGAGAAATAGATCTCTTTGTGAGTGTGCTAAGGCCTTAAGGCTAGATGCTTCTCTACCCAAACCATTTTGGGGTGAGGCAATAACTTGTGCTAATTATTTGTGCAATAGATTGCCTAACCAAGCCATTGGAAGAATCACACCATCTAAAGCTCTATTTGGAGAGAAGCCCAATCTCAAGGATCTCAAAGTTTTTGAATCCACTTGCTATGTACACCAATCCTTGGATACAATGAAGAAGGATGATGCAACCTCCATCAAAGGCATCTTTGTGGGATATGGTGAGAATAGCAAAGGTTATAGAGTTTTCAATCCCATCATTAGCAAGGTGTTAGTGAGTAGGGATGTTTTTTATGAAGGACATGCTTGTGATTTGGATGATAATGCTACTAATCATCTTGATGCCAAGGGTCATGCTAGGATGGAGGAGGAGCTTCCAAGTGAAGTAGAACTTGAGGATCCATCTCAAGATGCAAGAACTCCAAGAAGATCCACAAGGACAAGGGCCGAGCCAATGAGGCTCACCTATGATGGTCAAGGTGATCAAAGGGAAGGCTCGTCATCTTTCACATCTTACACCTTTCTAACTTCAATGTTAGATGAGCCAACATGCTCTGAATATGCTTGTAAATCTAAGAGTTGGATGGATGATATGAAGTATAATCAAGATGCATCAATAAGTAAGCATAAAGCTAGGCTTGTAGCAAAAGGGTTTTTACAAACCAAATGCATTGATTATGATGAGACTTTTGCTCCTATGGCTAAGCTTGTTACTATTACGTTGATCATTGGTCTTGCTACAACCTTCAATTGGGAGCTATTCCAACTTGATTTCACAAATGCTTTTCTCAATGGTTATTTGGAGGAGGAGATCTACATGAGGCAACTCGAGGGCTTCATCAAGGCAAAGCATGAAGGAAAGGCGTGTTTCTTGAAGAAGAGCCTTTATGTGCTCAAGCAAGCACCTAGAGTACCAATGATCCATCATTGTATATAAGGTTTCATGATGGAAAGATCATCATTCTTGTTTTGTATGTAGATGACATCATTTTGAGTGGTAATGATCTAGATGGAATTAGAGATGTAAAAATTGCTTTGGCAAAAGAGTTTAAGATGGTTGATCTCGACCTATTAAGCTTCATTCTAGGAATAGAAGTTACAAGAGGATGTGATTTTAGCTTCATTTGTCAATCTAAGTATGCTACATCCATCCTAGATAGATTTGGAATGAAGAATTGTAAATGCATTGAGACACCAATGGAGCAACATGTTATTATTTAACTATAACTAGACTTGATCTTAGTTATAGTGTTGGAAAGTTAAGCCAATTCATGCAAAGTCCTCTAGTTTCACATTGGAAGATGGCCAAAAGAGTTATTGGGTACATTTCATCTACTAAGAGTTTTGGCATTTTGTATAGAGGGACTAATCTTGGCATAAGAGCCTATAGTAACTCGGATTTTACAGGTGACAAGATGGATAGGAAATCAACAAGTGACTTTGCCACTTTTCTATGTGATGGAGTAGTATCATGGCTTTCCAAAAAGCAAGATACCATCTCCTTATCTTCCACAGAATCAAAGTACAAGGCCTTGACATCAACATGCAAGGAGGTCTTGTGACTCAAAAGGCTATTGGTGGAGCTTCGTATCATGGAGGATGAGATCCCAGAGAGGTTTGACTGGCATATAGGGAATATGGAAAAAAATGTGAACGGGCAAAATCTCTGAGATAGAATTCGCGGAGCTGCTGGAGGACTGATCTTGATGAGATTTAGCCTTTGTGAAGCCGACGAATTCTAGGACAAAGATTTGGGTGAGAAATAAGGGATTTTGATAGTATATCAGGCTATTTTCTCAAAATATGACTGTGGTCAGAATTCGTGGAGGTGATAAAATGAAAGATCAGGGTCTGTTAGGGCTGCAGACAGGCTGGCGAATTCTGATATACCTTTTTGGTTGTGAAAAAGGTCACTTGGGTCACTTCTTTTGAAGAAAATGCCCAAGTTGACTCTTTTGTTCTTTCCCCCCGGTTGAAGAAGTTGCTCCGCAGCTCATGTAGGACCTGGAGAGACGACGCGTGCTGTTTGTTGGTAGACAGAGACAAGCACACAAGCAAACATACAACACGGAAGCAAAAAATACACAGGTAAAAAAAAATACTTAAAAAGCGGCAACGACGCCAATGTTGGAAGTAAATCTGGTTTGTCAATGTTTGGCTAGATCTACTCACGATGTGGTGTAGTATAGAGAGGATCGTCCACTTTCTAAGTTTTTTTCCAAGCTTTAGACGGAGTGCGAAAATAAAACAATGATGAAGCACTAAGGCTTCCCCAACTAGTGCTCGAAATAGAAATGAAATTAACTAAGATGACAAAATACAAAACCTTACTAAGGCTTACCCAACTAGCAAGGTGATTAAACTGAATCCTAGATTAACACCTCCTCAAGCTCTGTATTCAAAAAATCAGAAGTTTAGATCCAAGAGATCTACAAAGTCAGGCTCTACTGATTGGAAGTGGTAAATGCAGTATTTGTGGCCCAATGCAGATTGCTTCCATAGGGGGAGCTCTCTATTTCCTAACTTTCATCGACGACTTCTCTCAAAGGATTGCAACCTACTACATGAAGAACAAATCCGAAGCATTCAAGTTCTTCAAGCAGTTCAAGGCATCTGCAGAAAACCAGACCTAGAGGAAGATCAAGGCTCTACGCACAGATGGAGGGGGAGAGTACATCTCCAAAGAATTCAAGGATTTCTGCAAGGCCAACGGGATACTTCAACAATACACAACCAGCTACTCACCTCAGTCCAATGGTGTAGCTGAGCGAAAGAACCGGACACTCATCAAAAGTGCCAAGAGCATATTGGCCCATGCCTCTCTTCCAAAGAAGTTCTGGACAGAAGCGTTACTACAGCTGCCTACTTACAGAATCGATCCATCACCAAAGCCCTGAATGGCAAGACACCTTATGAGGTGTAGACAGGATCAAAACAATCACTCAAACATATTCGAGTGTTTGGATGCATCACTTTCGCTCAGATCCCTGAGGATCTAAGAAGAAAGCTAGATGACAAGAGTAGGAAAACGATTTTCATCGGCTATTCCCAGAATCACAAGGCATAGAAGCCCTACAATTTGGATACCGAGAAGGCATTCACCAGTAGAGATGTCATTTTCGTGGAAGACCAGTTCCTCAATCAAAAAAGGAAAAGCTACTGGTAATTATGACTCACGGATCGAGCAACCAATCAATTCCAATCTAGAGATTTAACTGCAGAATCTCGACGCTAACTCAGAAGATGAGTCAGAATCTCAACGAGTCAACCCACATCAGAGGAACGAAGTTCAACCCAGGAGGTCAAACAGGTCCAGACAGCCTCCATCCAGATTTATGGATGATCCGGCCTACTACTTTGTGCAGGAACCGACCACAGTTTCTGAGGCGATGTCTACTCCTGATGCTGACCAGTGGAAATTAGCGATGGACACTGAATTTGATTCTCTATTGGAGAATCAAACATGGACGCTCATTGAGCTGCCAAAGGGCCGAAACCCAATTCCATGCAAATGGATATTCAAGGTGAAGTACGACGCTGAAGGATGGCTAAATCATTACAAGGCCAGGCTAGTCGCCAAAGGCTTTTCCCAGATTCCAGATTTGGATTATTCAGAAACCTTCAGTCCAGTCGTCAAACATGGTTCGATCCACCTACTCCTCTCCTTTGCAGCTACAACAGATCTCGAAGTTCATCAGATGGATGTTCAGACCCCTTTTCTCAATGGAACCATCGAAGAGGAAATCTACATGACGCAGCCAGAGGGATATGAACTCAATGGCAAGCAACAACACCTTGTATGCAGAATTCACAAAAGAAGCAGAAAAGGCTTCTAGATCCGATAAAAAAGAGATGGAAAGGGTACCATCAATTGATTTCTGAGATTCAACAGAGATGCTAACTTTTTACAACCTCTCCCATTTGTCCATGAGAGGAGCTTGAGAACAAGGAAGGGTTCTGAGAGCCTCTACGTAACTGCGAGAGGAGAGGACATGGGACGGAAGGGGAAGAAGACCTCAAGGATTGAGCGGAAGATTGTGAGCATTGATGAATGTAGGAGCAGCTTCTCTCAAGTCATGCTTAATGGCAAAATGAGGCGACCTAATTGAGGAGTAGGGTGGGGACAACTTACCACGTTTTTGCGAAAAAAAATAGGCCATAGAAAAGACCTAGCAAGCCCCAAAAGCTGTGTTGAAAAACACACCCAGGTCAAAGGAGAACAGGGACAGGTCTGTGTTGAAAAACACAGCTCACCGGAAGAGGCACAATAGAACACCTGTCACAAAACAAAACAACAACCACACACAAAGAACAGGGAGGGCAACAAGATCAGATCAAAATGCTAGCCCAAAACCAGGCAGCAAAAAAGAAACAACCAGCAAAACTGCAAACCATAACGGTCAGATAGATAGTTATAAGACTTAGATCTAAATGTACACCTTAAAAAGCTCGATATTGGTTATTTTATCACTTCAAATGTAAATTTACCTACAAGAAGTAAATATATTTGATCTAATGTTTTACTCACATTACAATTTACTTCTTCTTTGCATAGAAGCAATAAGGCAATTTATTAAAATTTAATTCTTCTCTAATAAAATAAGTAAATTTTGGGCTTGTGAGTTTCTAAAAGACATATAAAGATTAATCTTAATCATTTTCGTGCTAGGCTGTATATATATGTGTGTGTGTGTGTGTGTCTGGGGGGGGGGGGGGGGGGGGGGAGTCTCATTGACTAGGATTTAGATTCATCTATACTTTTGTCATTATTAGGCAACTAGTGACTAATATATACAACATTTACGTAGCGCATACTTTGTGACCATTCTGCCCATTTTTTGAACACATTAAATAGCAAAATAGGCATCTGTTTTTTTTAAAAAAATTACTTTGCAGTCCAGCCTACGCATCATGCGTCAGGTGCAAGCTACCACATGGTGTCTGACTAGCTGTAAAAAGTCAACGTGCTTATTATGCTTCATAATATACATGTGGCAAACGTCAAAATATCCATTACGCAATGGAAGGCGTCGGGTCGGGCATAGGCCATTCTGCCCGGCCCCTTCCATAGTACATTAAGGCCAAGCTATTTTCTCAAATTTTTGGAACAAAGCTTTTTAGATCTCACTCTGCAACATTTGAGATTTACGCTTGCGCCTTCTAGGACGCTCGCTCTCAGCGGGCTGAGATAGAAGGGTTTGCTTATCCCCATGGAATAATAATGTTGAGTCATCCTCATCCCTCATTCCCATCCAAATGACAAATCATGGTAAGGTGATATCTTACTCACACCCAGAAATTTTAAGCCACACCGTCAGATGCTATCATAAACTAACAGATTTTGCCACGTGTTAACCATGGATGTATCTCCAAGTGACGCCATGACAGGTGGCCAGCATCCAAGGGCGCGGCCTAAAGATACTCGTCCTTCCTTGGTGGGACATCCCGTCGATAAACCAAGGCTCTTTCCAGGCTGGTTTGGATCGAGACGACAACGAATGAATCAGACGATAAAACACGACTACATGCATGCAGGATAATCTCTGACCAAAAGAAATTTCTCGTATTCCTTACAATTTTTATGTGTATTTTTTCTTTTCTTTTGTATCGAAATCCTGACAATTTTTGTCATGAACATGCCTTCAGACTAATTTACCATTTCACGTTTCTTCATCACCTTGAATCTGTAGTATTTGGTTGTGTGGAAAGCTTTGTAACATGGCCCTTCTTACTCATGGCGGGAGCAACGTTTTGAAGATTTTCATTTCGCAACAGGGCTGATTCATTAACTTTTATAGTATCAGCTTGCGGAGTATCAGTTTTGAGGCATATAGTTTTCCTGGTTATCGGTGTTTCTGGTGATCAAGATGCGATTTGGCTGTGAAAAGTTTTTATCATAAAGATTCCTTTTGTCTTTACCATTCCACGTTCTCAATTCTTTGCTACTTGGTTTTGTGGAGCCTTTGAACATGTTCCTCAACGTTTGAAGATTTTCATCTCATAACACAGCTGGCTCATTAAGATAATATCAGCTTGCAAAGTTTTGAGGCATTCAATTTTCCTGCTTGTCTGTGATTCTAATGATCAAAACGTATCTATCTGTGGACTGCTTTAATTTTCTTGCTTGTCTGTGATGTTAAGCGTCAAGATCCAGTTTCTGTGGTTTATTAGTCTTCTTAAATATTGTCTGTGATGTTGAGCATCAAGATACGCATTCATCTGTGAATCGTTGAGACTTGCTCCTGACATTCGTTGCTGTTTATCCTACACTGTCTAGGATAATATTTTTTATCAATGTTTCTATCAGGATCTTTTCATTTTGAGTGATGTAATTGCGAGACTGTCCATTAGACTTGCTTTCCTGCAAATTGTTCTAGAGATAATATTCTGAAATATTTTATGGCCTTTCAGTCGTGAAGTAGTTCTCTTCATCCTACCTTACCTTAGATCTTTTCTTATGTTCTAAGAATCGCAGCTAGATGGCAGGATTTATCAGTCATATTCTGCGAGAGGAAACACCGCTTTTGCATGTGGCGCCTGAGCTAGCAGGCAAAGGAACTGGAACAGCATCTGTTCAAAAGACGTTTGGCAACATTGTCATTGTGACCTTAGGAACAGGCGTCTTGGGGTTACCTTTTACTTTTCGAGTCAGTGGATGGGCAATAGGCTCTATATCTATCGTTCTCTCTGGTGCGCTTTCCTACTACTGCATGATGCTGCTGGTACATCCTCACTCTGTCTTTATGAAGTTCTTAGGAAATAAAGCGGACGAACATACTCATGCTTGTAAGTTATTTTTCCAGTATATGTGAGGAAAATCTCTTAGACAGGGAACTTTTCTAAACAGACTAGACAGATTATGTCATTGTTGGTTGCTAAGAAAATATATAGTTAAGTTTTAAAACCACTGCAGTGAGGAGGTCGATATACATAGTTATGCTCTTATTATCATGTTCTAAGCGTAATATATATTCTGAAGTACTGCGTCCAATATTCAAGCCTTTAAATAAATGAGTAAATGTGGAATCTTCAAGTCTGAAAAGGGGGAGTTTGGCCAATGAAATTGGTTTCATGAGTACTACCACTCAGAAGTATGTCTCATTCATAGAAGTACTCACAATATCAATAGTATGGCACTGTCAAATTGCAATTTTGGGATGGTACTACTTTCATTCCAAATGTTTTTCATGTTCCAAATCTTAACAAAAATCTAATTTCTATCAGTAAAATCGTTGATTTGGGCCAAAAAGTCGAATTTGATTTTAATACTTGTTCTATATTAGACAAAAGCATAAAGTTACTTGCGCTCGGAAAGAGTCAAGGCAATCTTTATAAGCTTAGCGGAAAGAGTCAAGGCAATCTTTATAAGCTTAGCCATTGCAACACTTCAACTGTTCAAGCTCTATTGGACTCCCCCTTTCAGACTTGCCTTGAGTTGCCACCATGTGGCAGATGAGGTGACATGGCACCCTTTGCCACGTAGGGGCAACTCGAGCCCATCTTCTAGGGCTGAAGACATTGCTCGGCATGTTGAGTTGCAAAGGTCTACTTAAGGAGAATGGACCAATGGTATGGCAGGGATTGAAACTAGTCAATGAGATCGCAGCCCTCCATTTAGGTTTGAAAGGGGGGTTGTGGTCCATTGCCTGTCAACTTACCTGCCAAGCTTCAAAAAATGGGCGACAAGTGAGAGGGCTAGGCAAAGGAACTTGCCGCTAGTTTGAAACCACTCTTGGTCATCAACGTTCCTTGGCCCATTGGTTTTAAGTTGCAAAGAGTAGTGTGATTTCATGTGCCATATCAACTAATATCAAGTTTTGGATTAGTGTGATTTCATGTGCCGTATCAACTAATATCATGTTTAGGATTGGCCTGTTGGTCTTGGTTGCTTGGTTCGTTTCTAAAGAGGAGTGCCATTTCCTATCAGCCACATAGGGACAACTAAAGTGAAGTCTGAAGGAGGGATGACCTAGGTTAAAAGAGGTATGGCCCAAGTTTTGAACATGCATCAATGTGCATGGGGATGAAGGTTATTATCCTTTCCAGAATGATCTTTTACTGCTCGTCAATATAGAACTTTTACTATACGTAGCATGTATTGTGATACGATTTGCCTATATGATTCTGTTATATGTGGGAACTCGAGTTTTTCTGTGTGATCCTTGCCCAACTTGTGGCTCTAGCTCCACTGTAAGCAGCTTTGCAACGGAGTCCATAAATTGAACGAAGCCACCTAGTCGCATCACGTATAATTGTTCATTGCTCCTATAATTGTTGAAGTATATTCATAAAACATCTCCGAGCCGTGTATAGGACGAGTAGGTAAGTAACATACAATAAAATTGACAGAAGATAAACTAGAAGCTTCATCTAGTTGCATTTTGCTCAGTAGTGCTCTGTATCATCATGGCTGTGTCTGTTGTCCTCTTTGGGCAAATGTTAACAGATAATAGCTTGGAAAATTATTCAAGTGTCAAGCAGCGAGAAACTTCTGCATTCAGCAGATAGATACTTAATATATCCATGGCATAAGTGGGTAGGTTATAGGATGTGATTAATGTCACACGAGGCAGTCACTCGTTTCTACAATTTGGGAAGCGGAAATAAACTTTAGACGACAAGCTTTTGTATGCATGTTTGAATATTGATTAAGACTTCCGATATATATTCAAAATTAAAGCCTTAAATTGACATGAGGGATTTCGGATGATAGCACAACGATTTTTTGGTTTTTTGCATTTGAATTCTCTTGGAACAATGAGCTCCTTGTACGATTTCAGTGATGCTGTTTTTGTTTTTGCATTGCAATGGTATATTCGAAGGATCCAAAATGCATTTCACAAAAATTTCATCATCACTTGATCAATGAGGACAGTTGTTCCATAAGGTAATCTCCGTTAAATTGCTTAGTGTACTACCTGTCTAGCTGCTACTTAAAAAAGCCAAGCTGTTTCAAATGGTGATTCACCAAAAATTGCGTATCTAGATTCTGTGTTTCACAAATAGAGCTTCTCTGATCGGAATTTTGAGTAAATCATTCTGGATCTATATCTAGCTTGTAAGTATTCAGAAGCATGCTATTTCAGGACATTGCAGTCCCAAGCATTAATGTATGTCCCAATTTCCAAGCGAAGTATACCCCAAGCTTTTCTTTCTCGAGAAGCCACCTGTTATAGTCGGCTGTCTTGCTGCATCACAGGTATTCGAATCTTGAAAAGGTGTTTGATTTGCAGTTTTCTTCCCTATGTAAGACTATTGAACGCTGAAGCTCTTGCCTTCAAGTGCCACAGTAATGTGTAGGTTCCGACTTGCTCCTCTTCTAGCAGCAACTATTATAACTTGGATCGAAATGGCAGCTGCCAAATTGACTTTTGACTGTGACCACATACATATAGAGAATGTAATATCTTTCCGAAACTGCTGAAAGTGTCTCGCAATGGTATTGCGAGAGAGAGAGAGAGAGAGAGAGAGAGAGAGAGAGAGAGAGAGAGAGAGAGAGAGAGTTTTTAGGTTGATTATGCTGCAATTTGAACCATACCTAGCTTACTCCAATTCATAAGATCTCATAAGCCTGGTGCAGAGCATCTCACATGCTATGCACCAGGCTTAATTGAAACGGTTGAAAGTCAAGTTTTTAGTGTGCTGCAAAATGACATTGCTGAACAAAAGTCAATTGGAATGTTCTGGCCACAATAATGACATGTGAGTTATGTTAGGGTTGAAACTGAATTTTCGTTTCGGAAGTGCAGGTCAAATGCAGAGACAAATTGCTAAGCAAAGGTTATGGCAATGTCTTGACGTATGGTGACCTGGGATATTATGCTTACGGAGAAGTTGGCAGACAATCGGTGGATATAGTTATGATTATCTCTCAATGTAGTTGCTGCGTTGCCTATCTGATCTTCATCGGGCACAACTTGGCATCGATTTTTAGTGGACCTCCTTCCTTGTACTCTCTATTTATCTGTGGTTTGATCCCTTTTGAGATTTTACTCGCATTTGTTCGCTCTTTAGCTGCTTTAGCCCCGTTCAGCATTTTTGCTGATGTATGCAATCTTCTTGCTATGGCCATTGTCATTAAAGACGACTTTCATGTTATGAAAGACTTCAATAAGGTGAAGGCTTTCACAGGGTGGAATAGCATGCCTTTTGCCCTGGGAGTTGCTCTGTACTGCTTTGAAGGTTTTGGTATGACTTTGCCGTTGGAAGCATCCCTCAAGGAGCCACAAAAGTTTGGCCAGGTTTTGGGTTTGGCATTTGCATCGATCACTATTTTATACCTTGGTTTTGGTTTTTCTGGTTACTTGGCGTTCGGAGAGACAACACTGGACATAATTACCCTCAATTTACCAAATGACTGGTCCATTATTGCTGTCAAGGTTGGCCTGTGCGTTGCTTTGTTTTTCACCTTTCCAGTGATGATGCATCCTGTTTATGAGATCTTCGAGAGGAAGTTGATGATCAGTGGGTGGTTCCAGAAGAATGTTATACCTTCTCCAATGCGTAACACTCTGGTCCTCAATGGACTTCGCAGCATGCTGATTCTCATCACTGTTTTCCTTGCTGTCTGTATTCCAGGATTTGGAGCTTTTATCTCCCTTGTTGGGGGAACAGTCTGTGCTATGCTTGCATTTGTCTTTCCAGCTACTTTTCATCTGACCATTTTCCGGGGTTCAATTAGTTCCTGGCAGGCAACAGTGGACCTTTCTCTCATTATGTTTGGTGCACTATTCACATTATATAGCACGTCTATTGCATTTCTGGACGCCTATTCTGCGTACAAGAGCTAGATTTCACTTCAAGATAGTACATGCGGAGATCGTAAGGCAAAATCTGCCGATCATATGACTATTGTTGTTTACATTAGAGGCTTGTTCCCGAATATAGATCAAGTTCTGAGAACCTTATTGTTCTTGGAGTTGCAATAACAAAGAGGCCTTATGCTAATCCTTGCAGACAGCCATTTAATGCCAAGTGCAAAAAATGTCCATCCATGGAATCAAATGCCTCTGCAAGATTTATCCTCAGGCACTTTACAGGTCTCTTAACATGTCTCAAAGCCAAATAGATATCCATTTGCAAGGAGTGTGTGGATGCTCCTATTATGCGGGTACACTTTGCAGTTGGTCCTTATTCTTTGTGATCCCGCGGGTTGATAATACCAAAAAGCATTGTTTGTAATAAAATCTGAGTTGGACTCACCCACCGAGCTTCTATTCTCTTGATCTCACAAGTTGACTATACCAAAAATTCTCTTGATCTCACAAGTTGACTATACCAAAAAAGCATTATTTGTATAAAAAAGGTGCATCTTTTCACACTTAGCGAGTTGTTGTGTCAAGCTTGAGCTCATGTGTGGCTTGCCTACCCACATTCGATTCTTTGTGATCTCATGGGTTAATAATATGAAGAAGCATTTTTAGTTTTTGAATTCTCATTGATTTATGTGAAGCGCATGCGAAGCTCGCTTCCAAAGAAAATATCTCTCTCTCTCTCTCTCTCTCTCTCTCTCTCTCTCTCTCTCTCTCTCTCTCTCTCTCTCTCTCTCTCTCTCTCTCTCTCTCTCTCTCTCTCTCTCTCGCACATAGAGACACGCAATTCATGGACTATCTACGACTCCACATGGGGAACCTCTTTTTATTGACATCTATGATGGAGCCTTTCAACCTCTTTATGACCTCAAACCATAATGAATCCTTTCAACAAATGAATGAATTTAACAAATGCAAGGGCACACCTCAAATGAATCCTTCACGAGAACTTTATCCTAAAGTAATAAGCAACATATCATACGTCTTCACAACATTGTTGCAAGTGACAAATGTCAAGAACCCATATGTCTTTTCACTATGTGTGTGTGTGAAGAGCACTATGTGATATTGTTAGCAAAAATGTTAGATCGATTTTGAAGGTCTTTTTCAAAAACTTAGTTGACTCGCATGACATACAGTCTACCCTGGCTAATGGTTACCTCCATATATATGTTAAACTTCCTTTATTGTGAAGAAATGTTTACTCCCTAGTATTTGACAAAGAATAAAGTGATGAGTTTATTATTAAAAATTTGTTGCTTAGTTCTAAGGGTGGTATATATGTATGTAGTAACTGATCACATGAAACTTTGGATGCCAAGCTAACGTTGGGTCAAGAGATTAAATGCTTCTTGGTTTCCAAGAGGAGGCTCGAACCTGGGACCAAAGAAACTTTGGATGCCAAGCTAACCAGTTGAGCCAACCCCGTTTTGATCAAGAGATTAAATGGCATATCTTGTGCCTAAATGGTTTATCTCCTAGCCATGTATGCCTTTGTAGATTGGTAATATTTGATTTTATACCCTAATTTAATGTCGATCCTCAATCTACATCTTGGCTATATGGTAAGGTGTTATCTGGCCCTAACTTTTTTATTTTCTAATCTTACGGCCTAACAATTAGCGGAGGCAAATCGTGTTAAACTACTGTCGTTGTTACTCATTTTCAATTATTTAGCTTAACTTGAATGGAGGCCCAAGGGGATCACTTGAGTAGCACCTACCTAGGTACTACCTTCAAGGCACTTAAGAAATTCAGTGTCATTCTAATTCACTTATACTTGCAATTATTCAATTGCTTGAATAAAAAATGGCTATGTGAATGCTTATATAGTCTTGTTGTTGTTGTTGTGTAATTGTGGTTGCAAGTGTGATAAATGATTAGCAACTTTCATTTTTGTGGTAAAGTTGTGTTGAGCATACTAGGAGCTATCTATTGAGGTAATTTAGTCTCATTTCAGTGGAGAGAGGAAAATCTCACTTCAAACGATGGAGAAGATTGTTTGAGAGCTACAAAGCTCAAATTTGAGTGTAGGAAACTTCTATGGAAAGCTTTGGAAGTTATGGCTACCTGCAACATTAGACAAAAGCAAAAACAGTGAAACATGAAGAAACTAGGAGGCCACAACATTCTTTGAGTTATTGAATGTATCAAACTTTGAGCAAATTGTTTCACTTATTTTTAGACCAAACGAAGTGATGTAAAGCTTCAACAATACCTACATGACGTCAAGAGAGTGGTTGTGAAGTAGTTTGTGGAAATATTGAGTGGTTTGGATACAACAAGCGCTCAAACTTTCATAATTTGTGATGAGGAAGAAGCTAAAATGCAAAAAAGCAATGTCTGAGAAATATGTTGAATAGTTTACTTACTAATTACAAATAATTTTTTTTTGTTATTGCAACAAAAAAAAACCCTCAATTAAGAAAATGAGCATATGAAACTAGTTGTCCAAGCATTGCATACCTCATATGCTTAGATGAATGAGGAAGTACAAACATTAGTTAATAAAGTACAAAATAATAAGCAAAAAGAGTTGTGTTAGAAAGCATTGATGAACTTGTGAAAGAGTTACCAAAAACTTGATCTAGATTGGCAGTTTCACAAACAACAAGCAGTGATAATGAAAATACAGATCATAGACATAAATCCGAGTTGGCATGTGTGTCTACAGGCTGTAGTACAGCTTGCAAGCTGTGTTTGAAGTCTTAAAAGTGCTGGTTTCATTTGGATCATCAAAAATCAATGTACATGAGAGTAGAAACTCGAGTTGCCAATGTGCTCCAAAAATAATATATCTTCTCACTATGGAGAGATGGAATAAATAGCAAAACTCACTTCCTTTGCTAAGTTAGGTGAAAATCCAGCATGTAATAAGGAAGTAGACTTAACTTTCTTGCCCTAAAATGAAACCCTAGCCTAGATCCTCGAGTCATGTAGGTGCATGGTTGGTAAAAAAACTCATCACAAATCAAGGTCTAGATCCTATAAAGTAGGAATCTCTACCAAATTGACACCACCACTCCTCTTGACTCGAGCTAACATACATTAGGTGTAGATTGCCATGTGGCACTTTGGCCATACAATTGTAAAAACCAAATTATAGACAAAATGTACAATATTCTACATGGCTAAATTTGCCAATGTTGGCAATTTTTTACATTCCTCCTCAAATCTAGCCTTGGACACAATAATGTTTCTATCAATCACTGAAGATCTAGGCTTGACAAATGAATCTTAAAGTAAAGATTTAGTAAACAAATCAGCCGAGCAACTTGATAATGGCACATGTTAGAGCTTGATATCCTTGGCTTGCACTTTCTCCCTCACGAAATGATGAGCAATCTCGATGTGTTTGCTCCTTGCATGGAATGTAGGATTAGTAGCAAGTGATTGGGCTGATTGGTTGTCACAATAGATGGTTGGGATCTCATCCTCCATGATATGAAGCTCCACCAATAGCCTTTTGAGTCACAAGACCTCCTTGCATGTTGATGTCAAGGCCTTGTACTTTGATTCTGTGGAAGATAAGATGGTATCTTGCTTACTCCATCACATAGAAAAGTGGCAAAGTCACTTGTTGATTTCCTAGCCATCTTGTCACCTACAAAATCCGAGTTACTATAGGCTCTTAAGCCAAGATTAGTCCCTCTATACAAAATGCCAAAACTCTTAGTAGATGAAATGTACCCAAGAACTCTTTTGGCCATCTTCCAATGTAAAACTAGAGGACTTTGTATGAATTGGCTTAACTTTCCAACACTACAACTAAGATCAAGTCTAGTTATAGTTAAATAATAACATGTTGCTCCATTGGTGTCTCAATGCATTTACAATTCTTCATTCCAAATCTATCTAGGATGGATGTAGCATACTTAGATTGACAAATGAAGCTAAAATCACATCCTCTTGTAACTTCTATTCCTAGAATGAAGCTTAATAGGTCGAGATCAACCATCTTAAACTCTTTTGCCAAAGCAATTTTTACATCTCTAATTCCATCTAGATCATTACCACTCAAAATGATGTCATCTACATACAAAACAAGAATGATGATCTTTCCATCATGAAACCTTATATACAATGATGGATCATTGGTACTCTAGGTGCTTGCTTGAGCCCATAAAGGCTCTTCTTCAAGAAACATGCCTTTCCTTCATGCTTTGCCTTGATGAAGCCCTCGAGTTGCCTCATGTAGATCTCCTCCTCCAAATAACCATTGAGAAAAGCATTTGTGAAATCAAGTTGGAATAGCTCCCAATTGAAGGTTGTAGCAAGACCAATGATCAACGTAATAGTAACAAGCTTAGCCATAGGAGCAAAAGTCTCATCATAATCAATGCATTTGGTTTGTAAAAACCCTTTTGCTACAAGCCTAGCTTTATGCTTACTTATTGATGCATCTTGATTATACTTCATATCATCCATCCAACTCTTAGATTTACAAGCATATTCAGAGCATGTTGGCTCATCTAACATTGAAGTTAGAAAGGTGTAAGATGTGAAAGATGACGAGCCTTCCCTTTGATCACCTTGACCATCATAGGTGAGCCTCATTGGCTCGGCCCTTGTCCTTGTGGATCTTCTTGGAGTTCTTGCATCTTGAGATGGATCCTCAAGTTCTACTTCACTTGGAAGCTCCTCCTCCATCCTAGCATGACCCTTGGCATCAAGATGATTAGTAGCATTATCATCCAAATCACAAGCATGTCCTTCATAAAAAACATCCCTACTCACTAACACCTTGCTAATGATGGGATTGAAAACTCTATAACCTTTGCTATTCTCACCATATCCCACAAAGATGCCTTTGATGGAGGTTGCATCATCCTTCTTCATTGTATCCAAGGATTGGTGTACATAGCAAGTGGATTCAAAAACTTTGAGATCCTTGAGATTGGGCTTCTCTCCAAATAGAGCTTTAGATGGTGTGATTCTTCCAATGGCTTGGTTAGGCAATCTATTGCACAAATAATTAGCACAAGTTATTGCCTCACCCCAAAATGGTTTGGGTAGAGAAGCATCTAGCCTTAAGGCCTTAGCACACTCACAAAGAGATCTATTTCTCCTCTCACTCACTCCATTTTGTTGAGGGGTGTATGGACATGACAACTCCCTCTTTATGCCATTAGAATTACAAAAGTCAATCAACTAATTGGAGATATATTCACCTCCATTATCACTTCTTAATACCTTGATCTTGGTACTAACTTGTTGATTTTCTACCAAAGTCTTGAACTTTACAAAAGAATCAAACACCATAGATTTGCTAGACAAGAGGTACATCCAACAACATCTAGAATAGTCATCAATGAAGATTACATAGTACTTGACACCACCATTAGAATCATGTTAAAAGCTATGAACATCTGAATGGATGAGTTCAAGAGGAGTGCTTGATTTAGGTGTAGATCTTGAGAAGGGTAGTTTGTGAGCCTTTGAGAGGCTACATGCTTCATATATCTTCCCACACTTTGACAAATGCTTGGGGAGGCCGAGTGCAAGCTCCTTTGCAACCATAGATTCCATGGCTTTGTAGTTGGGGTGGCCCAACCTTTTGTGCCACAGTTCCACCTTTGATAGCTCCACCTTTGCCAAGTTAACACTCTCCACTTCAATATTAGCATCAAGCTTAAACAATCCACCTTGCTTAAAGCCTTTGGCTATAAATTCATCATTTCTAAGGATGGAACAAACTCCATGCTTAAATTGAACATCAAGGCCATTATCCATTAATTGGCCAACACTAAGCAGATTCTTGGTTAACTTAGGAACACAAAGAACATTCTCAAGACTCATCCTTTTGGATGATCCAACATACAATGGAATGGTTCCTATTCCACTGATCTTACATCCTTGACTACTTGCTGTATAGATAGATCTATGTACATCATTGTAAGAAAGTAAAGTGGAGAAAATCTCCTTTTGATATGTCATGTGGAAGCTAGCCCCACTATCAATCCACCAAGAATCATTGGTGTTGCTCTTGGATGATGGGTGTTTGTTGGAAACGGGAGTCTCTCGAACGATTCGCGAAACTGTTCTGATTACGAATGATTTCTGCTCAAGAAGAATTCGCAAAAAGATCAATCAAGCTCTATAACAAAACGAGAAGAATTCGCGAAAAAAATCAATCAAGCTCTGTAACAAAATGAAACAAAACTAGACGAAACGAAGCGAAGCGAAACAAAACTTGAATGAGATATGAAATCAATTTATGCTGAAAGCCAAGTGATCGCGAAGCGAAACAAAATGAAACATGAAGTGAAAACATTCGCGAACAAAATCAATTCGTGTGGAATTCAGATATGATTCTTGGTCACTGCCGGCTATATCATTCCTACAATCCTCCAGAATGTAGACAGACACGGCTGATCTATGTTATAGATTAATATAGCATTCAACAAAATTAAACTAGTGTGCGGAATTGAATAAACAAGTAAATGAGATACACGAATAATAGTAGACAAATATTGATTCGAGATCATACAATCATTCAGAATAATATGCGCATAACATCTACAAGATTATCTATTGATCTTTTGATTTCAAGCACTGTGTGACAGATCCACACAGTGCATTGGCATGAGAGAAATACAATTCTCCCACGAGTAGTGTCTCACTTACTAGCGGACTTTTGGATCTGCTGATCCTTTTACAAAATTGTCTCGCTCATAGGCGGACATGTATTAGGTATATTTTTGTCTTACTGTTTTATGCATCAAGCAGAATGTATATAGTTCGCGAACTTTTTTGTGTCGCATCAAGTAACTTCCCTGATCAGAAAGATTAAACATCTGTAGCTAATCATGGATTACAAGAGTGGCGGATTAGCCACGTCCTAAAGCACTTCTGCTGATGTCACGATATCAAATCAAATATTTGTATCCCATGGTACTTGGTTGATCTTCTTGGTCCTTTGTGGAGCATGAATGATATTGTGTCACAAAACAATTTCGTGTCGTGTGTCGCAAAATTGTTCGCGAACATTTTTGTATCATGTGTCTTCTGTGTCAAAATTAGGGTGGAAAGCTAGCAAAGCTTTGGCAATTGAAACGTCTTGTTTCTTCATCTTCTTCTTGCATTGGTGTGCATCATCCTACACTCTTCAGCCACTAATACACTATGAAGCTTTTCTATAGTGGGCAAAGAGTCTTGGATTACAAAGCTTTGGACCAAATTTGAAAAGCCACTCCCTAGACCATTAAGGACAATTTGAACAAGCTCTCCATCTTAATCTTCTCTCCAATGGAAGCTAACTCCCTATTTAGAGACTTGATTTTGAGCACATAATCGTGTGCACTCTCATCACTCCTCTTCATGCTTTGCAGAATCTGATTCCTAGGCATGAGAACCCTCGAAGTGTTACTAGATTCATAAATTGATTTTAAAGACTCCCAAGCCTCTTTAGCACTTTTACATGATGATACTTCCCTTAAAGGATCATTGATCACATTCATTTTCACACAATGAAGTGCTAGCCTAGATCTCTTTTTGTATCTCACTAATTTATGTGCACCTAGAGGTTCATCTTCATCTTCAATCAGAAACTCATAAAGGTCTTGGAGCACCATGAGTGACTCCATCCTAACCTTCCAAATTGCATAATAAGTAGAATTTAACCTCTCACTAGCTTCTAGAAGGTATGCTCCAATAGATCTCATCTTACAAACAAGAGATAGATTTGTTTGAACTTGAAACTCCCAAAGGTTTCTAACTTGCAGTGTTTCACTCAAATTTGATTTCTAATCCAACAAATGGACTTGTAATCACAGTTCTATCACTCCCTCACAAAGCTGGAATGAAGATGAAGATGATGTGAAAACTACTCTCAAGCGAATCTTGCCAATCTTGGCTATTTTTGGACAAAAAAATGACTTAACCTCTTTTTTCCTTCTTGGTGTACTTTCAAGACCTGTATATGACCTTAATAGGACTTGAACTCAGCCTAGATTTACTAGATTCCATGAAACAAATTCAAATCTAATCATTGGCAAATGATCTTGGTAGATTATCCTAGGACTTCCACCTAAAATAACACCAAAACCTCTCAAATTGAATTTTTTGTAACCAAATGAAAATGGTGCAATAAATGCAGGTTCAAAAATTCCCACACGTGGGAACAATACGGATTTTGATCCCTTTCAACTTAGAGATCAAATCCCCTCACCAAAATTTGGCTTCTAGCTCGCTCTCACAAGACTAGTTTTTAGCACACAAAACTGCTAAAAATGGATTTGAATGGGTCTATGATCAAAGCTCTTGTACTTGGCTCTGATACCATGTGAAAGTACAATACTTTGGGGACCAAAAATGGATCTTAAATGATCCAAAAGAGTTATTATGTGCTTGCTTACCAATCTATCAAAAAACTAGTTACCAAAAACTTGATCTAGATTGGCAATTTCACAAACAACAAGCAGTGATAATGAAAATACAGATCATAGACATAAATCCGAGTTGGCACGTGTGTATTACAGGCTGTAGTACGGCCTGCAAGCTATGTTTGAAGTCTTCAAAGTATTGGTTTCATTTGGATCATCCAAAATCAATGTGCATGAGAGTAGAAACTCGAGTTGCCAATGTGCTCCAAAAATAATCTATCTTCTCACTATGGAGAGATGGAATACATAGCAAAACTCACTTCCTTTGCTAAGTTAGGTGAAAATCCAGCATGTAACAAGGAAGTAGACTCAACTTTCTTGCCCTAAAATAAAACCCTAGCCTGGATCCTAGAGTCATGCTTGGTAGGTGCATGGTTGGTAAAAATCTCAACACAAATCAAGGTCTAGATCCTATAAAGTAGGAATCTCTACCAAATTGACACAACCACTCCTCTTGACTCGAGCTAACCTACATTAAATCTAGATTGCCATGTGGCACTTTGGCCATATTCTAGAAACCAAATTATAGACAAAATGTACAATATTCTACATGGTTAGATTTGCCAATGTTGGCAATTTTTCACAGAACTTTTATTAAATGGAGGTTACCGGAAAAAAAGAATTTGGGCTTTCAAGTAAGGTTTTGTTTTGAAATATTTTTGTGTTTTTGTTTCATTTGGCGCACCATTAATTGTGATTTGTTTTAATAAATGTTATTCTTATTTTGCGGATAAGTATTAGTTACACGTCAAAAACTGAAAGACAATAACATGATTGTAAAATCTTCAGTGCAGTACTAATAGCTAAGTCAATGACGAGTCTACTAAGCAATGAACGATATTTACTAATTGAGGCTATCTTATTAGTGAAGATGGTAAGATTATTGACTGAAAATTGATTCAAGGAGCATGTGATTATTTTGGTATTAGCAGGGATGCGTATGCCACAATGTTTAAAATTATAAAAAAGGCATTTGAAAAAGTACACCTAACAAAATTTTTGATTCCTTGACCATTTCCAATCAAATTAGAGAGGGATGTGTTAAACATGGGTATGAAAAATATCATTGGTATTCCTTACGATATCATTGAAACTTATAACTCAAAAGCTAGCACTTTGTCATATGATTGTAATTGTAACAACATATTTGTAGATTGGAATCATTTATCGTGGTTTATCGTAAAATTTTATAAGATCACAAATGAAAGTGTTGAAAAGTTGATATTAATGCTCAAATTAATTAAATCAGAAATAATAAAGGAAAAAACGTTGGAAAGGGAGCATTAAGCAATACGACAAACTCGGAGGGTCTAAACTTTAGTGTGCAACCCGAAAATGATATACGGTGGTTAGTAGCTTTTCAGGTAATATTGTTTTGTTATTTTTTTAGGATTATGTTGAACCGCTAGATTTTCATATCATGAATTTGGATAGCGTAGACATAATCTTGGAAAAAGAATGGTTTTATTCTAAAAACAAGTCTTTAAGAAAGGATTATGTTACTCATAGTATTTCCTTTTTGCATAAGGGCTCTGTATTCAAGTTCTTGGGGATATCAATGGGTTTTGGAGACTCCATGCATGCTAGATGGCAGTGAAATTGGCCCTACTTTGGATAGATGGAAAAACTTACAAGCAAATATGGCTGGCAGGGCTTTGGTCTTGAAGCACCTGGTGATCCCGAAGGTGGTCTACTTCTTAGCTTGTTGGTAGTCGGATGTGGACCTACGAAGATTTGAGGCTATGTGCAGAAACTTTTTGTGGTTCTCGGATTTCGAGAGGAGAGGTTATGTGGGAGTTGCTTGGGCCACATGTGTACTCCCTAAGCAATGTGGAGGGTTGGGACTTCCATATGTCCAGTTTATGGCAACCAGGAGTATGGCTAGTTGGCTGATCAAGGCAGCATCAAATCATACAGATTCATGGGCTCTTCTTTTGCAAGAGGCTGCCAAGCAATGGGCTCCTACCAAAGCCCCAAGATGGAGAAACTGGAGCCTTTGGGACCTCCTCTTGTCAAGGTAGTAGTTTAGAGGCAAGGGTAGTGATCTTTTTAGAGACATGTGACAAGGCTGGAGGAAGGTGGGGTGTGGACTCGTATGGAGGGATGAGGATTTGAGACGAAATGGGAGACTGTTGGAGCTAAGTTGTTGGTCATTGAGAGGTCAACGGTAGGTGGAGAACATAGATATCAAAGTGACCAGGAAAATATCTCGTAAGGGTATTTCTCATTGGGATGACTTGTGGAATTAGGACAAGAGTAAGTGGAAGAACGAGAGAGAGGCCAAGAATGCCTTTCTGCTTAAGCTATGAGTGAAGAGATCTATGGCAGAGATGGAATGCCTACGGGAAGATCCTCGAGGAGTTGGTAGACTAACTTAACAAGAAATGGGGCATCAGACTGACTGGTACAAACTGGGAGTGTTTCTTTAGAGGCTTTTGGAGAGGTTTTGTGGATCCGAAGGTGTCCGTACTGCTTTGGAGAATAGCCCACAAGGCTATATGGACAGAGGGAGACAGCTCTGACGTGGAGGCTATCTGACGATACCTGCGACAGATGTGGCATTGCCCTGGACAGTATAGAACACACCCTTCTCTTTTGTGATCAAAATGAACTACTAAAATCATTACTCACAGAGGTCTTTAGGTTTGTAGGCTTTTCCTCTCTGGAGGAGCTTCCAAGGCTCTTGGGTCTTGTTAGTAAAGTAGAAGCCTTACTTTGGCTCTCTTGTCATGCTACTCTAGTTTGGTCTATCTGGAACTTAGGAATGCTAAGATTTTTGGGTCGGCTCTAAGTCCAAATCCTATCTGGTCTGGTCTCTAGGATATGCTTCACAATTACTCTAGGTTAGTCCAAAAGTTTTATGAAAAGGAAAAGTCCAATCAATTCGAATATGTCAAAGCCTTCACTAAACTTAGGGGCTGGCTCCTGTGTTCTATGGAGAGACTTCGTCACAACCTCTCCAATGTTGTATAGTATACTTCTTACACATATCCTATTGCCTTAAGTTGCCAATAATTAAGTGAACAATACATTTTGTTCTTTGTTATGACATTCATGTTCACGACAAAATCACACAGTTGTGAGAGTCACCTAGATTTATTGGTATAACACATCATTTTTCTTTTGAGAAATTTAGTATATCACCTTGTTTGGGTCAAAATTATTTGATTTACATACTACATGTCTTATTTAAGAACCCTATGTATGAGGTAAGCAACTAGCTATGAACCGAATACCACCCATACCAAGGGGTCTGAGCTAACACAATACAGCATTCGCAAATTCTCAAAGACCCACAAGAAGGAGACGAAATGTATACATTCAATTGAATTTTTGATGTGATGCATTTGGCATCCGTAGTTCATGATTCACATCGACTTGACTAGGTTAGTAACATACCTTTCCAAATGATTTGTAAATCTTTAGCATATGTGTTCTTTAAGTTATTCATTAAATTGAGCAACATCTAGGATGGTGTTCCAAAGGCGGCATCTAGATTGGTCCTAGACAAGATCAAGGTGTGTAATGCCAACATCAAAATATAATCCAAATTGGTTTTCTATGACTACACTGGACTTTGTCATGTGTTGTTCCAAGTGGGACTATGGCTTCTTATGTGAATTTTGCACAATTTATTTGAAATCAGGGCTAAGGTTTTGTGGAGGCATAAAAGAGCCTTATAGTTAGCCCAGAAATGTGTGTGTTTTGCTTAGCATTATAAAACTCAAGCAGTGCATTCTAAAAACAGTCTTTCTTAAAAATAAGCTAACAAATTACCCTTGTTACCTAAGGCTTGTCACTTAGGGTTCAATAATAATAAAAAGAAAGATAAAATACCCCTTTTAGATAATACTGTTTAGACATTATATCCAAGTATCCAAAAAGTGACTGCCTCTTTTTCTAATAACATTGACGTTGATTATCAAGAGAAGTGGGTGTCTAAGACATTGATCTTCATTAATATCATCCTTATACTTTCTAAGAAAGTTATAATGATTAGACCCACTTGTGAACATATGGAAATTAGAATGGCACATATTTTAGGATCTAACTAGCATTAAGGAAACTAATTTTCTGAATGCCAGTAGTACCTTCACTTGCAATATTTTGTCGCACTCCAAGTCGCATACCATGGTTATTATACTAGTTTTGTCACATAGTACTCCTGATTTGTAAGTAAATATGCAAGTATGAAGTTTCTTCAAAAATAAAAAATTGTGCAAGATGACCATCTTAATTTAAGTACGCTATGTATGTGATTCAAATGATCTGCCCTGTTCTCTGTAGAAGACAGAAAAGCTGTAAATTGCAAGTGGCTCAGCTGGCTGGCCTGGTCCTGCCATATCTCAGAAGTCTTCCACAAGTACATCATTACAGTATTATATGGAAGTAACAAAAAATTGAGATTATCATGGATGTAAATTCCTGGAAAAATGAGAACTGTAGAAGGACAATCGAGGTACTACAAGGCAATGCATTGAAGTAAAAAAGAAGGGCACCTCTTGATTAGCAATAAGAAATGACCTTGGAAAATTGATAGCATGGTACAGCAAATGATTGACTCTAAAGAGATTATGGTACACTATGAATCATATTTTTTTTCCTAGTTTTCAAGCCAAAAAAAAGTGGATAATCAATCTTGTCCACTCAAATCTCAATCATCAAGGGGTATAGTTGAAGTCTTTGAGCATGTTGGATCTTTGTGAAGCTCTCGTAATTTTTCTGCTGCATTGCAAAGACCTGCCCAAACAAATGATCAAAAAAATCCAAATTGATTCTACCCGAAGGGATTCGACAACCTGGTAAATAGGTAGGAAAAAAACAGACCAATATAGAGGAACACATCCACATCCTAAATCACCATGAAAACCAGAAATCAACCATACCAGAGCATTTAGGAATGTCCCAAACAGCAATCGAAGTGCTGCTACATGTAGCTTCACAGAGTGCATGATTGTTTTCATGGTCCACATTCATGGCCAGCATCCAGGCCCCCACAGTGACATCTTCATTGCTGAACATCCTATAACTGCACATGAATCCCCCAGTACAGATTAGTAAATAGGAGAAACAATTGCTCAGTTAACGCTTCTTCAACCCTCTAGAAACCATGATTGCAGCCACATGCTACCACTTGTGAACTTGAATTCTTAAAAGGCAATACCATTATATACCACCTGAATTTACATAGACCTCTGATACACACTCGTGGAAGTTCAGCCTAAACAATTCCGAATAATAATCAAGATACAGTGTTGGACTACTAAGTTTTGTTTCTGACAAATGATCAAACATATATACCCATAAGGATATTACTCTGATTGCAGGGGAAGTCTTACAGATGACATCTCTGCATTGAAATATTGCTAGCACATGCTCATTTTTTTCCAGAATATAAAGTGAATGTCATAGATAAAAGAGGTTGGACACTTAAGAACACCAGCAAGATGCTTAGTAGCTAACTGCCTTCAGATCAGTACGATTTACTACTGGCATTTTCTGTCATCTGACTGGCCATTATCATGGGACCATATATGTGAAAAAAAAAAAAATTGAGAAGAGTTGCAATGCCATGCAATATAATGTTGTAATATGGTTGGTGCATAAAGAAGACCCATCTAGGAAAAAAAGCCTGACCAGGATATAGCACTAGCATCATCAGCTCATTTTTCTGATGAAGGCCTCGCCATTGTTCTTATGAAGCAAAAAAGGAAGATACTGGTTTTCAAAGAGATAGGACTAATCAGGAATCCTATATAAAACCAATTGGGAAGCTCTTGCTAGTAGGACATTGTTTCTTCTCTTTTGTAACATGATTAATGCACATTTGTCCTCAAATTATACACAATACAAGTAAAATCCCATTTTGGTCGGAACGGGCTTCTAAGATCTGAGATGATCTGAATTGAATTAATAATGAAGGAGGGCACCCATCTGCTCTTATAGAGACTGGACTTACTGTACCTATTTGCCGACAATACCATTTGGTAAAAGCAATTATGCTAATTACTAAGTCTCCAAAATAGCAATCTATGTTAGCATAATTATAAAATAGTATTCTATACTATTCTAGCAAAATTGGTACTAACTTAGGTACCTAGCCAAACTTAGACTTTGACTTATACTAAAAATAGAAATAGGCTTTCCAGCTCGCAGGCTGGCCTCTACAATTAATTAATTAACCATTAATTCTAACACTCCCCCTTAACGGATAATTGATTATGAATTACACCTAGGAGTATCCTGAACTTCTCAAATTTTTCACGACCAAGTCCTTTTGTGAAGATATCTGCAACTTTATCATTGGTGTCGCAGTAGATCAACTCTACTTCACCACTTTGCAACTTCTCTCCTATGAAATGCTGTGTCCTTTTTCTGAAATTGTCCTTGCCTTCCTGCTTCTGATCCTTTTTACCTCCTTTTTTCTTGCCCTTCTTACCTTGATCCTTGGTAAAGAAACCCAGCTCCTTGAAATCTTCCCTAGACATCAAGTTTTGTCTTCGTAACTCTTCTTGAAGTAGCAACCCATTTAGCTCGTCGAATGTCGGCGATCTTTCCCTCAAACTTAATGTCATAACAAAGTTTTGATATTGAAATGGTAAGCTATTCAAAACAATTTGTACAAGAGTATTATCGAGTACAATCTCCCCTATAGAAGACAACTAATCTCTTAGATCCTTCACCCTGGTAATAAAATCCGTAATGGATTCTTCTGATTCCATTTTCAAGGTATGAAGTTTATTATTCAAGAACACTCGAGAATTGCTCACCGTTTCATATCTATTCCTAAGAATATCCCATGCATTCTTAGGCCCGACTGCATTCCTGATCAAAGGAATAACCTTATCCTTCACGGATAAGTTGATGATACGGTGTGCACCTTAGTTGCCCGTTCCGGAACGGAACGCGTTCTGGAAAGCGTTCCAACGGAACGATGCCCTCAAAAAAAAAAAATACGAAGGATTTAATTCATATAAATAATTAAAATAATTAAATTTATATGAAACGGAACGTTCCGACCCATTTTGGTCATGATGGGATATACTTGCATGCAACAATTTTGAGGATATCTACCTCAGATGAATGTGTTGCCTTCCCTGGAAACCACCTATCCAAATCCTGCCTATCCGGTTGCTATCTTTCCCATATAACACCTTCCTCAGTTCTGCCTTTCTGTAATAACCGGATCACTGCCTGTCCAGTTAGCACCTACCCTGAATCAGACTTGGAGTAGACTAATCTTATTAGTACTCACAAAACACCAAACTCAAGAGGAAGAAGATGAATCACAAGAACTATGATCTGAGATGATCTGAATGAAGGAGGCCGCCCATCTGCTCTTATAGAGACTGGACTTACTCTAAGGCAAAAGCTATTTGCCTACAATTAAAAGCAATTACGCTAATTACTACGTCTCCAAAATAGCAATCTGTGTTAGCATAACGATAAAATAGTATTCTATACTATTCTAGCAAAATTGGTACTAACTTAGGTACCTAGCCAAACTTAGATGAGACCTATCCAATTGTTGCCTTCCCTAGAAACCACCTGTCCAGATCCTGCCTATCTGGTTGCTGTCTTTCCCAGATAACACCTCCCTCAGTTCTGCCTCCCTGTAATAACCAGATTACTGACTGTCCAATGAGCATCTACCCTGAATCAGACCTGTTCTGGTCTCTGCTGCCTCAGATCAGACCTGTCTGATTGTTGTTGCCTCAAATACTGCGTTCCCCAACTACTGCCGCCCTCAGGAACACCTGTCCTGGTCTCTACAGCCTCAGATACGGCCTTCCCCAGCTGCTGCCGCCCTCAGGAACACCTGTCCTGGTCGCTGCTGCCTCAGGTGCTGCCTATCTGATCACTACTGCCTCGGGTACTTTTGCACCAGATGCTGCTGCTGCCCTCAGGTACTGCCTGCACCTGCTATAACCTGCTCAGGTACTGCCGCCCTCAGAAGCCACCTGCTCAGGTACTGCCGCCCTCAAAAGCTACCTGTTCATGTACTGCCACCCTCAGAAGCTACCTGTAACAGCTGCTACCGCCCTCAGAAGAACCTGCAACAGATCTGTCGCCCTCAGGTAAAGCCTGCTCCAGTTGTGACCTGCACCAGATATGACCTGCACCAATAACTTCTTCCGTAGATCCCGATCTTAGGAACCTTGCTCTGATACCATGATAGAATCTGAGTGATTCTCAAACTTGGAAAAAAGCTAATCTTATAAGTACTCACAAAACACTAAACTCAACAGGAAGAAAATGAATCACAAGAACTATGATCTAAGATGATCTGAATTGAATTGATAATGAAGGAGGGCGCCCATCTGTTCTTATAGAGACTGGACTTACTCTAAGGCAAAGCTACCGTTTGGTAAAAGCAATTATGCTAATTACTAAGTCTCCAAAATAGCAATCTATGTTAGCATAATTATAAAATAGTATTCTATACTATTCTCGCAAAATTGGTACTAACTTAGGTACCTAGCCAAACTTAGACTTTGACTTATACTAAAAATAGAAATAGGCCTTCTAGCTCGCAGGCTGGCCTCTACAATTAATTAATTAACCACTAATTCTAACAAACCGCCAGATGCCGGTTACCCACAAGGAACCGAACATCACACGATCCACCCCGTCGTAGGATCCAATCCAGATCCACCCTCCGTGCCCTGGCCCGTGACCTATAACAAGTGATTCCCCTCCAACCCTGACAATTTTGCATACCACTGCCTGAGCCATCAGCCATCTCCCACCTTAGGCTACCACACATCCTGGCAGTGCACAAGTGCTCACCATGCACCATCTCCCAGGCAGATAAAATGAACGGTTAATGAGACTTCCTCTCCTTGTATACCTCCAAGGTAGGAGTCTCCAAGCCTAGCACACATCCTAGATCACGACATGTCTCCAAGCCTGACACACATCCTAGATCACGACACATGGCAACCATGCAGGACAGGCCCAGTCAACATTCAGCTTCAAGTTGGGTTTGGGAGGGTCCTTAACATTCATTATCGCGAGCAACAAGCAACATTTCTTGCATATCATGCAGGAAATCAACCCCCGCTTTGACCTTGAGGCTTTTGAGGCCCATGGAGATTGGAGCTCTAGGCTGAAAACCATACATCTGAGTGAATGGACTAAAATCCGTCGCTAAATGTTTCGCACTGTTATACGCAAACTCAATCATTGGAAGGTACCTTTCCCAATCCAACTGTCTTCTGGAAACATATGCACGAAGCATGTCTTCCATAGACTAGTTCGTCCTTTCAGTTTGACCATCCGATTTAGGATGATCTAAAGACCCTAGATTTAAAGTGGTCTCTAATTTCTCAAAGACAACTTGCCAGGACTTAGAATCCCGATCACTAACAATATCATTCAGCAAACCAAACAACCTGAACAACTTTTCTACAAAAAGTTGAGCAAGTTCAAAAGCTTTGATAGACTTCTTGGTTGGAATGAATTGCACCATTTTGGTTAGTCTGTCAAATATAACACAAATAGCATCATTTTGCTTCCCCGTCCGAGGTAGCCCAACCACAAAATTCATGGAAAAATCTCCCATTTTCTTTCGGGAATTTCCAACGGAAGTAACAAACCAGCTGCCTTAAGTCTTTCAGTTTTATTTACTTGGCATTGTCCACATTTACGCACGTATGCCTCCACTTAACCTTTTAGATTTGGCCAATAAAAATTCCTTTTTATTAGGTCAAGCGTTCTTCTTGAGCCAGGGTGCCCTGCACTGTCATGACATTCATGCAGGATTTGGGCCCTAATATCATCATTTTCTGGCGCACACACTCACATTGGATCTCAGAAAAGCTTAACTGATTAATCTCTCCAATCCGACTTAAGGCATCTACGACGCTATTAGAAATACCCCTCCGGTACTCAATGTCATAATGAAATTCTTGGAGCATTTCCGACCATCTGGCTATACAACCCCTAAGGTCAACCTCATCGTTGATGTACTTTAACGCTTGATGGTCTATTACTATGGTAAATTGGGGAGCCATAGGTAATGTCTCCAAACTTTCAAAGCATGAATTACTGTAAAAAGTTCCTTTTCATAGGTGGAATACCGCCTCTGAGTAGGATCTAACTTCTTGCTTTCAAAAGCAACCGGTCTACCATCCTGATATAGGACTGCACCTATAGCATAGTCACTGGCATCCATTTCAAGCACATACGGACATAGTATTTGAGGTTCTCAAAACTCTGATTTATCTCTTCAGTCCAGGTAACCAAAGGACTGTATTTACTGTGTCGGCTAGTTTTGTTCGCACTTTTGAGGACATTTGTCAAGGGCAATGCAACTATTGCATAACCCATGATAAATCTATGAAAAAACCCCATAAAGCCCAAAAATACTGGCCACTCACGAACTTGTCGTACTTTATTTGGGTCCATTTCTAACCCATGGTCCGAAATAACGAGACAGAGACAAACCAATCTCTTCTGAAAGAAAACACATTTGGATTCCTTGGCAAAGAGCTTATCCTATCTAAGTAACTTTAAGACAATCCTGAGATGATCCTCATGCTCCTCCAAAGTTTTACTACAGATAAGAATATCATCTAAGTAAACTATGACAAACTTTCCCAGATATGGACGAAGGAGATCGTTCATCATCTGCTGGAAAGTTGCAAGAGCATTTGTCAAGCCAAATGGTAAAACCAGAAACTCCTAATGGCCATATCTAGTTCTAAACCCAGTTTTTTCGACATCCTCACCCTTTATTCGAATTGATGATGCCCTGATCTCAAATCGATTTTGGTGAAGTACTTTGCACCATGTAATCGATCAACCACTTCATCCATTCAAAGTAAGGGGTAACGTTCTTTAATCATTAACTTATTTAGTTATTTTAGTGTCTACACACAGACGAGTGCCTCCATCTTTTTTATCAACTAAAATAACTGGGGGGCCCCAAGGGGACTTACTAGGCCTTACATGGCCCATCTTAAGGTAGTTTTGCAGTTGCCTATAAACTTCATCCTCTTCGGTAGTACTCATCATGTATGGATACAAAGAACCAGGTGAGCTACTAGGAAGGAGTTTAATACCATGGTTGACTCCCATAGAGGGGGGGAGACCCTCAAGAAGCTGTTCCAGAAAATGTCATTAAATTCTTGCCTAGGTCTCCTAAAGGTTTCACCTTTCCGTGACTTTTCTTCTTTAAGGTTGTTAGACATCAATGCAAGTTGCATGTTATATGTAATATTGCATTCAACTTTGTTATAACTCATGATAAGTAAAATCCTTCAACCAACACATGTATGAAACATAATCCACAATATTCATGCATTCAACTGTTTCTAAAGCAGAAAGCATATAAGGAGAAGAAATATCCACATTTCCATTTAATTCAATGAGTGAGTCATCATGCAAGAACGACAAACTGTGAGTTACATAGTTTTTCTCCAACGACTCATTCCTCTCATAGAACCACTCCTTTACCAAGTACAAAATCTACTTTATCTAGATTCATAATATGAAAGTCTAAGTTACCTTTATAGGATTGTATTTTAATCGGTAGATGAGGGACTATCCACTCCCATACTTGGCTTTCTACTCCCGTTTTCAGCTTCACAACATAGCGGTGGTCACTTTGCCTTGTTTCCACCTTTAGCTTCTGCAACAAATTAGAGTTGATAAAGTTGTGTGTAAAACCATCATCAAATAAAATTGTTACGGATTGGCCACCAGTACCTTCATCCAAATGAGGTCTTGAGGACCAAAAACTGTCGTGTTAAAGCAACAATGCTCAGACACAAAATTATTAAAAAAGAAAAGATCAATACTCGATATGCTAGAGTTACATGGCGTCTTGAAAGAAGCCCCTTAGCTTGCCTCCTTTTCTTTGGGCATTCCTTTGCCACGTGACCTGGTTCCATGCAATTAGCAAAGGTCTCTTGATCCATAGTAGATCCTTTTCTTTATTTACTAGGACCCGAAGGTGCTTCCTTTGCCTTGTCTTTTCCTTTCTTTGAAAAGAAAGGCCTCTTACCCGTAGCCACTATACTAGTATGATCCTAGTATCATGGTTAAGCGAACCGCATCATCAAGGGAATTCGTCTAATCATCAACGGTATTCGTGTAACCTCTAGCTGATAGTCTACGATGAGGCATTGCAGATGAGCCTAAAAATGCGATGGAAATGCAACTAGTGGTAGCGATTGCAATCATGCATACTTCCGCTCAGGTCGGTGGACTTCCGCTCAGGTGTAGGGCAGGTCCGCAAGCAACATCAGAGCCAGCGATGGTAGCAATGGCCAGATCCGCGAGCAGCACCACCATAGCGATGGAAAAGGCAGTAGAGTGCCAGCAATGGAGGGAGTCGGATTCGTGGGCAGCAGCAGAGCGCCATCGCAGCAGAGAGAGAGCCGCTGGGGAAGAGAGAGAGAGAGAGAGAGCTCCCGCACCTGCCACTAGCAGGTTGCCATAGAGATTGAGCCCAAGCTGCGACTCCAGAATCTTTACCATCCTAAAATTGCTTTCAAATTCGGAGGAAAGAGGTCGCCTACAACCCATTGATCTTCCCAGAGAAAAGGTGGAAGTTTCCAGCCGCTCATAGCTACCAATTTTCCCAGCCACTTGCTGTTAAGCACCTAAAGTGGAAGAATAAAAAATTCAATGTCTCAATTACGACCCTCTAGCCACCAGCAAGGCTGATCTAGCGGGCGCACAATCTCTCTCTACATCTTTCCTTACTTTAAAAATAGTCCATTTATTCTTGGTTTGCAGGTTATGAAAACTTTAAGATTATACTTTCTTCATAATTGTCCTTATAAAAAGCTAATTTCATAACTGCTTTTTGCTATGCTTCCAATAGAGACTTAAAACTCTCTCATCTATAAAACTGCTTGTTATCTAAAAAATGTGTGAAGAAAGCAATTAGTAAACTTTTCAGTGCAGCCAAACCAGAAGAATGACTTTTCTCAATTAAGTTACAGCATGATTGCTTTTGAAACTACACTACATATCCACTCTCTATCTGCATAAAGTGAAAGAAAGCACTTTCACTTGATTTGTGAAGTAGTTTCCAAGCCTCCCTTACATGTTTTAAGATTGAGCGCAAAATTTTCTTAAGCTGAAATTTTTGCAATATCATTTCTTTGTTGTCACACACTTAAGAAACCAGAACTTTCTGGAGCTAGATTCCAGCAAACCACTACTTTCAAAAGGCATAAGATTCTTGGCTTTTCACAAGAAAGCAAACACATCTTTGTTTAGGATGCCAAGACCCCAACTTTGCAAGATCCCTCTCTCCAATTCTTGGCCTTGATGTCCTCTTCACCCAACTTTTCTTCTAATCGACTAATATGAAAGACGGTAAACTCTAGCTCCAAGGGGTAAAGGCGATATAAGACATCACCAATTTTCTTGATTATCTTGTAAGGTCTACAATATCATAGATACAACTTGTAGACCTTTCCCGTCTTAACTTCTTGTCAATCTTTTGGTACTCTCAAGTAAGCCATCATGTCTTCCTTAAGAGTTCAAGATGGCCATTTCTCATTAGCACGATATTGAGCTTGATCCTTTAATTTTGTATCCTCTCCTTTGCAAGCTTCAACATTTCCTGTTGATCTTGAAAAAAATAAAAGGTTGCCTTCACCTTGATATTCTTAAGGCCCACCGTCCATAGTGACTTGGAAGACATCTGGCCTTAGTACATCTTGATGAATTGCATAAACGAAATTGCTAAAGGCTCATTTCATTCCAAATTATCATAAACGAAATTCTTTCAAATAACATACATAAGTTAAAGACTCATTGAGCATCTCGTTCAATTCTTTAGCAACACAAAAAATGCAAGGCTGCACATCAACCTTGCCCACAAGCTTAGTAAGTTTGCACTCATGAAGGAAAGAGAGACTATTCATAAGTCTTAGCCAGCGGTGCTACATAAGTTTTGAAGGAATCCAAATTCTCTTGGGACTAGTGATTGATTATGCTACATTGTGACAACCTTAGTAGGCAACAAACCATAAGCTGAAGCAAATTCCAACTATTAAAATAAGAGAAAAGAAACTTGCAAAAAGTATATTAAATTGCCAAGAATGTGCATTGTAAAACGACAAAACAAAAATTTCCATCATAACATTGTGCAATTTAAGTTAGCTTTGATCAATAGTAGGTACGTGTATGCTCAAAAGATGTAACTGATAACATGTGTCAAGCCAAAACTTGCATGGACATCATGAAGCACACAAGCTACAAAAAAAAGATCATGCCAATAATCGAAAACTTAACCTCTCATTAGCACAGCTATTTAAAACACTTGACTCGTAAGCAGGCGAAGATTGATCTATCCATGTGTCCAAACCTGTCATTTTTTATGTTTGCTAATCCCACCACAACTTCTGAAGAAAGGGCATAAATTGGACCATATGCATGTAAAAAATACTCCTGGCCAAGTATACTTCCTAGAGGCTCATACCTGCAAGTTTACTGAAACTATCAGTATGCTACTTCCAAGATTCACAAATTTTTACATTATTAGAAGCATAGGGTGACAGATGGAAACAAAGACAACTCACAACCTAGAAACCTTCAATCTCTCCTTAAAAGATCATAAGTGTTGATACGTCATAATAATGAACTTCATAAACTATCAAGTAGACGTATAGATTATTTTAGTAAGTTCAGATCCTTGCATCTGAAGTTTCCAGCCCTATTTGGCATACCACTTCTGATTTGTGTCGGAGACGACAGGCCCCTTCTTCATGCACCCCAAATAAGTTCGAGGTGTAGTACGGTCCTTCGCCAATAAAGTTGCCAGACGATCTGCAGAGATGAGTGATAGCTGATGACACAAGAGTTTCACTTTAAGTACAGGATAAGAAACATTGTGCTTCACAGGGGTTGCTTAGTTTGAGGTTTCCTGTCTAAGAAACTTTGAATACCTGGGCGTAGATAGATATCGTCATCTGCTTTTACGTAAAAATCAGCATCAAAAAGCTGAAAGACTGCCTTGAAATATGCTAAACTGCACATCAATAAAATTGTTGGTAATATACAACATGGAACTTGTGAAGTACTCATAAATATGAGCACTTTAGTTGCAAAAAATCTCAAAACTCTTTATATGCAGTGAAAGGAGTCCACATGGGCAGCAGACATATCTTATCTCCAACTCTAAACTGCTGGTCGGTATACAGTTTCTGAATACTGATTTGAGGAAAGTAATAACTTAGCAAAGAATCAGAAAAGCAGCAATTAATTAGTATTGCATGAACAACCTTTTCAATTTCTGCTCTTTCAAATGCAGGGGCAGTTTCTACAAACACAGTTTTCTTACGTTTTGTAAGGGAGTTTAAGGTACTCTTCCTCTACATCAATTCTGATGAAGTCCTTGTATTTGTTGACTTCTTCTTCAAGTTCAGCCATTTGCCTTGCATCCGGTGTATGACCAATCACAAATCTGAATGCCAGCCCTGTTGCTTGCTGTAGCCTGCATCAGGCACAACATTTTTTGTTTATCAAAATGACATCTAATAAACAATCAACACCTGCACTGTCAAACTATGAGATTGAGATGTACTACAAAAATAAGAAATATGAAATACAACCCAAACAATAATGTATTGCAGTTCGCTATCTTCTGTTGATTCGTCTTTTCTTCTAATACACTGTCGTTTTTCATCTAAAAGGACTAATCAATTGGAGGCTTGAGATGAACTAATGTCTTAAATTGTGGTTAAAAGTGTCAAACCATCATACACAATAGCATCATTCATTTTTCCAGTTAACTCAACTGGAAGTGGGAGCCCTTCCAACCAAAACTTCCAACTGAAAATTAACAGGAGTCCAATACAAAGGCTTATTGCATTTAATAGTAAAGCAAGGTGGAAATAAACTCGCAGTGATCATAGGAGGACCTGCACAACGCTGCCATTTTAGTTGTGTATTCATATCAAAGTTCCCCACGGCACAGGTGCCGTGGGGCCTGGGTGCCGTACCACGGCACACGTGCCGTGGTACGCACCTGTTTTTTTTTTTTTTGGTTTAAAAAAAAAAAAAACAGGTGCCGTGGGTGCCGACTTTGATTCATATCAATACATTGGTCATTATTTTCAAAGCCCTCTTCACACAGAGTTCTTCCTAACTTTTATCAACTGCATGTCTTTTTCTTTCACGTAACAGGCATAATTACTGGGAATACCCTTCCCTGCACATTCATTAGAGGTCATGCATGATCAGCTTCCAAGCCATACCAGAATTTATAACTTGCTAAATTTACATTCATATTGGATTCCTGTTGGAATGTAAATGGAATTGCTTACATTACCATAGGTTACTTTGACTTGTGTAACCATGGTCATCTATTATATTAGGCCTACATAACTTAGAGTTAGCTAAGTTAGTATGAAATTAACTTGGTAGGGACTCATGGGTCCACTAGGCCTAATTGTGACATTAAGTACCCCAACTTGACATATTGGAGGTACCTTATTCTTTCTATGTAACTTATAGAAAGTTGGATAGTCAACAGTCAAGTAGTTGGATAGCCAATAGTCAAGTAGTTGGATAGTCATCTTGGACTATATATATATATGTGTGCATCCCATTTGTATGTGACACTGTTGTAAGCAATAGTGACTATTCTCCTTGGCTGTCCACGAGTTTCTACAAGAGGGTTTCTAGCCATCTCTCTCTTTCTTTTGAGAATGCTTTGTGTGATTGAATAGTTAAGATTCTGGATCCTTAGGCTTCTATTTCCTACAGTTGCATGTGTCCAGATTTATCAGGCATATTTATAATTGATAGCTAAGTACACAGGTTTCCTGATTTGATTATTCTTGAGTATTTTCCTTGGATAGAATCATCAGACTTAGCACAGACTTTCACTCAAGTTATTGACTCAATCTAGTAAGCAACTTAACTCTATAGACTCGGACTTCTAAGATCAGAAAATCATGTAAGGGTCGTTAGTCTACTTGGCTCGAACTCTAAACTATTCTACCAATGCACAGATAAAAAAATTTTGTCTACAAAGAAACATTCAAATGGAGAGTGGTGCAGAAAATGTAGGTCAGCCATCAATTACATCGATCAAGCTATCTTAAGGGATCATAAATGCATGAACTTGGGCGCAACAAATGGCTCAGAGTAGATTGAAATTCTTCAATCACACAATTGCTATGCTCTTTAGCATTCATCAGAATGCATAGCATACAGAGAGAGAGAGAGAGAGAGAGAGAGAGAGAGAGAGAGAGAGAGAGAGAGAGAGAGAGAGAAGAAGAAGAAGAAGAAGAAGAAGCTTTATTAATGTCCCAATGTCCCAAGCTTTATAACTAGCCCCAAACTCAAAGTACCCACCACCATACACTATCTCCAACATTTATTAATTACATGGGAATGACCTTCAATTAATCCCAAGATTTTCTTGATTCTAGTTCATCGTTTCTTCCGAGGGTGGTGACACTACAACTATTTCCATCATCCTAGCCACGTTGAGGAGCACACAGGAAAGCTTTCTTAAAAGTTGCCAACTTATTCTTGTAGACATTTAGTGTCCGCAGAATGTACAAACATGTTCGCTAGAAATCCAGATCTGTTTGCTGCTGCAGATCTGATCGGTGGCTACTGCACCTGTTTGCTGGGAATACAACCCTGTTCACAGCCTACTAGACCTATTCATCACTACTGTCTGTTCCTTGAACTGCAATCTGTCTGCTAGAAGTGGAGTGATCTGAATCTGTTCGCTGTCTCAATTGCTGACCTACAAATCTGATACCACAGTTAGCCGAAAAACAGGTCATTAAGTTGTGTTGTTTGACAATGGCTGGATTGAATGATGTTGTGTTGTCGGAATCTAGTAAGCTAGATGGTACAAACTTCAGCATATGGAAATTCAAGATGCAAAATATTCTCCAACATCGAGAATATTGGGACATTGTCACAAGTGTGGAGATGCGAGAGTATCAAAAGCGGAGGAGAAAAGCTCATCATATCATTAACTTGTCTGTTAAAGATATGATTATACCTCCCATCAGGGATGCTGCTGGACCCAAGGAGGCTTGGGATATTCTGAAGATTTTATCTCGAATTTTGTTCTTAACTAATAAGCTACATACGGGTACAGGTGAATCACTAACGGACTACTTTACTCGGGTGAAAGATTTGAGAGGGCAACTTGTTGCAGCTGGAGAAAGTGTTCCAGATTCAATGTTGGTATCTATCATGCTTAATAGTCTAGCCTATCAAAACTTTGTGATGATGATGTCTTTACGAGAGACGAGGTCCTCTTTCAATGAGTTGAATGCAACATTGCTACAGGAGGAAATGAGACGACAAAATCTTGTCAACAGGGACGATTTCAAAGAGCAAGCATTGTTAGCAAAAAAGCAAGAGCAAAGTTCCAAGAAGGGTGACAAAGGGAAAAAGAAGAAGAAAAAGAAAAAGTAGCAGGATCAGGAAGATAATCAATCAAATCAACCAAAAGATGGAAAGAAAGCAATTCAAAAAGAAAACCACTTTATTTGCAGAAAACCAAGGCATTACGCAAAGGAGTGCTGGCACAACAAGTTCAAGAAGAAGCAGGATGAACTTAATACAAAATTAAGTGCTTTGGATCTTGAAAATTGTGAGTTGTTTTCGGCATCAGTACCTTTTGGTGACTTCTCAACGGAAGAGAAGCGTTGGTTTGTTGATTCAAGTGCATCGAAACATATGACAGCTAGGCGAGACTGGTTATCTAGTTTTCAAGAACTACATGACCGACCAAATGTCAAGTTGGCTACACATATGACTAGTATGGTTAATCAATTTATGGCTAAGCCTAAGCAGATTCGCTGGAAAGTTGCTAAGCGGGTACTCAGATATATCAAGGGTACTTTGACGTTTATGGAAGACAAGATGTTTTGCAATTGCAAGGATATGAAGAAGATCTACTAACATGTTATGTCTTTAGTCTTGTTAAAGTTCTATATCTTGGACTTCAAAGAAGTACCATACTATTGCACTATCAACTACAGAGGCAATGTATTGTGCTACTACAAGTGCAACAAGTGAAGTAACATGGCTATGAAGGATTCTACAGGATCTTCATATGGTACCAGATATGCCTACAGTACTTTAGTGTGATAATCAAAGTTGTATTAAATTGGCAAAGAATCCATTTTTCACAGCACAACAAAGCACATCGAAATACAACAACACTTCATCAAAGAGAATATTCAAAGTGGTCAAGTGAAGTTTATTTATTGACCTATGGAAGAGCAAGTTGCAGATATCTTTGCCAAAGGACTTGGCAAAGAAAAGTTTCAGTAGTTTAGAGAACTTCTAGGAGTAATAGATAAAAAACTTAAATACTAAGCAGGTATTCCAGAAAGCATAGCAAGGATAATGGTGATCGCGGGCAAGGGCCGATAGTAACCTGATTCACTAAGCATCACAAAAGAATGCATGTTGTTTGCTGCCCTTTGTCAAATTACCAGAGGATTGACTAACCCAAGCATGAGTAAGATCAGTCACTAGAAGACAATCACACAATGTACACAATGTTCTTCACATAAAACAGGTAAGGGTTAGATGACAGTGGCAACCTATGGGCTCAGGTTTCATTCTGGATTTTCAAAAATAGTTGGTCAATTTTGCAAAGATTTCCTTCCAACTGCTCCATTCGATTGATAACAGTAAGTTGTAACCTCTCAAATTTTATCAACACACCTGAAGATACCTTCTGGGGTATTGGGCATCCATGTGTCCCGAAGCGCTTTTCTCCTTTCCACAGACCCAAATCCTGTCTGGATCCCGACCACTCCTAAAACTTTAGGTCTAGAGCTAAATCTCTGCCTCTCATCTCCAAACAATTCCTGTATGATATTGCCATCCAACTCATCTTCCAGCGTCTCCCCTGAACCATTCACCAACGCGCTTTGCCTGTGACTGGTCACACTAGGCCAAACTGCAGAAGAGCGGTAAGTATCCTCTACCTTTACAGATCCACGTGATGTACGTTTATTTCTTACAAAGGAATAGGTTGGAATGAAATAAGCAGATGCAGCAATAAGCAGAAGGACGAAGAGTGCTGCCAGTACAGAAGCCCTAAAACAATGGGCTCGAGACCTTCGCGGATGAAGCTTGAGAGGCTGTGGCAGCTTCCCATTGATGTATGGCATCACAACCTCTTTCTATAGATCCTGTTTGCGATTCCAACAATCAAGGTGAAACAGCTAATCTATCCGACCTAACACTGCTTTCTTTCTTTGCAGCAGCGACAAAAGGCTTGGATCAGAAGCTTCAGACTCAACCCACCTGCAAAACAAATTTAACTATACAACTAGGTGTTGAGCAGCATTGCAATTGCGACGGAAAGTACAAGAAAGATAATGGGTTTGCAATAGCAAAAGCAGCAACGACCTGCCTTTGAGGATTGCAGATTGAGAAGAAGACGATGAAGATGCAGTAAAGCAATGACCCATGTACCCACAAAGATGAAAGAGATGAAATCCACCACAAAAACAGAAATCTAAGACGGATCCACAACCATCCAAGCTTCTTTTCTTTGCATCACAGATACATGCAGCATCGGCAGCATAGACAAAGCCAACAACAAATCAATAAAATTTGATAATGGGTGGGGGCTGGGGGTGTGGGCATGGATCAATTGATCTGGTGTGTTGGTAAGAAGAAAAGGTGATGGAAATTTAGTATTGCTTGCCTATATCTGAACCAATTTGACCATTCCATATGTATATAGATATATTCTATGGCTTCAAATATAGAGTATTCATGCAAAAGCCAGCCACCGACAAGAATCCGACTTAGAAATTTGAAGGCAAAGAAAGAACTACATTAGTCACTTAAATCAAGGCTTGGATGGGAAGAATTTGAAGGCCATACACCTTCTCTCGTCGCTTACTCACGAGCACAAATCAGATTACACTCGTACGTTGTTGTTCGCCCCATGTCCAAAGATTTCAAGTTCTCACACATCATCCATCGCTCACTAGTAAGATCGCATTATTTTCGCACAGCCACTGGTGCGGGCGTTAGCTAGCCTCCGTGCTAAGTAAGCGACTTTGCATACTTGATGCCATTTCTTGATTTAGTAATAGTTGTGCTATTTCATTGTTGCCTTTATAAGGAAAATGTGTAGATGGATTTAAATCCTTCAAAAACGCAATTTGTGACAAATCTACAAATGGGGATTTTTTAGTTTATGGTATGATGGGGGCAATGGAGATAGAAGAACGCGAACGGAGAAGAGAGCAGGAATATTGCGGAACAACTCTCCCGTTACAATCAGCTGCTAGATACAAAAATAGTCTAATAGACAGCTCATGCTAAATATAATCACAGCTTTAAGTGTTCTAATTGCCCAACAGGATCTTAAAAATTAATTCATACTTTAAAAAAACAAGAGTACAGTCCACCGAAGAGATTAGAAATGGTTTGTGTGTGGTATTACAGAAAACAGATTCAATGTGAAGTATGGTTTTGAAATAAATGGAAGAGCAGTATGATATCGCAAGTTTCTTAGACATCAAAGACAGCCATCGTCTGATGAGAAACTGAGTCGTAGACGTCCGTGTTTTTATCAGAGTGAGTAAACAAGCGCGATCAACCAACGATGAAAGTGCATTCAATCACAACAAACATTCATCTACGTTGTACACAGATAAAAAATGTGTTGCTGCTATATTACACTGAAGCACAATACAAATAACAATTACAACCAAAAATTGACGGCGTAACTAGGAGGCTCAAATAATACATCTCCTTGACAGAGCAACCAAATAATCTACGCTTGGATGATCTATTTAGAGATTTCATCCGTGTATTAATTACTCACCTAATTAGGAAAGTCGTTGTACTTGGAAGTATATGGCTTTGTGACAATTGTACATATTGTATATGGTCAACAAATCGAGATCGTTGACACGGACGAGGACGTCGCAAATTCTCTCACTTCGCAAATTTCGGGAAGTGACTTGGGAACGTACCTCGTTCAATTTAGACGACCTTCGGCATTTTTTTCTCTTTTCGAGATTTTGCGAAAAAGTCGAAGGTGCCCTGAACAAGTTTAAGGTGCCCTTAGAAAGTTGAAGGTGCCCTCCAAAAAGTGGAGATGTCTGTAACAGTTTGACTTTCTCGCACTTTTCGAGAAAATGCGAAAAAGCCGAAGGTGCCCTTAACAAGTTGGCGAAGGTGCCTTTAACAGTTTAACCCTTAAAAATAGAGGACCTTCTGGAATTCATCTTTCTTCGCATTTTTCGAAAAATGCAAAAAAACCGAAGGTGGTGAAAAAAGTTAAATTCTTGAACTGTGAACAGGTTGACTTCTTCAAAATAGTTGAATGGAAGAAGTCGAAGGCAAATTTCGCAGTTTTTGAGAGAAAGTGCGAAAAATGCGAACTGTGCGACACTTAGTGTATTTCTGCAGACTGTTGAAAAAGTAATGTAAATCTGCAGACTTGTTCTAAATGCAAGTTTGTGGAAGTCCTTGAAGATGGCCAAGTCTTCAATGACTTCAAGTTATTAAACTTAACATTTGAACTTGAAATTATAATAGGATTGGTCACTCTTTGTTGGAGATCACCCGGAAGCTCGTTTAGACGTTCTTCAAATTATTGGTTGTCTAAGTTATGATTCACCAAGGAGATTGCGGGCTTAGTTTTCCAACAGTCCCCCTTAAGGTCACGGTTGGTGCTTTGGTATCTTCGTCAGGTTCAGCATGCTGAAGAACTTCTGATGCTTGATCCTGGGAAGCGCTTTGGTGAAGATGTCTGCGACCATTTCTGTTGTGGAGCAGTATTGAAGGATCACTTGCCCTGAGAAAACTTTCTCCCGAATGAAGTGATAGTAGATTTCTATGTGTTTGGATTTGCCATGAAATCTGGGATTCAGTGACAGTGAAATACAACTCAAGTTGTCACACAGAATGGTGGTAGCAGTGAACTGGGTGTGATGTAAGTCGTGAAGTAATAACCTGATCCATACAGCTTCTTTGAAGCTTGACATGCTGCAATGTACTCTACCTCAGTCGAAGAAAGTGCAACTGATTTTTGCTTCCTTGAGTTCCACAAAATCGGTCCCCCTGCTAGATAGAAATAGAACCCGGAGGTAGATTTTCTGGTAGAGACTGTTCCTCCTCAATTTGAGTCAGAGTAGCTTTGCAGGATGAGTAGGTCGATAGCATTTCCATCGTAACATAAGATGTGATCTAAACTTCCTTGAATATATCTCATCACTCTCTTTAATACTTTCCAATGAGACATCCCTAGGATTAGACATGAATTGACTTAACGTGCTAACAGTGTATGCTAAATCTGGTCTAGTACATAGCATTGCATACATTAAAGATCCGATTAGTGAATGATGAGGGTACTTCGCTAAGTCGAGTACTTCATTATCGGTCTCAACACAAGAAGGTTTAGTCAATACTATACTTGGATCCATTGGAGTATCAATTGGTTTGCAATCAGACATATGAAACTTTTCTAAAATGCCTTTTAGATATGTCTACTGACTAAGATAGATCTTCTTCTGAATTCTATTTCTAGTAATGTGAATTCCTAGCAAAGAATGAACAGCTCCTAAATCAGTAATGTCAAATTCTTTTGACGTATCACTCTTAGTAGTGTGCAGAAGAGAAGTGTCGTTAGACAAAATAAACGCATCATCTACGTAAAGAGCTATGTGAACTGAATTGGTGCCTATATGCTTTGAATAAATATTACAGTTAGATGAATTGTTTGCAAATCTCATTTGAATGAGATAAGAGTTGATTCTATTGAACCATGCTCTTGCGGCCTGTTTCAGACCGTAGATTGCTTTGTGCAGCTTGCACAATTTGTGCTCTTGGCCTTTGACTTCGAATCCTTCCAGTTGGAAGGTATACAGCTCCTCCTCTATGTTGTCATTGAGAAATGCTGTCTTGACATCCATTTGGTGTATTTCGAGGTCTTCCACGACTCTGACACAATCAGAGTCCTGATTGACTGCATCTTGACGACAGGACTAAAAATTTCTTGGTAATCCACTCCTTGGACTTGAGTGAATCCTTTAGCCACCAGCCGTGCTTTCCATTTAGCAATGGAACCGTCAGAGTTGATCTTCTTCTTGAAGATCCACTTGTTGTCGATAACTCTCTTGTGAGTGAGAAAATCGACCAGTGTCCAAGTCTGGTTCGTCAAAAGTGAGTTGTACTCGCTTTCCATAGCTTCTTGCCACTTCACAACATCCTTGGAGTTAATTGCTTCGCCTAGGCTCTCTGGTTCTTCTGATGAAGTCCATAACGATTGAGGTGTATACCTCTCAAGAACTGTCCGAGTTCGTGAGGATCTGCGGATGTCTGGTTGACCAGGATGCAATGATGCTTCTTCTTGAATTTCTCCAAATCTGTTCGAGCTAACTTGGTCTGGTCTGATGACAGGTACTATCGGTTGCTCGACTTCTGTAGTTGTAGTTGCAGGTTCTGTAGAAGGAACATCAACGTTGGAAGAATTCATGCTACATAAAATAGGATGAAATGACATAGCATCGTTTATCGATGGTTGTTTGAAATCATAGTATGTATGTTCTTGAAATACTACATCCCTAGAGACAAATACTACATTGGTGGATGGATCATAAACTTTATACACTTTATGCTCATTACGATAGCCAATGAAAATAATTTTATTTGTCCTATGATCTAGCTTCTTCCTAAGCTGTTTAGGAATGTGAACAAAACATATACAACCAAAGATTTTTTAAATGGCTGACACTAGGCTTGTATCCATGCCAAACTTTATAAGGAGTTTTGTTGTTGACAACTTTGGTGCTGGATCTGTTCTGCACGTAACAGGTTGTGGCAATAGCTTCTGCCCAGAACTTCGCAGGCAGGTGCGCTTGATGTAGCATGGATCTGGCTGAGTTGAGAAGAGTTCGATTCTTCATTTCTGCAGTCCCGTTCTGTTGAAGTGAATAGGAAGTGGTGAACTGTCTTCTAATACCATGTTCATCCATGTAGTCAGACATCTCGTTGGAGATGTATTCGCCGCCACCATCAGTTCGGAGTGCCTTCACTTTTGTAGACGTTTGTATCTCAACCATGGCCTTGAATCTCTTGAAGCATTCAAAGGCTTCAGATTTTTGCTTAATGAACATGACTGTAGACCACCTATAATAATCATCTATGAAAGTGATAAAATAGATTGCATCTCCTCAAGATGGAGTTGGCATTGGACCACAGAGATCGGTATGTACAAGATCCAATACATGCTCTGTTTTGATGGAATGTGATTTGGAAAACTTGCTTCTAGAGTGTTTGCCATAGGTGCATGATTCACAAAAGAAATATTTCCTATCTGATGAAAAAGAGAAATTCAATCCATCAACTAAGTTATTACTACGCATATAGAAAAGTAATCTTGTATTCACGTGTCCAAATCGAGTATGCTATAAAACAGCATTGTCATTTACATTTACATTAGAGATACTAGCTAATGCAACTGAATTAGAGAGTACGTAAAGATTTTCGACTCTAGTGCATGTAGTCAGGGTAGTATCTTCCTCAAATATTGTACACTGCTCAGATGAGAAAGAACAGTGTAGCCCTCATCAGTTATCTTAGAGATTGATAATAGGTTCTTTGATAGCTGAGGAATGTGAAGGACGTTGGGAACACAAATGGATATATCGTTGTTGAATGTGATCTTGATTGTTTCTTTGTCTTCTACGTGTATGGTGCTTGAATCTCCGAGGTAGATAAATTGATCTCTGATGTAGGCTGCATACTCGGTAAACCATTCTTTGCGAGAGGTCATGTGTTGGGTAGCGTCGTTGTCCAAATACCAGCTATCACAGTCTTCGCTGCTGCTGTAAGCCATTAACAAATGTGTATCTTGCTCCTTGAATTCCGTCACGTTGGAGGAGTCTAGATGTTGTTGTTGTTGCTGCTTCTTTGCCTCGTTGTAGATCCGGATACGACACTCCTTGATGTCGTGATTAGCTCTCTTTGTCTCGTTGTAGATCCGAATACGACACTCCTTGATGTTGTGATTAGCTCTCTTGCAATATCTGCAGAAGTGCTTCTTGCGTGGTCCACCATGCTCACCTTGAGTGTGAGGCTTCTGCTATTGCTGCTGCACATGATTCTTGTCCTTGGAGTAGTCTTTCTTCTTGGTGTATAGAGCCATGGATTTGTCTTTGATAGACAGGCTGCTAGTCTTTCTCCACATTTCTTCTTGAAGTAGGTGACCAATTACCTTTTGAAGAGTGAGGTCGGGCTGTGTGGAGATCATCACCACAAAGTGCTCATATGAATTTGGAAGAGAAGAAAGCAAGGTCATAAGGACATCATCATCTTGAATAGAATATCCTACAACTGATAATTGATCCAATACAAACTTGAAGCTGTTGATGTGAGAAGTGATGGCAATAGAATCAGACATGCTAAGAGTAAAGAACTTCCTTCTAAGATGTAATCTAGTATTTACATCATGAGTCTCATAAAGATTTGATAACAAATCTAATGCATCCTTAGAGGTTTTGCATGTGGTAATGTGGGATATTTGGAAGTTGGCCAGATTGAGTGTAATACATGCTAAAGCCTTCTGATCTTTGATCTTCCATGCCTTTGCTTGATCACCATCTTTTGGTTTCAGGTCTGCACCTTCTACTACATCCCAAAGATCTCTACTATTAACATCATCCGGAGTTAACTTCCAGATGTAGAAGTTAGAACCATTGAACTTGTCAATGATTCTAGCCTTGTTGGACGATGACGATGAAGAGTTACCTATATGAGACATGATAACAGTAATACAAATAGAGCAAACTTAATCTCTCGGTTTATTTGAGCTATGTTCTGATACCAATCTGATGGGGGCAATGGAGATAGAAGAACGCGAATGAAGAAGAGAGCATGAATATTGAGGAACAACTCTCCCACTACAATCAGCTGCTAGATACAAAAACAGTCTAATTTGTAGCTCATGCTAAATATAATCACAGCTTTAAGTGTTCTAATTGCCCAACAGGATCTTAAAAATTAATTCATACTCTAAAAAAACAAGAGTACAGTCCATCGAAGAGATTAGAAATGGTTTGTGTGTGGTATCACTGAAAACGGATTTAATGTGAAGTATGGTTTTGAAATAAATGGAAGAGCAGTATGATATCCCGAGTTTCTCAGGCGTCAAAGACAGTCATCGTTTGATTAAAAATTGAGGAGTCGTAGATGTCCGTATTCTGATCAGAGTGAGAAAACAAGCGCGATCAAACAGCGATGAAAGTGCATTCAATCACAACAAGCATTCATCTACATTGTACATAGATAAAAAAACGTGCTGCTGCTATATTACACATAAGCAATACAAATAGCAATTACAACAAAAAAAATTGACGGCGTAACTGGGAAGCTCAAATAATACGTCTCATGGACGGAGCAACCAAATAATCTGTGCTTGAATGATCTATTTATAGATTTCATCAGTGTATTAATTATATTGAATGATTGTCACCCAATTAGGAAAGCCATTGTACTTGGAAGTATATGGCTTTGTGACAATTGTACATAGTGTATACGGTCAACAAATCAGGATCGTTGATGCGGACTAGGACGTCGCAAATTCTCTCACTTCGCAAATTTTGGGAAGTGACTTGGGAACGTATCTCATTCAATTTAGACGACCTTCGACATTTTTCTCTCTTTTCGAGATTTTTGCAAAAAAGCCAAAGGTGCCTTGAACAAGTTTAAGGTGCCCTTAGAAAGTTGATGCCTTCCAAAAAGTGAAGATGTCTTTAACAGTTTGACTTTCTTGCACTTTTCAGGAAAATGCGAAAAAGTCGAAGGTGCCCTTAGAAAGTTGAAGGTGCCCTTAACAAGTTGACGAACGTGCCTTTAACAGTTTAACCCTTAAAAATAGAGGGCCTTCTGGAATTCATCTTTCTTTGCATTTTTCGAGAAAATGCGAAAAAGCGGAAGGTGTTGAAAACAGTTAAAATGTTGAACTGTGAATAGGTTAACCTCTTCAAAATAGTTGAACGGAAGAAGTCGAAGACAAGTTTTGCAGTTTTCAGGAAAGTGCAAAAAATGCAAACTGTGCGACACTTAGTTTATATCTGCAGACTGTTCAAAAAGTAATATAAATCTACAGACTTGTTCCAAATGCAAGTTTGTGGAAGTCCTTGAAGATGGCCAAGTCTTCAATGAATTCAAGTTATCAAACCTAACGTTTGAACTTGAAATTATAATAGGATTGATTACCCTTTGCTGGAGATTAGCCGAAAGCTCGTTGTAGACGTTCTTCAAATTATTGGCTATCTAAGTTATGATTCACCAAGGAGACAACTATGGGCTTAATTTCCAACATGGTATATCTAAATTATAGATCTGGGCACCTAGTAGATATTAAAACGTCTATATAAACATTTACATTCAACCTAGATATTCTCTTATCTCTGTGGAGCAAGCTCCTTCGATGTCAATACGCAGCGAGGGGTTCGAGCATGAACCTTACCAAAAATGCCACATTAGTAGAGTTAGGAGTATAATGTACTTTCAGTGTGATGTACTTGGTTAAGCATGAAGTAACACCTCTAACAAAGTTGTCATTGAGGGAGGGTGTTAGAATTACTATTAATGAGCAATGTCACTTTGTTATTTATAGATATACTTGAAATGTATTGATAAATGTGGTAAAGGCCCAATGTGCCTTAAGTCAAGTTTAATATAGTTTGGGCCCAATCCCAATGTGAAATGGGCTGAGGTCTTTTATGAAGAGGTGTAACGTCTACCTCTCTCTCACGTACTGAATTTCTCTCATATTGTAGTGTGCAAGTTTATGGAATAAAGCAATGGTGTTCTGGTCTAGTACACAACATTGCATACATTAAAGATCCGATTACTGAATGACAAGGGTACTTTGCTAAGTCGAGTACTTCATTATCAGTCTCAACACAAGAAGGTTTAGTCAATACTATACTTGGATCCATTGGAGTATCAATTGGTTTGCAATCAGACATATGAAACTTTTCTAAAATGCCTTTCAGATATGTCTGCTGATTGAGATAGATTTTCTTCTGAAGTCTATTTCTAGTAATGTGAATTCCTAGCAAAGAATGAATAGCTCCTAGATTAGTAATGTCAAATTCCTTTGACAGATCACTCTTAGTAGTGTGCAGAAGAGAAGTGTCGTTAGACAAAATAAACGCATCATCTACGTAAAGAGCTATGTGAACTAAATTGGTGCCTATATGCTTTGAATAAACATTATAGTCAGTTGAATTTTCTGCAATTTCAATTGAATGAGATAAGAGTTGATTCTATCAAACCATGCTCTTGCGGCCTGTTTCAGACCATAGATTGCTTTGTGTAGCTTGCACACTTTGTGCTCTTGGCCTTTGACTTCGAATTTGCTACCACAATAAGAGTCCTGATTGACTGCATCTTGATGACAGATCTTAAAATTTCCTGGTAATCCACTCCTTGGACTTGAATGAATCATTTAGCCACCAACCGTGCTTTCCATTTAGCAATGGAACCAGCAGAGTTGATCTTCTTCTTGAAGATCCACTTGTTGTCGATAACTCTCTTGTGAGTGGGAAAATCGACTAGTGTCCAGGTTTGGTTCATCAAAAGTGAGTTGTACTCGCTTCCCATAGCTTCTTGTCACTTCACAGCATCTTTGTAGTTAATTGCTTCGGCTAGGCTCTCTAGTTCTTCTGATGAAGTCCAGAATGATTGAGGTGTATACATCTCAGGAATTGTCCGAGTTCGTGAGGATCTGCGGACGTCTGGTTGACCAGGATGCGATGATGCTTCTACTTGAATTTCTCCAGATCTGTTCGAGCTAGCTTAGTCTGGTCTGATGATAGGTACTGTCGGCTGCTCGACTTCTGTAGCTGTAGTTGCAGGTTTTGTAGAAGGAACATCAACGTTGGAAGAATCCATGCTACGTAAAATATGATGAAATGACATAGCATCGTTTATTGATGGTTGTTTGAAATCATAGTATGTATGTTCTTGAAATATTACATCCCTATAGATGATCTAGCTTCTTCCTAAGCTGTCTAGGAATGTGAACAAAATATATACAACCAGAGATTTTTTAAATGGCTAACACTAGGCTTGTGTCCATGCCAAAATTTATAAGGAGTTTTGTTGTTGACGGCTTTGGTGCTCGATTTGTTCTGCACGTAATAGGTTGTGGCAGTAGATTCTGCCCAGAACTTCGCAGGTAGGTGTGCTTGATGTAGCATGGATCTGGCTGAGTTGAGAAGAGTTCGATTCTTCCTTTCTACAATCTCGTTCTGTTGAGGTGAATAGGAAGTGGTGAATCTTCTAATACCATGTTCAGCCATGTAGTCGGACATCTCGTTGGAGATGTATTCACCGCCACCATCAGTTTGGAGTCCATAACCTATGACTCTTTGAATGTCTTTCTTGTGGGAGTTGAGAACTCAATGGACACTTTAGAAGGGCGCCCTCCTACTAGGTCCCATTGCCCAAGTTGTGCAAGTATACTTTGGTCCTAGACCAATAAAGTGATATGGTTCAAGGTTGAGGTCCAAGCTTTAGAGAAATAGTCATCCAATGACTTTCTAACACCTCTCTAGGTTCCATACCTCCATCCAAGGCATAGACACCTACCTGCCCTTAACCAAGGACACTAGTATCTTAATCTAAGACATCTACCCTTAATACTAAGGGTACCTCTTATCCAAGGGTCACGTGACTCCATACCTCCAACTAAGGTATAGTCACTTGCCTACCCTTATCCAAGGGCACATATCCTTAATCCTAAGGGTACCTTGACATTTAGCCCCCAACACTAAATGGACTATTAGGGGTCTGAAGTATTGCTAGTTACATAGGTATGTAACATTCCTTCCCCCTAAATTTAAATTTTTCCTTGTAGGAAAAAATTTGAAAAATTCTTCTGGAGATCATCCTCCTTTTCTCAGGTATCCTCCTCTTCTGATTTGCCCCTCCACCTGACTAAAAATTCTCGAAGCACTCTACTCCGTAGAATTCTTTGTCGGCTATTAACAATCGCCTCGGGTTCAGGTGGTCCACTCACGGATGAATTCCAACGTTAGCTGGAAGGTCTAGTTTGTATGCGACCTTGTTTATCACTTGGATAACCTTAAAAAGATCGCAATACCTAGGCGCCAACTTTGCACACTTAATAGTTTTCAAGCCCCTAGCGTGACTAGGGACTCTCAAAAACACCCAGTCATTGACCATGAATATCTTGTGCTTCTGAGATAGATCAGCATAGTGTCTTGCCCTGTCCTGGGCACTTCTTATGCTATCTTTAGCCAGCTGTAACATTTCTTGCATCTCCGCAAGGAAATTAGCTGCAGCTTGCACCCGTAGGTTTTTCATGCCAACACTAATTGGTGATCGAGGTTGAAAACCATACATAAGCATGAAAGGGCTGAATCCAGTCGCTAAATGTTTTGCAGTGTTATATGCAAATTCCACCAGTGGAAGGTACTGTTCTCAATCAGACTGTCGATAGCCCACATATGCTCGAAGCATATCCTCCATCGTCTGATTGGTCCTTTCTGTTTGACCGTCTGATTCCGGATGATCTGTAGAACTCAAACTTAAAGTTGTTTCCAACTTTTCAAATACTGCTTGCCAAAAATTCCTAGTGAATTTTGGGTCACGGTCACTGACAATATCGCAAGGCAGCCCGTATAGTCGAAAAAGTTTCTCAACAAACAGTTGAGCTAGTTCTGAAGCTTTAACAGTAGTTTTCGTTGGGATAAATTGAGCAAACTTCGTAAGTCTGTCAACAATGACCCAAACCGAATCGTGGCCCTTCCCTGTACGTGGAAGCCCGACCACAAAATCCATAGTTATACTTCCCCACTTTCCGATAGGAATATCTAAAGGATGTAATAGGCCACTAGCTTTTAGCCTCTCTGCTTTATTCAACTGGCACTTAGTACATTTAAGTACATAGGCCGCTACTTGACTTTTCATCTTAGGCCACCAAAATTGCCTTCGAAATAAGTCAAGTGTTCTTTGTATACCCGAATGTCCTGCGCATGGACTATCATGACACTCATGCAAGATTTGGGCCCTTACAGTGTCATTCTCCAGTACACACACCTTTCCTTTACGAAACAAAATCTTGTTTTGAATTAGGAAATCCGTTTCAGTCTTTCCCTGATTCGAGGAATCTTGCGAACCTGAATCGACCCCCGAAAGTACTTGTTGTCAATACTTTCCAAAAAAAAGATCGGACTCATATAGTCCTTGAAGAGACTGAAACAACTCCGGTTCTATAACAGTAAAGCACAACTGATTAATAACCAGTAACCGACTCAAAGCATCCGCTAGAGTATTTTGACTTCCTTTATAATAACGTATAGAAAAGTCAAAGATTTGCATCACTTCAGCCCATCTAGCTTGCCTCCCCTTTAAATCTGTAACATCACAGAAATATCGAAGAGTCTGATGATCCGTCAAAACTTCAAATCTGGCTCCATACAAATAATGTCGCCAAATTTTCAAGAAATGAACAATTGCAAACAGTTCCTTCTCATAGGTACAATACCTAGATTGAGAAGGATTGAGTTTCTTGCTTTCATAAGCCACATGATGTCCATCCTGCATCAAAACAGCTCCAATAGCATAATCACTGGCATCGGTCCTAACCACAAAAGCCTTATTAGGATCGCCAATGATTAGTATTGGTGCCGAAGTGACACTTTTCTTAAGCAACTCAAAACAATTATTCTTATCCTCCGTCCATACACTAGTGGACTCTTAGCCCTCCGGCTTAGCTTCTTATAGCCTTTCAAGGCCTGGGTAAGGAAAAATGCCAATCGAGCAAATTGGGGAATATGTCGACGAAAAAATCCCACAAACTCCAAGAAAGACTTAATTTCTCGAACTGTGGTGAGAATAGGCCAATCAATAACCCTTTGGATATGATCAGCCTCAATCTCCACCCCTTGTTCAATAAATCTTATGCCCCAAGTAGGATAATCCCTTAGCAAAAAAGTCACGCTTAGACTCCTTGGCAAAGAGCTTTTCCCTTCTTAGAATGTCTCAGACAATCCTAAAAAGCGCTTTATGTTCCGCCAAAGTTTTACTGGACACTAGGATATCATCTAAGAATACCACTACGAATTCAGGGAATTGGTTCATGGCAAAGTATTTGTTCCAAACATTTAGCCAAGAACTTACCACTTATAAGTTCTTATCTTTCTTCTCCCCCTTAAACACTTTTATAGGAGGTGGAACTACATGCTTCTTCTGATTGGCTAACCTAGACACTAAGTCTTGGTCTCTTTGATTAGTTTCAAGAAGCTGCTTATTAGTGGCTTGAATTTGTTGGTAAAAAGTTCAAGAGCTTGTGCTACATTGGATGGGTTTGATAGATCAAATGTTGGGTTTTCATTGGTTTGATCCATTGGAGTTGCTTGTGTGTTTTTCTATTATGCAAATACAACAACAAGTGCTCAAATTAGAATGATAGAAATGCTTCAATTGTTACATCCAATGCAAATAAAAAGCATTTACTTCTATTCATTCAATCTTATTGTTTGTAAGCTCAATCCAAGCCTTTTATGTAAACTTCAATTAACTAATCCAAACTAATGTTTACATAAAGTTCCCATTCCCATTCCAATTCCATTTGTCATTTCAAAAGCAACCAAAGTTTTCACATTTCTCACTATTCTAGATTTCCAAAACCAAGAAACTAGTGTCTAGAAATGGATAACTAATGAAGCTTTATGAAAACTTCAATTTTCAGATCTGATTTTAAGATTTACAGGTCTGAAAATCAGAACTTCAAAATGACAAAAAACATAATTTCAAAACTTGTTTTATGCACAAAGTTACACTACCATTCCCTTCCTACATTGCCATCTTCATGAAACTAGGAGATAGAAAGGTGTAACTAATGAAGTTTGAATGAAAACTTCACTTTTCATATCTGATTTTTAGATTTACAGGTCTGAAAAACAGAACTTCAAAATGAAAATTAGAACTTCAAACACTTCATTTATGCAAAAAAAAACACTAGTTTTGATCAAAACACATAGCTAGAATTAATCTTTTTGCCAGAAAAAAAGTTTGTGTATGTAGAGGAAGACTTCCTCTACCCATCCCACAAATCTTTTTTTAGAACTTTTAAAAACCCAAAGCCCACTTTAAAACTTCTCTAACATGATAAAAAAATCAGCCCCTAAACAATTCTATAAGCATCAATACTCTCTTCCAAAGAGAACTAGATTCATTGGGTACTTCAACTACAAGATTCCTACAACTAGAAAAGCCTATAATCTTCCCCCAAAAAAAATTTAGTTGGTGATCTTAATAGAACTTGAAGAAGGTTAGAAAGGTTACCATCCTTTGTCTAGCTCTGATACCGCTTTTACAATTAGAGTGAGGATGACCTCCAAATCCAAGGTAGAGCCTCCAAATGTCCTCCAAGCAACTTGCAAGCTTCAAGATGCTCCCCAACTCCAAGTTAGGATGCCTCCACCTGCAAGTAAGGATCTGCAAGCCTCCAAGGATCTCTCCTCTACCTGTGTCCCTACTCTTTAAACACAAAGATAGATAACAAGCTGGACTCAAGTATTCACCACCCAACCATAGCTAGATCCAAGCTCCAAGCGAGACCTATCTAGCACCCCCTTGTTAACCATAAACAAATCACAAGCATACCACAACACTCCATAGCATTCTCAAAATCCAAACCCTACTTATGTCCCATACCATAAGCAAGATCCAAACCTCAAGCATACTACCACAAGAAAGCACTCTACACACTAGTAGCAACACTAGAGCATAAGCAAAGCAAACAAGAAAGATCTCTCCCTCCCAATGGGCGCCCTACTACCCTCATATAGATGGCCCATGGACCCCTCCAATGCACTATGGAGTTCCATGCTCATCCAATGAGAGAGAGTGAAGCCTAGGGGAGTTAAAAAATCTCCAAGAGCCTCCATAGGTTTATGACATGTCAAGAGACTCCTTCCATAACCTATGACTCTTTGAATGTCTTTCTTGTGGGAGTTGAGAACTCAATGGACACTTTAGAAGGGCGCCCTCCTACTAGGTCCCATTGCCCAAGTTGTGCAAGTATACTTTGGTCCTAGACCAATAAAGTGATATGGTTCAAGGTTGAGGTCCAAGCTTTAGAGAAATAGTCATCCAATGACTTTATAACACCTCTCTAGGTTCCATACCTCCATCCAAGGCATAGACACCTACCTGCCCTTAACCAATGACACTAGTACCTTAATCTAAGACACCTACCCTTAATACTAAGGGTACCCCTTATCCAAGGGTCACGTGACTCCATACCTCCAACTCACAAGTTTTTGTGCATTTGTGTCATACATCCTGTATGCCTTGGCCTTCTCATCATATCCAAGAAAAATATACTTGATAGCTTTTGCATCCAATTTTCTTTGTTTCTCATCAGGAATATGAGCATAAGCATCACAACCAATACTCTCAAATGAGAAATATTAGGTTTCTTTCCAGTAAAAGCTTCATGAGGTGTCTTACCTTCCACAGATTTTGTAGGACACCAATTTAGGATGTGTGTAGCTGTGCTATAGGCTTCTGCCCAAAAGGTGTTTGGCAAACCCTTGCTTTTGAGCATCGCCCTGGCCATCTCAAAAATAGATCAGTAAATGTCTGATCAGAAACTGAGGAGTCATAGACGTCCATGTTCTGATCAGAGTGAGTAAACAAGCGCGATCAAACATCGATGAAAGTGTATTCAATCACAACAAGCATTCATCTACGTTGTACACATATAAAAAACGTGATGTTGCTATATTACACTGAAACACACAATACAAATAACAATTACAACAAAAAATTGACGGCGTAACAAGGAGGCTCAAATAATACGTCTCATGGACGGAGCAATCAATAATATGTGTTTCGATGATCTATTTATAGATTTCATTCGTGTATTAATTACATTGAATGATTGCCACCTAATTAGGAACGCCGTTACACTTGGAAGTATGTGGCTTTCGTAACAACTGTACATAGTGTATACGGTCAACAAATCAGGATCGTTGACGCGGACGAGGACGTCGCAAATTCTCTCACTTCACAAATTTCGGGAAGTGACTTGGGAACGTACCTCATTCAATTTAGACGACCTTCGACATTTTTCTCTCTCTTCAGGATTTTGCAAAAAAGGCTAAGGTGCCCTAAACAAGTTTAAGGTGTCCTTAGAAAGTTGAAGGTGCCCTCCAAAAAGCGAAGATGTCTTTAATAGTTTGACTTTCTTGCACTTTTCGGAAAAATGCGAAAATGCTGAAGGTGCCCTTAGAAAGTTGAAGGTGTCCTTAAAAAGCGAAGATGTCTTTAACAATTTTATTTTCTCGCACTTTTTGGGAAAATGTGAAAAAGCCGAAGGTGCCTTTAAAACAACTTTAAGGTGCTCTTAAAAAGTTGGCGAATGTGCCTTTAACAGTTTAACTCTTAAAAATAGAAGACCTTCTAGAATTCATCTTTCTTCGCATTTTTCGAAAAAATGTGAAAAAACCGAAGGTGTTAAAAAAAGTTAAATTGTTGAACTGTGAACATGTTGACTTCTTCAAAATAGTTGAACGGAAGAAGTCGAAGGGAAGTTTTGTAGTTTTTGAGAAAGTGCGACACTTAGTGTATTTCTGCATACTGTTGAAAAGTAATGTACTACAGACTTGTTCTAAATGCAAGTTTGTGGAAGTCTTTGAAGATGGCCAAGTCTTCAATGACTTCAAGTTATTAAACTTAATAGTTGAATTTGAAATTTTAATAGGATTGGTTACCCTTTGCAGGAGATCAGCCGGAAGCTCGTTGTAGACGTTCTTCAAATTATTGGATGTCTAAGTTATGATTCACCAAGGAGACAACTGTGGGCTTAATTTCCAACAGGCCAAACTATCGAGGAACACTATCATCGATTCCTTTGTATTTCTACAGCCTGTCATGAAACAAGTGTATTTTTGCAGAGTATGCAACTGTACAAATATTTACAATAGCTTAATGAATGGATCTAGATTAGCAAAGAATAGGGATGGAGAGGATAGGCCAACAACTTTTGTAAATCTATCAGCTTTCATGTATTGGGTTCTGCAAAATTTCAGACTTATCTCCTTGCTGGGTATCTTGCTCCTGCTGTAGCAGTACTTAATCTCAATGTGCTTTCTCCTAGAGTGAAATCTAGGATTGATCGATAATGCAATAGCACTCTGATTGTCACACTGAATCATTGTTGGAGCTGATTGTCTGAAACCAATATCAAACAATAAATTCCTCAACCAAATTGCCTCTTTGGTAGCTTGAGAGGCTGCAATGTATTCTGATTTTGTAGATGACATTGCGAGGGAGGTTTGTTTTCGACTGTTTCAACATATTGGACCATTGTTGAACATGAAATCATATCCAGAAGTTGATTTTCTGGTGTCGATATTGCCTGCCCAATTTGCATCTGTATATCCATGAAGAGTATGGATATTGGATGGATCTCCATCACCGTAGTAGCTCACACATATCAGATTACTCTGATAAGAGCTTTCCAGTGGATCATGCCAGGATTGGTCATGTACTAACTCATGGAATTGATTGTGTGTGCAATTTAAAGATAGCACGTCGGCGTGCTATATGAAATGAGAATTTTTTTTTGCAACCAACCAAGATAGAACGCCGACGTGCTGTATAAATTGAGAAAAGTTTTTTGCAGCCAATCCATATAGCACGCTGACATGCTATCTGGGTTGGCTGCAAAAAAAAAAATTAACTTGAATTTTTTTACTTAGTGGAATCTTTAACTATGTACCAAACCACATTCTTAATAATAAACATTGAAGTAGTAGCATAAAAAGGGTGGCACACCATGTGCTATCTTTTTGTTGAATGATGGCAAGAAAGAAACTTGCAAAAAATTTACTCGCAAAATGCCAAGGCCCGAGAAAGTATGGTAGATTATGTGCAAATCCCTCGTAGCTGATCATTCTAGCACATTAGTTTTATGCCAAAGAAGACAAAGTATTTTGCACAATAAGTTTTGTATGTGTGCAAGTCCGTAGACACTGATCATCGTAGCACACTAGTTTGTGAACTGATTTTTGTACACACATTTTATCAATAATAAAAAAGGTATAGTTTTTTGATTCAATTACAACATCATTTCTGTATGAATCATGTCCAATTACTTTTGTTTAGGAATGTGCTTTATTTTCGAGCTTTCTTCTCATTTGTTTGGGCCAGTTCCAATTTAATTTGTTTGCCTCTGTCTATCATTTTGTAAAATATCTCATCCAGTTTAGGGAGTTGTCAAGATCCTATGAGGAATGTCCTTTGCTTATTTCTACACCTTAGACAATCCTTTAATATCAGAGGTTGAATTTGATTTGGTTTGAAAAATTTCCTACAACATTATTCTCATCTTGGATTTTCATAGATGATAGTTGTATCCATCCAGCTTGTTCTACAATGAGACCAACCTTACTTTGTGACTTCATATGAAGTTCTCATTAAGTATATGTAGATTCTAAATTGAATATTTGACAGTCGCAATGATTTGGTGATGATTGTAGATGTATGTGAATGTTTAGTTATAATATCAAAACAAGAGAATAATTATGACATGATCATATGCACTTCTAATGCCATGACCTGATAATATACACTTCTAATACCATGTTGAGAAAATGGGATGTAACGGCTTTCCTTGGTGCATGTACTATGTCTATGAGATTCGAATTAGATATTCGAAGAAAGTGGTATATCTAAATCAACTTCATTTTGACTTTGAAATCATCAAGATCGAAATCGTTGATTACATAGACAAACACAAAGATTAAAAAGCACAGCCTGAAGAAATGTTAGATCGTATTGCCATTTATGAATCAGTCATTAAACTTTGTTGAACGGATATTCAAATACTTGAAGACTATACCAAACTTCTGATATGAGTTAGCTTATAATTAACAATAAGAAAGAGTTGAGCACATTCAAACTGCAATTCCGTATAAACACATAATGTGTATAAGTAGCTGAATGTAAAGTGTAGATTAATAGCGACAAAAAATGTAATCTATTGGGATTCGACGATATGTCGCGTCGCAGCAGAGGTGGGCATGCAGAATCCTCAGTGCATGCACTACGTACGTCTTGAAGAAACTTAAGGTTTCCACCCACAAAGCATCGTTAGCTTATGAACCCGCAAACCGCACACTACTGCTACCACAACCGCATCACGACTTACACGAACGGCAACGACAACGAAGACCAATAGACCGCAAATCGCAATAAACTGCAAATCACAACTTCAAGGAAACAAACGAAGACAAAGACGTTCGTAGGGAACTGCAAGTCAACTCCTGCGGATCACGAGCGACAACCAAAGCCCAACCACAATGATCTCGGCTACGATTGTAAAAGCACGGTCCTAAAGTCGACGCACTTTACAACCCACGATCAACTAAGTACCAAGACGACGGACTGACACCACATACGAAGTTGGCAACAAACTAAATGCCACTGATTTACTAGCCTACAAAAGAAATAATGTATATTATATATATATATACTAGTTGTGTGTGCCTGTCGATGATGGGCAATTGGCACTTACCCACAAAAAGTGTTTATATATTTTTGGAGGCTATGTTTATTTTACATTTTCCTTTTGCAAATGGGTGATATTTTTTGCCGACAAAGCATGACATTTTTGCTATCAAAAGCGTGACATTGTTTACAACACGTCACACATTCTCTCTATATAAAATTTAGTTTAAAAATTACATTTTTTGAAAAAAAATTTGTAGGCTAGTACACAAACATGCTAGCTTTTACAACTTCATAAACATTTTTCCATAATTACATTTTTTGAAAAAAAATTTGTCAATGAGTAGCAAAGTATCTTGTGATAGAGCTATTTAAAATTGGATGGATAGTCAAGTTTTTAACTATGTATAATACTATACTCAGCCGGCATGCTATTCAATAGCACGACCATAGCATCATCTTTGGGAACATTAGAACCAGCGAAAAATTGCTGCTTAAGAAGAATATTGCCATTTTTAAAACGTGCTTCAAATATAGCTTTCAATGATTGCCATATTTCACGAGCAGTCTTAGATAGGTCCAAATGATGAATTTGAGAATGAGCCAAGCCAAGACCGATGTAAGCAGCAGCTCTCTTATCATGCAAATCAACACTAGAAGAGTCACCAGAATCTTCTTGCTTAACTTTGGAACCGTCAATAAGATCCCACAGATTTTTCTCAGTCAATAATAATCTCATCTTGACTTGCCATGTATGAAAGTTCTTACCGTCAAATTTATCAAATGAAGTTCTTTGATCCATTATAGTCAACTTGAATGATGTAAATGAACTGATCAAATCAATTTCAGGAATTTTTGCAATTGTTTTACTTAGCTAACTAATGATAAGTGCATGTAACCGAGGGAGAGGGCATAAGACGTCACCTCGACTAGGCTTATCACTTGGTTAGTTCGTAAAACCAATTTGACCTCTTAATTCCTTGAAAAACAACATTCACTTCAATCTATATATAGTACTTAGCATGACAATCAATTACTAGCTTTTGATCAGCTTTTAACAAGTTTTACATTGACATTTTTCTGTAAAGTCTATGTTGTCCCTAATGAAAAATGGGGTCTCTGCACTAAAAACTTAATAAGTTTTTCGGTTCATGTCCAAATCACTAGATTTTTGGTTCAAAAAGAAGCTTAAACATTGTGGAACAGTCTTGTATAGTTTTTGTTTCGACAGAGATGGATTCTCTATGCAAAATTAAGCCTCTGTTTTGTGTTTTTCCCAAATTTTGACACAGTGGGTCTGTCCCTAAGCTTGGAAGACAGCCCTTAAGGACCCAAATTCAATTTTTTTTAAAAATGCCACTAAAAACTTCAAGTAACCGAAAAAAACACAATCACCTTTGAAAGTTTCTTGGGCACCCGAATTCTTCCTCGGGTCGTCTCTCCCATTAATTCATGAATCACATGCACTGAATCGGAGGCCATCTTCAATCCTTCCTTTTCTTTCTTTCTGGATCGCGACTAGTTCACATTCCCTTCATGGGTCTCCATCGAGTCTCTCTCCTACAGCCAGCAAGAGAACATGGGTCACGTTTCCAGAGCAGACTGGCCTCTCCGAATCAGTAAGTCGTTTCAGCCATCACTTTTCAGAACAAAGCAGGTCGTCTTTCTCCTTCAGCGAATTTCAGATGGCAGCATTCAACACATTTCATCCTTTCCTATACGGCTGTTGTCTAAGGGTTTATTTAGACTGCATTCAATGCTTCACGATCCACAGGCTGTCTCAATCTTCTTCATGGCTGGAACATTAGATGTCTTCAATGAACTTCTTCCTGCATAGCCTGCTCCGGCTTGCTTTACTCCACAGTCCTTTAAATCAAAGGTTGCCTTACTAGCTCCACGATAGAAGGCTTCTGATACTAGGGGCTCCTTGAAGAAAAACGTGGCCTTCACAAATGGCTGTCATGACGTTCTGCATCATCCTGTCTGCCAACAAATCTGTGGCCTTCACGGTCTGCAGTAGTAGCACATCTCTGCTATCATCCTGCCTTGGGTCTTCAAGACGAATGCTCACTCAATGTGCATTCTACACATTCACAAAATTTAGCAAGCACAAGCACTTCATCTCTCTCTAATCTAAGAGGAACACGGCTATCATCCGTAGAAACCAAAGCTTCCTCTGTCTTCAGGTAGACACCAGTCTACAATCCCTCACACATCCCGGAATAACAAGCAAATAAATTGTTTCTCTCTGATTTTATTCATTCTGCTGCACAAAAGCAGAATCATTTCCATTTTCTTAACAAAAAATAAAAAACAAGAAACCAGGAATCAGTTGCGCTTTCTTCGACTGAGGCAGAGAACATTGCAGCATGTCAAGCTTTAAAAGAAGCTGTATGGATCAGGTTATTACTTCACGACTTACATCACACTCAGTTCTATGCTACCACCATTCTGTGTGACAGCTTGAGCTGTATTTCACTGTCACTGAATCCCAAATTTCATGGCAAATCCAAGCACATAGAAATCTAGTATGACTTCATTCGGGAGGAAGTTTTCTCAGGGCAAGTGATCCTTCAATACTGCTCTACAATAGAAATGGTCGCATACATCTTCACCAAAGCGCTTCCCAAGATCAAGCATCAGAAGTTCTTCAGCATGCTGAACCTGACAAAGATACCAAGGCACCAACTGTGACCTTAAGGGGGACTGTTGAAAATTAAGCCCACAGTTGTCTCCTTGGTGAATCATAACTTAGACAACCAATAATTTGAAGAACGTCTACAACGCGATTCCGGATGATCTCCAGCAAAGGGTAACCAATCCTATTATAATTTTAAGTTCAAATGTTAAGTTTAATAACTTGAAGTCATTGAAGACTTGGCCATCTTCAAGGACTTCCACAAACTTGCATTTAGAACAAGTCTGCAGATTTACATTACATTTTCAACAGTCTGCAGAAATACACTAAGTGTCGCACAGTTCGCATTTTTTGCATTTTCTCGAAAACTGCGAAATTTGCCTTCGACTTCTTCCGTTCAACTATTTTGAAGAAGTCAACTTGTTCACAGTTCAACAGTTTAACTTTTTTCAACACCTTCGGTTTTTTCGCAATTTTTCGAAAAATGCGAAGAAAGATGAATTCCATAAGGTCCTCTATTTTTAAGGGTTAAACTGTTAAAGGCACATTCGCCAACTTTTTAAGGGCACCTTAAAGTTGTTTTAAAGGCACCTTCGACTTTTTGGCATTTTCAAAAAAAGTGCGAGAAAGTAAGACTGTTAAAGACATCTTCGCTTTTTAAGGGCACCTTCAACTATCTAAGGGCACCTTCGGCTTTTTCGCATTTTCTCGAAAAGTGTGAGAAAGTCAAACTGTTAAAGACATCTTCGCTTTGTGGAGGGCACCTTCAACTTTCTAAGGGCACCTTAAACTTGTTTAGGACACGTTCGGCTTTTTTGCAAAATCCCGAAGAGAGAAAAAAATGCCGAAGGTTGTCTAAATTGAACGAGGTACGTTCCCAAGTCACTTCTCGAAATTTGCGAAGTGAGAGAATTTGCGATGTCCTCATCCTCGTCAACGATCCTGATTTGTTGACTGTATAGTTGTAACGAAAGCCACATACTTCCACGTGCAACGACTTTTCTAATTAGGTGACAATCATTCAATGTAATTAATACACGGATGGAATCTATAAATAGATCATCCAAGCATAGATTATTGGTTGCTCCGTCCATGAGACGCATTATTTGAGCCTCCCTGTTACGCCATCAACTTTTTGTTGTAATTGCTATTTGTATTGTGCTTCAGTGTAATATAGCAGCGGGACGTTTTTATCTGTGTACAACGTAGATGAATGCTTGTTGTGATTGAATGCACTTTCATCGTTGTTTGATCATGCTTGTTTACTTACTCTGATCAGAACACGGACGTCTACGACTCCTCAGTTTCTGATCAGATGATGAAAACTGTACAAGTAAAGAGTGACTGTACAATGGTTTTCTAGATCAACATTAACTAGATTTTCAACAACCTCTTTCCCTTAATGATGATCTAAAATAACTTGAAGTCTCATACCTAACGATGCATTAAATTTGGGTTGCTACTTCTTGGTCACAGTTGAATCTCTACTTGTGGTATTTCCTTACCTATATTGTATCTTATCATGCTGATTTATCCTTTGATTTGCAATCTTTGTGTCTTTAGAGCAAGTGCAAAAATATGTAACAATGTGGATGTACCAAAGTGCCTTCAAATAATCTCCAAATTCATGCATCATGGGTTGAAGACAATTTGAGTAATTGAAATCGACCTATCAAGTGCTTTGCACTTCTTAGCATAAGGTTGATACAGTACATTTTCTAAGTATAGATACATTTCATTCCTGAATTTATCTCGTAAAACCAGAATACTAAGATAAACAAGTTTCTATTTTCACAAATCCAAATGGAGGTTGGCCTTCAACAAGTTTTGAAAAACTTGTTGAAGGCCAATTTCTGTATTTGAAGAACTTTGTGCCTTCACAAAGTTCTTCAAATACAAAAGTTTGATCACATAATCATCTCCTATTGGTTGAAAAAACTAAGGTATCTCTTCAAAAGGATGAAATCCGAAGGTTGACATGTCATCCATGTCCAAAGAAGGCTCCTTTGAACTATAAAGTGTAGCTTGGCCTTCATTCAAAACTGGTATTGCATTTTCATTTCTAAAACTTGACCTTGCAGTACGATCTAATTTGAAATTAGTGATCTCTTCTTACAAGAACAAATATGCGACTGCAACTATATCATCACCTTTCGATGGAAACTCCCCTGCACAAGTCGACCTTCTAACAACAAATGAATAATACAAGTCTCATTAAGTAAATCAAGAAGTCCTCTAGACTTTGAAATGCAAAATCAATTGGAAATTCTAATATGCTCAATCAAAGTGCAGCTCTTATCAGATGAATAAAAAAAATCATGTAAATTACAATCTAGACTATCTACAAAATTCTTGGGCTTGTAGTTTGAATCGTCTAGCTTACAATTTTCACCAAAAACAATTTGGAGACAACATCTTCATTTTCGAAAGATCAGTGAGAGAATCCCAAACTTTTAATAACATCATCCTCAACATGAATCTCCACATATGAAAATAATTTCCATATAATTTTTCCATAGGAGAAACATTCAAAATTGATTCCATAACTCTAACATCGATATACACCTAGTAGATCGATTGGGACTCACATTGAGGTTGATATCAAATCTACTCTACAAATTTCAAAAGTGCTAGGAATTCTTGCTTTGATACCATGTGTTAGATGAATCACTCTATGATACTAAAGGACTACTTGAGGTGCGAAAACAAAAAAAGGACAATCCTCCCAAGATTTTGATAGCTCCCTAAAATGGATGATAGATTTCACAAAATGATCGATAAAGACAAACAAACTGAATCAAAACTGACACAAATAGATGAGCAAAAAGATCGAAAATAAATTACATTCATAAACAAAATTAATCAAACATTATTCATACACAAATGATGTTATAGTTGAATCAAAAAACTAAAAAACTTTAATTACTTATATAAAGTGCATACAAAAATCTACTCATAAAACTAATGTGCCACAATGATCAGTCTCCATGGATTTGCACACATGTAGAATCTACTATTTAGCATACATTGTAGAGTTTATTTTGAAACCAAAAACTTCAAATTCTTTTAGCTAGCAAACTCAGAGACACTTTAATAAACACTTGAAAAACTATGAATCTCTCTACCAAACCGTAAATATGGCTTCATGTAAAGCCAGTGATATGAGCAACCAATCCTAGAATGCATAGAAGTCACCTACTTGGAGATAGATTCCACCACAAAGAAGAAAAAGTACTTGAAGAGTAGTCATTCACTAATAAAAAGCTAGAAATAAGAGCTCCAAACTCCATTCTTTTTTTATCCATTGCAGTCCTTGCTCTGATATCACTTACAAAGACATCTGTGTTGGATTTATCTCCTTTACTCTCTTCATGTTAATCTGCCTCCATTCATGTTGTTGTGTTTTACTTGTGTTGTCGCATAGTCTGCATATTTACATGTAAAATAAGACAGGCGAATAAAATGCGACTGTCTGCATAAATACAAGTAAATTTCCACAGACGAAAAAGGTGACACTGTGTTTTTACACGTGATTTGTGACAGGCAAAAAAGGCAACATTGCCCTACAAATGCAATAGGTGCCCTTATTAGAAAAATGTAGGCACCCTGTAAATCAAATCTCAAGGCATTTGTTAGAGTGTCGCATTTTTCGTATCCTCACCAACGTTCATTTCAACAAAGGCTGACGTTGCAGCCTTCTCACGCTCATCCCATGAACTGTGCAATCAGATTTGACAACGACAGCAGCCACCCACAATCTCCTATAGATAGCACATCCACCTTTGTACCTTCTTCATCTGCACACCTATAACATTATGTATATATTGAATACCATCTGCATATTCAAATACGAAAACAAGCAAGTGTGTGTGATAACAGCATCAGGAGTTTATCAGAGAGAGACGAAGTAGATGCCTTCGCGTATCGATTCTTTGTATTGCCAATAATAGGTTTATTCCTTTCACAGATTGGATTAGCTTTGTGAAGCATGTGGTTTCGTCTGCTATTGTCTTGTGCTCACTAGCATTATTGACTTGAATATTTTGCTATACTTAATCTGATTACAACTCCATTTGTTCTGCGTTCAAATTTGTGTCAATATTGCTATGCTTTTCTACATTCTGTCTGACTCTCTTATTGCTTGATCTGGTAGTCTGCTCTTCGCAAATTATTATTAGTCTAGTTGTTTACGACTAATATTTAGTCTCGCCTTTCGCGACTGATAATTCATCTAGTTGTTTGCAACAAATTATCTTTATGATGTTTTGTTACTTGATGTTTGGCTACGTAATCGGATCGAACATGATTTCTATTACTAATGTTCTGTTCATGTCTGATAGGTGTAGTCATGCTTAGAGAACGAGTGAGATAGCTCATTCCGCTACGCACGAACACTTTCCGTTCGAGTTCGCTTCATTTCGTATTCATTTTTTTTTGAGCTATCCTTTTTTGTTTCTCACACACCCCTCTTTCTCCAACATGGTTTCAGACCTATTTTTGTAGCCTGATAAGCTTCTACAGTACCAAGACTCTACTAGCCGATAGAGTAATTGTCTTCTTGGTCTGTAATTTAGCATCTGATTTTCATACTTAAGTCACTGATAGTTATTCCTATCACCTAGACTAATCTTCCACATGGATTCCCAAGGGAAAGCCAGTCCTATCATGGACAAGCTTGATGGAGCCAATTACCATCTATGGAAATTTAAGATGAAAACAATGCTAATGGCTAAAGAATTGTATGACGTTGTTACAGGTGTAGAAAATCCGAAGCAAATGATGCAGCAATCGCCAGATGAAAGCTGAAGGATGGAAAGACTTTCACGCTGATTATCCTCAACATTTCGGATACTCAAATTGGCCATGTATCCGAAGCCCAGACATCCAAAAATGTCTGGGACATCTTGAGCACATTATACAAACTACGAGATATAGCTTCCAAGCTACATCTCAAGAAGAAATTTTACTCCCTCAAGATGGCGAATGGTAATTCCCTGCAGAATCACATCAATCAATTCAAGAACCTGCTGAAGCAAATGGCCGTTGTCGGATCTGTCATAGACGATCAAGATGCAGTGATGTAACTGCTTACAAGCTTGCCAAGCTCATACAATAGCTGGGTGATGATCATCACGACACATCCAGAACTGACTCTTTCAAGAGTCATTACAATGTTGTTGTAGGAAGACACGCGGAGGAACAAAGCCTCAAGTTCCTCAACTGACTCTCACGCTTTGTACACCAACAAGAGCACGACTAAGCAGAAGAAGAAGAAAGACCCAAAGCAATCAAAGCTAGACCAAAAACCAACACAACACAAAGAACAGTCGAATCTGCAAACGAAGAAGAAGTTGTTCTGCAGATACTGCAAGCGAAACAACCACGAAATTCAAGACTGTCGGATATTGCAAGCAAAGAACAAAAGCAAGGGGCAGTCGAATCAAGTGGCAAATGCAGCTACAGAAGCTCCACAACCCATCCAAGAAGCGGATCATGATGCCTTCATGACCAGCCATCAAGGAGCATCCAGTGACAGTTCTTGGTTTCTGGATTCCAGTGTCACTCAGCATATGACCAGTCTCATTGGCTGTTTTGAGTCCTATAAACCTTACAGTACTAACAAATATGTTCACCTTGGCGATAATAGCACACAAGCTATCAAAGGTGAAGGTATTGTAAGCTTAAGCTTTGCAAATGATCAATCTAAGCTACTTTCTAAAGTCCTATATGTACCAAACTTATCTACGAATCTGCTCTCTGTAAACAGGATCACAGATCTAGGACATAGAATAGAATTCGAATGTGATCAATGCAAAGTAGTTGATAGGACAGGCAAGACCCTAGCACTCGGAAAGAGGCATGGATACTTGTATAATTTAAGTCATTGCTTTTCTGCGTCTAGTCAGGCACTCAGTACTTCTATTCATGCAAATAAAAGTTTACTTTGGCATTATAGACTTGGTCACTTGAATTATGCTGATGTACAACAAATGTCTAGACAATCTATTGCTTTTGATCTCGACTATCCTCGTGATAAAGTCGAGTTATCTGTCTATCAAGACTGTCTAGTTGGTAGACAGACTAGGAAACCATTTAGATCAAGCCATCAGCATACTGCTAGAGGATTGTTAGACATTGTACATTCAGACATTTGTGGCCTGATGAAAAATCCTATGCAAAATATTTTATAACTTTTATTGATGAATTTTCTAGAAGGACTATGGTAAACTGTATAAAGAAGAAATCAGAAGCCTTCAATTGCTTCAGAATATTCAAGGAGCATGCAAAAAAGGAGACTGGAAGGACAATCAAGGCCTTAAGGTCAGACAATGGTGGAGAGTATAGCTCTACTGAGTTTAAGGAATACTGCCAGAGCCAAGGCATTGAGCAGCAATAATCACTCCTTAAAGTCCTCAGTTGAATGGCTTAGCTGAGAGGAAGAACCATACCCTGGTTGAATCAGCCAAATGTATGCTAGCGCATGCATCGGGCCCAAGAGATTCTGGGTCGAAGTTGTCTCCACTACAGCTTACATCTAGAACAGATGTTCGACCAAGGCCCTCTCAGGCAAAACATCCCATGAGGTATGGATAGGCTCTAAGGCTTCTATGAAGAACCTAAGAGTGTTCGAATGCATTGCCTACGCGCAGATCTTGAAAGACAGGAGGAAGAAATTTGACTTCCAAGGTCTCAAAACCATCCTGATTGGATATACTTCATCTGATAATACATAGAAGCTGTATGATCCTGATACCCAACAAATCTTATATAGCCGGGATACAGTCTTTATCAAGGATCAGTTCGTCAACATCAAAGGCAAGGATATTGCTCCAGGAGAACCTACATCACCTGTCATTGACACGACAATCCAAGCTTCTGGCTCAAGCGTGTCCATTGTCGACCCACTATTTGACAGCAAATCAGACGAAGATGTTGCTGCTACCCTACAACAAGTCCCAGGAGTGGTTCATCAGTCGTTCCTCCTAGAAGATCAAGCCGAGTGCGCACAGAGCCCACAAGGTATACTCCTGAGTCTACACGTCTCTTAATATAGGAACCGATCGAAGAGACACTCAGCCAACCAGACTCTGATCTCTGGAGAGAAGCTATGGACAGAAAATATTCCTCTCTGATCAAGAACCAGACGTGGTCACTAGTCAAAGATCCTACTGGCTGTAATATTATTGATTGCAAATGGATCTTCAAGATCAAATACAATGCCAATGGAGCAATTGATCGAAGGAAGGCAAGACTGGTAGCACGAGGATTCACTCAAATTCCCAACGTCAATTATAGTGAGACTTTCAATCCAGTAGTCAAGCATTTGTCGATCCGAGCCCTCCTATCATATGCTGCAGCTATCGACCTCGAAGTACATCAACTTGATGTACAGACAACTTATCTGAATGGAGTTATACAAGAAGACATCTACATGATCTAGCCCGAAGGATACATTCTGGAAGGTATAAAGAATCATGTCTGTAAATTCCATAAATCACATTACGGCTTGAAACAGTCTACCAGAACTTGGTTTCAGAGGATCAACACATTCCTCATCGAACAAGGATTCCAACCAAGCACTACTGATTGCAGCGTCTATTCCAAGTCGGTGCAGCAATCTTTCATTATCATCACCCTATACGTGAATGATACGTTGCTTTTTAGCAACAATACCAATTTGGTCAAGGATTCTAAGCAGATGCTGTTCTCAAAGTTTGACATGACTGATCTGGGCGAAGCTCACTTCTGTCTGGACATTCAAATCCACAGAGACAGAGCAAGATCACTGATCTATATCACTCAACAAAGGTATTTTCAGAATGTTCTTAACATATACAATCTAATTATGGATCCAGGCCTGCATTTGTCAAAGGACTAATGTCTCCAGACCAAGTAGGAAGAGGAGTAGATGAGAGAGTACCCTTATCGATCGATACTTAGATCTCTCATGTACGCAATGGTCTGTACAAGACCCGACATCTCTTTTGCAGTAAGCTCACTCAGCCAATATATGGCTAATCCTGACATTACCCATTGGAAGGCTCTCATAAGAGTCATGAGGTACATTCGAGCTACCATGGACCAGTGCATCTGCTATGGAAAGGTTAGCAACGACAATCTTCATCAACTCAGTGGATATTCTGATGCAAGCTGGGGAGGAGATGTAGACAATCATAAGTCCACATCTGGATTTACATTCTTCTTCAACGGCGGTCCTATCTCATGGAACAGCCGTAAACAAGTAGCCAACTCGCTAACAAAGATCAGACTTGACAACTTGAAGTTCTGGAACCAACATTGAGATCCAAATTGGCGCCATGCCAGATCGGGGGTCTCGACATGGGTGACTTTCCTCTAAGCAAGCTGCCCGACTTACATCAAACTTAACCAGCTTGAAGATTCGTTACAAATGAGTAACATCCATTCCAAGCAAGTCGTCCGACTTACATCCAATTCAACCAAATCAGAGCTTCATCACGAGTGTTGGAAGCCAACTTGGTGCCACACCAGACTGGACAGCCATAAATAAGTAACTTCCACCCAAGCAAGCCATCCAATTCAACCAACACATTAGAGCCCATTCCCCAAGAGCTTAACTAGTTCACATTCATGCAAGGAATACTCATAACCACAAGTCGCGACAAATATGACGACAACCAGTTTCTGGACCAAATGGTCCCGACAGCATACCGCTAGCGTCTCAGACTGAATGGTCCCGATGACATATTGCTGGTGTCTCGGGATACAACCCTCAGCTATGTGCCAGATCAAAAAGATTTGAAGTGGCCTTACAATTGGCTTTTACCGAACACTGAAACCTAGAAGGTAATCAGAGTCAATTTGAGAAAAATCCCGCTTTATTAATAAATCCGAGAAGGTTATATTTCAAGCGTGTGACCGACTCTAGTCTTTGAGGTGCTAGCGTGCCAAGGCGTGCACCAGGAACATTCCAACAAGGGGAGCTGAGACTTGGTTGGAGCTCGTCTTGAGTCACAACCCACATTCCCCTATAGTTATGGTGGGATTCTCCACTTCCCCTCATAGCAAGTGCTTACACCAAGCTGGTAAAGCACGTTTCTCTCTCTCTAGAAAGTCATTTTATCTCTCTAGAACTTATTGATTGCTAGGATTCCTTTGATCCCCATGATTCCTTATATCGTAATTGCACATTGATCCGAGCTCTCTGGATTTTGCTAGATCCGATCAAAGTTTTTGAGCCATAGGAAACTTGGGGGCCGGCTAGATTCTGGTTGTTGTGGCATCGGGAGTAGCACTGGGAGCAGTAGTGGCGTTGTTGGTGCCGAGAACAATGTTGGCGTCGAGAGTAAAGTTTGCACTTGAAGCTAGCTTTACAACATCCACCCCACCTTTACGAAATATGATGTCCTCATCAGATGTCAGATTAGTGCAAAGATGTCTCCCAATTATACTTAATTACTTTTATGCTACTTGGCACAATACTCAATTTACTGGCCACTTTTATTAGCATTGCAGTTGGCACACCACAAATCGGAGGCTCAACTCTTTATCTTGAAAAATACATAACTTGAAAACATCACTTTGTCTGAAAAAAGCGTAGATTTTATATCGCTTATGTAAAACCCGAGAATCTTATTGACTGGTGACATAGGCTTGCTGAAATATTCACCCTTGTCACTTATGTCCTTGACTTTGGAGTTCCTTTGGGCTCTGGATTTGTCCTTTCCACACTTTGTGTATGGCTCCTTGAGCTCCAAGCTTGATCATTTTTGCACAGGTATCAAAGACTCCTTGAGCCAAAGGATTTACTGTTTACCATATGCCTTGGTGCCTTCTTGCTTTGCACCTTGACTTCTCTCCTTGTCCTAGCCTGATTCTTGCTTTCTTCCATTTGGTTCTTTAAGGTAGGCAATGATTGAATACTCCACAATGAGCTTCTCACTTGGCTCAAAGTATCTGTCTTTGAACCACACAAATATCACCATTGACTCGGCCTTATGTGGTCGAGAGTCGGATGTAGAAATCTGATTCAAATATGACCTATCCCTTCGCGTTTGTTAAAATTCCTTTTTGAGCTTAACAACTCATTTTATCACAATCAATCATGCAAACTATGCAAAGCACGATACTAAGACACACCATGGATACATACAAGCAAGACACTCAGGCAGATTTACTAACAAGTAACAAAGACAAGGTCCCCCTTTGAGATAGCCCTACCAAGGACCTTTGCCTAGTCGTGCCCATACAGATCTATCACAGAATCAGCCCACGAAGAACACCCATCCAATTATCCGCACTTTCACCATTAAGCAGCACATTGTCTCAGTAATGCCCCACCAAATCTGGTCGACAACCCTTATACCTGAACGATCGGCAACTATTCCACACTAGAGCTAATCACCCATGCAACATCTTTGTATCAATGGTTAACCCTATAGCTTAAATATGTCACCTCGCACCCCACAAGGTACAGACCGTGCTTTCACCTACCTAAACAACACTTTGTCTCATTTGTCCTACGTATAGACCTATGTGTAGACGACACTAGGTCCAAACTGTGAGAATTGACCATGCTTACGCCTCGAGGGCAACACTTGTCACATCGAGTCCCCCGTTCTGTTCACATTCATGCACAAAACACTCAGAACCACAAGCCGCGACAGATATGACGACAACCAGTTTTTGGACCAAATGGTCCCGACAACATACCGTTGTCGTCTCAGCCTGAATGGTCCCAACGACATACCCGGTTGGCGTCCCGGGATACAACCCTCAACTATGTGCCAGATCAAAAATATTTGAAGCGCTGGCACTTTTACCAAACATTGAAACCCATAAGGTAATTTGAGTCAGTTTGAAAAAAAATCCCACTTTATTAATAAATTTGAAAAGGCTACATTTCAAGTGTGTGACTGAACCTAGTCTCCGAGGCGTTGGCATGCCGGGCACTAGGACAACATTCTACAAGGGGAGCTGACTTGGTTGGATCTCGCCCTGAGTCACAACCTGCATTCCCCTATTGTTATAATGGGATTCGCCACCTCCCCTCATAGCAAGTGCTTACACCAAGCTGGTAAAGCACACTTTTCTTGCTATGATTTTCTCTCTATAGAAAGTTATTTTATCTCTCTAGAATGTATTGATCCCCATGCTTCTTTTGATCATACCTAGATCGTGTGAGGTGATTGCACATCGATCCGAGCTCTCTAGACTTTGCTAGATCTGATCAAAGTTTTTGAGCCATAGGAGCTTGGCATCGGCTAGATTCTGGTTGTAGTGGCACCAAGAGCGGCGCTGGTGTCGAGAGCAGCAATGACGCTATTAGTGTTGGGAACAATGTTGGCGCTAGTGGCACCGAGAGTAAAGTTTGCACTTGAAGCTAACTTTACAACAATCTAGGATTATTCAAAATCCTCGGTGATCGGAGTGACACTACTAATATGCAAGCTAGTTTCTTTATGACAAATATAAACAACAAGAAAGGAACTAGCTTTTTGGAGATAATACTCGTTGTATTTTTGTTTCAAGACATCTCAAATATTTGAATCAATATTAATTTGGATAGCTCACCTTCATTGGGAAAGATATACAAGCTAGCTACTCTATGCGGCAAATATGGAAAATGAGGAATCAGTTGGGTTTTTGGAGACAATATCAATTCTATTCTTGTTTCAAGCCATTTGAATTATGTGATGTGAATACTCAAAAATATTTTTTCAATAATGAAGTGTTTAAGATTATTGTGAGATTGTACTTTTGTTACTATCCAACATGAGGATTAACCTATGATGTTTAAGGAGAGCTTCCTCTTTTTATTTGTGTTCAATATGTGGATGGTGCAATATAAAACTCTTTAGATTGCATCTTCATGACATTAATTGGGGATTTCTCCCCTTAAAATTCGTTTTTTAAGAGTTAATCTCTTTAATTGGAATTTTGAAGCCTCGGGATGATGTGCACCTTTTGACTACGAAGGAGTCATATTTTTAGTGTAATTGACCAAAAAAAATATCAAGATTAAAATTGTGTTTTTTGTGCACATGAATAGGTATTATCTTCTCTTCTATTGGGTTGTTTGTGTGAGCTTTTGTAGACCACTGCACAAAACTCACCTACACCTTTTTCAATGTGACATTTGGCAATTAGAGCATTACATACAAATGTAGCTCTTTACAACATCATTATTAAATTGCCTCCTAAGAGTACATATTGTACTGGAGGTGAACTTTGTACCTTGATGGGTGGACATGAATGTGTTGTACATGGTAAACAAAGAAGTTTATTTTATATTTTTCATGCTAGCAAGGGTATGTATTAAAACACGACATTCCATGGAAGAAGTTGACAATCATGCACTCTCAATGTTGTTATTCCCCAATAATTGGCATTAATATCATTCCTCTCCTTGAAGTATTTGGTTTTATTGCACTTGACCAAAGAATGGACATTCAAGTAAAATTGTCCTAGGGGCATGTTGGTTGGGACTTCAGTTGCAGCGCGATTCCCGAATCGCGATTCAAAATCGCGATCAGAATCGCAATTCCGATTCGCGATTCGGGATTTTCCTAGAATCGTGTAGAATCGATTTTTTTTTTTTTTTGAAATTTTTTTAGGCAATATGGGTATCAGATGAAAGCTCTGATCGAGGGGATTGTGATTGTGTAGTTTGCCGACTGTTTCGGGTGCGAAACACCAAAAAGTGTGTTTTCACTCGGGGAGTTGGAAGGCCAAATCATGAAGAAGCCTTACCGTCGGGGCCGGGGTCTACCGGCAGCCCCCGGACCCCGCCGTTGGGGGGCGTTGCCCCCCAAACCCCCCACCAGGGGGCTACCGCCCCCCAAACCCCCCGTTTCTCGGGGGGCTTCCACCCCCCGAACCCCCCATTTCCCGGGGGGCTACTGTCCCCCGAACCCCCTAGAGCTTCTTGCTATATAGACATTGTAGATAAAAATGCCACTGCCCCCCTGTAGATAAAAATGGGGTCCAAATGCGCGCCGAGAAGGGCCCAATATTTATGCCCCCAATTGTATGTACATTGCACTCACATCTCCAGTGAACCAATTGCAAAAGTGATCATCATCCATACAGTTGATAGTCCAAACTGTAGCATTAACATTTACTGAAAACCAGAGCAAATGACAACCGGATAGCTACTGAAAATAAGATCTGTTTGTGCCTCATCTACTGCACTTCTGAGAGGCAAAACGCTGGTTTGACCATTGATCCCCTAAAAAAATTTCAGCAATAAGCTATTTTTCCAATTTGTTTTTTTTTTTTTTTTTGCGATTCTGGGTCGCGAATCGCGATTCGCAGAATCACGACCCGCGAATCGCAGACCCAGCGAATTGAGATTCGCTGCAACTATGGTTGGGACCTATATGGAAAAAAAGAATTATTATATATTTCTTTTACGAGCTAAATGCACTATAATCATCATCATCATGTCCAATGTTTATAGAAATAACATTTATAAACACTAGTAGACATATCCAAGTTGGATTGAGTAGACCTCAAATGTGGAGCACATTCAAAACTACTGATTCCAAAGTGTCTCTCATAAGTGTAGGCCCATATTTGAGTTTGGGTCTCCATTTTCCATTGCCATTGATAATGTCCCTCATAAGTGCATATATTAGTTTGGGTCTCCATTCTCCATTGCCATTAAGACACCTTATGTAACTCACCTCAAAGGGGGATCTTGTGTGGAATATGCATTAACTTCCTATACAAAAATGTACACCACCATAAAGATAAAAGGGTAAACTATTGATGGGGGTCCAACTTGTCATCTCAACCAAACATATCACAATTGTTGTGCATCCAAAAAAGCACATCGATGATGAACATCTAACTAAAGAAGCGTGACCATATGTAAGATACATACCTATCATGTTGACTGCACAAAAGTAAAAGTCCAATATAGCCACTCAATTAACATTGTGCATTGAGTGTAGAGAGTGTGCCTCGTTTTAGTGATCATGAGTGTCGTCACAATATTAAAAACAATATCAAGCACAAAATTAGTTTGAGTGTAATGAGTAACCCACCATGAGGTCATCATATCAAGTCTCACATAATTATTCTAGACAATCTCGCTTGAATGATGTAAAAATGATCACTATAACTGATGAAGGTAGGATAGCATCACCTTATAGACAAGACAATGGCTTAGATAGCTAGGTATTATTCAACATTGTGAGCACAACAAAAAGGAGATGTGGATGTACTCCCATGATGATGTTGGGGGAATGATGTGAAATGGAGGAGTTAAAGGGAATGAAAAGCTGGATAGAGAAGGAACTATGTTCAAACTATCGGGCTCTTATAAGTGACTCCTTTTCCTCAGCGTATGAAATATGCCTATCAGATTCAAATCAACTATATCGTGACAAGGGTCGCAACTGATTTTACTTGATCCTCACTTTGAAATCATCATAATCGATTCAATTGATTACATAGACACAAATTCATTAACGTTGGTTGTAGAAATGTGTATTGCAAAAGCATTGAGATGTTTTGACAAAACTATACGAGAGCTAAAAGATGAAAAGTGCTTCAAGCTGTAAATCAGAGGAGCATAACATTCATACTGACATGGTAATTGAATGCAATAAGACGATTAGATTGAGTTCGGAATGTAGCATGTACATAATCATATGAATGATGAGCATTGTTCCAACAACTGAATGAGTCTAGATTAAAAATTGGATTTAGGGAGAGAGAGAGAGAGAGAGAGAGAGAGAGAGAGAGAGAGAGAGAGAGAGAGAGAGAGAGAGAGAGAGAGAGAGAGAGAGAGAGAGAGAGAGAGAGAGAGAGAGAGAGAGAGAGAGAGAGAGAGAGAGAGAGAGAGAGAGAGAGAGAGAGAGAGAGAGAGAGAGTAATGTCCTCACAACAGGATTCTAGTCTAAGCATACCATACAAAGCAATAACACATGAGAACTCGTAGAGGTTAAATGAACCCAACCAAACCTAGATTGTACGGATCTAGCCCCCAAGCTATGGATCAATCAGAGTCATGGAAAGAGGAGTCACACCAGAAGCATGTAGCTACTCATCACAAATCAAGCATACACTAGTGAGAGCCCATCACCCTCCAAGGCCCATGCACCACTAGTAGTGCACTGTGACACCTCACTGGACACTTTTGCAGCCTATCTGGACCACGTCATCCAGTTCCCTAATGACTCACTGATAGATCCATACCAACTCCACCACCATGTGTTTAGGCCTACAACCATTAATTATGACCATGTACACATAAGGGCCCCAATTCCCTTATAGTCACAATTAACTTACGGGTTGTTGGTCTACCGGTCCCTAGCATGGACACGCTACCCGAGACCAGTCATGGGCATGACATTCCTCCCCCCTTATTCAAGTTCTATCCTCAGAACTTAAAACTGGGAAAGTTCCTCCTTAAGCTTCCTTCCTGTTCCCAGGAATCGTCATCGTCTGTACATCCCCTCCATCGAACCAGATGCTCGGTAACTATACGATTCCTCAATCGTTTAGTTCTTGTATCCAAGATCTTTTCGAGTTCAAGATGAGATACACCCGATGATTCATCTAACAGGTCCAATTGATTTCCAGATCCAAGATGCTCTCCTTCACGAAGACTCTTTTTGAGACGACTTACGTGAAATACAGGATGCACTTGCGATCCTTCTGGGAGTTCCAATTGGTAAGCTAAGGATCCGATCTTTTTCAAGATCTTAAATGGTCCTCTATATCTAGCAGACAACTCATAATGCTTGCCGGTATGCATTACACTTGAATCCTTTGGGATTCTCAAATATACCCAATCTCCCACTTGGAAGTCTCTCGGTAATCTTTTCAGATTTGCATAATGTCTGCCCCTATCCTGGGCACTCTGGACATTTTCATGTGCAATCCGCAGCATTTCCTACATATCGTGTAGGAAATCCGCTACTTTTTGAAACTTGATCGTCCGAGTCTCAACTACGATGGGTGACCTAGGCTCAAAACCATACATAAGCATAAATGGGCTATAACCGGTAGCCGAATGCTTACTACTATTATAGACAAACTTGATCAATGGAAGGTACTTTTCCCAATCAGATTGCCATCTCGAAACATATGCCCAAGGCATTTGTTCCATCGTCTGATTTGTTCTTTCCGTCTGTCCATCCGTCTCAGGATGATCAGAAGAACCCAAACTCAGTGTCATCTCTAGTTTAGTGAATACGACCGACCAAAAGTGATTGGTGAACTTCGGATCGCGATCACTCACAATATCACTTGGTAATCCGTAAAGCCTAAACAGACGCTCTACAAATATCTGAGCTAAATCAGAAGCCTTCGTGGTGGTCTTTACCGGAATAAACAAAGCCAATTTGGTAAGACGGTCGACCACAACCCAAATTGCATCATGCTGTTTATTCGTCCGCGGTAACCCAACCACGAAATCCATGGAAATACTGTACCATCTCTTATCAGGGATATCCAGTGGATGCAACAAACCGCCAGCCTTATGGCGTTATGCTTTATTCAACTGGCATTGGTCACACTTGACCACATAAGATTCTACAAAGGGCTTGAGTTTTGGCCAATAAAAATCCCTTCGTACCAAATCCAATGTACGATGATGTATGCCGGGATGTCCTGCGCATGGTGAGTCATGAAATTCATAAAGAATTTTATTCTTAACAACATCCACATCAGGCACACAAACCTTTTCTTTCTTGAACAAAAGTCCGTTACGGATAGAGAAGTCATCAATACTCTTTATATCCTTCCCCGCAGACTGACCACCATGATTATCAGTCCCGCTTGTTGAAACTACTAGAACCCTATTCCAGATTGGTCCAAAATGTGGGTCTTTCTCATAAAGACCTCTCAGGGAGAGATAAAAGTCTATACTGATCTCAGTGAGGGAAAGTTCGTTCACTTCACCAATTCGACTAAGTGCATCAGCCACCTGATTAGATGAGACCCTGATATACCGCACTTCAAAGTCAAATTCTTGCATGAGTTCTGCCCATCTGGCCTTATGACCTCGCAAATCATTCTGATTACAGAAATATTTTAAAGGTTGATGATCCGTATTAACCACGAATTTATTAACGTACAGGTAATGCCTCCATGATTTCAAAGCATGGATCACTGCAAAAAGCTCTTTTTCCTGATGTAGCGCAGGCATCCCAAAGGGAGCCGGGAACCACGACTTAGCTTCCCAGCCTTCAACTCTTGCCATCCAAACCCACTTGACATACAAGCAGCCAACTCGCCAACAACGATCAGACTTAACCAGCTTGAAGTTCCGAGAACCAACATTGAGATCCAACCTGGCGCCATGCTAGATCGGGGGTCCCGATGTGGGTGACTTCCCTTCAAGCAAGCCGCCTGACATACATCAAACTTAACCAACTCGAAGCTTTGTTACAAACGAGTAACATCCATTCCAAGAAAGCGGTCTGACTTACATCAGACTTAACTAGCTGCAAGCTTCGTCACGAGTGCTGGAAGCCAACCTGGCGCCACGCTAGACTGGACAGCCATAAACAGGTAACTTCCACCCAAGCAAGCCATCCAACTCAGCCGACAGGTTAGAGCCTGTTCCCCAAGAGCTTAACCCATTCACGTTCATGCAAGGAACACTCAGAATCACAAGCCGCGACAGATATGGAGACAACTAGTTCCTGGACCAAATGGTCCCGACAGCATACCACTGGCACCACGGACCGAATGGTCCCGATGGCATTTTGCTGGCATCCCGGAATACGACCCTCAGCTGTGTGCCAACTTAAAAATTTTGAAGCGGCCTTACAACTGGCGCTTTTACCGAACACTGAAATCTAGAAGGTAATCAGAGTCAGTTTGAGAAAAATCCCACTTTATTGAAAAATTTGAGAAGGTTACATTTCAAGTGTGTGACCGACCCTAGTCTCCGGGGGGCTAGCATGCCAAGGCGAGAGCCATGACAACATTCCAGCAAGGGAGGCTGAGACTTGGTTGGAGCTCGCCCTGAGTCGCAACCCGCACTCCCCTATAGTATTGGTGGGATTCGGCACCCCCCCTCATACCAAGCACTCTACCTAGGCTGGTAAAGCACATTTTTCTCTCTCTAGGATTTTCTCTTTCTAGAGAGTCATTTTCTCTCTCGAGATTTTATTGATCCCCAGGCTTCCTTTAATCATGCCTAGATCGTGTGAGGTGATTGCACATCGATCTGAACTCTCTGGACTTTGCTAGAACCGATCAAAGATTTTCAGTCATAGGAACTTGGCGCCGGCTGGATTTTGGTCACAGTGGCGCCGGGAGCAGCAGGGGCGCTACTGGCACCGGGGACAATGCTGGCGCCAGTGGCGCTGGAAGTAAAACTTATGAAGATAGCTTTACAACACTTGAGTGGTGTACCTGACCTAGTTTCTTACTCTCAAAGGCAACGGGCTGACCCTCCCATAAGAGAACAGCTCCAATAGCCGTATCACTCACGTCAGTGTTAATGACGAATGACAAATGTAGATCTGCTATTCTCAAAACTGGAGTTGAGGCAATTAGAAGCTTGAGTTTGCGAAAACTCTCATCTAATTTCTCATTCCATCTAATAGGAGGACTTGGTCTACCTTTACGGCTTTTCACTCCTTTCAACATATTGTTGAGAGGTGCAGCAATCTTCGAGTACTCCTCTGCAAATCTATGAAAAAACACAGTGAAACCTAAGAATGACTTAAGTTCACGTACCGTTTTAGGAATTGGCCATTCTACTACCGTCTCCACCTTTTCTTCGTCAATCTTGATCCCAAAGGAGGTAATCTTATGACCTAGGTAAAGAAGTTCCTTCTTGAAGAATTTGCATTTTGATTCTTTTGCATAAAGCTTCTCTTGTCTTAAGATACGTAAGACAATACAGAGATGCTTAGCATGCTCTTTGAGTGTTCTGCTATAGATCAGAATATCGTCCAGAAACACTACTACGAACTTCCCCAAATATGGATAAAATAAATCGTTCATCATTTGCTGGAAAGTAGCCGGAGCATTCATCAAACCAAAGGGCAATACAAGAAACTCGTAGTGGCCAAACCTGGTCCTAAAACCGGTTTTAGATACATCTTCCGAATGTATCCTAATCTGATGGTATCCCATACGTAGATCAATTTTCGGGAAGTATTTAGCTCCATTCAATCGATCTATGAGATCGTCCATCCTGGGCAATGGGTATTTATTTTAAACTGTAAGCTTGTTCAGACCCTTGTAATCTACACATAGCCGAAAACTCTCATCTTTCTTACTCTTAAGAAGGACATGTGCTCCCCATGGAGATTTACTTGGTCTTATGTGTCCCATCCTGAGATACTCCTCGATCTGCCTAGCCACTTCCTCCTCTTCCTTCTGACTAAACCGATATGGTTGTCTGAAGATAGGACGACTATCGGGCAAAAGATCTATCTTATGATCCACCGACCGAGCGGGTGGTAGTCCATAAGGTAGCTGCTTCGAAAAAACACTAAACTCTTGCAAAAGCTGTTGTTCCTGATGCGAATTTTCGGTGTTAAAGCATGAAAACACATTCACATCCCCAACATCACAATGCATACGAGATTTCAAAAGCAAGTGAAAGAGTTCATACTCAGAATCATGAAGTTTCTCAATTGATTCAGCCGAGCTCAAATGATATTGCAAAATTTAAACATCAGTTCTAAAAAATTGAAAATTCCATTTTGAGCAAGAAATTCACAAGTTCAAAAAACCTCAAAAAACTCAAGGAAAACTTACAAGCCCACTTTTTTCTCTACTTCCTCACCTATCCCTTAGCATGCAAACACCAAGTTTTTTTTAACAAAAAAGAACTTGAGTTTGGGGGGCCACCTTCCTCCCCCCCCCCCTCTCCACTTCTACACTACTCGGACACTCATCGTTGGGCCAATCGGGCCTTTTCCTCATGGCCCACCCGCACCCGATTCCAAAGAGCGCCAACCCGAGAGAGAGAGAGAGAGAGAGAGAGAGAGAGAGAGAGAGAGAGAGAGAGAGAGAGAGAGAGAGAGAGAGAGAGAGAGAGAGAGAGAGAGAGAGAGAGAGAGAGAGAGAGAGAGAGAGAGAGAGAGCGCTTTTCGGTGGAGGATGAGGCGATGAAAGTGCCCTCCATCACGTCTCATATAGTAGGTTAAACATGCAGGTATCCAGACACTTTGGAGGACGGCTGTCAATGGGTTTTCCAACACATTCTTGTGGTTTTTTTTTTTTTTTTTCAGTTATCTATTTCTTTGATGCAGGAAGCACAAAGGCACAATCATCTGCTATTTCTTTGCAGATACTTTGTCTTCACAGTGTTTTACAGATTGATATAGCTTTCATTTGCTAGTTTAAAGCATAAGCAAGGTTTCAAAACAAGATTTGCAGGGTTTTGCCTTCACTATGCTTGAAAAATAGAGGTTATGCTACCAAAATTTCCAAAGAAACTGATTTTTGCAGGTTACAATGACTATTTTATCAGAATGAAGCATAAGCCTATGATTCCACGATAACCAACCATGCAAACCTGTCAATCATCACCAACACTCAACAACCAACAAATTAGAGTATTTTTGCTTCTATTCCAGCCTATTTTCACCGATTTAAAACCAAACCGGCTTCCAAACAGGCAATAGACAACATTCAAAATCTAACCACAGAGTAATCGGCAACAACAGAATTGACACGGAATTCTTTCCAAGAAATCAATTCAAAAAGCACAAAAACGAACCAATTGTGAGCTTGGTAGTGCACTTACCACACAATCGATTGCAATTCAAAAATATTTCAAACCGGAAGAAAATCCCACAATTCCACCGTTTGTTGCTTACTCCGTCGGATTCTCGAGGAAACGTCGAGATTTCCACTCAACACTTTCGATGGTAAATCCTGCTTAGACTGGCTCTGATACCAATATAAAGTCCTCACAACAGGATTCTAGTCTAAGCATACCATACAAAGCGACAACACATGAGAACTCGTAGAGGTTAAACGAACCCAACCAAACCTAGATCGTACGGATCTAGCCCCCAAGCTATGGATCAATCAGAGTCATGGAAACAGGAGTCACACCAGCAACATGTAGCTACTCATCACAAATCAGACATACACTAGTGAGAGCCCAACATGTATACTTATACCCTCCAAGGCCCATGCACCACTAGTAGTGCACTGTGACACCTCACTGGACACTTCTGCAGCCTATCTGGGCCACGTCATCTAGTTCCCTAATGACTCATTGATAGACCCAAACCAACTCCACCACCATGTGTTTAGGCCTACAACCATTAATTATGACCATGTACACATAAGGGCCCCAATTCCCTTATAGTCACAATTAACTTACGGGTTGTTGGTCTACCGGTCCCTAGCGTGGACACGCTACCCGAGACCAGTCATGGGCAGAGAGAGAGAGAGAGAGAGAGAGAGAGAGAGAGAGAGAGAGAGAGAGAGAGAGAGAGAGAGAGAGAGAGAGAGAGAGAGAGAGAGAGAGAGAGAGAGAGAGAGAGAGAGAGAGAGAGAGAGAGAGAGAGAGTAGGGATAGAAATCCAACACCCCCCATTGGAAGTAAATCTATTCTAAGTGGTGGCTAGATCTACTCACGGATGTAGTAAAGTGTAAAAGGGTTTGTCCACTTTCTAAGATCTACATGAAGCTTACATTGGAATAGAAAAGTGCAAACAAAAGGGGAATGAGAGCACCAAGGCTTCCCATGTGATGCTCGAAGTGAAAACAAACTAAGGTTCGGCTAAGGCTTTTCCAACTAGCCAATACCTACTAAGAAATAAACTTTGCTAAGGCAGTACCCAACTAGCAAAGGCGATTAATTTAATTCCTACTTAACACCCAAAGGGAGATAAAATATACATTGTGGCTAATACTAAGCAAATAAGCAATAATGAACATGCCACAATGAAAACCGATGAAAAGGAGGCAAGAGGAGGCCCGATCACCTTCCCTCAAGCTATGCACCTTCCCAATGGGAACACAAATGAAATAGAATGATAATTCTCCAAAATAGAGAGCAAGATAGCGTAATCTCAAAAGTGTTTCATACATGAGAAATATCTCTCCTCATAGCAAGGAGGGCTTTCCATAAGCATCCATTAGCTTACGGGATTAGTCATAAACTAGCCATTCTAAGGCTTCTAAAAACTTCTAACTTAGAACTTAGAACTTTAGGAGTTTCTAACTTGGGACTTAAGATAGCTTAAGATAACTTAGAATCTTTCTAAGCTTAAGTTTCTTAAGTCTAAGTTTAAGTTATTTTATTATTTTTAAGCTTCTACTCATGGAATTACAAAACACATGCCATAGTAGAAGTTTATTGGCAAATTCTCATACATGGGCTTACAATACACATGCCAAGGACTTTTATTTCTTTTTTATATTTTTCACTGTGTTTGCATAGTTGCCACATTACCCCCCTCCTTATTGGGTCCATGAAGGCCTTAATTTTCATATTTAACATTGCCCAAAATTTGTTGTGCGCATCTGTGCCCGACACTTTAGTAAATATATTTGTAGTCATGTACTGTGTTTGAAAGTACTCCAAGGTGACCGCTTTGTCGAGAATCTTGCCCCTAACATAGTGATATTTAATTTCAATGTGCTTGCTCCTAGAGTGAAATCTAGGGTTGGCTGATAAGGCAATGTCACTTTGATTATCACATAAGACGATTGTTGGAGTAGGTTGTACCAGACGAATGTTTAATAACAAATTTTTCGACCACACTACTTCTTTGGTAGCTCGAGAGACAACGACATACTCTGACTCTATAGATGAGAGAGCAATAAAGGTTTGCTTGTGATTGTTCCAAGCAATAGGACCATTGTTGAGGAAGAATGTAAATCCAAATGTAGATTTACGAGTCTATACATTTCTCACGCAGCTCACATTTGTATATCCACTAAGTATGTGGAGTTTGTTGTTGTCGTTATCGACTCCTCCATAGCAGATGCATTGGTCCTTCGTAGCTCAAATATATCTCATGACTCTAATTAGAGCCTTTGAATGAATAATGTTTGGATTAGCCATGTATTGGCTTAGGGAGCTTACTACAAAAGTGATATCAAGTCTGGTGTAGACCATTGGATACATGAGAGTACCTGAGACAAATTGGTATGGATAATCTCTCATTTGCTCCTTCTCTTCCTTCATTTGAGGACATTGATTCTTTGACAATTTTAGGCTTGGATCCATCGATGAGTGAGCCAATTTGCAGTCCATCAGATTGTATCTGGTGAGTGCATTAAGAATGTACCTTTGTTTCAGTGATATAAATTAGCCTTTGCTCTCTGTCTCTGTAGATCTGAATTATGAGACAGTAGTGAGTTTCGTCTAGATCTGTCATGCCGAATTGTAGAGGTAGCATCTCCTTAGTTGATATTGTTGTTAAAAAGCAATGTGTCGTCGACATACAAGGTGATATTCATAAAGGAATGTTGCACTAGCTTGTAATATACATTCAAATAAGCAGTGCTTGGATTAAAACCCTATTCGATAAGGAAGGTGTTTATCCTTTGGAACCATGTGGATTTCTTGAAGCCATAACGTGCCTTGTGGAGTTTGCATATATGATTTTTCTTATCATTGAGCACATAGCCTTCGGGCTATATCATGTGGATGTCTTCTTCAATAAGTGCATTTAGATAAGTTGTCTGCACATCCACTGATGTACCTCTAGATTAGCCATAACAGCATACGATAGAAGTCTCCTAATCGAGGAGTGCTTGACTACCGGACTGAAAGTCTCGTTGTAGTCGATATGCGGGATCTGTGAAAATCCTCTCGTAACAAGTTGGGCTTTTCTTCAATTGACACTCATGTCCCCCTTGTATTTGACCTTGAATACCCATTTGTTGTCAGTTACATTTCGGCTAGCCGACAATTCGTCGATAGACCACGTCTAGTTCTTGATTAGAGAGGTATAGTCTCTATCCATTACTTCTCTCCAAAGAACGGAGTCTGACTGGTTGAGTGCTTCTTGGACAGTTGTCGGTTCTCGGACGAGATAGCAAACCAATTTGTCAATTTACCTTGTGAGTTGTGTGCATACTCTTGTCGATTTTCTTGGAGGTGGCATAGGCTGATGATCCTGTCTTTGGTTGTGTTGCTCCTGAGGAGCAACATCTTTTTTAGACTAGTTGTCAATAAGCTGTTCGCCTATCGGCACATTCGAACTTGCGACTTGAATCATCGTGTCGAAGGTAGGGGTAGTCGATAGTTCGCTTGGAACTTTTTCCTTGCTCTTCAGGTCGATAAATTGATCCTCAATAAAGATGACATCTCAGCTGAAAAATACCTTTGTAGTATCAAAACCATGTAGCTTATAAGCGTTGTCAGAAAAAGCATAATCAATAAAGACGGATTTGATGCTATTGGAGTCCAGCTTCTTTTTGGTATCTTTTGGGATCCGCGTGTAGGCAATAGCTCTGAAGACTCTGAGGTTCTTTATCGAAGGTTTGGAGCCTGTCCAAACTTCACAAGATGTGTTGAGGCCTTTGGTTGAGCATATATTCTAAATGTAAGCTATAGTAGACACAACTTCGACCCAGAATTGCTTTGATAGTGATGTGTGAGCAAGCATGCACTTAGTCGATTCGACCAAGGTTCTATTCTTCTTTCAACAAGGCCATTCGACTGGGGTGAAAAAGGAGTGATGAATTGTTGCTCAATGCCTTTGCTAAGGTAGTACAACTCCTTGAATTCAGTAGAGATATACTCTCTGCCTTCAGGCATCCTCATGCTTTAATCCTTTTGCCAGTTTCAAGTTCAACATACTCCTTGTATTGTTTGAATAGGTTGAAAGCCTCTGATTTCTGCTTTATGAAATATACAACTATTTTCCTTGAGTGTTCGTCAATGAATGTAATAAAGCACTTTGCACCAGACAAAGATAACATTTGCATTGGGCCACACAGGCTCTGAGTTGGCTTCTGATTAGAATTGAATTGTTTGGTGCCTTTCTTCTTTTGCCTTATCGACTTTGTTTGCATGTAGAGCGTGTGAGTCTATATTCAAAGAGCCGCAAGATCCATTCCTTCGACTCTCTTTTTGTAGCAACATAGAGATGTTTTTAGAAAAAGTTAGATCTAAGTGTGTCATGATGATCATCACCTAGTTTTCGTATGTGGATGGTAGGCTCAATAACAGTGTCATCACTACGTCTTGATCGTCTATGATTGATCCGAAAGTGGCCATATGTTGTAGGAGGTTCTCGAACTGGTTAATGTGATTCTGTAGTGAATCACCGTTCGCCATTCCGAGGGAGAAAAATCTTCTCCTGAGGTGTAACTTCGAGGTTATGTCTCTCATGTCATAGAGGGCGCTCAGGATATTCTAGACTTCTTTCGATGTATGAGCTTTAGATATATGGCCAATTTGCATATCCGATATGCTAAGAATGATCAAAGCAAAGGCTTTACAATCCTTCAGCTTCCGTTTGGAGATGACTGCGTCATCTACTTTGGGCTTGACCTCGATACTTGAGACAACATCCCACAACTCCTTAGCCATTAGCACTATTTTCATCTTAAATGTTCACAAGTGGTAGTTGGATCCATAAAGCTTGTTGTCTACAATGAGATCGACTTTACTTTGAGAATCCATATGGAACCTTTGTCTACTAATGATATGATCTATCGACGACTTAAGAATGAAAAATGGAGTCTATCTACATTATCAAAACAAGAAAGCTATTATTCTACCAGTCTAGTAGAATTGTGTCGGAAAGAAAGAAACTCTAAAATTGTGCAGGCTTTGATGAGTGGAAGCTTCAATGCCTTATAGGCTTTGATATTGTGTTGGTATCAATTAATCAGAGAACGAAGCTCTGATACTATGTTGGGGAAATGATGTGAAATGAAGGAGTCAAAGGGAATGAAAAGGAAGGATACAGAAGGAACTATGTTTGAACTATCGGGCTCTGATAAGTGACTCCTTTCCCTCAGTGTATGAACTAAAATTCAAATCAATTGTATCGCAACAAGGGTCGCAACTAATTTTATTTGATCCTCGCTTTGAAATCGTCAGAATCAATTCAATTGATTACGTAGACAAACACAAATTCATTAACATTGGTTGTATAAACGTGTATTGTGAAAGCATTGAGATGTTCAGACAAATCTATACGAGAGCTGTGGATAGTCCTGTGGTCCATAGGTGGAAAAAGGACTCTCCCACATCTAATTTTAACTTCAGTTGTGGCTAATGAGGTGGTGAGGATTGTTAGCCATGAGGGACAACTCAACTTGATGGACTGATGATCAAAAGATACATTTTCAAATTTGATAATAGAATGAAATCGGGAGAAAATGTGAAGAGAATCTCATGCAAATGCAAGAGAGGTATAGGAGACTCAACTTGAAGAGGAGATGTTGAGATCGAGTGCTTAGTCTTGCTCTCGTCTTAAAAGAGATGCATAGCAAGTGACATTGGCTATCAAGTGCAATGGTTGTTAAGTTGGTAGTGCCATGGAGTTTGAATTGGCTTGACCAATTTATTTGGGTCATTGACAGATGAGTAAGCATGACATGGGCATTGGCGATTTGGTTGTGTTATAACTTGAAGTTAACTACTAATAAGAAGATGCCAAACAGGACATTGTGATGGGGTGGGTGCTTGCTTCGTGGCAACAGCAGCCATAGCCAGCAGCATCATTCAATGTATCTGTCTTTGTGAAAGGGTTAGTAGCCACTTTGCACTCACCAATGCCCTACCACTGCTACTCCTACATCCTAGTCTGACCTGTCTTCTACTTTATTGTTTAATTTTGTTTCTCAATTCAAGCCTGAAAAGGGCCAAAATCCCATTTCACAGCTACAAAAACAAAGTGATCTGATCAATCAGACATGTATTAAGTATATCATCAGAGATCATAGATATTTGGTATTTGTGTTTGTGTTTTGTTACCATCTCGAGGCTGGCTTAGATAGAAAATGGGAAAATTATTGTATTAACCAGGTATGATTTTGTAGATTCATTCTGGGAGTAGCACCCTCCCCTGTGCTAGGTGATTTGATCAATTCCTTTTGAATACTTTTTGTTGTTTTGCCATTTCTGATTCATAAATTGTTGATGTTCATGTAGCAGCATCATCTCAGAGGCCAGGTCACAATATAGGCGTGTGGATCCCCAGCTATATCTGCCAATTTCTTTGGTGGGTTTCGGTTTGAGTGGATTTCCTTTGCTGGGCAGAGTGAAGGCATGGCTCAAAAGGACGGAGGGGAACTCAGCACGCTCACAGGTGTTCTGAAAAATGCAGCTGAAAGGTATCCTGACAATGATGCGCTAATATCCTCTGGAGGACCTCAACTCACTTATGCGGAGCTTCAATCAACTATTTTGCGAACCGCAGCTATGCTTCAGCGCTCCGGATTGAAGCCAGGGGATCTAATTTCTCTCGCTTTTCCCAACACAATTGAGGTCTGTTTTAACCTTCCGATCCGTTTTTCTTGTTACAATGAGTCATTTTATTATTATTGCTAGGAAAGCTTCGGACTGTCAGATAGCTATGAAGAGAGCTTTGAGAAATGTTTTCTTCTGCTTTTACTTTTTTTGAAAGAAGAAGCACTGAATCACGAATCAACTTGTATTTTTCGAAAAATGGCCAAGGCTGAAGAAATATGAGAAAAAGTAATGATTTTTGTATTGGGAGATACAATCAAGCAATCCATCGTGTCCAGACTACCTAAAAAGAATAAGCAACAAGCTCAGGAGCCAACAATTTTGCCGTGGGATGTTATGCTCAACTATGCGAAGCTGCACAATACTGCTAGACACAGAGACTTGAAGTGCTTAGTAACATGTGAGATGCAAATATTGCTTAGTCAAGAATTCTAGAGAGAATTTTTTTTGGTATTAAACCATGGTTTAGTGTCTCATTTATTTACTGTAGTTCCCCAACGTTTCTAAGGTTGCTGTCTCGAGAAGCAACAATGTAGCCCTACAGCTTACAGCAATAACTGTTAATCTCAAAAGCTTGTTACAAATTTGTGATCATGAAACAATTTTTTTAAAATTCTTGTAATTGTGAACATTTTAAAATTTGATATGCTAAGGATATCTTGACTTAAATCTTGATCGTTGATTGACCGTGTATACTTAAGCATGGTTAAAGTTTTCTTATTGTCCATCGCAAGTAGCCAACTGGCATGTGAAAGGTTATGTTTGGTGTGAAGAAACGGAGTCAGATGCCTTGATTGCCATGAGGCACGACAAGGCATTGGCCCACCTCAATGCATCAATACAAGTGGGCACAGTCAAGTACTAAAATCTGGTATATTGAGCTTGTTCATATTAGATTATTCTTCCCAATGTCATTGGCAATTTTTGATAATAAACATTTGTGCACATCGGCATTTAAGCCAGGGAAGTTAAGTACCATATAACCTGAAAATAGTTCTTGTCTTGAAAGGGCAAATGCCAAACTATAAATATGCTAGTTAAACCAAGATCAAGATTGAGAAAGGACTAGATCGTGCTGGATGTAACAGTTGTCAATGATCATGCGCATGCAACATCATTTTTCATAAATATAGATGCAAGACAACCAGCTCAAAGCTATTTTAAGGCATCAAGATGTTGTAAGGACTTACGCATTCTTCTGCATAAGTTGAGAGCCTTGTTTTCATGCCAACAATTACTGTCCAAGTTTCTCTTATGAACTGTGTCTTGTAGAAGATGCTCGGAATGATCCTTGACGTGGATAGTCGACACGCTAGTGTATGAGTTTATTAGTTATGCCTCATTATTCCAAACTAGGCTAGAAATGTAAGCAATAAGGGCCCTGGCACTTCAATTAGGACATGTGGAGCACTGCGTGGTGATTGAAAGCTTTTCTGCATGTTGAGGAGATAAAAAACTCTTGAATATGGATTTAGTAAAGGATTAGGGTTATGGAAGGATTATTCCTAGGCTTCAGGGGTCTATATATACCTACAAAAACGCGCCCTCCTCCACTTCCAGATCTCGGTATTCAATTGCCAGAAACCTCTTCTCTCCTGTATTCAGTGACCGTGATTTGTGGGGTGAAGCTGATTGGGGTTTGAGTTTCAGTTTCTACTTGGTTGGGTGGTTTGGCTCCACAGCACTCCTTTTGGCGTATGTAGCAGGATCTCAAGGATCTACACTTGGCGGTTTTAACAGTGGTATCAGGATCTCAAGGATCTACTCTTGGCAATCTTTATAGATATTATCACCAATGGCACAATACCCATTTCAGCAAATAATATGGTATATAGAGTGGTTTCCTTGACACCAATAAATGGAGTTTAAACCCTTCTTTGCTCTTTAAATTTTAGCCCTCTCTAAATGAGAATTGCTTCTTCCAATAAACTGCACAATTGTACAAAAGATCAGACTGTCAAGGTTACGAAGAGTGCCCTATTTTTGTCCCACCTCCATAATTCCAAAGCATGCTGTCTCCAAGCAATAGAAAGGTTACTATATGCCGCCAAGATTCGTATTCCTACACAGAGTTGTAATGAGTTTCACCAGTAATATGTTTATTCCTGATGTATATCTACTTTACCATATGTCAAACAAGTTAACCAAGCATGAGGATAACAACCTGGACACTGCATCTGTGTTTTTCAAGTTAATGAGGCACTTGAAATATCACAAAAGGCTTTCAAGATATGAACATGCAGTTGGAGAGTTTTATGATATTATGCAGAAGTACTGCATCATCTGCATAAACACTGTACTCAACACTGGATGGACTCGTAGCTCCTCACATTCATTTTAACAGTCCTTAAAATGATCTATGTGACTTCCAAGAGAGCTGGAGAAAGAAAGGTGCTTAAACACTTTATCACTTAAGTTGGGTGGGCCTACTAAGTCCCAGCTTCCATTTCATGTAATTGGAAGTTAGGAGTGCTGTCTGACAGAACAAAAAGGCACTTGAAGTACCAATATCATGTGGGTACCTACACATTGTTCATTATTCCGAAAGTAACGACACCTAAATATTTACATTTTTGCATTGACAACAAGTTCTTTATAGTACAGATCCGAGGATTTGAAAGTAATGACACTATTTATGTGGGCTCACCCAAGTTCTATCTTTTGCGATGCTTGGACCTTATTGCGATGACATATTTGTTATCGTTTTAGATATTCTGGACGCTGGTGTATGGTGTTAACATCATATCTTGGTGAGTTGAGTAAAAAGCCAAAGAGCAAATGATTGCCCAAGTTATTTTATTCATTTCTTACTCTATCTTGACAGAAATCTGATTAATAACTATCACATCCATCGATGATATGAGAAACTGGTTATGCATTTTAAACTTTATTTTCTGCATAACACTAAGACTGCCGTATTTCTGAATTCTTTACAAATATTTCTTTAAACTTTTTGAGGGCTTGTAACTTATGTCAAGGGTTTTATGTACTTGTACTAGACCATAAGTAGATGTCATGGAAGTGTGTGCTTGTAGTTATTAGTAATGGAAACCTTTAACATTCACCAGTAAGTTGAGATAATCTAGCTGTATAATTGCAGAAATTATCTGGTGATATTGTGGGAATATCTTTCATGTTTCATCACAGCCTCACCTTCTTTGGGTGATTATCATATTTTTAAGTTTCATAGCGTCTCATTTATACCATGCATGATGTTGTTGAAGATGTTAGTTTCTGTAGCAGATTTCATGAAGTCAAATACTGAAGTACGCCCTATTTTTTCACGAGATTCAGCGTGTGTGTACTAATCAAAAGCCAAACTCTGTTATCTCTGAAGAGGGCTAACTCATAAGGTAATAAGTTTGTCCAAAGATTTGTTCTTATGTAGGTTGATTGTCTGTATGTGCAGTTTGTCGTGGTATTTTTGGCGGTGATTCGTGCTCGTGGTGTGGCAGCTCCTCTTAATTCTGCATACACTGAGGAAGAATTTTACTTTTATATGGAAGATGCCAAGACTAGCTTGCTTTTGGTGCCAGGAAAAGAGGGCAATAAAGCTGCAGAAGCTGCAGCTGATAGGCTTGGCCTCCCCATCGCTGGTGTGCACTGGGAAAAAGATAACACCGGCAGTGGGAATGTTGTTTTACTCCCAAAGTCCAGGTTGGAACTTACTTCTGATTCAGAAAATTTAGCTCTACCTGAACCACTAAAAGATGATGAAGCGTTGTTTCTCCATACATCTGGGACTACTAGCAGACCAAAAGGGGTGCCATTGACACAGTTGAATCTCGCTTCCTCAGTGTTGCATATAGTTGAAGCCTATGAGCTGAATTCTCTGGACAAAACTGTGGTTGTACTTCCCCTGTTTCATGTGCATGGTTTGATGTGTTCCCTACTCTCATCACTAGCAGCAGGGGGGACTGTTATTCTTCCGGCTGCTGGTCGGTTTTCAGCTACAGCTTTCTGGTCTGACATGAAACGGTATGGAGCCACATGGTACACTGCTGTTCCTACTATTCACCAGATTTTGTTAGCCCGACACAAAAGTAATCCAGAATCAGAGTACCCTCATTTGAGATTTATCCGAAGCTGCAGTGCTTCTCTAGCGCCTGCTGTGATGACAAATATTGAAGAAGCATTTTCTGCTCCAGTTCTAGAAGCTTATGCAATGACAGAGGCCAGCCACCAGATGACTGCCAATCCTCTTCCTTCACACGGGCCTCGTAAACCAGGCTCAGTTGGCAAACCAACAGGAATTGAGCTCACAATACTAAGTGACAATGGAGATTCTTTGCCACCAGGAGAGGTAGGAGAGGTTTGTATTCGTGGACCAAATGTAACCAAAGGCTACAAAAACAATCCAGAAGCCAATGAAAAAGCTTTTGAGTTTGCTTGGTTCCATACTGGCGATAGAGGATATATTGACGAGGATGGTTACCTTCATTTGACAGGTCGAATCAAGGAGCTCATTAACTATGGAGGTACAATCACATCACATTGAAGCTTTACTTTATCAGACTGTACATTCATGTTCAATACCTTTTTTTCTCATTGAACAATGCATCCATGTTGAGTATATTTTCCTACAGCAAAGAGGCTTTTTAGTGTTTAGATGAGCTTAGTTTGAAGTAGTAGGATGTACTATTGCTAAGTATCTTTTCACAAAGATCAAGCCTTAGCATTTTGGCACTTCATGTTACTATATGTCCTTTCAATTAGTAACTGCAATAATGGAGTGGATAGGTTTGTATCACCATACAGGTACTGCATCTAGATCACAGTGCTTGTTAAAAAGGTTCTATGTAAGCAAGTGAAGGTATTCCTGAAACATCCGTAGGGTGCAGCAAATACAATGAGCTATGGGTTTGGCTGAGAGTTTAGTACAGGGCGTTCATAGCGGTCATTTGACAAGAGTTTCTGTGTCATCATCACAGCAGGTCAAGTTATTTGGGGCACATCCCAAGAATCATTACACTATTGTAGCCAAATTCATGTGCATGAGTGCACTTTGAACTTTGAGGATGTTACATAACATATCTGTCTCAAGAGGATCAGTTTTGTACAGGGCGTTCAAAGTGGTGTTTTTGACAACTGTTTCCGTGTCATCACATGGCAGGTAAAGTTATTTGGGGAAGTCCCAACAATCATTTCACTATTGTAGCGAATTTTTGGTGCATGGGTGCACTTTGAAATTTAAGGATATTGCATTAAGCTTTCTGATGGAATCAGAAAACGTTCTTGATGTCATCCGAATGTAAGTGTCACTGTGTCCTTAGGCTGATGCTTAGTGTCAAGGAAGCCTTTGTAACTTCACCTGCAAGTGACTAGTGCTTCAATCATTGCTTTACTAAGTATCCATGAGTTCTGAACACAATCACAGATTTTGATGTCAATGAAGTGTAAAAAGACCATATATGAAAATTGAATAGCAATCTCCCACGATTAGTGGCAAATGACATCACATAAAGCCCTAAAAGCAATGGCAATGAGTTCTCTCATGAACATCTAAAGCATTACCAATATCCAAAGGTGAATAATGAGTGTCTCTAGTCCCTATTTATACTAAACAAATGGCCTAAAAGGAGGCTTCTAGAGACTAGAGGGGACAAGGTTTCACAATGGAAATGTAGAGAGAGAACAGTGCGGCCTCTTGTAGGTCACCTCCTCAGCTAATTGACTAATAAGAGTTGGGCATGTGGCAGCATAAGATTTAAAATGAAAGTGAATGGTAAGGGCCCTTGGCCATGTACATTGTCACGAGTAACAAGGTGCGTAGCCAACGACAAAGGGTACCTATATTTGACAGGATGTTCGTAACAGTATGGAGGAGAAATTGTGTAGGCACTAGCAGTCAAAAAGTTCATGCTATTTAGGTTTTGAGGGGCACGTGTACATCCGCAACATATGCTATGAAGGTTAGAGGCTGTGATAGCCGCCCCCCCTTTCCCTTAAGTCATTATTGCAGTAGCAATACACATGCTAACAACAGATCTTTATGTCTAGAACCAACCTGTATAGATTTAAGTTGTGATGCATCAATGTGCTGATTGCTGAAAATTGCGGTCTCAGAACTATTAGAAACACGAGATGCTTGAAGATTTTATCAGGCTTTTCTGCTGCCCTTTTCTCCAAAAGAAATTATTAGAGCATTACTTCCTATTGCTTATGAAATGAAGCTGGTAAACTTCACATTCATCCCGAAGATCTCTCTATTGATTGTTTGATGTGGATCACATCTTTCCTCAGTGTCACTCACTCATGCCTCAATTCAACCCACTATCTTGCCCTCTACTGATTTGTTCTCCTCCGTTCACATATAGCTTTTCTCCAATTCCAAAACTCTGCCACCTTTGCCCTAATTCAAAATTCTCTTGGCCTCTTGAAAAACTAGGCTTCTATCATGGTAATATTAATATGTAAGAACTTCGCCCAATTTTGATGTAGGTCTAAGTTCTATATTAAATCTTTTAGTTTTGATTATCTAGCTTCACTTGTTTGATAAGATGGGTACATTTGCTGAGATTCAACAAGGAGTTTCATGCACAGTTTAAATGCTATTGACAGAAAGTGAGTCATTGGACCACGTTATGTTGTGTTTGTGTGATAGGAGCTGAACAGATTGTGCAGTTATGCTGTTTAGTGACTTGTATAGGACTGCGTTGTGCTTGGGTCTTTAACCTTAAATTGCCGCTATGTGCTATGGGTAGATTCTCCTATTTTTCTTTGGAAACTCAAGTACAGTTTCTAAGGGAAGAGTCATTTTTATTTTCATATGCACCCACTGATGCCGGGACGTGCCTATGGCGGTAGTCCAAAGCATCCTTCATACTTGGAAAATCAGAGGAAGTATTGATGGGTCTTTTACCTACAAGGTTTTGGATGGGTTTTGGCTAGCTTTAGGTAAGCCATAACCTCTGGAAACTGACCATAAAAGTTCAATGTAGTGCTCAAAATGACTGTGCTTTTGAGTGAAGATACGCTTGATATTCAAATCGTTTTTTCACATCTGCAATATCAAAGACTTCTAATCATACTGCTATGAATCGATAACAACCAGGTGAGAAGATTTCACCAATGGAGGTCGATGCAATATTGCTAGCTCATCCAAATGTAGCAGAAGCTGTTGCTTTTGCAGCTCCAGATGAAAAATATGGAGAAGTGGTGAGTTTTTTGTCACAAGCTCTGTGGATGGAATTCATAAAATAGCTTATGCCTATACCTTTTCTGCAATTTGTAGACTTGCTTGCTAGGTTGTTACTTCTAAGTTCTAGATTATGTTGCTTTCATTATAAAACAGCTCAGGACTAGTACTAAATACCCGATTCATTGTATGGTATGTGCATAAACAACTCATGCATTTTTATGTGTTGAGGTATATCTGCAACTTATGAAGTTAGAATGATCCACATACGTACAATAATTAATGTAATACATTTTCTAGAATCTGTTAAATTGTTTGCTAGATTGTTAATTCTGAATGTTGCGGGCTAGCTATGTTGCATTTTTCACAATAACAGCTTTCAACTTGTAGAAAGACTCCTGAAGCTGTGTTTTATTCGGAAAAACAAATTTTGCATTTCTGTATTTTGGTGTATTGACTTTGACTTTTTATGTCCGTAAGTTAAGGGTGCAGCTTGGATGCCATTGTTTCAGGTCAATGCTGCAGTGGTGCCTAATAAAGGTGAACAGGCTACTGCCGAAAGTATCCTCAACTTCTGCAAAAAGAACCTAGCGCCTTTTAAGGTCCCCAAGCGGCTATTCTTTGCTGAGCAACTACCTAGAACAGCTACTGGAAAAATTCAGAGGCGAATTGTTGCTGAACATTTTCTTAAAAATCCCAAAAGTTGATGGCATGTGGATTAGTGTTGTCTTGTATGTTGCTATATATTTGTGGCGTTGCTCCATAAACCATGGCTTATGTTGTTGCTGTCCTAATATCAAATTTGCTTCTCATGCACCTGTCGTCTATCAATAAGGATGGTCTATGTGGAGTTGGAGACCATGAATAGATTTTGCATTGGTTGCAAAATATGACATGTTTATTCACTTATGAGCAACAAGGACAGAGTAGGTCTCCAACCATAATCTTATTTGTCTGCTTCATTGTTTAAAATTTCGTCTCATTTTTCTGTATGCTTTCTAAACATGAAACTCTTGCACTGTGAACCTCAATTATTTGTGTGTTTATTTCTTTCATATACTTTTCTTAATGCTTGTCCCTATCTAATTACTTCGGCTAGCCTTATGTACTAACAAATCTGGGATGCTTAGCAGAAGCCAAGGGTTGGGTTGATTTTGTAACAGGAGCAAATAGATTCAGTAGGCTACATTTTTGTGATTTTTTGCCAATCTCATTGGTGATCTGAGAGGCCTGTATAGTGATTGTTTGACCCCAAATTGACAATGCCTTGGTTCCAAGAGATTATCTTTGCCTAGAAACAATCCAGAACAGGGTCTAAAATTTTCAGATTACAAGATGTCTATCCAAAAAGAAGCAGAATAAAGATGGGTTAGGGGGCCCCAAGATCATACGATTTCTCTGCATGTGAGTTTGTTCAGATTGCCAGACTGTGAAAATCATGAAAATTATTATGCATACTTACATTCACTGACACTGGTGTCCTATCTTGACTTTAAGAAAGAGGACTTTTGGAGGAAATGTCCTAGTCCAAAGGGGTGTTCACCATTGACATTTTGTCAAAAGGTGGTTATACTCTGTTATTTTTAGTGGCTAGTTTTCATGAAAGGATCAATTTGTAAAATATTTTCAAATATTTGTCATGTATTGACTAAATGCATCTTCTTTTGAACCAATGAAATATTTTTCGAATTGTAACATGGGATTATGACTACATTGTTGTACATTGGTTGCCTAAATGATCCGCCTCCAAAGGTCCAATGAAGAAGAGAGACCTTTCCATAAAGTACTTTGGCACTTGGATCAACATATGTGCCATAGTCTCGACATGGAATCCACTACATTGAACGATAAATTTCGCATTTGAGATCAAGGTTCACTGCCTATCCTACATTGGTATCTTCAAGCAATAGAAGGTTTTTGATGTGAGATGACAACAAAAGACTAAGAACTTGTATGACCAAGATTCAAAAAAATGCATGTTCCTTTGATGTAAACATTTAATTATTTTGAACTATACAACATCACTCGTGCTCGCTCATCTTGTATGTTTGGTATTTGTTTGTTGTTAAACCAATAACAAACAAGAGCACGTGTGCACGACACACACACACACACACACACACACACACACACACACACACACACACACACACACACACACACACACATTCATCACTCTTTTAAAAGTGAAGAAAGGATGTCGTAATGTGAACAACGCTCCATTTTTAAAGTTTGGAAATTTTCAATTGTTAGACCATTTGTATGTAAAATGGAGGTCATTCACTTCCAAATGTGACCCAATGGGGTTGGCTCAGTTGGTTAACTTGACATTCAAATTTTGTTCAATCCCAAGTTCGAACCTCGCCTTGGAAACCAAGAAGCATTCACTTCCAAATGTGTGTGTGTGTGTGTGTGTGTGTGTGAGAGAGAGAGAGAGAGAGAGAGAGAGAGAGAGAGAGAGAGAGAGAGAGAGAGAGAGAGCTTGGGTGCACATGTTTGAGTTTTCATAGTCTTTATCATTTTGTATTTGTTTTCTTGTTATATGCATTAACTGCAATTTCATTTTTCTTTGTACAATAAACTCAATGTCTGTGAGAGTAATTGTTATGACAAGATCTTTCAATTTGGTAACACAAACAACACAATGCTTTTAAAGCATCTATCTTGGGAGGAAGAAGTGTGGATGACACATGAGATGGAGAAAGAGGCTTTTAAGAAGGGGCACATCAAACCTTGGTACAATGCCCCCCTATAAATTCTAAGCTACATCATCTTCAAGGCAAGTATCTCAAATGCTTCTTTGATTGCTTAAATAGAGAAGCTTGATTTAAATCTCCACATTTCACTCAATCAAGGAACAGAGAAAGCAACACACCACTGAGGTGGAACATCACTTCCATATGGAGACCTATTCGTTCTTTTTTTCTCATACTTTTTCTACAAAGCTCTTGCTAATGGCAAGTCCCTTCAACAATGAAGAGTTTTTGATTTGGTCATGATGGTACATGGGGACATGCCCAAATAGCATGTGGGCTTTTTTTTTTTCTCACCTCACTTTTAAAGGTTAGTGTAAGAGGTTGTTTACAAGTATTGTATTTTTCATTTCACATGTTTCTATGGAATGGCAAAATTTACAAGCTTGAGTATGTTGTGTAGATCAGTGAGACTAGAGATGTGACCATTCTAAAACTTACAAGGAATATGTCATGTCTTGCTAGAAGCATTGTCAAAAGGCTGCCAGATGTGAAAAATATGCAAACACCACTTAGGCCAGTATTGGAGGCCAAACTTGAAAGCCAACTTGGAGACACACCCCTTGCCAAATTTGGGGCCTCAAATGTGTGAAATCCAAGATTTGCCTACAAATAGCCTTCATTTACTTAGTTTTAAAAGTTAATAGTTCTATTGGTTATATTTAGATGGATCTAGACCATTGATGTAGATATATGGCTGAGAATGAGCACATGGCCAAGTGGTGAGATGAGCTTATGACCAGGTGGTGAGATGATATGGAAGGTTCCAAATACAAGTTCCATAACACTAGAAATTTTATTAGCCCTCTCATTTGTTATCTTGATGTATATTGATCAAAGATTAAACAATGACGTGTTCTGCAGTTGGACTACATTTTTTGGGTTTCTCTCTCTAGCTAGGATTGTGATTTCTATGTCCATGGCTAGTAGGTAGTAGTACATGAATGCAATGTGCTTCTTATCGTGGATGTGATATTTACCATGTATTAAACTCAAGTTACCAATCTTGTGTGGATCCATCATGCTTTTGGAATATAGATCTTGATGCATTGTTATTTGGTAGTTTATCCCTTGGTTACTTCGCATCAACAGGTTTCATGGTTAGAGGTCCATTGGATCTTGGCAATTAGGGTTTCTCCTTAGTGTATGGAACTTTCACACGATACATGATCTAGTTGGAGGATGTAACTTGGTAGAGAAGGTGGACTATATTCCCTTCCTCTCACATTTATTCACTTTTATGCAAAGTTTTACTTCTCAAAGCTTTCTAAGGTAAACATAGGCAACATAAAAAACCTATGCCAAAATTTGTTTTGGTCTTTACAGAACACGATTTTGATTTAGAATATAATAATGTGTTACATGGGAGTATAAGAATGTTCTTGGTGGATTGATTTCCTCTAGAGACAATTTCTAAACAAGGAGGTTGAATCAAGGTTAAATTTAGCAATTATTCCTATTTTTGGGGCAATCAACTTTGTAATGATTGCATTTTCTTGAGACTCCAACCAATCCTTGAAGTCTTTTTAGCTTAAATGCTTAGGTCATATTTTCATACTTGATGTCTTTAGATGTCATACATAATCTTTATAGACTACATGTGACAACAAGCCTTTCAATCTATCAAGATATTTCTTAGAAGAACTATCCTTATGCTCATATTATATATAGTGATGACACTTTCATGACATTATATTTTTCTTTTTACAAAGCATGGGTTCCTTTATAGGTTGTAATATTTATAGAGTTAAAATATGCTTGAAGAAAAGTTTTTCCTTTTATGAAGTATTTCATGCTAAACTCAAGTTGGTATATTTGCTTGCATTTTGAGTGGATAATACCTATTTATTTGACTTTTCAATTCAATGGCAAAACAATTACTATTTGACTTTTGGCTTTATTGTTTGAATAAGAGTATGAGTTGTTACTTAGTGTCTTCTTTGACTTGTACAAGTGACAATTAGTTTCTCTTTCATATTTTCTTCTCTAAACACAAGACACTCTTTTACTCTTATTCCTACATGAATGGTTTACACAAAAAATGAATGGAAAAAATATTCCTACAACAAGACGAGCATTTCAATTAAAAAGGGTGGTTCAAATTCTCTTCTTGATGGAATATGGTATGCTCATACAAAAAGCATTGGTTGTATTGAAGTCCTTACATCATTTATCTATCTTGCACATGCTTGAAAAAATTTATTTGCTTTATCAAGAGCATCATGATGTTGCCATTGATGCAAAAGTATTCTAATCTAAATATGACTTAAACATACCTCTTTAATTCAATGGGAAGACGAATTATGTCATAAACTTCTCTCATGGAAACCTTTATCCTTGCAAAAATGAGTTTTAAAGGATATTTTCCAGCATCAAGATTCATTTTATAATTTATGGTTCTTAGGAAATAATCGTATAAATGAATAACATTCTCAAGTACTAAAATTTACTGGTTTCATTGATAAATTTCACTCAAAACAAATAGAAGTCTTTGACTGATGTCAAGGGCATTGGGACTCTACAACTACGAACACTGTCGGGACAAGTAGAATTGCCAGGAGCACTCTATGTACCCTCACTAAGAAGAGATTTGCTATCAGTCTCGAAGATGGAAGATCTCGGAATTCGAGTCTTGTTCGATGGCAATACATGTTGGATGATCGAGATAAAAACAAACAAGCTGCTGACTATTGGATCCAAAGAAGGTAACCTGTACCAAGCAAAGATAATCAGAAGTTCTTATAGCATATTAAATGCATCATAGAACGAAGATCAACTCTGGCACAGAAGAATGTATCATCTGAACATGAGAAGCCTGTATGACATGAACAGAAAGGAGATTGTCACAGGTCTGAAGATATAAAAACCCAACACCGAATTCTGTGAAGCCTGTCAAAAGGGCAAACAACATCGAAGTCCATTTGTACATGAGGGAAGAAAAGCCAAGGAAGTCCTTGAACTCATCCATCAGATATCTGTGGACCAATGAAAGTCGATTCGCTCTCAGGATCAAGGTATTTCTTGACGTTCATTGATGACTACAGCCGGATGACAATGATCTATTATTTATAGAAAAAGTCTGAAGTGTTTGACTTTTCAAGAAGTTCGTGGCATTCGCAGAGAGACACACCTCGAAGAAGATACAGACCATCAGGTCTGACAATGGAGGTGAGTACAAGAGCAAGGAGTTCTCAAGCTTCTGCCAAGAACAAGGAATAGAGCATCAATTCACTCCTGCATACACACCCGAATATAATGGTGTCGCAGAAAGAAGAAACTAGTCGAAGGAGCCTGATGCAGCTGCAACAGTACACCTGCAGAACAGATCAACAACGACAGCCTTGGAAAACAAGACACCGTATGAGATGTGGACAGGTAATAAACTTGATCTGTCATACGAATGTGTGTTCGGATGTGCAACATACAAGCACATTCCAAAAGAAAACTTTCGGATAAGAGCAAGTAGATTTCTGGGTTAGATTTTCTTACCTCTAATTGTAGTTTGAGTTAAGTTTTGAAGCTATGTCTTAGCCTTAACAAGATTGTGATATTTTTCCAATGCCTTGCCATGATTGTAAAAGGGTTCTCTCAAAACCTATCAACCTATATTGAGGCTTGAGGATGAAAGATGCACATGCAATAAATGTCAGGTGTGGATCCAATGATGCACCTTTAGTGAGAGAGTGTCAGGGGCACTCTTTCCTGTCACTCTCTCACTAAGGTGCGTTGTTGGATGCGCGACATTTATTGCCTGTGCATATTCTAGTGAAAGGCTATATTTAGAGTCCATTACATGGTGAAAAAGTTCCTTCCAGAAAATCTACTCATGCAATAAGTCATATTATACATCCATAACAATGCCCTTTAATAAAAGTTTGGTGTGATAAAGTATACCAATCTATGGTGGAAGATGATGTCCAATGCCACATGTTACAATTGTGATGGGTAAGGGTAAGGAAAAATTTAGCTCATTATTTTATAAGGAATGGTGTTTTTAGAGACCTTTATGATGAAAAGAATTCATGATAAAGATGTTCTTGTTGAAAGAGTTGTAAATAAGTATATGATAATTCAACGACAATCACTCGTAAAAGCTGAAATTGTGTCATTGTAGGACCCATGGCAGGGAGCAAAACCCACAAGTTGGAAAGCCTGATGCATAAAAGTATAATGACAGTAGCAGATCAATAATTAACAGCACTCGGCAAGCATTTAATTATCATTTTTCTAGTACACATCGAGGACGATCCAAGCAGCAGAAAAATTAGTGTGTTGTTCTATCAGAAATGTTCGGCAAGCATACAAGTTCAGAAAGTGTGCCAAGTGTGTGTGGTGAGTAGCCCAGGCGGTGCAGGCGCATGGGAACCACGAAAAGCTTGCTGCTCAAATTGTCACACCCTTGTTGCTGCTTGTCAACATACATGCATCAGTCCCAAATAATTCCTGTACTTAAATTGAGCTAGCATGATACTACATATATGCAATCCACTATGTACATACTGAATCAACTGATCTTATGTGGGTCTCACTGGCTCTGTAGCTAGCATGGAGAGAAGAAGCAGGCAAGCATGTCTAGTCTTGCTGCCAATAATACTATACCTGCTATTCGCTATTGCTGTGAGCAAGGTGGGAGCTACCATTACTGATTGCACTTCTTTGAGCAGCTCTCAGAAACTAGCTGCTGGCAGCCAACTACAGCGACAGAATGGTGCATCCGGTGGCAGCATTAAAGGGATTGAAGGTGGCTTTCCAGGTTTACGTGGAGGTGGGGGTATGTGTGGAGGCAGCCCAGGAGGAGCTTGTGTTGGATGAGAGAGGAGACGTCCAAGGAGGCGAGGGAGGACTAGGAGAGGAGGCACATGGTGACCAACCAAGAACACAATAATGGAGGAGGTTGTGGTGGGCAAGAGGTTTAAAGGCCAAGCCCAGGGGATCTAAAGGTATTATGGAAGGTGCCGAGCAGAGGACATTATGCCTCGTAAGGATTTCCCTAATTAAGTTTAGGTGAGGCCAGAAGGGGCCGAGCCTAAAAAGTTTGAGAAACCCGAACCGGGCAAAATTGCCTCTCCTCGGCACATCCATTGCGTAATGGGTACCTTGACCTTTTTCACATGTACATTATGAAGCATAATAAGCAGTTTGACTTTGACCACTCTGGACGTGCCATGTGGTAGCTGTACGGACTCATGGAGCAGAAAGCGTAGCACCTCCATTTCGAAAAAAATACATATATATCCTGCTTTTTAATCTGTTCAAAAAATGAGCATAATAGTCGCAACGTATCAGGGCCCTAACAACTGCGAACGAGATTCTCAAGGCCCAAGAGATCTAAATGGAGGTGATGATCAAGGCGCTGACAATGGATGTGATTCTTGGGGCCAAGGCCCAAGAGATCAAATTGGAGGCTGTTATCAAGGCCTCGACAATGGACATGATGCTCGATCAAAATGGACATTGTGAGCAAGACCTAACAATGGACATGATTCTCAAGGCCCTGGAGATCGAAATGGAGGTGGTGTTCAATGCTTTGGCAATGCACGTGATTCTCAAAACCAAGGCCCATGAGATCTAAATGTAGGTGGTGATCTAGGTTAAGACGAACATGATTCTCAAGGCCCGAGCGATTAAAATGGAGATGGTGATCAAGGCCCTAGCAATGGGCCTCATTCTCAAGGCCCACAAGGCCCAAGAGATCAAAATGGAGGTGGTGATCAAGGTCCTAACAATGGACATAATGCACAAGGCCCTAAAAGCCCGAGAGAGAGCGAGCGAGAGACCGAGAGAGAGAGAGAGAGAGAGAGAGAGAGAGAGAGAGAGAGAGAGAGAGAGAGAGAGAGAGAGAGAGAGATGCGTGCACATGTGTGTTTTTCTTTTCTAGTCATGACTAGTTTAGTATAAAAAAGAAGTGGGTAGACAGAAGTAGTTTATTCAGAAAGAATAAGAAGGTGCTCCCTTTTTTAGATAGTTAATTTGCAATTGCCATGTAATTATTTTGAAAACTTATAAATTTGCATACCAAACCACATATAGTACGATCTATTACCTAGGCACATTAATAGCTCTAATTCCCCGTCAAGATTTGCAGATAAAGATGATCAAGTTGTGTGTCTTGCCTACAATGTAATTTCAAACCCATGGGACTTGATTGTTACCCTTAATGTGTGCCATATTCATAATTGAGTGCTTCATTGCCTACTTGAACACTTCCTCCTCTTGCCTACATGGGCATTGTCTCTATCTCTAGCTCTTTAGTCATTTTACTCTTGTCCACTATTACCATTACCAAGTCCTTGGTTATCTCCTTTTGAGCTACCCCCATTTCCAACTTTGTGACCTTATGGCCTTGGAAACCACACCCACTACATGGGCCTGTTCTTGTTTTTCATCTTTTCTTTTGTGAAAAGAGCCTTCTCCATTTTCAGTGGCTAATAGTAGAGTTTTCATGAAGTACATTAGCTGCTGTGCTGCTGGGACTTGGTGCTCCTGTCCAGATGCGGCAAGTTGAGCAAAGATCATTTTGACCCTCTCGACATGCTGATCCAACTGGTTGCCATCCCATTGCACAGCTTGCAACTGATTGTGTAGGTGCATCATTGAAGCGGCAGTCCTCACTTCGTACTTCTGCTTTAGTCTTTCCCACGCTTCATGGCTGCTCGCACAATCTTCAATCTGCATGAGTATTTCTTTGTTGATGGATGAAACGATGATCACCATTGCGCGCTCATCTTTTCTGATCCATTTGGCTCTGCTCGGGTCTCCCTCTAGAGGCTGTTCTTCTGTGAGTTCACTGACCAGATGCCTTCACCCTTCAGAAGTGTTTTGATTTTGAACTTCCATATTGGGTAGTTTGCACCATCAAGATTGATTGCTATTCTTGTCTGGATCATTGTGGCCATATTGTGTTGTCTTAGAGAATCAGTGCTCTGATACCATGTAGATTTTCTACAATTGTTTTTGTTTCGTTTTTTTTTGGCGAGGGCAACTCTTCTTGTCTGCTCTTGTCTGTGCTGCCTATTTGGCTAGCTTGCAGAACTAATACAAGATCCTAAGCAAATGACTACAGACCACAGACATCAAATCATTCTATCAAAACAAAGCGACATGAATAATGAGGGATTGCATAGAAGAGAGTAATTGTAATTGTATTTTTGTTTTGAGTGAGTTGATCAGAGTCTCACTCGTTGGCAGCCTGTCACTCATATCAAACATTCACTATGTTTTGCTTGTTGGCAGACTTTCATGCATAGCTTAGAATGCTAATAGTATGCTAGCGCTTCTCTCTTTCTCTCTATGTAAGTTTGTCACTCTGTAAGTATGTCTGTTTGATCTATAATAGATCCTTTTACTTATCCTACCTGGAAAAATTGTAAGGCCACTAAGCAACAATTTTACAAGATAGCTTTAATCCTAAATTGTTGGTTAGTTATCCTCTGATGACGTTGCCCTTGGCGGCTAAGCATGTAGTACTAGACTCCACGCTCATCGAACTACCAATGGTTAGCTCGATTAGTTTTTCTTCGTTTTGTCCTTTCCTTCCAGGGTGTCTTCGTCATTTGGTAGCAGGGACAATCATCAAACATTTTGCCTTCGATTTGTCAAACACTTCGTTGCAGGAACAAACACCTTTCCTTCGGCCTTCACTTCATCTTCAGGGAACGCCGGGGAATGGTTGCATAATACCTCTAATAGTGCATGGGTGCACACCAAAAATCTTAAGCACTCTAGAGCTAGCTATGTATGTATGTGGTTAAACTAGATTGTACATAATGATGCTAGTGCAATACTGTACATTAAATATTTTTTTTAAACCAATTATATGGACATGACCTCTCCATAAAAAATCGATCCAATTCCTGACCAAAATAATTCTTAAATAGAAGTTATAGGCTCGTGTGATTCAGAGTCGATGACATCATTTGTACCCCATATCTATACTGTTGGAAAGAGGTGATAAGATGAAAGAGAAAATAATTCGACAAATCGAAGTAGGTAAATGAATCATCGAGTGCGGCGGAAGAAACCTTCTTTCCTGTGCATGACTACGCCTATCAATATTGAACAAAAAGTAGTGATAGAAATCACGTTCAATCTTTAGCAACTAACTTTGAAATTGCTAGCAACTAAGTGATTACGTTGCCAAACATAAAGCATTGAATTATCAGACAAATAATAAGAGATTATCAATTACAAAAGAATTACAGAGATGCATGCATACTGACATGATACTAAATGCAATAAAACATAGATTGATTTAGTAAAAGAAACAAATCAGAATGGAAATGAGCACAAAGAAATTGTGGATCAAAGCCACATGCTTTGAGCTATCTCTGAGTAGCTGTAACTCTATCTGAATTGAGCACTTCCGTTGATAAGCAGTAAGCGCAATAGCAAACTCTAAATCAACTCTATAGAACTAATCTAGAATTCTCAAGAGTGTTCAAGCTTGAAAGCTTGAGAGAGATGCTAACTATGCGTTGATGATGCTTGTTACTTGTAGAAGTATGAATAGGTCAAACCAGTGTCCCCAAACAATTTATGAGAAGCAGCAGATGCATGAGTATCCTTACCATTCTATTATAGGATTTCTTATGTATGCCATGATCTGTACCAGGCCAGACATAGCTTTTGCAGTCAGCTCTCTCAGTCAGTTTATGACTAACCCTGGTATAACACATTGGAAGGCTCTTATCAGAGTCATGAGATATCTTCGAGCTACTGTGGACTTTTGAATTTGTTATGGAGCAGTCGGCAATGACAATCTCAATTTACTCAGTGGTTACACAGATGCAAGTTGGGCAGGAGATGTAGACACTCGTAAATCTACTTCCAAATTTACATTCTTCCTCAGCATTGCTCCAGTTTCCTGGAACAGTCGCAAGCAATCTTCGATAGCTCTATCTTCCACTGAATCAGAGTATATCACAGCCTCTCAAGCTACAAAGGAAGCAATTTGGTTAAGAAACTTACTCTCAGATATCGGTCTAAATCAATATGCTCCGATGACATTATTTTGTGATGATCAAAGTGCCATCGCTTTATCAGCCAACCCTAGATTTCATTCGAGGAGTAAGCACATTGAACTGAAGTATCATTTTGTCAGAAGCAAAGTTCTCGACAAAGAGGTCAGATTGCAGTACTGTAGAATGCAAGATATGACAGCAGATGTTTTTACTAAAGCATTAAGTTTGGAGTGACACAAAAGATTCTGTGTAGAACTAAGTTTGAAGGTCAAGGCATTCAAGGATTCAGATTAAGGGGGAGTGTTGGATTATATCAGAAATGGTAAACTCCTGCAACTTTTCCGTGACGCAAAACGAAACACATACCTTTGAAGTACCATCACATTCGAAATTTGATCTTGAAAGGAGAGCTTCAGGTCCAGTACATAAAGTCTAAAGACATGATTGCAGATTTGCTCACGAAGCCGCACGATAAGCCACTCTTCGCAAAGCAAAGAAAGGCAATTGGGTTAAATGTGCAAAGCTGCAAGGTTCAAAAGGGAGTGTCAGAAATGGTGAACTCCTGCAACTTTGTCGCAACGCGAAGCGAAGCGACACGAAGCTCGAATGGCAAATAATTCGCGAAAGCCAACGGACCTCGAAAACCCTAAGACACAAAGCGAAGTGAAACTCGAAGGTTGAATGATTCACAAAAGTCAAACATGCCTCCAGGACCAAAAGCCATGACATGACACGAAACGAAAAAAAAATGAAAGAAAATCTTTCGCTCTGCCAGTTGGTAGCTCAGCGGGCGTGGAGCCTTAAACTTCACGCTCAACTGAAACAATTAGCAATAATAGAGAGTAACTAACTAGTTGATTAGCATTAACTACTCTTGTAATTATTAGTTTAGCTATCTTGTAAACTCCACACAGTGGAGATATAAAACAATCAATAGAGCACACCGAGAGTGTGCATGAGTAGAGTAGAAAAAGGAAAGAATAGAAACGAAATAGCTATGGATGAAAGTCTGGCCAACGAGCAAAACACAACGAAAGAGCAGAGAGTCAGGCCGCCAACGAACGAGACACTGATCATCTCGCTCTAAAAATAAAACTGATAATACAGTTGCTTTATCTTGTGCATCAACTTGTCTTCCTATGTCTTGATTGCTAGAATGATTTCTATTCTGTGATTTGTAGTCGCGTGTCTAGGATTCTACAAGCTTCCGCATAAGAAAATTCATAAGAAACAAATCCGTTCACGATACAAAACCCGTTTGCGACAGATTATTCTTCTTTTTACCAATCAAATAATCCATTTTAATCTTCATCTATTGTTTATCCAGTTCTGCGGATTTTTCCGTGTGTTTCCACAGTCTGCAAAATTACACGAAGTTTACAACAATGTCATTTTTTTCACCTGTCAGGGATTCTGCTGAGAAAATGTAGTGTCTTTTTTTTTTTTTTCCGCATTTTTTGCCCGACAGAAATCTCGTGTAAAATCACAGTGTCGCATTTTTTGTTTTTTCTAAAGAGCCTCAAATGTTAAGGAAATAACTCTGGCAAAGTGTGGGGCAATCCTAAATGAAATTAAAGGGCACCGTCTCTTTTTTACCCTTTTCGTGAAAAACCCGACAATGTTGCTTGTGGCTGTTTTAGTTCATTTCTGTAGCTACAATTTTGGTTCATATATGCAGACAAAACGTTTACGACCAATTTCACCGCTTATCAACAATCAATGACAAGGACCGGATGGATGCCAGCTGATTACAAGCCAACTGACAATCGCAATTCATGATCTAATTTCTTAATATAAATAGCTGTTCATATTCATACAGAATGATGATTATCAGAATTATCAAAAGAAGTATTTGAATAGTTAGCTCTCTCTCTCAAGCCTGCGAGCTTGAAGACTCCTGCGCATTCTAGCTCACTTCTTAGAGTTGTTTTAGAGATTGCTATTGTGCTATTGCTTATCAACATTGCGCTTAATTCAGACTTTCATTTTAGCTGTTCAAAGATAGCATAGAGTACGTGGCTTCGATCCACAACTTATTGTACTCATTTACTCTTGTTACGTTTTCATACTGAATAAATACTATCATTCATTGCATTCAGTTTTCGTCTCAGAATGTATGCTTTTCTTGTATTTCTTCACGACTAATTCGCAAACAATTCACGACTAATTATTTGTCTGATAATTTTCGATGCTTAATTGTTTGGCTATGTAATCACTGTAGTACTGGCGATTTCAAAGTTAGTTACTATAAGTTCAAACGTGATTTCTATCACTATTGTTTTGTTTGAAATTGATAGGCGTAGTCATGCATTGTAAAAGAGAAAGATAGTTTATTCTGCCATGCACAAAAAGTTCTCTTTCTAGACACTCGAATTATTTTCATTCGTTTCTTTTTCGAGTTCGTTTTCTTTTCGAACTAGACCTATCTTCTGTACATCACTTTCTAACAAAAGTCGTAGAGTGTGGCCAAATCTGGTCCTAAAACCGGTCTTAGATACATCTTCCGGATGTATTCTGATCTGATGGTATCCCGTACATAGATCAATTTTCATGAAGTATTTAGCTCCATTTAACCGATCTATGAGATCATCCATCCTAGGCAATGGGTATTTATTTTTTACAATAAATTTTTTACCCTTGTAATCTACACACAACCGGAAACCCCCATCTTTCTTACTCTTAAGAAGGAAAGGTGCTCTCCATGGAGACTTACTTGGTCTGATGTGCCCCATCCTGAGATATTCCTCGATTTTCCTAGCCACTTCCTCCTCTTCCTTTTGACTAAACCTATAAGGTTGTCTGAAGATAGGATGACTATTGGGCAATAGATCTATCTTATGGTCCACCGACCGAGCGGGTGGTAGTCCATACGGTAGTTGTTTCGAAAAAACTTCACTAAATTCTTGTTTCAAATCTTGCAATAACTATTGCTCCTGATGCGAACTTTCGATGTTAAAATATGAAAACACATTCACATCACAACATCACAATGCATACGAGATTTTAAAACCAAATGAAAGAGTTCATAATCAAAATCATGAAGTTTTTCTATTAACTCTGTTGAGAAAATCATCGGCGATGGCAGTACATCAGTCTCTCCAAAAATAGAGACTATTCGATCAAACTTATTCTTAAATACCAAAGTATGGTTTTTGAAATCTATTGCTAGTGAATCTGACTTATTGAAAACCATTCATAACCCAAGATCACATTGGTTCTGTCTAGATTCATGACGTGGAAGTCGAGCGACTCAACATGGTCCTACATCCAAAGCTCTAAATTTGAGACTTTTACATCCCATATTTCAGTGTCCAACCCGAGGCAAGATGGACCACATATCGGTGATCACTAGCCATGGTGAGCACCCAAAGCTTGTGCACAAGTCGAGCATTCAAAAAATTGTGAGTACCACCTGAATCTAATAGTACATTTACATCTTTCTCTAAAATATTGCCTCTCACACAAAATAATTGATTAGGCTTGAAGAAAGTGTAATAAAATTACAAGTACAATAACAATTATTTAACAAATTGACTTCCAATTTACCTATCGGTAAATCCACTGCCATGAAATTTGACGACTTAGTTTTCCGTTTGAGGCACTCTCCAGGCATATTGTACTCCACATAAACTACCAGGTTATGTGGGCAGTCGGTATGAGTATGACTGAGGAATTGCATCTGGTAAACCATAGACTTGGATTTGTTTTTGATGCCTTCTTCCACTTCTCTTTCACTTCCAATATTCGTAGCTGACGGTCGTGCATTCTAGAAGTCAAGTCTACAATTTCCTTCTTTGTATGTTTGTCAATTTTCTGCAATGGTTCTACTTTTTTAGACTTCTTTTCAATTTTCTCTATTTTTATAATTCGCATATTTTCTGAAGTGTTCCAGAACTCAGATTGCATGCATCCACAATCCCAAATCTTTATCTGCTACCTTGAAGAATGGCAACTTACAATATCCCTTGAATGTTTTTTAGTTTGCATGAAACACAAGATAAAACCTCAAATCCTCACATCAATCAATAAATTCATGATTTCCAACAACAATTAGTTTATTCATTCTAGATAAATTGATTCGTCATCAATCTATCAACAAACATTTTGCTACTAATTTGAATCTAATTTGTCCAAAACATTATGGATTCATGCAAATTGTTCAACACAAAAAAAAAACTGATTTAGACACAAAAAAAGATCTACTCATGCAGATGGAAACTTTCTCAAGGCCTCAGAAAAATAAGAATGGATTCCACACTAATCCACAACATCTCTAATAAAATCAAACAAGGAGAAGAGCACTGTACCACCAAGCTTGAAAAGCATGCTTCACACATGAATTAGTGAATCCAAACTCATTTTCCCTTGAAAAAATAGCACTCCATCCGGGATGTGAATCCAAGTGCGTTCCAATTCCGATTTGATGTAGAACTTGTCTCCATCCCATCCAAGACCGCATCTTAGCTGGGGCTCTGATATCAATGTAAAGACCACTAGGGAAGACCCCTAAAATGAGGATAGGAAAACACAACAAGAGAGACTATGGAGCAAAACCACCCAACCAAATATGATCGGTAGTGGACTTGCCGAGTCGGGTTATAGTTGCATTGACACACACATCTGTGACTTGAAAATTTCTTATTTGGAGAGAAATGTGGGCTACCTTGGAGGTATACACATTTTGGTGATCACGGGTGATTGAAATGCGAGGTGGTGCCAACTGGAAGCCATTGTGCAAGATAGCAAACTTACATTGGGCGAACTATGTGTCGGATACGTGGAAGATGAATGAAGCCAAAAGAGATGAGTTTTGCTCATATATACAAGGCAATCCACACTCAGCACAACTATCAAAACCAAAACTCGCACCCAATAGATTTGTTCCTATGCAGACTGTGGCGCCTATGCATAAAGTCATTTATGCTATGCCAAATCAACAGCCAAAGCAAGTGCCAAGAACGTGCTTCAACTGAATGTAGTGCTGCAGGACATTACTCAACAAAATGTCCAAAACCTAGAACACAAGTCGACTATACTCCTTTATATTCAAATTGTGTAGGAGAGGGACATATCAATATAGAATGTCCAAAGCCATTGAAGCTGTAGATTTTTGTCAAAATGGTTCAAACCCTGACAACACTAGTGGAAAAAGAACTAACATATTTACAAAAGGATGTCTTTGGTGGGAAAGCCAAGTGGCCAAATAGGGTTTGGACCTGCTATAAAAGGATGTAACTCATGGAGAGAGTCATCTTCTCTCTTCTCTATCTTATTTCATGCTTATACATGGTTCTCTTGGGTTCTACTATCCATTGGTGCACTATCTTGGTGATTGCTTGCAATTCTATGTGTAGAATGATCTATATTTGCTATTTTTGGATCCACACGTGTGAAATACAGTAGCTTGCTGGTTTTGTACGGACAACAGCAGTACATAATCATTTCATTTAAGTTTGATCAAGTTCTATTAGTGTTTGCATCTCAAATTGTGTGTAGATGCTGATTTTTCTACATTGGTGAAATTGGTAGTGTATTTCTCTTTCTAACCAAAGATCATTCAAGTAGATTGGATCTTAAGGATCTGAAATCTTTCACATGGTATCAGAGCTTGTGTTTCAAGTTATGAAGGAGGAAATCAGATCTATCAATGATTTGGTGAAGATATCAAGTCTAGAGCATGCTAGAGAGGATTCTACACCAAAATCGGAATTTTTGCTTTTGTAGATTGGATCTTTTGTAGATCAAAACACTAAATAGGTCAATATACTTGTTCAATTCCGTTTTTTGAATTCACATGCTGGATTTGGCCGATTTTTGGATCATTGGTTCAGCCTAAGTGGTGGCTTATAGATTGCAAGGGAGCAAATTTCTAATCAAGAGGTTTGGCACAAAAGGATGGGAGCACAAAAGGATGGGACACCTCAACTTCAATTCATTGGAGGTAATGGCAAGGAAGAAGGTTGTGATTGATCTTCCAAGTTCCTTAAGTAATGACAAGCATGTTTGTGAGTCTTGTGCTTTGTCTAAGTCACATAGACTACCTTATACTAGATCTATTTCTAGATCTACAAAGCCTTTTCAACTTGTACATTCGGATATTCATGGATTTACTACAATTAGCAATAGTGGAGCTAAGATGTATGTAGCATTCATTGATGATTTTAGTAGATTTTGTTGGATCTATCTACTAAAGAGCAAGGATGAAGTGTATGATGTCTTTGTCAAGTTCAAGAATGCAAGGGGGAACCAATTCTCCACAAAGATCAAGTGCTTGAGAGGTGACAATGGTGGTGAGTACAGATCTAACAAGTTCAAGGCCTTTTGTGATGAGCATGGGATCAAGAGGGAGTATACAACATCAAGGACCCCACAACAAAATGGAGTGGCTGAAAGGAAGAATAGAACTTTATGTGAAAGTGCTAAAGCTATGAGGTTAAGTGCTAATCTTGACAAACCATTTTGGGATCAAGCTTTGTTGTGTGCCAATTTCTTGTGCAATAGGTGGCCGAGTGCTATTTTGGATGGAAGGACACCTTTTGAGATGCTATTCAGGAGGAGGCCGAGTGTCAACTTTCTAAGAACCTTTGGATGCACATGCTATGTCAACATTACTCTTGATGATAGGACCAAGGAGGATCCATCTTCAAGAAGAGGTATTTTTGTTGGATATAGTGAGGTGAGTAAAGCCTACAAGGTTTACATTCCTTCTACTAGCAAAGTGATTGTTGGTAGAGATTTCATTTTTGATGAGGGAAACATTCCAAAGGTGTCTTCAAGCATGATTGATGGCAAAGTAGATGGTTCTAACATTCTTGATGTTGATGAAAAGGATCCTACTTTGGATGGTGGTGATGATGGACTTTCATCAAGTCAAAAGCCAAGGAGAACATCAAGAGAAAGACAAGTACCTTCAAGGCTCACATATGATCAAAAGGGTAAGCAAGTATTTTTTGGAAGTTATGTTGCTTTTATAACCTCTTTGGATGAGCCTACAAGTGTAGATCAAGCAAGGAAAGAAGAGGAGTGGATCCAACCAATGGATCTTGAGTATCGATCTCTTATGAAGAGTGGAACATCTTTTGGAGGATCTTCTTGTGTACATGGAGCTATGCAAGTGGATGGATGTTATCTTGCTGTAAAATCAAGTATTGGATCTGGAAAACAAAGTTTGATCGATGACTTTGATGATCAAGTTGAAGATCAAGAAATTGATCTCAAAGCGCTTCAACTAGTCAAAAGGGAAGTTGGCAATTTGGAGCTAGTCAAGAGCATCAAAGGAGAGGTAATTGGCAAAGGTGTTATGGATCTGTTTTTGCAGCATATTGAAGACTCAAGTAAGGTCAAAGGAGCAGCAAGGAAGTGTTGTTCAAGTTTACTTTACTCTTTCTATCTCATGTTTGAGCAATTTTCATGTGGATGTGTGCAAATTGTCAAGATATGGTAAAACTAGCTACATTGGTGAGCATTGTTTTGATGTTGGATTTGTACTGGAATTCTTGGCTGATTTTGCTGATGAAAATGAAGCTATTGGAGGTTCATTATGTCACTCATCCATGGCTAAGTTCTCAAGTGTTGAGCTACTTGGTGCCAATACTTGGAGATTGTCAATTTTTGGTGAATTTATGGTCATTTTCTTGTGTCAAGTAGATCTTGAAGATGGACTAGTGCAAACTACTTTGTTTATGGAGTCATGTGGTGCTGGATTTGCATCATTAATGTACTCACCTACTCATGGATTTCCAAGGTTTGATGGTTTCTTGTGGCAAGATGAAGATGGAGGCTCATTCATGGAGTATCATGGTGGATACAAGGCAACAAAGGACAAAGGAGGAGGAGACATGCAAGCAAAAGTTGATCACTCACATATATTGTTTGTTTGCTGTATTTTTCCAGAGAGTTCAGAGTTGGAAGCATGGTGAAATCATTTCATTTACATTCTATTTGATTCTTCATATTCTAGTCACATTTTTACATGTAAAATTGATGTAAGAAATAGTGAAGCATCCCAAGTGGACACTATTCTCTATATCAATTATGGTTGTTTCTATTTTGAGCATTACATGATCTTTGAAAGGAGATCTATTCTTAGGAAGAAGATCATTCTTATGATGGATCAGAGTTCTATTGGCAAAAACTATGCTAGGAGCATTGGAAGCTAGGAAAGCGAGTTTTGAGGTACATCATTGGAACTCGAGATTTTGGCATATTGATCATCACCTAATCTTTTTGGATTTTCAGATTCGGACTATACTGGAGATGCAATGGATAGGAAATCCATTAGTTCTTATTGTATTTTCATAGGTGATGGAGCTATATCATGGATGTCAAAGAAACAAGCCACTACCTCATTGTCATCTAGTGAGGCCGAGTACAAAGCTCTTACACATTGCACAAAGGAGATGGTATGGATCAAGAGGATGATCAAGGATCTTCACTTGCTGGATTTTTCAAAGAGCCCAATCATCTTTTGTGACAAACAATCAGCCCAAAGAATGGCATCCAATCCTATCTTTCATGCTAGGAGCAAGCATATTGAGATACAATATCATTTTGTGAGGGAGCGAGTCATTGCAAAGGAGGGGGGGCTTCAACATGTCTCTTCAAGGGAATGTGTAGCTGATATCTTCACCAAAGCATTGGGAAAAGACTTGTTCATGAAGCATAGGACTTCACTTGGAGTATTATCAAAGTCTATGCTAAAACTAGTTGAAGAGGGAGTGTGAAAGATTCAACTAGTTTCATCACATTTTGCAATATTTCCATATTTGGCATATTGAGGCCAAAACTTGTTTTAGACTTAGAAGTTGACTTTTCAAAGTGCATTAGTCTAAATTTCATTTGAATAAACACTTTTTGAAAGTGTGGGAAAGATAGAATGCGAGTTTGAGTAGATTCAATTTGAATAAGTTGGGTACATTGAATCTAGACCAAAATTGATAGGGTTAGCATTTTGGTGGGAAAGCCAAGTGGCCAAATAGGGTTTGGACCTGCTATAAAAGGATGTAACTCGTGGAGAGAGTCATCTTCTCTCTTCTCTATCTCATTTCATGCTTATACATGGTTCTCTTGGGTTCTACTATCCATTGGTGCACTATCTTGGTGATTGCTTGCAATTCTGTGTAGAATGATCTATATTTGTTATTTTTGGATTCACACGTGTGAAATACAGTAGCTTTCTGGTTTTGTACGGACAGCAACAGTACATAATCATTTCATTCAAGTTTGATCAAGTTCTATTAATGTTTGCATCTCAAATTGTGTGTAGATGCTGATTTTTCTACATTGGTGAAATTGGTAGTGTATTTCTCTTTCTAACCAAAGATCATTCAAGTAGATTGGATCTTAAGGATCTGAAATCTTTCACATGATGGACTCAATGTAGAGTTTCTACTTGTAGGGATCTTTTGTCAGATCGATGCTAAGCTTCTGAAAGACATCATACCAAGAAAAATGAAGGGATGAGAAACATTTTTATACCATACCCCAGGCAATTTATGATGGCACATATATGCTTGTTAAGCTTGAAGAATATGGAAACAGAGTGATTGAGCAATATTTTGAAGCTCAAGAACTGAAGAAAGCTCGACAGATAGAGCTTGATGCTCTATTATGTGCTGGATTGCAGAATGCACCAGATTAAAGACAAAGTCTTTGTACATTGATTTGAATACATGAAGATTATATTGAAAAAATATTTCTTTGTTGTGATCGAGATCCTTAATGGAATGATGTATGAAGAAATATCTGTCATATTTATGAATTTTCTAAGATATTCAAATGTTGATCAAATCTTAGTGTTTGTGAATGTGCTTCACATTTGAGGAGGGGGACATGTGATACCCTAATAAAGTCATAAACATGAATAAAGCAATATTTTTGACTTTACTCAATGGAATTCAAATACATATGAAGATTAAGAAACCCATATATGAAGAAATATATGTCGATGGCCTTACATCAAAGACTACGTGAAGGAATATACTTTAGCAGAGGAACATAATGAAGCGACACTATTCTGATAATCGAATAAGATTGAATTTCAAATCTTCCATAATCCAGTCACAGTATTTGCGACACATGTAATTATCTAATTAGTCCAGAATGACATGAAAGAGAACCAACTCACAATTTATACACATGTAAACATTTCATTAGTCTAGATTGGATAAGTGTCTAATACATAGCATCATGCCTTCTTGTCTAAGGGGTGTGCCAAACTCAAACTTTTTTCTATATGTACTTCATTTTTATTCCAATGTAACATCGAGAGTGTATGTAACTCCGAGTCCTCAGTGTTCTATCGTACACAATAGATGAATTGAGTTGATTGTGCTCTTCGATCCTTTGTTCAGTTCTTACTACCGTACAAGATTCAATTGCTAAAGAACTAAACATTGCTCGTTGTCTGAGAATAAATACAATCACATTGTTGAAAGTGTATTTTCTTACAATCGTATGTTCTGTTGTGAAATACCAGATGGATAGACCTAGCATAGAAGAATTATTCTATCATTAAACTCCATCTAGAATGTTGATGCTATAGTTCACTGATGACTATGATCGACATTTTGAGTAGTGCTTAGACTATCCACGGATTTGAATGTGGGAACTGCTTGTTTTGAGTAAGCAGAACAGAACTCTATCAAATTTCTGGTCGTTTAATTTGGATAGGAAGACTTTTGATTGTCAATGAAAGCGAGTGGTAGTCTTTTGTCGTGTTTGTGGAGTCTGATATCTCATTAAGAGTTCTATCGAAACTCTGTGTTATGTTAATGTTTGAATTCTATACTCAACATTGGATATGATGAAAAGAAAAAGGCTTATAGGTACTTTGATCCTATAAATTGAGAAATCCACATTAGTAAAGATGTGATCTTTAATGAGATGCACAATGTAGATGAATCTAGTGATTACTTGATGGTGAAGGGGCAAAACTTCCTACGATCTTGAAAGAGGATGCAATCAACATACCTCATGAAATAGAGCAAGATGATCATAATTGAACTCCTCCCATTAGTGAGCAAAGAGGAAGATATTTGCCAGTTAAAACCAATAAAATCAAGCATGTTGGTGAAGAAAGAAAGAAACGAAACACTCCTCGGGACACTAACTCGCCAAGAAGTGTTTCAACTCAACAGAAGGTTCACCAAGATGATCAAATTTGAACTTAGCAAAGAAGGGAATAAGATCAACAAGAGAGAGAAATGATCCAGATTATTACCACATCAATTATGCCGTTATGAGTGACATTCTTCAATACTAAGAACCATCATTCTATGAGGAGGTAAAGGACTTGAAGGTGTGGCAAGGGGCTATGTGAGAGGAATTGGATTCCATTAAGAGACATGGTACATGGGAGTTGGTTGAACTTCCTCCAAAAGGGAAACTCATCGACAATAAATGGATGTACATAATCAAATTTCATGCAGATAGATCAATTGCAAAGCACAAGGTGTGGTTAGTAGTCAAAGTCTAAGAACAAAGCAAAGTGACTATTAAAAAAGCATTTTTTCTCGTAGTGAAATGGACTACTCTATGTTTGGTAATTACATTAGCTTCCTATTTTGGGTGGAAAATCCACCAAATGGATGTGAAGTCTGCTTTCTTGAATGGTGACTTGGAGGAGGAAATATACATGTTTCAACCACAATGCTATGTGAATAAGGGCCAAGAAGATAAAGTGTGCATGTTGCAAAAGGCACTTCATGATTTAAAGCAAGCACCATGAGTGTGGTATGGACACATCAATATTTATTTTCTCTCCAATTTTTTTGTAAGGATAGATTCTGATCCCAATTTATACATTTTTATGAGTGATGATAGTACTGATTTGGTTGTACTATATGTCGACGATATCATTATTATTGCAAATGATAAAATTGTTACTGATGCCATAAAGGTTGATCTAAGCAAGCAATTTAAAATGACGAATCTTGATCTTATGCACTACTGCTTAGGAGTAGACATATGGTAGGATGCAAGTGATATTAGACTTTGTTAAAGCAACTATGTATATGAAATCCTTAAAAGATTTCGCATGTCTGATTGTAAGTCATCTACTACACCATATCAGAATTTGATGATATGTTCCAACTGATGCTTCTTTATATCGTCAACTAGTTCGAAGTCTAATCTATCTTACCACCACACATCCTAATATTTGCCATCTTGTAAGTTTGATTAGCCAATTTTTGGCCCTAAGCTACATGAGATGGTTGTTTTTTGGTGGTCTGGTAAAAGAAAAGATATTGCATCTCTTTTAGCCATTGAAGCTGAGCATAAAGCATTACGTTTAGCAACTCAAGAAGCAGTTTGGCTATGACAACTATTTAGGTGATATTGGTATGAAACAAATACAAAGTACTATCATTTTAATTATAGCCAAAGCAGAATATAGTTAGCGAAGAGCTTAGTGTTTCATGCAAAGAAAAAAACATATAGAAGTAAAATGACCGATCTACTATGCATGCACCACTCCATTAGCCTATTTGACTTGCCTTCAATCAGGTTCAAAGATTCAGTGTGAGGTTATTTTATCCTTACTCTAAAGCAAGATGTAGGAAAGGCATAGAACATAAGGATGATGCTTAAAACGATCCATAATAACGGATTCTTAGTAACTAAAGCACGTAGCTCTTGAAGAATAGGCATTCCACTCTTATGAATCAATGGCTTACCTTGAAACATTATACTTCTAGAAAGATGTATGATAATGACTTGAAACTCATGGCTCAATAATTATAATGCTATTAGGACTTGTGCCGAAACCAAGTGGAAGAAACGATCATGTCGACCTCTCAAGAGGAATCTACTACACGTATTCAGGTATGACTCCAAAAAAAACCCGCAATTACTTGGATGGGATTTCGTTAATGATGGTGTAGAATAGTAAAATTCTTTATGCTCCATAATCATTTAAGATTATGTGAAATGCTAGAAGTATACTTTACAACATTTCTTAAAAAGCTTTATGTAGCTAATAAAGTACGAATAAAATGATACGGGTAAAAAATCGTTCAAAAAACTGCACTAGTACTGATGGATGTAGGATGGAATGGATATGCCCTGTTACCGACCTCTATGACAAACTATCCCTTTTCCACTTGTTGTGATTGATTAGGGCTTCATCACTGTAAATCTATGTTAATGTTATGTAACTATAGGATTACTTGCCTTATATTGATCAGTATGGCGGATACTCTAATACGGTGGTATTAGGGCAAGACCTACGATATTGTAGAATGCGTGGTAGGGAAGATTGGACTAATGATTGTTAATTTTATTTAAGCTGATAGTGAATCTTGTTTCAGACATGGATGATAACTTATGCACAACTATGACACCTGGCTTCCTCACTAAACTTAATTGTGCAGTTGTGTTTTGTGGGATCGTGGCAGGTAACAGCTAGGTATCCTGAAACTTGCTTCACTTTATGGTGCTTTGTACTATAAGTTTTTTCAGCTTCGTTTAAACTTGTTATGCTGTAAGATGAAAGGATTTGGTCTTGACTTGTTCAAGGGGGAATACGTGAAATTTGTGTTTCTCTCTCTCTCTCTCTCTCTCTCTCTCTCTCTCTCTCTCTCTCTCTCTCTCTCTCTCTCTCTCTCTCTCTCTCTCTCTCTCTCTCTCTCTCTCTCTCTCTCTCTCTCTCTCTCTCTCTCTCTCTCTCTCTCTCTCTCTCTCTCTCTCTCTCTCTTTGTGCGTCCTCATAATGTAAACCTGACTACCTTTTGACTGGGGTAGTACCAAATCTTTGCCTTTATTCCAGTTTTATAGCTAACTTAGGTCTATTTTATGGTTCAGTTCTCAGGATGGTTTTCTGATGCAGTTTTGCTCATTTATGGTAAACCTCTTCTTGCAACTAACCCCTACATGATCCTCATGCTAGTCATCCAAATAAAGGGATTCTCTTTTCTGGAAGGAAAAGCTGATGGTATGAGACATCAATAATTTTTGAAAGGAAATTCTAGGACTGTAAAGATCTAATGATCAATGGTGTATTTTAGTACCTAGTCGCGATATGGGAAAAAAAAAATCGTTTGATCAAATGTGGGGTATTTTGGAAAATTTTGAGGTTTAATCTAGATCCTAATGTGGTATCTCACTATTTACAAAATTAGAGGCCCTCAAATGTATTTCTCACTTTCTTAATTAATCCTTTACTTCTTAATAATTTCTCGAATATAAGACATTAGACTAGTTTATATGATTCTTTCTATCATGAAGTTATTCTTTTGAAAGACTATTATGTCATATAAATTACTACTTGTGTGAATAGACTTGGAATTCATATAAAAGGTTAAAGGATTTTAATTTATTAAATCTAGATTATCTCTTTTTGCGTAAATGGATTTCGATGGAATGGTAGTTTCTGTCACTTGGGTGGAAAATATTTGAAGGAAAAGTCATGTTTGTAATAGAGTGAATCCTTTAGTGGAGTGCACTTATTATTGACTTTTTTTGGATTTTGATATTTTCATATATCATCTTTCCAGTTAACTTTTTAGTGAAATTGATATTTTTTTTTAAAAGGCGAGGGGAGGGGGGGGGGGGGGGGGGGGGGGGGGGGGTGTGTGGTGAATGGATGGGATAAAATTCTATTTGGGAATTTGTTGGTTGCATAGTTTTTGGGAAGAGAACTAGCTACGGTATAGAAATGAGATTTTGTCTGAAAGTAATTTTTGATAGATTCAGAGTAAGATACCTATTTGGAACTTTTCGAATAAGAAAAATTCTGTAGGGATTGTGTGGACAATTTGAATCTAGAACAAATTTGAAATTTGAACCATTATATAATTTATCATAAATAGTTACTTGAATGTTGTTAATGGATTGACGAATCATAAATAGTTACTTGAATGTTGTTAATGGATTATAAGGAATTGTGAAGATTCTTTAGTGTGGCGATTAAGTCTTGATCTATTAATTGAGTAAGAATTTAGATTAGTGTTTTGAATCTCTTTACTCTAGTATTTAATTGAGAACCTATGGATCTCACACACATTCTCACAAGATGAGTACTTTATTTCTGAAGAATTTAATTTATCTAGTGGATGCTATTCTGCTACAATTTATGGTCTGTAGACGCTTGAGTACAATTTTTTCTTTTGATTAGATCTCCAGATATCATAGGGGACAGACAAATCTATTAAGATGAATGATTGCTATTTTTTCTTGCATATGATGCTAGAAATAGGGCTAACTAATTCATGAGAGTATCTAGCATACTCAGAGTTGAGTTTTAATCATTTTATATCTTAAGAATTCTCCTAGAGATTCTAGTTGAATGAATTATCATATCTTAGTATTGGATTCTCAGGATAATTGTACTTGGAAGTTTTTTATGAATTGTCTGCCAGAGTTCATGGATGATTTGATTTCAGACTGTAATTATTATTATATCTTTAACTTTAATCTCCTAAGTTAGGTAATATTGGGTTTAGATTACCAGTTTCTCTCTTCTCCTCTAGCTTTCACATGGCATCGCTTGGGGGCTAGATCCAGGTTTGGTTGGGCGGTTTGGCTCCATAGTCTCTCTTATTGTGTTTTCCTATTATCCCTCAGTGGTTCATGTATGTGTTTTACATGATGATGATATTACTAACTTGAGTTGAGTGTAAGTTGAGAAAATATATCTCTTATAGTACTTTTCAAACCATAGTTTATATTCTACATCACAAATATTGAATACATATTTTTCTCCGAGTACTTGTTTGATAAGTAAGCATGATTAAGGATAATAATTTTCTAGATTAATATTGAAAGTTAAAGAACTGTTCCTATAATTCTTTCCTTTCTTGAGGAGCTTCTAATGATAGAAGCAGTTTAAGGAGGGAAGAGTGTTATGGCCATATTCAGCTAAGGACATGGAATAGTCCTAATATGGTAGACCGGCCCTCCAGTGTTCAAGAGTATTGGTCATGCCGAAATTTAATTCCAAGTCAAGGCCTGTTTGTGACTAATTACCTTCTGAGGACCCAGACACTCTAATTGGGAGATATGGAGTATATTGCATGTACGTGTGACGGATATAGGTAGGAGGACTGCATGAAGAGATGTGATCTATTTATAGTTGACCTACATGGGGATTGCATGGGTTCATCATGCACAAGACTCTATTCTCCATATAATGAGGTAGGGATTCTCCCGTCGACATGTTGGGTTCAAGTCACCAAAAGCTCTCTTCTCCTCTAGCTTTCACATGATAATCGATCCTAAGAGTCCATAAAAAATAGGATTTTTTCAGCTAAGATTTGTAGATATTTAGTTGAATGACATAGTTTAGTTTATTACTTAGTTTTGTCAACATGAGTGCCTTTGAAAAATAGTGGCAAAATACAGCTGGAAGATTTACAAAGGCAACATTTGGAAAAAAAACTAACACACCTCCATAAAATGTATGACATTGAAAAGAAACTTGTAGTAGATTTCCCATACACTAGTCACATCTCCAAAATTTCCTAGCACACATTAGTAACATGTTATGCATTTAATATAAAGAAATATCTTTTGACATTGTTTACAAAATATTGCTTTTGTTGACAAAGTGCACTAAAGCACAAAATCAACTTTTTGTACAAATGCCCATAACAAAAAAGAGTCTCTTAAATCCACATATTTTTTGGAAATATTTAATTTTTTCTTGATTTGAAAATATTATTTTTGGCATTTTGCACTATAGCTTTTGACACAAAGGCATTAGCCAAAAGAAACCATCGAAAAGTTCCAATGTAAGCATTTGGTTCTAGAAAGCAACACACCAAAATCATGTAATATTACAAAATAATTTTTTGAGAGTAGAAAAAATAACATGATAAAGGCATGTTGCATTTTTCTCATTTGCAAATTTCTAACTAGTGTCGGTGTGAAACTTTGCATATCTCAACATTTTGCATTTCCTCTGGTGTCAAATCCCAAGGGCTTAGAAATTTCATGCTTATTATGGAATGAGAAAAAGTCATTTCTTTGCTTTGTAACTTTGTTTGCTTATATTGAAGTACAACACCGCACTCAATAACAAACTTTGTATTTATGTACAAGTTTACAATGTTAGGCCAAACCTATTGGAGCCAAGCCCCAAGTATGTCAACAAACTAGCAGGCCCAGATTACTTTAACTAGAGCATATTACATCACCTACAGCACACTGCATATCTATGCAAAAGCGACCTAACGTCGGAGCCAAGCCCCAAGTATATTCATGGAGCAACCAAGTGGGGTTTGAGCTTGCATAAACATATGGCAAAAATTTCCCTCTTTACCAACTAGTTCCATTGTCATTAACTCTTTATCTTATGTTAAAACAAAGATGTATTGAAATTTAGATGCTCAAGAAAATTGGCATAGTCTAGGAATGTCATTGGCATCTTTCTTCAAAGACTGGTTTCTCAAAAAAATGTGAAGGATACAAATAACCATTCTTGTTTTATGTTGTAGGAAATTGTATCTTCAACAAAGATAGTTACTGGATTCTGAACACCAAGCCTTCTATTATGTTTGCTATGCATTATGACATATATGGGAGGTAAGGTATGAGGAAAAAGCATTGACATTAAGTCACCTTTGAAAAGTCGGACATTATTAAACTACGTTAAGTTTTATAACTACGATAAGTTGATTAGATCTCTTAATCTTTTGTATATCATCAAGTCTTGAAGGCTACTACGTGTGGGTGCCCGAGGGCATGGTCTCTTGAAGCCCTTTGCTCAAAGGCAGGCTTTACCTCGCGTAAACACTAAGAGGCTTGTCTAGACTTTTATTAGCATAATGCCCATATGACCATAGCACTTGGGAGATTCTTTTAATGTTTAGATTTGCTTCAATGAGATCATCATCAAGCTAAGTATAGTATGATATTTAGGTGCGTTTTTCAAGCATAATATCAACAAGTGCCTTAGAGATTCAAACACTTTAAAACCTATATTATTTTGGGGGAGATGAACATAAAAACTGGATTATTTTTGGATTATTTTTGTGGGGTATGTGAAGGAGTAGGCACCAATCAATGGCAAGCACATAAGGAGTAGTTGTATTTGTGGGTATGTGAGGGAGTAGGCACCAATCAAAGTCAAGCACCTAAATATCAGGTTATATAAATATCAGCCCTACCCCATGCCCCATCATGCTCATGGATGGGACCCCCTTTTAGATCCCAAAAAAACAAACAAAAGAAATGATCAAAGTAGCTCTTTATTTATTCTACCTTGTCCTATTAAATATTTCTATAAAAACTGATGCATTGCTTCTGAAACTTGACTCTGGAGTCTGGATCCATCCATCCAGCTGAAGATCAGTACCAATTGCCCATCTCTCATGTCTCTCTCATATCTCTTCTTGGGTTGTTGAATTGATCAGGATCTGCATGTCTTGCATGATCAGCTATATATCATCATCAGTACTCAGCAAGGATTTGGCACTGTTCTGGGCTGATCACCTTCAGATTGCTTCATCTAGTCTATTGTAGTTTGTGGGTTGTTGCTGGGCGGGTGTGTTGTTGTGATTAGAGCATTTGGTGGGTGACATGCTGGATCGGATCTTGAAGGAAGGATTTTAGAGACAGAGTGGATAGCATCATGGCTGCTGTCAGTGCTTCTTGTAGGTTATGATATGGCAACTGTGATCAGATAAGAGAAGATTGTTGAATCCTTGGAAGCTGGTTACACTTTTCTTGATTCCTATCCAATTTCAGAGCTTGGTTTTAAGAAGGGATCTAGTGGAACAGTGCAGGATCTCCAGCGATAAGGGGGGTTGGAGATGGAAGCGGGGAAGGATCAGGGGCAGTTCCCTCAGCAAGAGATGGCTATGTCCCATGCTGCAGATTACCAAAAGAATATCAACGTAGCATCCTCCTACAAAATAGAAGTAGCTGTCGTTAAAGACCACCAGAATGATACAGGCGTGCAGGTTGTTCACTCACCAGATGCAGATTCAAAGCCGCAGTGTGAGAATTCGGCTTTAGATTGCACTGCCTGTCCAGACGTTCCTTCCACTGTCCTGGGTGCTGTGGGCACGGATTGCTCTATCAGAGACAGGCAGCCTGATGCATTGGTCCACATCCATGAATCCATGCCCTTGGAGTTGAAAGGAGATGGTTTCAATGTGGATCCAGAACTGGGACAGAAAGATGATCGAGTGGATAAACTGGAAGCAGGAGCCTCCCCTGGTAAGATGATTGCTGATGGTGAGAAGGAGTGTAGAGTATGCCATTTGAATTTAGCCAACTATCGTGAATGTGGCGAGGCCATGTATCTTGGCTGTGCCTGTAAGGACGATCTGGCCATAGCTCATCGGCGATGTGCAGAAGCATGGTTCAAAGTCAAAGGGAACACGTGAGTTGGCTCTTTGCCTTTTTTCATCAATCTATACAGCTGTTTGAAACAATTTAATTTGCCACTTTGACATGAACTGTTTTCTTGCAATCCAGATTTCTGTGCGTAAGTAACAGTCACCACACCAAATGTTGCTGCTTTTTTTGCAGGATCTGTGAAATTTGCGGAGTAAAGGCTAGAAATGTAACCGGCATGGAAGATAAAGAATTCATGAATGAATACAATGCACGAACTCCATCTCGTCCCACTCCTCCGCAATCACAATCCCCGCGTTGGTGGAATCGATTGCCTCTTTTCAACTTCTTGGTAGCTATTGTGATTGCTGGTGTAATGCTGCCATGGATCTTCCATTTTCACTTGTTTGCTTAAATTCCTTGAAATCTGAAATCTGCTACCTATTGCTTTTACAGTCAAGTCAACAACCGTCTCTGAGTAGAACAGTAGAGGGCAGTGGTTGGTTAGTTTGATGAATCACTTATATCCACTTGAATGTTAATTTAAGAACTAAGCAGGTATTCTCAAAATTATTGCCTGTGCCATCCGACATGTATCTGGAGCTACATTACACGATCAAGCTTGGGTTGATGTGACAAAGATTCAAATCACAATTTGAAGTGTATAATCTGTGAATACAATCACACTGTCTTTTATCAAGTCCTGGATGGTGCCAACAGAGGGTACTACGGCAGCACTTGAAGTGAAAGATCTAGGGCTACCTGGTTTCATCAAACCTGGAGTGGTGTCAGCATCTACTCATTCTTCTTATGGTACCGAAAATATTATTTTTTCCTTCTTCCAATACATTGACATGGAAGAATGGGGAATTTGCAGATCAGATACTACAAGATGTCTTTGAACAGCCACACAAACAATGATTATCCCAATAATGAGAAAAAGGACTCTACTTGTTTTCAGTTGTGGCCGCCAATGCATACTATTCTGACCGGACTGAACCAGTTCTCATCCCTGACACCAATGAAAGTAGTAATGTGTTCGAATAGTTAGATGTGGTTGATGATGCGTCCTGGCATTCTGACCTGCAAATGTTCGTCTTAGTGAATGTTTTTCTAGCTTGGCTAATTAAGAAATGATCAATCAGATGAAACCCACATCATCTTAATAACTACATACCAACATCAAGAATCAACATCTATATTTGATACCTTTTCTTCAGACATACAGTTTTACAGCAAAATATAAAATCTTCTCCATGCAAGATTGTTTAAAATGCTACAACTTTCTTGTGTTATCTCTCTATAGCCTCCTTGGTTGTTGACCTAAAATGTAGGCCATGTTTGAACTTTTAAGCTTTGAGCCTCAGGCCCTCTTGCACGGCATTTAAAGTTATCATGCCATCCTTGCTCACACAATATACCTAACAAAACAAAAATATGGTGTCTAGGATGACATAGCATAAAATACACATCAAGAAGTAAGGAGTTGAACTCCAATTAGCCGTGTGAAGGAACATACAATAGAGAGAAATGCACACGTCTCAAAAGGAAAGCATAAATTGGCCAGAAAGCACACAAATTCATGTGCCCAATTCACTGAAAAGGGATGGAAACTCATGATAGCCTGATAAAGCAAGTAATAGAAGTGAAAGTTACTGCCAAAACAGGTTCTATCCATCTCGCCCAAGTAGAAGTTGAGCAGCATATTAAATCATGGAACTGTGACCCTGATGACAAAATTTTGTCATGTTTGCTGTCTATCTTGCTATTTGTCCTAGAAAAATTCCACATTATCTATCATGCTGTCTTTTCAGGATAAATTTCTGCCATCCTTGCTATCTGTTATGTGAAGAACTCTAGCTGTCCTCCTTGCTGCTACCTCCAAACTTCCACTATGTCTGTCTTCCTTTACAAGACAGATAAGACTGCTCACAATAATCACTGTTATATATTGTCTTGCCTATGAAGATATAACATTTTACTCTACTTTGGCCTTCTTCCACTGGTTAATTGATTTGGAATTATTTGTCTAGATACCTGTTATACATTTTTTTGTAACCCTTATCTATCATGTTCCGCAACATTCCTTGTGGACTATTTATCCTAGAGAGTCATTCATTGTCTGCCTGGCAGACTTTTCTGTGTTGAACTGTAGCACTTACTAATTGTTTAGATTGTTTGTCTATCTACATTAGCACCATCTTTCCAGCTGAAGTAGCAACATAGATAGTTGTTTTTTTTTAGATCTGTTCTTTCATATCTATCATGTAAGAGGAGATAGTCTTTTCTTCACTCATGTAAATCACATCCTATTAATCCTTGCATTTCAATTTTCAACATCTTGTCCTTACCTATCCTGCTAGGATATATTGGCTCTTTGTTTAAACTTTATATTATGCTCAGTATGAATTAAATTTTTTATCTATCATGTTTGGGATCTTCAGTGTATGTCTTTTTATTTCTTTCCTAAGGCTATTGATTTATCTTTATAGCTATTGCTTGGTGATCTTATTGATTCCACTCATTTTCCATCACTTTTATCCTTTCGGATTTTATGATTTCTCCCACTATGGATGCACTAACTTTCCATCAAAAATAACATTTTGTTGGCACTATTTTGAGTTTTTGGAGTGATGCTAGACTTGGGGGTGGTCAATCCCTTGACCAAACAAACCTTGAAATCCTAGCCTATTTCCAAAATAGGCGAACTCGGCATGATCTCCAATGGTCCTACCTCCAGTTGTGGCTCGCCTCATCAAAATGATTGGCCCCCCTAAGGGTGCATTATTACAAAAAACTAGGGTTTCATTTTTCAAATGCATATACTTGGATCGCTTCATTGTCTCTAAGGCTAGTCACAATTTGCTTATTGAAGCTCAAATCCGTGCCTCGATGTCTCATGCTATTTCTCAATGCATTCTAGGTATGGTTTCCATACACTTTGAAAGCCTTTCTATGACTTCTTTTCTCACTCAATTCAGGTTACACCCACAAATAGGGCTTGTTCCAAGCATCCGGGTTTCCTCCAAAAAAACATTCTAGTCATTCTATCCTTTGCCCTAGATCTAATGGCAATTACTTGACCAAGTTTAGAATGTTGTACATTGCTAAGGCTCCCAACAATCCATTTCTTTGCTATTTAGACTACCTTTCAACACAAGGGGCATCTTGGTTACAAGTGCAGGGCCATGATCGAGAGGATCTGATTTGGTGACCAGTGGTGTAGCAGCGGATCTACATGTGACAGGTGCTGGTATGACATGATACCACGTTTGGGCAGGCCATGGTCATGTATTTGATGATTTATCATTCGTGTTGGTTTGCATGAGTGTGTGTGGGCTAGATCTGAGTTGGAGTTTATGTGCTTGTGCATTTGCTACATCAAAAACAAAGTATCCATTTGATATGCTCATTGACTTGTTGTTATGTCTACTAGTTGTCTATCTGGTGAGGGTACAGTCTTATGGTGGCAGTAAGATTTCCTTAGATTGAGCCTCAGTTGCTCATTATGTCAGCTTTATAGGTTTGTGCTTGTAAGTTTCTGATAGGATGTCAGACTAGCTAGATGGGAGATGTAAGTCTTATGGTGGCAGTGAGATTTCCTCAATTTGAGCCATGTTGCTCATGTGGTCCACTTGTGTCTTGTGTACAAGTGGGATGGGAACATGCCAGTTGGTCGAGAGTATGGTAGACTCTCTGTGTGAGCATTGTGTTTGCATGATACTTTGTGTGTCAAACCTGGTGGGTTGTTTTTGTGCTTGAGTGTGAGTCAAGTATGGGGTATCCTGGATATGCATTACATCTTTTGGATACTCAAGACATTGCTACAGTTTGTATATCTTTACTCCGATCACATTTGAGCTTAAGAAAGAGAGTTAGAAATCAGAGTTAATCTAATATACATTAGTATAAGCTTCAAATGTGATATTGTATTTATTGTACAATTTATTTGGTTTACTATATATGGTGGTGTTCGGGACGTGACCCGTTATGGATATATCGATCGGGCATTGATCCCGTAGCCGGCTACTTGGGTTTAGCCAAGTAGCCAAACATAGGAACAATTAGCCTGTACATAGTTATTTATAGTACTTGCTATACTCGAGGGGCATGTCTTGGGTTTGTCAATTGAATTTGGCCATATTGGGCCCTACCTTAGTTTGGTAGGTGGTAGGCCAGTTTTAGGACACCTGTCCTTTTAGGAAGTTTGTGAATACTCTGTATACTTTCTTTTGTAATACAATTAACTTTTGCTATGCCATCTTTGAGAGCTTGTGAGGTGAAGCTATGGTGATTGATTGATGTCATCTGTATACTGCACTAGATCCTAACAGAATTTAACTTTAAAAGCATTTTAAATATATTTATTTTCTTAAGAATTTAAAAAAATCAAAATAATGGATCTCTAGGTTATTTCTTGTTTTGTTTTTTGTCACCATATTAAAATCCATAAATATACTTTCCCATCTCTTTTAAGGGATATCTAAGGGACATAAAAACCCTCTAATACAACTATAATTGACTTAGATATGGATGAAATATATCGTTCCTCATTTGTTGAAATATCACAAGTGCATTCATCAATCCAAAAAGAAGCACTAAAAATTCATAATGTTTGAACCTTGCACGAAAACTAATCTTTAACACATCACTTGGATGAATTCTGATCTGATCATTATCAGTTTTGAGATCTAATTTCATGAAGTATATAGATCCACCTAATTGATCTACCAAATCATCCATCCTTGCGACAAGAACATTTATTTTTATAATTATTTTATTTAATTCCTTGTAATTCACACGCATCCAAAAGCCTCTATCTTTTTTCTCTTTTTCAAAAAAATAGAAACACCACAAGGTCACTTACTAGGTCTTATATGTCTCATGTTAAGATACTTATCAATTCGCTCTACAAATGTCTGAGCTAAATCAAAAGCCTTTGCGGTGGTCTTTACCAGAATAAACGTAGCCAATTTGGTAAGATGGTAGACCACAACCCAAATTGCATCATGTTGTTTATTCGTCCGTGGTAACCCAACCACAAAATGCATGGATATACTATCCCATCTTTTATCCGAGATATCCAATGGATGCAACAATCCACTAGCCTTATGGCATTCTGCCTTATTCAACTGGCATTGGTCACACTTAACTACCTATGATTCTATAAAGGGCTTGAGTTTTGGCCAATAAAAGTCCCTTTGTACCAAATCCAATGTACAATAGATGTATGCCAGGTTGGCTTGCGCATGGTGAGTCATGTCATTCATAAAGAACTTTATTTTTAACAACATCCACATCTGGCACATAAGCCTTCCCTTTCTTGAACAAAAATCCACTATGGATAGAGAAGTCCTTTTTAAAGAATTCATACTTTGATTCCTTTGCATAAAGCTTCTCTTGTATTAAGATACGTAAGATAGTACAGAGAGCTTAGCATGCTCTTTGAGTATTCTACTGTAGGTCAAAATATCATCCAAAAACACTACCACAAACTTTCCCAAATATGGACGAAATAAATCATTTATCATTTGCTGGAAAGTTGTCGGACCATTCGTTAATCCAAAGGGCAAAACTATAAACTTGTTGGATTATTCTCCTTTTTACCAATTGACTAATCGATTTTAATCTTTATCCATTGTTTATCCAGTTCTGTGGATTTTCCCGTGTGTTTCTTCAGTCTGCAGAATTACATGGAGTTTACGATAGTGTCGTCTTTTTCGCCTGTCAGGTATTCTGTTGATAAAATGCAGTGTCTTTTTTTTTTTTTTGCATTTTTTGCCTGATAGAAATCTCGTGTAAAATCACAGTGTCGCATTTTTCGTTTTTTCTAAAAAGCCTCAAATGTTAAGGAAATGACTTTGGCAAAGTGTGGGACAACCCTAAATGAGATTTAAGGGCACCATCTCCTTTTCTCCCTTTTCGCAAAAAACCCGACAGTGTCACCTGTGGCTGTTTTAGTTCATTTCTACAGAGCTACAATTTTGGTTCATTTATGCAGATAGAACGTTTATAGCCAATTTCACCACTTATTACCAACTGATTACCAACCAATTGGCAATCACAATTCACAATCTAATTTCTTTGTATAAATAGTTGTTCATATTCATACAGAATGATAGAAGAAGCATTTGAATAGTTAGTCTCTCTCTCTCTCAAGCTTGTGAGCTTGAACACTCCTGAGCATTCTAGCTCGCTTCTTAGAGTTGTTTTAGAGATTGCTATTGCACTATTGCTTATCAGCATTGCGCTTGATTCAGACTTTCATTTTAGTCATTCAAAGATAGCATAGATTATTGGTAGTATGTACTATAGAGATACTGACAGTACCAGAGTTTAGATAGTGATAAGATACTCATGCTAATAACATTATTAGATGACTTGTTATTAGATATGAAATCGTGACATATGAAATCACAGCATCCAATACTGTTAATGTTATCACATTAAGGCAGAAGATATACCAAAAACCGGGTTTCGAACTCGCTTTGGTTACTACGAATTTTTGGTGTTGCCTTTTGGTTTGACCAATGCATTTACAACTTTCCAACAAATGATGAACGATTTGTTCAGGCCATATTTGGGAAGATTCGTAGTGGTATTCTAAGATGATATCCTAGTGTTCAGTAAGACTTTGGCGGAACATAAAAAACATCTTAGGATTGTCTTGGACATTCTAAGAAGGTAAAAGCTCTTTGCCAAGGAGTCTAAGTGTGACTTTTTTGCTAAGGAATTATCCTACTTGGGGCATAAGATTTACTGAATGGGGGGTGGAGATTGAGGTTGATCGTATCCAAAGGGTTATTGATTGGCCTATTCTCAGCACAGTTCGAGAAATCAAATCTTTCTTGGAGCTTGTGGGATTTTTCCGTCGACATATTCCCCAATTTGCTCGATTGGCATTTTCCCTTACCCAGGCCTTGAAAGGCTATAAGAAGCTAAGCCGGAGGGCTAAGAGTCCACTAGTGTGTGGACGGACGATAAGAATAGTTGTTTTGAGTTGCTTAAGAAAAGTGTCATTTCGGCACCAATACTAATCATTGGCGATCCTAATAAGGCTTTGTGGTTAGGATCGATGCCAGTGTTTATGCTATTGGAGCTGTTTTGATGCAGGATGGACATCCTGTGGCTTATGAAAGCAAGAAACTCAATCCTTCTCAGTCTAGGTATTGTACCTATGAGAAGGAACTATTTGCAATTGTTCATTCCTTGAAAATTTGACGACATTATTTGTATGGAGCCAGATTTGAAGTTTTGACGGATCATCAGACTCTTCAAAATTTCTGTGATGCTACAGATTTAAAGGGGAGGCAAGCTAGATGGCTGAGCTGATGCAAATCTTTGACTTTTCTATACGTTATTGTAAAGGAAGTCAAAATACTCTAGCGAATGCTTTGAGTCGGTTACCGGTTATTAATCAGTTGTGCTTTACTGTTATTGAACCAGAGTTGTTTCAGTCTCTTCAAGGACTATATGAGTCCGATCCTTTTTTTGGAAAGTATTGGCAACAAGTACTTTCGGGGGTCGATTCAGGTTTGCAAGATTCCTCGAATCAGAAAAAGACTGAAATGGATTTTCTAATTCGAAACAAGATTTTGTTTTGTAAAGGAAAAGTGTGTGTACCGGAGAATGACATTGTAAGGGCCCAAATCTTGCATGAGTGTCATGATAGTCCATGCGCAGGACATCTGGGTATACAAAGAACACTTGACTTAGTCTGAAGGCAATTTTGGTGGCCTAAGAGGAAAAGTCAGGTAGAGGCCTATGTACTTAAATGTACTAAGTGCCAGATAAATAAAACAGAGAGGCTAAAAGCTAGTGGCCTATTACATCCTTTAGATATTTCTACCGGAAAGTGGGAAAATATATCTATGGATTTTGTGGTCGGACTTCCATGTACAGGGAAGGGCCATGATTCGGTTTGGGTCATTGTTGACAGACTTACGAAGTTTGTTCAATTTATCCCAACGAAAACTAATGTTAAAGCTTCAGAACCAGCTCAACTGGTTGTTGAGAAGCTCTTTCGACTGTACGGGCTGCCTTGCGATATTGTCAACGAACGTGACCCAAAATTCACTGGGATTTTTTGCAAGCAGTATTTGAAAAGTTGGAAACAACTTTAAGTTTGAGTTCTACAGATCATCGAAATCAGACGGTCAAACGAAAAGGACCAATCAGACGATGGAGGATATGCTTCGAGCATACGTGGGCCATCGGCAGTCTGATTGGGAACAGTACCTTCCACTGGTGGAGTTTGCATATAACAGTGCAAAACATTTAGCAATCGGATTCAGCCCTTTCATGCTTATGTATGGTTTTCAACCTCGATCACCAATTTAGTGTTGGCATAAAAAACCTACGGGTGCAAGCTGCAGCTGATTTCCTTGCGAATATGCAAGAAATGTTACAGTTGGCTAAAGATAGCATAAGAAGGGCCTAGGACAGGGCAAGGCACTATGCTGATCTATCTCGGAAGTACAAGGGATTCATGGTCAACGACTGGGTGTTTTTGAGAGTCCCTAGTCACTCTAGAGGCTTGAAAACTATTAAGTGTGCAAAGTTGGTGCCTAGGTATTGCGGTCCTTTTAAGGTTATCCAAGTGATTAACAAGGTCGCATACAAACTAGACCTTCCTGCTAACATTGGAATTCATCCTGTTTTCCATGTTAGTAACTTGAAACTCTCGTTGGGGGTTGGGGAGACCCTGGTCCCTGTGAAAGATCTAGTGGAACTTCTTCGTGATGAGTCCGTGAGTGGACCATCTGAACCCGAGGCGATTATTAATAGCCAGCATAGAACTCTATGGAGTAGAGTGCTTCGGGAATTTTTAGTCAGGTGGAGGAGCAAATCAAAAGAGGAGGATACCTGGGAAAAGGAGGCTGATCTCTAGAAGAATTTTCCAAATTTTTTCCTACAAGGAAAAATTTAAGTTTAGGGGGAAGGAATGTTACATACCTATGTAACTAGCAATACTTCAGACCCCTAATAGTCCATTTAGTGTTGGGGGCTAAATGGCAAGGTACCCTTAGGATTAAGTGTATGTGCCCTTGGATAAGGACATGCAAGTGACTATAGCTTAGTTGGAGGTATGGAGTCACGTGACCCTTGGATAAGGGGTACCCTTCGTATTAAGGATAGGTGCTTATATTAAGGTACTAGTGTCCTTGGTTAAGGGCAGGTAGGTGTCTATGCCTTGGATGGAGGTATGGAACCTAGAGAGGTGTTAGAAAGTCAATGGATGACTATTTTAAACCTTGGGCCTCAACCTTGAACCATATCACTTTATTGGTCTAGGACCAAAGTATACTTGCACAACTTGGGCAATGGGACCTAGTAGGAGGGCGCCCTTCTAAAGTGTCCATTGAGTTTCCAACTCCCACAAGAAAGGCATTCAAAGAGTCATAGGTTATGGAAGGAGTCTCTTGACATTCCATAAGCCTATGGAGGCTCTTGGAGATTCTTTAACTCCCCTAGGCTTCTCTCTCTCTCATTGGATGAGCATGGAACTCCATAGTGCATTGGAGGGGTCCATGGGCCATCTATATGAGGGTAGTAGGGTGCCCATTGGGAGGGAAAGATCTCTCTTGTTTGCTTTGCTTATGCTCTAGTGTTGCTACTAGTGTGTAGAGTGCTTTCTTATGGTAGTATGCTTGAGGTTTGGATCTTGCTTATGGTATGGGACATAAGTAGGGTTTGGATCTTGAGAATGCTATGGAGTGTTGTGGTATGTTTGTGATTTGTTTATGGGTAGCAAGGGGGTGCTAGATAGGTCTTGCTTGGAGCTTGGATCTAGCTATGGTTGGGTGGTGAATAGTTGAGGCTAGCTTGTTATCTATCTTTGTGTTTAAAGAGTAGGGACATAGGTGGAGGAGAGATCCTTGGAGGCTTGCAGATCCTTACTTGCAGGTGGAGGCATCCTAGCTTGGAGTTGGGGAGCATCTTGAAGCTTGCAGGTTGCTTGGAGGACATTTGGAGGCTCTACCTTGGATTTGGAGGACTTCCTCACCTCTACTTGTAAAAATGGGAGTATGCACACCTTTGCATTCGAGCATGTTGAAGTCTTTAATGATCTTTTAAGTGTACTTTTGTTAGTGAAGATACAATTTACCACCTTCAAAATCTCTCACGATCTACAAGCCTAGATAGATTTTAGCTTCTCCTAGGTCAGCGATCTCAAATAATATAGACATTTGATTAAGCAAATAGAGGTTTGAAGCCTAAGGAAAGTAGTGCTTCATCCTTCTTTCTATACCATTGCCTTGCTGCCTGTTTGAGACCATAAATGCTTTTATTCATGTGACATTCGTATTCTGGATATTCTTGGCTTACGAAACCAAGTGGTTGATCCATAAATAAGTCTTCTTCTAATTCTGCATGCAGGAAAGTAGTTTTCTCATCGACAATATAGATTTTCAAATCATGAGCCACTGCATACGCAAATAACAAGCGAATTGATATATGTTTGACTACCGGTGAGAAAGTATCAGTGTAGTCGATTCCATACTTCTGTGAAAATCCTTTAGAAACCAACCTTGCCTTGTCTTTGATGTTTTCTCCATCAGGACCTATTTTGATCTTATAGATCCACTTGCACTTGACTGGTTTTCTGCCATCAGGTATAGGTGCAAGTGTCCATACATTGTTCTTGTACATGGATGACATTTCGTCCTCCATTGTCTGAATCCAGTGATCTTTATCTAGTCTATCTACAGCCTCCTTGAATGTTTGAGATTCGTCAAAGAATCCACAAAATTCGATGGCCATATTAAAAACATCATGACCATACTTTTTGGTGGTTTTCATTGTTTGTCTGATCTTCTCACAGATGGTTTCGAGTTCGAATCTGCAGGCATTAACCCAGCCCTCAACAGCTTCCAGACGTTTAAATTTTTTATCGCTAAAAAAATTACCGGTTGGTACCCCAAGTTGTTAGAATTAACAACTTGTGATTGGTTAAGAAGATTTGCATTTGTTTATCACGTTGCTTATTATTTGGTGAAGTTCCAGTACTGCTTTGCCCAGAGCTTGCAAAAGCTTATCAGAATCCAGGGTGTCTCATCACTATCGGATGATGCCGGATGAACTTCTATATCCCCCCCAATCACTTGCAAGTGACACCGAGCAAATTTCGGTGGCCCCCCCACCAAAACTTCATCTTTATCGATTTGTTGTCGAAAACTAAAAATCTAAAAAAATTACGTTCAGTTAACTTCATTTCGGGTATAATTGTTTTTAATAAAACAATGTCTAAGAAACTTAGTTTTATTAGACCCACATGCTTTTTCTTTAAAAAATTATGCCAATGAATCTTCAAATGGAATCAAAGTAATAACATTGCCGAAAAAACCATGTGATAAATCAAAATCTAATCAACACATTTATCTAAGCCATTACGATTCATCTAAAGGTTAAACTGCATTTGCATTTACATAGTCAATAATGACTAAAATGCCCATGGAAAACAAAAAAATGCAGAAAAAAAAATGTCTAATTAACAGCTGGCTAAATAACTTCTAGCCAACCACCCAAACACCACACCCTTTCATGCAAACACCATATATAACCAAAAAAAAGAAAACTTAAGTTAAACTTTTAGTCCCCCTCCCCACATCTCCTCCCCTATGTATTTCCCTCCACCCCGACTGCTCGAGCCTCCTCTATGTGTGTATTGCCAGAACCCGAGAGAGAGAGAGAGAGAGAGAGAGAGAGAGAGAGAGAGAGAGAGAGAGAGAGAGAGAGAGAGAGAGAGAGAGAGAGAGAGAGAGAGAGAGAGAGAGAGAGAGAGAGAGAGAGAGTTACGTCCATGTCCTGTACAAGGGAATCAGAATAATTCCTTACGTGGATAGCCGGTCACTCCAGGTGTATATGGTTATTGGTTATGCCTCGTCATTTTGGGCTTGGCTTGTTAAGTAATTAATAATCGTATGAGGACGCAGAACTATAATTGGACATAGGAGCACATGCATAGTGAATGACTACTTTCATGCAAGAATAGGAGGTCAATAGCTCAATATGGGTTGCATGGGGATCCTAAAGGGAATATTCTCTCTCTCTTGAGGAGAATAAGTCTAGTGGAAACTCGCCCATCTTCCAATTGAAAATTCAGTTTCTTGAGCCTGCTTCTCCTCCTCTCTCTTAGGTTCTTCACTATGGCTTGGGGGCTAGGTCCAGGAGAAAACTCCAGGAGGGATCTAGGTTTAGATGGGTGGTTTTGCTCCACATGTGTCCTTTTGGTTGTTTTGCAACAGGATCTAGTCAGATCTTCATTTGGTGATCTTTACAGTGGTATGAGAGCCATGGATTTGCATCAATCAGAAGGTGGAGCTACTTCTTGGATTTTCTCAGTTTTTGTGGATTTCTCCTTGCATGTTACTTCCAGGTGGTGGAATTGATCTCCAAGTAAGTGACTTCTCTGAATTTGGTGTACTTTCAGCCTATAGATCATAATTATGGGTTTTCTCCATAGTTTTTGGTGGAAATCTATGGATTTTTTATGGTTTTAGTGAATTTTTCACCTAGAATTGAAGTTTTTTGCTTGAAATTGATCATAGGTACTGGTGAAGTACGTTTTCCAGATTGTACTTGATGTTTTACAATCATTATTGATTGGATCTAATGATTGCATGATGTTGGAATAGTCAAAAGGTGGATTAGATAGTGATTTTGGACCAAAAATTGGGGTTTTTGGACCATAAATGGGCTATAGAAACCATGTTTGACTAGAATTAGAACTTTTGGTGCTTTCATGCAATGGATTTACAGGGATTTGAATTTGATTGCACGAATTTGTGGATTTTTTCCACAAAATTTGGTCAAAATTGGTCAAAAAACAAGGTTTTTTTTTATGTTTCTTGGACTAATTTTGGGGTTCATCTCAAAATTCTCAGACAAGACTTGGTGTGAACGTTTTAGAGATGTAATGAAGTTGTCCCTGAGCTGTCATGAAGTTTGAAAGGGATTAGACACCATTAGGGGGCTCAAAATACCAAAAATTAGTGTATTTTTGATGATTTTTGAGCATGAATACCTCTCAATTGGGGGTCTGAACCTGTTGGTTCTTGTTACAAGCTTGAAGATATATGGATTGCGTCTCATTTGAGCCATCATGCATCCATGTTGGATAGATGTGCATTAGACACCAACATATTGAAGTTTTGCTTGTTGAAGGAGACCAAAAATGCATTTTTTGCATGATCGGAGCTTAGGATTGCTTGCTGGACCTGTTAGAAGCTTCTATGCCTCTCTAATGAACCTAAGTAGAGTGCTTGTAACCTCTGAACCAGGGCTTATTGGGCTGGGATGTGATTTTTTATTATACCTCTCCAAAAAAGTGCGCCCTCCTACCTAGATTTTGTGCATTTACCGCTCACACATGTGAAGCCAGGGGTGCAAGGTGATGTGGCAACTGCCTTGTAGACCCACTCTCCCTCAGTATTGTGCTTTACAGCGACCAATTTGGTGTCCTATAGAGAAAGTTATGGCTGTCGGAAGTTTGGCAATTTTTTACCTAAAATTTGCAAAATTTTTGAAATGTTCTGATGCATGCATGCTTGTAACTCAGTGTAGTGCTTGTCTGTTGATGAAAATGTATGGATAGACCTGTATGCATGCATGGATGCATGTTGCATGCGTAATCAGTAGATTGATCAGAAGATTTCTTGCATGAAGCTATTTTTGGCAATTCTAGTTCAAAAAGCAGATTTCCTAGTGGCTAAGCTAATAATTGGATTTTTTTTCATTTTTTTCGAAAAAATCAGTGCATGTCGAGTTTTGATATGTGACAGTGCTTGTGAATTTGATAAATCGATAATTTTAATTGATTTTCACAGTTGGTCCATTTCAAACTGATTTTGTGAATCCCAGTGCTAATTTCCCAGTTTCTTGGCAAATTACGTAGAAATTGATTTTTATTGAAATCACTGCATGTTATGTAGGATGCATGCAGGTTGTTTCAGAATCCTTCTAATATGTAATGGTAACTGTGAAACTGTGAAGTCGATGTTTGGTCGATTTTCACAGTTTAGGTCCATATTGAATGGAATTTGACAATCCCAATTTACGCAAAATTTGAAGAAACCATGGACGTTTTCGATTTGTTCCAATTCTTTTCAAACAAAATTGACTTATAAAGTGAATGATCTTACTGAGTTGAAATCATCGATTGTTAAGATCAATGTACCCTTCACTTTTAGTTGAAGATTTTGTTAATCTGTCAATTAAGGAGCATTTCTTGTTCTAAGGATCAATAAGGACCAAGAATAATGTAATCTAGTAGAACAGTTCTATGCTGGTCTATAAGGAGATTTGCTAGAAATTAAGTGCGGCACTTAATGAACAAATCAAAACTATCAAGGTGATTACTGCTAAAGTTAACGAGACCACATTGAATTTTTTCCTAGTACAAATTTGGGGTTTGGTTAACCTAAACCATTTTTGGAAGGGGAGAAAGAAGTGCAGGTCTGATATGTAGATGATTGCTGGTCTTAGTGATTCAATTACTTAATTTACATTCAATTCTTGAAGTATAACTAATTGCAAGTGAGAATAAAATTGAGAATTATTTAAGAAGACTACCTCTGGGAATTTGGATTTCTTTTCCCTAGTTTGAATTAGAATTTCGAGAATTCAAAGATTCTAAGGGAAAAGTAGTGGCAAGACTGATAATCCATTTATGGAACCATCTCTGTTTTGCAATTGGATTTGGATCTTGCAAGTAATGCAGATAGAAAGTGTTCCATACAGGAATCTAATAATTTGGATTCCTTTCAGTTATAGAGTATTTCTCCGTAATGACAATAACAACCAAGAGAGGTCTAACTTGTTAAAAGAATTAAGTTTTTTTTACCAATTTTGGAATAGATATTGGATATCTAGGACAATATGATATTCCGTATTTGTTGAAATCTATGGTTCTTTTGGGGAAGGATACATTCTATTGTATTTGGATGATACATTTGGTTTGTCCATGTTGGGTACAATATGAAATTGTATTCTTTGAGTAACACTAAAGAAGCATGAGAGATTTCAATTGTTAGGATTATCTCCTAGAATTGTAAATTTGATCCTATATCTGGGTATAGGAATGCCAAATCGTCTTTATTGACTTTTTGGGCAAAACAGATCTGGATGCAGAGGATTCTTGGAGGAAAAGCTGGTGGTATGGGACATCAGTGATTCTAAAGGGGATTTCTTGGGTAGAATGATCTGTAGACTGATGGTTACGGATTGCTATAATGGTAATACTAACAGAGTCCATTGGTTTTGGTTAAGGGTATTTTGGGAATTATGAGATATAGATCGATTCCTTAATGGTATCTCATTAATTACAAAATATGGAAGCCCTTAAATCTATTTCTCTATTTTATTAGACCTCTACTCTTTAGAAATTTCTTATAACATGACAATTGGATTGAGATTCATATAATTCCTTCCAGTGTAGAGCTTTGTTCTAAAGGATTGTTATAATTATATGAAATTGTACTTCCATATAAGGTTTTTGAATATGGCTCGGAACTTAATCTTGTGGATCTACTATGTGTTTCCTATGTACGGAGTTTATATTGTATACTTAAACTAGTCAAAGTACATATACATATGAACAAGTAATGTGTGGAACAGTTACTTGCAGGTTAATGTCTCTTTTTGTGGAAAGGATAATTCATTAACTTATTTATGGTTTGGAAGAAGATCTAAATGTGGTGTTATACATGTATAATTGAGATCTGCACCTAAAAATTTACATTTACATTTCACAAATTACAAGTGGAATATTGCTCTCCACTAGAGGTCACCATCAAAAGGTGGCTCACATTACTTTCTTTAAGAGAGGTCTACTTGCATTTATTACATTTGCTTAGAAATACTAGTTCCTACATGGTCATTCCATCTTCCAGGATTCACCATGAGGCTTACACAGTTCTTGCATGTCTTTCCTAGCTAGTATTTCTCGGCTCTCATACTTGGCTCTCAGTCTTCATTAGTATCGTCTTCTCAGAGACCTCCTCGGTCTAAGTGGAGAGGTGATCTTGAGTTGCTCTACCCGAGTATCTTGGGGATTCGTCAGAATCAGCCAACATATACATACATTGGATGACAAAGTCTAACTAATGTCAAGGATAACCACTAAATTTAGTTGGAATTCAGCAGATCTTTATAATCTCTAGATGTGGTTCTAGGTGATTGTATAAAGTTTATTAGTTGTTAAAGACAAATGTTATGATGTGTTGAAAATTGTCACTTCTCACTTGACATTGGTTCATGTAAATATTGATCAAACATTAGAATATGTTGATGATATGATTTCACACGTGTGGAGCATGTTCCCATGTGTGAAAGGATGTACTTTTCATGTTTGTATATATCCAAATTGATTTTGTATCATTCTAGTTAGTGTGAACATGAAATGACTAGTTTTTAGTCAAGTTGACTAGTCACCTACAAATTAGCTTTTCCTTGCATGTGCATGAGTAAATGCTCCCACATGGCAAGTGGATGTTCACATGTGTGTATAGAGTACTAGAAGATAAGAGTTGACCATTTTCCTTAGATCCTATTTTGTAGGGAATATTCCTATATTCTAGGAGACTAGCTTTTTGGATTTTAGTCATATTCTAGAAGGTCAACTATTGGATAAGGATCAAGGATGGATCAAATGGATAGATATGAGTGATGTGGCACTCTTCACACGTGTGAAGGCCTGCTGGACTGTACCAGACTCATGGATGTACTTGATCCATAAAAGGATCATCATTTTGCTAAGAAAATTGATGAGACTTTTGCACTCTACACTTTTGTGAGATTTCTAGTCATTTGTCTTGTGATTTTTATGCATGATTGCTATCTAGTATCATTGTACTTGTTGTTTCAGGTGCAGGCCGTACAGTGGACAGTACTCCACACGTGTGAAGCCGCTCTCACTAAAAAATGATGTGTTGATCCATTGCTCTTGCTTAAATCCAAGTGTAGTGAATCTAGATCAAGATCTAATGTGTAGAACTTGATAGATTCATTGATTAAGCAACCAATAACTCTCTATGATTGTAAAGTACAATCATTATTGTCCTAAAAACTGTAAAATTTATCATGGTATCAGAGCTAAGTAAGAGAGTGATCATTGAATCATAAATCTTGTAAAGATCATTGGCAAAATTTGTTTTTTGGCCAATACTAGTGAGGGCGAGTTCTTCTAGAGTGATAGCTTGTAATCATTTGGATCAAAACGACTTGGAGGCTGTGTATGTACTTTTCACACGTGTGAAACCGTACAGCAACTTTCAATTCAAGTTACTTTGTGTTTTTTGGTCCCAAAATCACAATACTAGTTCATTTTTGGTGCTTTTTGAAGCATAGTATTGATCTAGATTCATTCTAACTAATGCCTATGACCAAATAGTGTTTTGGATCATTGAAGCATTTCTTTTTAGAGTCTAAGATCAGATCTAAGAGGCTGATTTGTTCAGATCCTTAGTTGAAGTGAAATCTCTAAGAAAAGTGTAAAGCAATTTTTTTTTGTGAGAGTGAAAGCTAGAAATTTTTGGTAAGATCTTTGAGTATCATTCAAGCTTGTGTGTTAGTTTGATAGAGACAAGCCTATAGGCATTCTAGTAAGCTTTAGGCCACTTCATAGATCTTTTAAAATTCAAAAATCTTTGTGATTTTTAAAAGAGCATTCATTCTAAAATGTCATCCATGGGTGGATATTTGATGGAACCAAGTGAGAGACTCACTTCCACAAATTATTCCATTTGGAAAGTGAGAATGGAATCACTCCTAGTGATCCATGATCTATATGACATAGTTCAAGGAGTAGAGGAAGAGCCTCAAACTCCCCAAGAACAAGCCAAATACAAGAAGAGAGCAAGATTAGCTCTACATTGCATAAAGTTAAATGTATGCAATGACCTCTTGAAAGAGGTGTCTTCTTGTACCTCATCCAAAGAGGCTTGGGATTCATTAAAGAGCATTTATGAATCCAACAATACTTCAAGAATCCTCATGCTAAGAAATCAAGTTTTCCAAAGCATGAAAGGAAGTGGAGAGAGTGGACAAGAGTATGTTCTTAGGATCAAATCTCTTAACAAGGAGTTAAGTGCAATAGGAGAGAAGATCCAAGATCAAGAACTAGTACAAATCATTTTGAATGGTCTAAGTGATGAGTTTACCAACTTAGTCCAATCATTTGCCATTCAAGACTCTCTTCCATCCATTGAAAAGTTGCACAATGTTCTTGTGGCCGAGGAGAGTAGGCTTCTACACCTCAAGACAAGAATGGATAGCATGTCACTTAATGGAGGAGAGGAGAAAGCTAACTTTACATCTAAAGGCAAGAAAAAGCAAAATCCATTCAAGAAAAATCAAGGCAAGGAGGCCGAGATGAAGAATGGAGGATCTACCTCCAAAGGCAAAGTGAAGAACAAGGCAAAACTAAAGTGTTTCTTTTGTGGAAAGAAAGGACACTTTGCCTCAGAATGCTACTTGAAGAAGAATCAACAAGCCAAAGGAGATCAAGGGAACATTGCTCAAGAGGAAGAATATGAGGATGGATTCAACACATCCTTAATGGTTGCATCTACACCAACTTCAAGTCAAGACACATGGTGGATAGATAGTGGGGCTAGTTCCCACATGTCTTTTAACAAGCATTATTTTTCTACTCTTCTATCTTGTAATGACTCTAAGAAGTCAATATACACTGCTAGTGATCAAGCATGCAAGATAGATGGCATAGGATCTATACCTCTTTGTTTAGGCACATCTAAAAGGATAGATCTAGATAATGTTTTGTATGTTCCTACCATTTCAAGAAACTTGCTTAGTGTAGGACAATTAATGGACAATGGACTAGATGTACATTTCAAGAATGGAGTTTGTTCCATCTTGAAAAATGATAAGTGCATAGCTAGTGGCATTAAGCAAGGTAGACTTTTCAAGTTGGATGCTAATGTTGCAAGTGAAAGTGTGAACTTGGCTAGGGAGGAGCTAACTCAAGTGGAGCTTTGGCATAAGAGATTAGGCCATCCTAATCTTCAATCTATGGAGTCAATGGCAAGCAAGGAACTAGCTCTCGGCCTACCAAGAGCTTTCAAGAAGTGTGGAAAAATGTGTGAGGCATGTGGCCTTGCAAAGTCACACAAATCTTCTTACAAGAAATCTTCATCAAGATCTCTCTCTCCCTTGGATCTCATACATTCTGATGTACATAGTTTTTCACATGCAAGTAATGGAGGTGCCTTGATGTATGTAACTTTTATAGATGATTGTACTAGATTCACATGGATTGAGTTACTATCAAAGAAAAATCTTGTTTATGAAGCTTTCATTAAGTTCAAGTCTCTAGTAGAGAAACAACTTAGTACTTCTATCAAAGCACTAAGATGTGATAATGGAGGAGAGTACACCTCCAATAAAATGAAAGACTTTTGTGAGATCAATGGTATTAAGTTACAATACACTTGTTCCTACACCCCTCAACAAAATGGGGTGGCCGAGAGGAAAAATAGGAGTCTATGTGAGTGTGCAAAGTCCTTGAGGCTTGATGCATCACTTCCCATCTCATTTTGGGGAGAAGCCATAACATGTGCTAATTATTTGTGTAATAGACTTCCTAGTAGTGCTATAGATGGGATCTCACCTTATCAAGCCTTGTTTGATAAGAAACCCAATGTAAAATATTTTAAGATCTTTGGATGTACTTGTTATGTACACATTCCTTTGGAGACTAGAAGGAAAGAAGATGCTACCTCCTTCAAAGGAATCTTTGTTGGCTATGGAGAAAATAGCAAGGGATATAGGATATATGATCCTACATCCAAGAAAGTAAAGGTAAGCAAGGATGTACTTTTTGATGAGTCACAATTTGCTAAGAGCTTGTCAAATGGATCTAACCCATTGTGCATTGAAGATCTTGACAAATCCGAGGAGGATCTTGACAAACCCGAGGAGGATCATGACAAACCCGAGGATGGAGATTTGGATCCAAGTCAAAAGGGGCCAAGAAGATCATCAAGGAGCAAGGCCGAGCCCTCAAGGCTTACCTATGTGGACAAGGGAAAGCAAAAGGAAGGCTCTACATCTTCTACCTCTTACTCTTTTTTAGCTACATTGATTGAAGAACCATCATCTTTTGAAGAAGCATGTAAATCTAAAGTTTGGAGAGATGCAATGCAAGTAGAGTATGATGCATTAGAAGAAAATCATACTTGGAATCTTGTAAATCTTCCAAGAGGAAAGAAACCACTTGCATGTAAGTGGATTTATAGAATTAAGTACAATCAAGATGGATCTATTAGTAAATACAAAGCTAGGCTTGTTGCTAAGGGATTTCTTCAAATAAAAGGATTGGATTATGAAGAAACATTTGCACCTGTAGCTAAGCTTGTAACTATTAGATTAATCATTTGCATTGCTACTTTGTTCAAATGGGATCTCTACCAAATGGATGTGACAAATGCCTTCTTGAATGGCTTCTTAGAAGAGGAAATCTACATGATGCAACCCGAGGGCTTCATCAAGATTGGTGAGGAGCAAAAGGTGTGCTACTTAAGGAAGAGCCTATATGGCTTGAAGCAAGCACCTAGAGCTTGGTACTCTAGGTTGCATGATTTTCTCTATTCCCTTGGCTTTGTACTAAGTGCTTATGAACCTTCTTTATATTTCAAATGTAATGAAGGAAAGATCATCATTTTGGTTCTTTATGTTGATGACATCATTATGACAGGAAATGATGATGATGGCATAGGCAAAGTAAAAGTTGACTTATCTAGTGAGTTCAAGATGGTAGATCTAGGCTTCCTAAAGTTTATACTTGGGATAGAAGTGTCTAGAAGTAGCAATTGTACTTTCATAAGTCAATCTAAGTATGCTACTTCCATTCTTGAAAGATTTGGTATGAAAGATTGTAAGGGGATTGACACCCCTATGGAGCATGTTGTGAAAGCAACTAATGAAGGTGATGAAGCATCCTTTGAGGACATCACTCTCTTTAGGAAGCTTATAGGCTCTCTAATCTATTTAACCATCACTAGACCTGACTTAAGTTTTTGTGTAAGCAAGTTGAGTCAAAGTATGCAAGCTCCTTTAATTCATCATTGGAAAAGTGCCAAGAGAGTACTTAGATATGTTTCTAGATTTTTTGGTATACTTTATGAAGGATCTAACTTGCACTTGAGAGCCTACTCGGATTCAGATTTTGCAGGTGACAAGATGGATAGGAAGTCCATTAGTGCATTTGCAACATTTCTTTGTGGAGGAGTGATATCTTGGCTTTCCAAAAAGCAAGATACAATCTCACTATCTTCTTGTGAAGCCGAGTACAAGGCATTGACTTCAACAACCAAAGAGCTCTTATGGCTAAGAAGACTCTTGATGGAACTACATGTGCTAGAGGCCGAGGAGATCCCTTACATATTTTGTGACAATCAAGCTTCTCAACAAATTGCTTCAAATCCTATCTTCCATGCTAGAACAAAGCATATTGAGATAGCTCACCACTTTGTGAGGGAGAAGGTACAATCCAAGGAAGTGCAACTACATCATGTACCATCATCCGAATGCATAGCTGATATCTTAACCAAACCATTGTCCAAAGATCCATTTTTTAAGTTAAGATATGCTCTTGGAATTGTAGATAGATGTACACTAGATTTGCCAAGTTAGAAGTGAGGAGGAGTGTTGAAAATTGTCACTTCTCACTTGACATTGGTTCATGTAAATATTGATCAAACATTAGAATATGTTGATGATATGATTTCACACGTGTGGAGCATGTTCCCATGTGTGAAAGGATGTACTTTTCATGTTTGTATATATCCAAATTGATTTTGTATCATTCTAGTTAGTGTGAACATGAAATGACTAGTTTTTAGTCAAGTTGACTAGTCACCTACAAATTAGCTTTTCCTTGCATGTGCATGAGTAAATGCTCCCACATGGCAAGTGGATGTTCACATGTGTGTATAGAGTACTAGAAGATAAGAGTTGACCATTTTCCTTAGATCCTATTTTGTAGGGAATATTCCTATATTCTAGGAGACTAGCTTTTTGGATTTTAGTCATATTCTAGAAGGTCAACTATTGGATAAGGATCAAGGATGGATCAAATGGATAGATATGAGTGATGTGGCACTCTTCACACGTGTGAAGGCCTGCTGGACTGTACCAGACTCATGGATGTACTTGATCCATAAAAGGATCATCATTTTGCTAAGAAAATTGATGAGACTTTTGCACTCTACACTTTTGTGAGATTTCTAGTCATTTGTCTTGTGATTTTTATGCATGATTGCTATCTAGTATCATTGTACTTGTTGTTTCAGGTGCAGGCCGTACAGTGGACAGTACTCCACACGTGTGAAGCCGCTCTCACTAAAAAATGATGTGTTGATCCATTGCTCTTGCTTAAATCCAAGTGTAGTGAATCTAGATCAAGATCTAATGTGTAGAACTTGATAGATTCATTGATTAAGCAACCAATAACTCTCTATGATTGTAAAGTACAATCATTATTGTCCTAAAAACTGTAAAATTTATCATGATGGTCTTTAATCACTTGGTTGATTGTAGAATTTGGAACTCATAATTTGGTTAAGAATCGAGATGGAAGAATATTCTTGGAATCCAATAATTCTCCTTGTGGAAAAGATTTCAGAATGTTTCTTATATTTTCTGAGTGGTATGTTATGCATATACTCCAGTATCTCTAAATGATTATGGGTTGAGAATCCGATAGATTATGATTGACGAATCATAAGATTCTAAATGTTTATGATTGACGGATCATAAATTGATACTTAAAGGTCATTAGATGATTATATGGAAATATGATGATTCTTAAGATGATGAATAATTCTTGATCAATTGGTGGAGTTAAAATTTAGATTTGTTATTTGAACTCTAAATTTGTATACAAACTTGAGATTGTTTGGATTTCACAGGCATTTTCATTAAGTAATTGTTTACTTATGAGGAATTTGCTTACCTTTACAGATTGTAGTCTAGGAATGCTTGTGTACTGTGTTTCAGCCTAAAATCTTCGGTTAATTAGGAGCAGTTAAGTCTATCAAGATTGAATGGTTGTTATTTTTCTGGCATATGATGCTAGGGATAGAGCACTTATCTCAGGAGAGTATTTGGGGTGCTCAAGACTGAGTTGAAGTCATTTTTATCTTGATGGATCTCCTAAGAGATTTTGGTGGGATGAGTTTTGTACCAAGAAGCATTTACGACAGGTCTACAAGTAATTGTGGATAGTCTTGGACTATAATTGTTTTGGATCTTTAACTTTTGAACATTGATTTCCAATATAAGGTGAGGACTCACCCAATGATTCATGTAAATTGAGGTACATGAAGGTGATGTTATTAGATTGGAGAGAATCAAACCCAATAGGGAAATTTATCTTTTAGTGTACTTCTAAAAGGTCGATATAATATTTCAGTGTAGAGACATATAATTTGAGAATTATCCCATCTCTAAATACTTATTTGATATTGAAGTTAGACTAAAGATTGATTTTCAAGGTAATTGTGAAAGTTAAATGATTGATTTGTTAGCTTTTAAACTTAATCTTCAAGTTTGGTCGACTTCTCATCCGGTGTATCATGTAAATTTAGTTTATATGATGATGACCGTTTGATGTATTGAAGATTTTGCCCATTTGGAAGATTTATCGCTCAATGTACCTTTAGACCCTGAATGAGTACTCAGGATCAGGGATAAACAATTGAGAAATTGTTCTATCCTTGTGTGCTTGCTTAGGTCGGTTGGTCAAATTGAGGATAATGGTTCATGGGAAGAGTTAAAAGCATACAAATTGGATTTTCCCTAGTTATTCGTTCTGAGGACATAACGAGTTTAAGGGGAGAAGAATGTTACGTCCATGTCCTGTACAAGGGAATCGGAATAATTCCTTACGTGGATAGCCGGTCACTCCAGGTGTATATGGTTATTGGTTATGCCTCGTCATTTTGGGCTTGGCTTGTTAAGTAATTAATAATCATATGAGCACGCAGACCTATAATTGGACATAGGAGCACATGCATAGTGAATGACTGCTTTCATGCAAGAATAGGAGGTCAATAGCTCAATATGGGTTGCATGGGGATCCTAAAGAGAGTATTCTCTCTCTCTCTTGAGGAGAATAAGTCTAGTGGAAACTCGCCCATCTTCCAATTGAAAATTCAGTTTCTTGAGCCTGCTTCTCCTCCTCTCTCTTAGGTTCTTCACTATGGCGTGGGGGCTAGGTCTAGGAGAAAACTTCAGGAGGGATCTAGGTTTAGATGGGTGGTTTTGCTCCACATGTGTCCTTTTGGTTGTTTTGCAACAGGATCTAGTCAGATCTTCATTTGGTGATCTTTACAGTGGTATGAGAGCCATGGATTTGCATCAATCAGAAGGTGGAGCTACTTCTTGGATTTTCTCAGTTTTTGTGGATTTCTCCTTGCATGTTACTTCCAGGTGGTGGAATTGATCTCCAAGTAAGTGACTTCTCTGAATTTGGTGTACTTTCAGCCTATAGATCATAATTATGGGTTTTCTCCATAGTTTTTGGTGGAAATCTATGGATTTTTTATGGTTTTAGTGAATTTTTCACCTAGAATTGAAGTTTTTTGCTTGAAATTGATCATAGGTACTGGTGAAGTACGTTTTCCAGATTGTACTTGATGTTTTACAATCATTATTGATTGGATCTAATGATTGCATGATGTTGGAATAGTCAAAAGGTGGATTAGATAGTGATTTTGGACCAAAAATTGGGGTTTTTGGACCATAAATGGGCTATAGAAACCATGTTTGACTAGAATTAGAACTTTTGGTGCTTTTGGAAGCTTAAGCAATCATTTATGTACAAATTTGCATGGTTTAATTTCATTATGCTAGAAAAACAAGGTAGCTGCTGCCCAAATTTCCTTTGAAACTAAAATTTGTTGGCTGCCTTCCCTATTCCACAGAATAGGATTTGTTGTGAACCAATATAAAGTCCAACACATAGGATACAATACTAAGCATGCCAATACAAGCAAACACAAAGGGAATGGATGGTGGACAAACCAATCCAACCAAACCTAGATCGAACGGATCTAGCCCCCAATCTATGGATCAATCTCAATGAGGAATGAGGAATCACTCTAGGAACATGTAGCTACCAATCACACAATCAAGCATACACTAGTGAGAGCCCAATAGGTATACTTATACCCTCCAAGGCCCATGCACCAGTAGTAGTGCACTGTGAAAGGCAGGTGTCCTAAAATTGGCCTACCACCTATCAAAAACTAAGGTCGGGCCCAATATGGCCAAATTCGACCGACAAACTTGGGACATGCCCCCAATTATAGCAAGTATTGTAAACAACTCCGTATAGGCTAATTTTTTCTACGTGTGGCTACTTGGCTAACCCAAGTAGCTGGCTATGAGATCACTGCTCGATCAATACATCCTAACAGGTCCGAGTCATGTCCCGATCATAGCCATATACAGTAAACCCAATAAACTGTACACTAATTACATTATCACATTTAGAGCTTACACTAATGAATTAGATCATAACTTGATTTCTAACTAGATCCTTCAAGGACATTACTCTCTATACAAAGCTAGTTGGGTCACTTATCTATCTAACCATCACAAGACCAGATCTTTATCAAAGTCTATGCTAACACTAGTTGAAGAGGGAGTGTAAAAGATTTCAACTAGTTCAGTCAAATTTGCCATATTTGTTTATTTGGCGATTGAGGTCAATTTCATATTAGACTTAGAGTTTGACTTTTCAAAGTTATATTAGTCTAAAAGCATTCGAATAAACACTTTTGGAAAGTGTGGGAAAGTGTAGAACATGATTTTCTTGTAGATTCAATTTGAGTAGTAGAGACATTGAATCTAGTCACAGTAATAGTAGGGTTTTTCATTATGGAGGGAAACCAAAGTTTGAAATTAGATTTGGACCTACTATAAAAGGATGTAACTTGTAGGAAGAGGATCTCTCTCTCTCTCTCTCTCTCTCTCTCTCTCTCTCTCTCTCTCTCTCTCTCTCTCTCTCTCTCTCTCTCTCTCTCTCTCTCTCTCTCTCTCTCTCTCTCTCTCTCTCTCTCTCTCTCTCTCTCTCTCTCTCTCTCTCTCTCTCTCTCTCTCTCTCTCTCTTATTTCATTCTTATACATGGTTCTCTTTGGGTCATCTATCCATTGGTGTACTATATTGGTGATATCTTGCCATTTTGTGTAGAAGATTCATAAAATGCTATATTCGGATCCACACATGTGAAATATAGTAGATTACTATTTTTGTATGAATAGAAATTTCATTTCATGTTTTGATTGATGTTTGATCAAGATCTAGTAGATTTTGCATCTCATTCATATCATAGATATTGATTTTTCTACATTGGCAAGGTTGGTGATTTGCTTGTCTTTCTAACCAAAAATCAAAGGGATATTTTGGATCTTAATGATCAAAAATTCTTCACAATCCCTTCACCTTCAGAAATATGTAGCACATATGTTTGCAAGCTATATACTTTCCAAGAGATATAGTTCTAGTGAAATCTTCACAAGTGCACCTTGGCTCAATACCTATTGTCACTTGGTATCTCTTCCCTGTTTTGACTCTATCAAACCTCTCTATCACATATATCTCTTTATTTTGTGTTGGATCTCTTATGATGTGACACATGTGTCCCCGTCCAATGCTATTTCCTTTTGCATTTTTAGTTTTGCAATCGATGATATTCTTGTTTTGTGGCACGTGGTTGTGGATTCTTTTTGTTGTTGCACAGAAGGCACTTTTGTCTTGATATTCTCACATGAATTAGGAATATAGCCTCTTTTGTTTAGACCATTGACTTTCTCTTGGATAAGACAGATGCCTTCTTGCACCAACCAAAAGTTATTGACAAACTTAGGTCGATTTCTAACATTGTTATTCACCTTCCAAGTGCAATGAACATCTATTCCGCAAAACCACATAAATTGATTTGTGGAATCATGGCAATTGTCTCTAGTGCCAAAGAAACTAGCTGCTACAGTTGAAACTATATTTTTGTTGCAACGTCCTCTTCCAATGGCATTCATACCTTGGCACTTAATTGTGCACCGTACAGCCCACATGGTATGATGCACTTTGCTTTATTTTATGTTTCTTGCTAACTGCAACTTATCTGTTCCTCTGACATCATTAGCACAAACATTTGGAGATGTATGCACGTCTTGGAACGACCTTTTATTTTTGGATGGTTTTTGCACATATTCGACATTTGGTCTATGTGCAACATTTTGAGTCTCATTATTCCATTCGCTAATTGGTCTTTTTTGAGGTATGTGTTGAACGCCTTCATAAGATCTTGTACAACTTGTTAGATCAATAGTCTCCACAGAACTGCGAATAGTATCAAAAAATAACGTTCGAATGATTGAGGAGCGTCGGCCAAAATGGATTCTATCCATGAGATTTTGAAGCGATGGACCTGTGCCCATGTAATGGCCTAACAAAAATGACTTCTCTCTCACACTTTAACGAATCGAGTTTGCCCGATCTCCCACTAATGCCTCGTAAGGAGAGAACAAATTGTTGTATGAGCCTACCCGCTGCCAAATACTGTGTACCACTTTTGAAAAATTGGTGGTTGGCACATTTGCTTGATCTTCGTCATCCATCATCTGAAATATGAAAAAGAAATCATTAATTGGGTATAGTAAAGTCATGTGAGGACAATAAACAAGAATTCAAGTTACAAACAAGAATTAAAACAACAAATTAAAAACCTTTACCTTACCGTAACAATAAACTTTTGCCATCGATGGATTTATTTTTCCACCAAGATAACCATGATTCCAGCTCTTTGACACAACCCTCATAAGCATGTCCAAGTTTTCACCAAGATGTTATATGGTTGAACATGACATCTGTATTGTCCTTATCCACTTAATTGTGCCATTGTAGACACATTGCTATTTGCTCATTCCGATATTTTGTTTTGAAATTCTTCCTTGTTTGTTTTCGAACATTGTCCATAAAATAATAAAAGATGTGAAATGGTACTCTAGATTACATAAGGTGAGCCATCTGCACCCATACCTGATCCTTTAGATAGGACAGACCTCCCTACCAAGAGGCCTAAGTAGCCAGCCCCCAAGAGGGCCTCGAAGAAAGTCAGGAGGATGGATATCCAAGTTTCTCCTTCAAATGAAAATGTAGATAATGCAGATTCAGTTGTACATACAACTATGACCATTTTGGAAAATCCATAAATTTTAGGACTATTGCTTGTTTGGATCTAAAAGCAGACAGGGAGTCTATCAACATCCTATGATAGAGTTTGGGATTCAACTCTTGCAAGTTGACATTGCAAGGGATTCAAGCCGAGAAGTTTTAGTTCTCAACAATTTTTTCCTTCAGTCCATTAAGGAGAATAATGACACCTTGGTAGAGTGTCTGTTTAGTGGATGCACACCACTCACCAAATACCTGCTTGTGCCATATCATACCAAGTAAGTGAATTCGGCTAGTGATACGCATAAGGATATTGACTCGATCCTGCCGACAATCCGTAAATACATTCCAATAGAGAATGCCAAGGAAGGGAAATGTGATATCATCAGTCTGGAGGTAAATTATATCCATCTCATCAACATTTTAAAATCAATATTCTAACGTATTCTATTCATTGTCTAGTTTCCTTTATTGATATCTCGTGTGCTGAACTTTTTGCAATCACCCCAACAAAATGATTCATTCAGCTATGGGTGGTACACTTTGTATAATACAAAGTTATCTTCTGAGTGGTTCAACCTTCAACAAGATGTTGATATTTCAAAGTTAATTTATTCTGTTTATTCTTGGTTTTGAAATCGTGATTAATTTTTTTATTCTGTAATTTTTCTCACCGTAACTGATACGTGAGTATTCTATCTTGCAGTTTATGATTTGTGAATATACAATACCCCAGGTGTACAGATTTCAACAGGAAACACACAACTCGGGTATTTACTTAGTGCTCAGGCATCAACACACACACACACACACACACAGAGAGAGAGTTGAAAATTAAGCTCTCAGTTTCTCCGTTGGTGAAAAAATCTATTCAAGACTCTTCCTACATATTTTTGATCATTGATCTAGGATCAAATGCAACCTATCTTGGTTTATTGTCTGCTCATCTGATACCTGCAGGAATTATAAATCTCTGTTTTGCTACCTGTATTTTTTGGTCGTGTTTTTTTTAACATAGATGCAGATCTCTCTATTTTTGGGTGCAGACTTTCACCTAGTAAAATACACAGGATTCTGCACACAGTCTAATCTGGATCAAAGGGTAAAAAATTCTGATATATTTCAACATTTGAATGTCAAGAATCTGAAGTACATTGAAGGCCTGGCCCTTTAATCACTTCGATATGAACCTTTTTATGGTTCAAATGCGGTCTATATGTGGTCAGCAACAAACCTGCTAAGTATCACTAAAATACACGAGATTCTAGAGACAGTCTATAATACGAATCAAAGGGTAACCAATCCTGATATATTTCAACATTTAAATGTCAAGAATCTGAAGTACATTGAAGGCCTGGCCACCTTTAATCACTTCAACATGATACAGACCTTTTTACGGTTCAAATGTGGTCTATATGTGGTCGGCAACAAACCCGCTAAGAACCACAAAGCATTAGAGGAAGTTTGAGTTCAAAAAGGGCTGCATATGAATTCGTGCCAAGATCTCTTTTGCATTTTGTCACTATTTGCAACCAATATCTTTGAATCGCTATAACTTCTTAGTAGTAGCTCAAAAGTATAGTATTAATATATCATTGAAAAGCGCTCGTCAAGCGTTTTCCAATGCACCAATATTTGTTGCATTCTGATATGGAAATTAAAAGTTATGCCATTTTTAGTGTAGCCTCAAAATGTGACTCAAAGAAGTAACGTTACGTTAAAGCCACTATGTCAAGAAACTATTGGGCCACATGTACAAAAGAAGTGAATGAAAAATGAAAAAGGAATATTGACAAAAGGCCCTTTTTGTGTTTAAACTTCCTCTAATGGCAGTAGCTACGGTTTTTACGTACAAATGCAACGAACCGCCAAGGCATCGCAAGAAACTGCTTTAGAGACCGAAAGGAACCACCAAGACACCGTAGTAGTCAACCATGCAGTTATGTTCAAAGACCACTTAACGTGTTTTGAGTTCCATGAGATTGGTCCCCTTGCCAGAAAGAAACAAAACCCAGAAGTGGATTTTTTGGTTGAGGCATTTCCTCCCCAATTTGAGCCGAAGTAGCCTTGAAGGACTAGTGGGTCCATAGCATTTCCATCATAACATAAAATTTGATCTAAATTTCCTTGAATGTATTTTATCACTTTCTTTAATGCTTCCTCATGAGAGATCCTAGGACTAGACATGTATTGACTTAATGTGCTAATATGCCAAATCTGGTCTTGTACAGAGCATGGCATACATTAATGATCCTATAAGTGAATGATAAGGGTATTTTGCTAAGTTGAGTATTTCACTTTCAGAATCAACACAAGAAGGTTTAGTCAATACTATACTTGGATCCATTGGTGTATCAATCGGTTTGCAATCAAACATATGAAACTTCTCTGAAATATTTTTGCTAACTGAGATGAATCTTCTTATGTAATCTATCTCTAGTGATGTGTAATCCTAATAACGAATGAACAGTGCCTAGATAAGTCATGTCAAATTCTTTTGATAGATCACTCTTAGTAGTGTGCATTAAGGAAGTGTCGTTAGACAAAATAAATGCATTGTCTACATAGAGAGCTATGTGAATGAGTTGACACCTATGTAGTTGGAATAAATGTTACAGTCAGCGGAATTGTGCACACTGTTCAAATGAGAAGGTAACAATGTAGCCCTTGCCAATTATCTTGGAGATTGCCAACAGGTTCTTAGATAACTATGACATGTGAAGAACATTGGGAACAGAAATAGAAATCTTGATTGTCCCTTTGCCTTCGCCATGAATGGTGCTTGAATCTCTGAGAAAGATGAATTGTGGTCTGGTACAAGCTATGTATTTAGTAAACCATTCTCGTCGAGGTGTCAATGTATTGCGTTGCACCACTGTCCAAGTAGCAATAGTCATAGTCTTCATTGCTACTGTTGTTATAAGCCATTAACAAGTCTGATGGCATGTCATCATTAGAGGTATTCTCTTTGAACTCCATGGCATAAGTGGAGTTGGGATGTTGTTGTTGTTGTTGCTTCTTAGCCTCGTTGTAGATGCAGATGCGGCATTCTTTGTTGTTGCGGTTAGCTCTCTTACAGTATCTGCAGAAGAGCTTCTTTCACGATCCACTATTCTCAACTTGAGTGTGAGGCTTCTACTGCTGCTGCACCTAATTCTTGCCCTTGGAGTTCTTCTTCTTCTTTGTGTACAGGACCAGGGAATTGTCTTTGATGGACAGATCATTGGTCTTTCTCGACATTTCCTCTTGAAGAAGATGACCGATCACCTTTTTACAGTGTTAGGTTAGGTCGTGTGGAGATCATGACAACGAAGTGCTCATAGGATTTTGGTAAAGAAGAAAGCAAGATTATAACAATGTCATCATCTTGAATGGCACATCCCACAACTAATAGCTGATCCAACATGGACTTGAAGCTGTTGATGGTGGTAGAATCAGACATTCTTAGCATAAAGAACTTCCTCCTGAGGTGTAACCGCGTGGTTACATCTTGAGTCTCGTACAAATTAGATAACAAGCCTAGTGCTTCCTTGGAGGACTTGTAGGTGGTAACGTGTGATATCTGGAAGTCTGCCAGATTCAGCATGATTGACGCTAGGGCCTTCTGATCTTTTATCTTCCAAGCCTTAGCTAGCGAAACATTAGTGTCGTCTGGTTTCAAGTCAGACTCGCTACAACATCCCAGAAATCTTTGTCGTTGGATGAGGAAGACGAAGTGTTACCTGTAGAAACATATTGATAGTAACTGAAATAGAAACGACTCTCAGTTTACTTGACTGGTGCTCTGATACCAACTAGTGGTGAATTAGGTAGGTAAAAATGGAATGAACAAAGGAGGAGAAACTAGAAGCCCAGAGGCTCTGTTAGCACTTGTTCGAACCGAACGGGAGGAAAGAAAAATAGTGCGAAACAGTCCCGCCCAATATAGGACCGAATTAAAAAAACAATTGCGCGATCAAATATCAGGGTGATCGCATCCACCGAAGAGTGTAAGAGTTACTGGCAGTGATTAGAGTTGGAATGTTTAAATATTGAATGAAGAACTATGGTGCAGAAATTATTACGCTTGTTTCTCAGGCGTCAGAGATGACCATGGTCTGATCAGATACAGAGGAGTCAAAGATGTCTGTGATTTGTCAGAGTGAGTGAATGAGTGAAACAAGAAAAGTAGAGTAATGCAATTAGATCAAACATACAAACATTTACGTAAGACACAGATGAAAGCTTGTATATTATATTAACTGCTTGAAATGGAGGAAGAGCAACAAATATAGGTTACAATCTAAAATAGAGATGTAACAGAAATGCTAAATCTTGCGCTCTTGTGCACACGGCCTAATGTGAGCTGGAGATGTATCTATACATGACGTTCTTGTTTGTTTATAACATACATTTTAACTAAGCTATATTTACAAGACTAGTTTATCTCTAAGTGTTTATTGGGTCGTGAAATAGTGTACAACAATGTCTATACATGTGTACATCACTTAGGTTTGAACTCCACTTCGTGAGCATGAGATAATAGTGCCTAGAAATGTGTGGAACACCAAAAACTATTTGAGAAATGTCTTTCCATTATAACGGCAATATGCCTTCGAATTGTCATGATCAAAGTGTTCAAGCATGGAAGGAATGACAAGGACAAACGATTGTCACCATTGGATACGATATGCGACATCCACAATACAGGCATTTGAGGAGATGTGAGAGTATCAGCTTGTGGTGGAGAATTCCGATGTGTGAATACTACTTGCAGCTACTTTCAGAAGACTGGCATAATGAATGAATCATTTTATAGGAAGATTGAATAGCAAGTTCCCTCTAGGATTGGTCACTACAACTAGTGGTTCAATGAAGTGTCGTTATTGCTTTTGTGCACCTTGCTGCATTGCACAATGTAATGCAAAGATATACTACTGTATACCAATGGATACCAGGTACACAAAATTGGTTGCCTATAATGGAACACATGAACATGCATTTGGATTGGGTATGTCATCTTCTAGTCTTGCAGAGACGGAGACTTTTGTGAAAGGCAAAGCAACAGAAGATTTCAGTCTGGGACCAAAAGGAATTCAAAAATTTTTAGTAAAGAAATGATAGCAAAACCTCTTATATTTGAAGATGGTGTGAATTCAAGGATGTCAGTTGCAAGACTAAATGAACTTTTAGCATAGATTGAACCCACCACTAACAATCGAAGATTTGTATTTGAACATATTTTCTATATAGAAAGTTCATCTTGTGCCATGTATGTTTGGGTAATTCTATTCTGATTTTTGGTTTTTTTGTTTTGCAGATTGAAAAAATGGATAACTCAAGCCAAAAAAGAGCTAAGACCAATAGACTTTTCTCATGATATTACTTCTTTGTTATATTTAAAAGAACATTGTGCGCATGATTTCTTCCATGGCTCCTTGTTTCCCAGCCAACTGCATGATGACAAGGATAGGTGCTTCATTTTTTAAATGTCCACAGAGGGGCCTACATCGGGTGTAGATCTGGTGAAAAGAATGCAGCCAAGTGGTGATTTGGATAAGTGTTGGTGTTGTTTTGACCATGTTTATTGAATCAAGGACTGGGTGTTACCCATGTTTATGACACAAGGTAGCTAATTTCATTCAGTTTTAAATGTTGTTACATTGTCTAATATTTTTTTGCACCACCAAGTATTTTTAAAGGATACAATCAATGCAAATAATTGCCATTTGTGACATGAAAGCACAAGATGTGCAATCACAAGTTTTGTTCTAGGACTTATTCAATCGTGTAATGTCTGTGCAACTAGAAAATCATGTGACATTTCATTGTTTCATGGCTGATGAGGCACATGCCAATTGGATTGTTGTGCATACAGTGTATGGTAGTGACACCAATGTTCCCATGGTCGGCAAGGACTATGGCTAGCAAAAAAGAGTCTTCAAAAAATAAGCTCTAATAATCCTAAGCAGCCTTTTGAAGGCACTGAAGTGCCGTGGGTGTGAACCTAACAAAACTACCAAGATCATCCCTAGTGATCTGGCGAACACTACGGTAAAAGGGTGCTACGGGAATAAGGAGCTTGGTTGAGCTCTGATATTTTCAAATATCAGATAACCACCTATTATGGTTACGCCTTCTCGTAAGCCTTGGAGGATTCAAGGCAATTAATGGATCCAATGGTTGTCTTCAATCTGACGGTTTTTCATCTTGCACCATCGATCTTCATGAGGATTAATCCAACGGTTTGTAGCACCTTGTGCACTAAAATCAGATCTTGTAGACACTAAGCACTCCAAAACGCTATCGCGTCAGCTCGCTTAGAGGCATGCGACTAGAACCGCGACTCTCTCTCTCTCTCTCTCTCTCTCTCTCTCTCTCTCTCTCTCTCTCTCTCTCTCTCTCTCTCTCTCTCTCTCTCTCTCTCTCTCTCTCTCTCTCTCTCTCTCTCTCTCTCTCTCTCTCTCTCTCTCTCTCTCTCTCTTCTGGTTTTTTTCTTTCTCTTCTTGGCTATGGTAGATCTGAGCTTCTCTTTATCTCTCCCTGCTACATGCGATTGGCTACGACCAATCACCTACATTCACTTCTCAACCAGGTGCCCAACATCTCCAATTTGCTGCTCCGAAAGCCGTGTTGAATGGAGACAAAAACAAAGTTCTCTTCTGAAATCCGCTTGGGATTTTCAGATGCTTTCCTCTTCTACTGAGGTCACCCAATATCTGATGATGCACTGCTCCAAACAGTTCTCCAAACAATCATGCATTGAATGCACACCAATCGTAAACTTGCTTCCAGCTTCGAGAGAACTCTTCTTACCATAAAAAAAAAAATATTTTGATTCAGAACTACAACTTTCGGATGAAGATTCTTCCTCCTCTTTCCAACCGCCTACTACCACACCGAGACATTTATACATTTTCTAAATCTGATACAGCTAACCGAGTCAAAAGCATTACTAGATCGTCATGGTCCTAGAATCTTTTCTTTGGAATTAGGATTTTAGCAAGTGGACAAAAAAGAAAGTCAAGCAGCTATGAACAACTAGAGGTGGAGAATACATCTCCAACAGTTTCTAATTTTTGTAGTAGTCGTAGCATCCTTTACAAGAAGACTACAACATACACACCGCAACACAATGGTCTTGTTGAGAGGAAGAACATGACTCTCATGGAAGTAGGAAGATGCATTATGGCCTACTCAAAGGCATCAAGATCTTTATGGGCTGAAGCAGTAGCTATGGCCGCCTAGCTGCAGAATAGGACAGGCAAACCAGGTGTTCCTCACACTATTCCACATGAGATGTGGTGGGGCAACAAGTTAAATCTAGCTCACATACGTATCTTCGGATGTGTAGCATATGCACACATTCCAGACAAGAAGAGAAAGAAATTGGATGAGAAGATGGAGCAAAGATTCCTAGTAGGCTATGATCTACATTCATTATACTATAGGATATACATGCCAGAGAGCAATGGAGTAAAGACTATCAGAGACGTCAAGTTTGACGAAGGAAGAACGATGGTTGACGAAGATCCAGTTGGCTACGAGATTCTCAACAAGCAATACTATGACCTGCTCACATTGACAGAGACCCTGAGCATCTAGATCAGGATGTTCAAACTTTGAATGAACTGAGTGACAGTTCAGATGACGAGCAGCTCGACATGCAGCATGTACCTAGAACATCTACAATGCATAGTGGTTCTAATGTCAATAGAAAAGACAAATACAAAGCAATTGTTGAACGTGCACTTGTTGTCGATAACTCTCTTGTGAGTGGAGAAGTCAACCAGTGTCTAGGTTTGATTCGTCAAAAGTGAGTTGTACTCACTTTCCATAGCTTCTTTCCACTTCACAGCATCCTTGGAGTTAATTGCTTCGGCTAGGCTCTTAGTTCTTCAGATGAAGTCCAGAATGATTGAGGTGTATACCTCTCAGGAACTGTCTGAGTCCATGAGGATCTGCAGACGTTTGGTTGACCAGGATGCGATGATACTTCTTCTTGAATTTCTCCAGATCTGTTCAAGCTAGTTTAGTCTGGTCTGATGACAGGTACTGTCGACTGCTCGGCTTCTGTAGCTATAGCTGCGGGTTCTGTAAAAGGAACATCAACATTGGAAGAATCTACGCTACGCAAAATAGGATGAAATGACATAGCATCATTAATCAATGGTTGTTTGAAATCATAGTATGTATGTTCTTGAAATATTACATCCCTAGAGACAAATACTACATTGGTGGATGGATCATAAACTTTATAAGCTTTATGCTCATTAGGATAGCCAATGAAAATACATTTATTTGTCCTATGATCCAGCTTCTTCCTAAGCTATTTAGGAATGTGAACAAAACATATACAACCAAAGATTTTTAAGTGGCTAACACTAGGCTTGTGTCCATGCCAAACTTCATAAGGAGTTTTGTTTTTTACGACTTTGGTGCTGGATCTGTTCTGCACGTAATAGGCTGTGGCAATAGCTTCTACCCAGAACTTCGCAGGTAGGTGTGCTTGATGTAGCATGGATCTGGCTAAGTTGAGAGGAGTTTGATTCTTCCTTTCTACAATCCCATTCTATTGAGGTGAATAGGAAGTGGTGAACTGTCTTCTAATACCATGTTCAGCCATGTAGTCGGACATCTCGTTAGAGATGTATTTGCCACCACCATCAGTTCGGAGTGCCTTCACTTTTGTAGACATTTGTGTCTTAGCCATGGCCTCTTGAAGCATTCAAAGGCTTCAAATTTGTGCTTAATGAACATGACTGTAGACCATCTAGAATAATCATCTATAAAATCGATAAAATAGATTGCATCTCCTAAGGACGGAGTTGGCATTGGGCCACAAAGATCGCTATGTACAAGATCCAATACAATGTGATTTTGGAAACTTGCTTCTGAAGTGCTTCCCATAGATGCATGATTCACAAAAAAAAAAATTCCTATCTAATGAAGAAGGAAAATTCAGTCCATCAACTAAATTATTATAACACATATAAGAAAATGATCTTGTATTCACATGTCCAAATTGACTATGCCACAGAATAGCATTGTTGTTTACATTTTCATAAGAGATACTAGCTAATGCAACTGAATTAGAGAGTACATAAAGATTTTTAACTCTAGTGCATGCAATCAGAGTAGTATCTTCCTCGAGTATTGTACACTGCTCAGATGAGAAAGTAACAATGTAGTCCTTATCAGTTATCTTAGAGACTGATAACAGGTTCTTTGATAACTGAGGAACATGAAGGATGTTAGGAACACAAATAGATATATCGTTGTTGAAGGTGATATTCACTGTTTCTTTGCCTTCCACACGTATGGTGCTTGAATCTCTAAGGTAGATGAATTGATCTCTACTGTAAGCTACATACTCGGAAAACCATTCCTTGTGAGAGGTCATGTGTTGGGTAGTGCCGCTGTCCAGGTACCAGCTATCACAGTCTTCATTGTTGTTGTTGTAAGCCATTAGCAAGTGTGTATCTTGCTCCTTGAATTGAGCCGCGTTGGAGGAGTCTGGCTGTTGTTGTTGTTGTTGCTTCTTCGCCTCATTGTAGATCCGGATACAACAGTCCTTGATGTCGTGATTGGCTCTCTTGCAATATCTGCAGAAACGCTTTTTGTGTGATCCACCATGCTCACCTTGAGTGTGAGACTTCTGCTGTTGCTGTTGCACTTGATTCTTGCCCTTGGAATAGTCTTTCTTCTTGGTGTATAGAGCCATGGATTTGTCTTTGATGGACAGGCTACTGGTCTTTCTTTGCATTTCTTCTTGAAGTAGGTGACCAATCACCTTTTGAAGAGTGAGGTCGGGTTGTGTGGAGATCATCACTACAAAGTGTTCATACGACTTTGCAAGAGAAGAAAACAAGGTCATAATGGCATCGTCATCTTGAATAGAACATCCTACAGCTGATAACTGATCCAATAAAGATTTGAAGCTAGTCTCATAGAGATTTGATAACAAATCTAATGCATCCTTAGAGGTTTGCATATGGTAACGTGGGAGATTTGGGAGTCGGCCAGATTGAGTGTGATACATGCTAAGACCTTTTGACCATCATCCAGAGTTTTAACTTCCAGATGTAGAAGTTAGAACCATTGAACTTGTCAATGATTCTAGCCTCGTTGGATGATGACAAAGAGCTACCAAGATGAGACATGATAATAGTAATATAAATGGAACAAACTTAATCTCTCAGTTTATTTGAACTATGCCCCGATACCAATCTGATGGGGCAAGGGAGATAGAAGAACGCAAAAAATGCAAACGACACTTAATGTATTTCTGCAGATTGTTCAAAAAGTAATGTAAATCTGCAGACTTGTTCTAAATGCAAGTTTGTAGAAGTCCTTGAAGATGGCCAAGTCTTCAATGACTTCAAGTTATTCAACTTAACATCTGAACTTGAAATTATGATGGGATTGGTTTCTCTTTGTTGGAGATCAGCCCGAAGTCCGTTGTAGACTTAAAATAAATTGGCTTTCTAAGTTATGATTCCAAAGAGGCAACTATGGGCTTAATTTCCAACACTCCCTATTGGATTTCCTCCATGAAGCCAGGATCCCCTCCTCTCTTGTATTCATTCACCATGGCATGATGGTGAAGTGATTAGGGTATTGACTAGCCATTTTCTATTGGTTGGGTGGTTTTGCTCCACTGGTGTCCTTTTGGTTGCATGCAACAAGATCTAGTCGCATCTTCACTTCGCGATCCTTACAGAGCAAGGATTTGCATCAATCAGAAGGTGGAGTTGTTTTTTTGTTTTTTCCCAGCTTTTTGGTGTTTCCTCCTTGCTTTTTACTTCCAGGTCATAGAATTGACCTCCAAATAAGTGGCTTCTCTGATTTTGGTTTGCTTTTAGCCTAGTGATCATTATTATGGGATATTTCCATAGAAAATGTTGGAAATTTATGGATTTTTGACGGTTTTTTGTGGTTTTTGAACTAGTATTCCATGTTTTGGCCTGAAATTTGTCATAGCTACTGTGCATGAACGTTTTTCAAAATTGTACTTGTTGTTTCCAAGTCATTATGATTGATTCTAATGATTGCATACCATGGTTATGGTCAAAATCTAGTGATTTTGGGCTAGAAATGGACTATATGAGCCATGATTAAGTGAAATAAGAAATTCTGGTGCTAGCATGTAATTTATTTATAGGGATTTGGGTCTAATTGCACTTAATTGTAGATTTGATCCACAAAATTGGTCAAAATTTGGTCAAAAACATGGTTTTTTGATGATTTTTGGACTAATTTTGAGGATTTTCACAAAATTCTTGGCCAATACTTTTCATGCACGTTTTCAGAGGTGTAATGATGATTTCCTAAGGCTTTCATGAAGTTTGGTTAGGATTGGACACCATTAAGAGTCTCAAAAATTCAAAAAATAGTGGATTTTTGATCTTGAATAACTCTCAAATGGTGGTGTTAACCTTTTGGATCTTTTTACAACTAAAACATATGATGGATTTCCTTTGTTTTGAGCCATCATGCACCCAATTTGGTCTCGTGAGGCTTAGACGCCATTATGTTGAAGTTTTGCTTGTTGAAGGAGTCCATAAATGCAATTTTTGCACGATCTGAGCTTATGATTGCTTGCTTGACCTGATAGAAGCTTCTATGCCTCTCTATGAAACTTATAAGAGTTCTTGTAACCTCTTAAGGGATGCTATATGGGCTGAGTATAGATTTTTGGTGAAACAGTCTTGAAAAAATGCGCCCTCCTACCTAATTTTTGGTCATTTACAGCTTGCACGTGTGAAGCCTAGGTGATAGGGTGACATGGCATGTGCCTTGTAGACCTACTCTCCCTCTATACTATGCTTTACAAGGAACAAATCGGAGTCTTGTAGCAAAAGTTATGGCTGACGAAAGTTTGACAATTTTTAGTCTAAAATTTGAAATTTTTCCAAAATGTTCTAATTGCATGCATGCATTGGAACTGTAGAGTGCCTTTCCAGTGTGGAAAATGTTTGTATGAGCTTGTATGCATGATACAGTGTGGTACAGTAGGTTGATCAGTGTAATTTCATGCTTGAATACAATTTTACGAAAAGTCAGTCGAAAAGCAAATTTTCCAGTTTATAGGTGTTTTACGTAAAATTTTTAGAATTTTTGAAATCATTGCATGTCATGTCTGATGCATGTAGGATGTTCCGAAATCCTTTTGAAATGGAATGACAACTATGACAAGTCGATGTTTTAGATCGATTTTTACAGTTTTGGTCCATATCGAACGGAATTTGAAAATCCCAGTTTCGTAAAATTTTGAAAGAACCATGGATGTTTTGAATTTGTTCAAATTCATTGGCTATTGATCAAACAAAAACTATTTAAAAAAGTGAATGACCTTATTGATTTGAAATCAATCAGTTTCATAAGGTCACAGTACCTTTCACATTCGGTTGATGATTTTGAATTTGTCAGAAAAATAGAACACTTTTTTGTGTGTGTGATTAATAAAGACCAAGAATAATGCAAATTTTGTTCGAATGGTTTATTTATTTTTTGCTTATGTACTTGTGAGTTTTCCTATAATTGTTGCGGCACTTGATTAATGAACAATCAAAACTATCTGGTTGATTGATTAGTAGTTAAAAGTACTACTGATTCCAAATTGGTCCTTTTCTTAGCCAAATTTGGGGCTTTTAGCCTTAACCACATTTGGGAAGGGAGAAAAGAGATGAAGCCTGAAGGATAGATGATTGGTTGGCCAAGTGATCCAATTATTTTAATTTACTTTTTATTTTTAAAATATAAGTGATAACAAGTGAGAATACAATTGGAAATTTAGCTTTGGTATTCATTTTAGAACTGCCTCTGGAAATTTGGATTTCTTGTCCCTAGTGTTTAATTAGAATTTCAAGAAATCAAAGATTCTAAGGGAAAAGTTATTGGCAGTCAGATAATCCATTTATGGAACCATCTCTATTTTGCAATGGGATTTGGATCAAATCCCAAGAATTTGTAGATGGAATGTGTTCCAGACAGAAATTCAGTAATTTGAATTCTTTTTTAGGCATTATAGAGTGTTTCTTTATAATGATTGAGGCAACCAAGAGAACTAACTTGTAAAAGAATTAAGTTCTTTTTATCGATTTTGCAATAGATATCAAATATCTATTATAATATTGTTTTCGGTTATGTTGAGATCTTTAATAATTTACTTTTTCGTTCAGTGAATACACTTGAGGCATTCCAAACAATAACTGAACGATACTTTTCGTTCACTGGGTGTTATGTAGATTGGTATTCTGTGTGTAACGCTTAAGGGGCATGTGAGAAATCAATGGCTAGAAGTATCTCCTAGAATTTGTTGTGATTCTGATTCTATATTTAGATATAGGATAGCCAAATAGTCTTTTTGACTTTTTGGGAAACAGATTTAGAAGCAGAGAATTCTTGGAGGAAAAGTTGGTGGTATGGGACATTAGTGATTCCAAAAGGAATTTCTTGTGCTAGAGTGATCTGTAGACCAATGGTTGGTGATTACTGGAATGGTAATACTAACATAGAAATCCATTGATTGTTTGATCAAGATATTTTGAAAAATTATGAGATATAAATCCGGATCCCAAATGGTATCTTACTATTTACAAAATCTGGAGACCCTTAAATCCATTTCTCTTTTATTTTAAATATCCTCTACTTTTTAGATATTTCTTAAATATGAGATTATTGGACTGAGATTCATATAATTCCTTCCTGTGTAGAACTATGTTCTGAAGGACTGATTATAGTTTTATGAAATTATACTACCATATAAACATAGTGGATATGGCTTAGAATAAAGAAGGATGACTGAATTTGTGGAATTTAGACTTCCTAGACCCAAATGATTATCTCTATTTGATAGTTGATTATTGAGATGTAATATTTTTATCACTCGGAATAAGATACGTTATGGTTTTGGAGAAACTCTGGTTTGTAATAATATTGGATACTCATTACTGAATTTTTCAAATCTTTGATATCTTTTTGTTGTCTCCTAAGAGCTTTTGTATGGAAATTATAGAATTTCTTTTAAATGGGAGAAAAGTAAATATAGGAATAAGACTTTTGATAAATCAGTCAATTGCATAGATTCTTTTTGTGAAAAATCCAGTATGAAGTTGAACTATTGTAAGAATAAATTTGCCAGAAAACATCAAATAAAAAAATTAATTGTATTATACAGTAATAGAAGAACTCTCAAGAAATTGTTCTGAACAATCTTCAAGTTAATTGCTTGAATAAGCAGTGTGAAGAGAATTCACCAGGAACTGTTTATTTTGATCTATATTGCTTATAAGAGATATGATTTGTGAATCATCAGAATTCATCAATAAAAGTTGTGTGCATAGGATATAGGAAATCCTTGGCATAGAATATATGAAATTCTTGATATGAAACATTTTTTGAATGAGAAATATATCCCAAGTTATTGACAGTATCCTAGTTAGCTCATATTAGAGGACAGAGTTTAACAAATATCTGTAGAAGAACTGATCAGACAGATCTTGATTCTACTAACAAAGCACTTCGTTTACTTGACAAAGGATGAGAAAGAAACGAATGCGAACTGAAAATATTTTTATTCGTGACCAACTCGAAAGATTCGTGAAATTTGTCTTGCAGTCATCTCGAAAGATTTGCGAAATAGTTTCTTGTAAAAGCTTGTGGCTTTCTTGTTGAAACTCGAAAGATTCACGAACAAAATTTTGTCGCGAAATATTTTGTTTCTTGTTCAAGTCTCAGATGTCGCAAAATTGTGACGAACAATTTGCGAAATCTTCTGGACTGTTCTTCAAGCTCACCTGTCGCCAAACTATCACAAACAGTTCGCAAAGTATTCTAGATTTCTTCTTCAAGCTCAAGAATTGTTATCTGTCATGAATAATTTGCAAAAGACGAAAATGTCGTGAAGAGACAAGTGTCGCAAACAATTCGCGAAACACGAAGTTGAGACGAAGAGATGGACTGTCACAAATAATTCACGATTTTTATCTTGATGGATTTTCAAGAGATTTTGCTAGGATGAATTGTTATACCTTAGTTTTTTTAAAATCGTGTATTTGTACCAAGAAGCATTTATGATAGGTCTACAAGAGATTGTGGATAGTCTTGGAATATAATTGTTTGTATCTTTAACTTTTGAACATTGATTTTCAATGTAAGGTGAATTTCACCCAGTGGTTCATGTAAATTGAGGTTAGCTATTCTATAAGTATTCATACAAATTACGAATTGTAGAGGTTGTGCAAGGCATGAAACGATATGAAAATCCCAATCCTTTTGATAGCCTGTTTGGCCTTCTAATCAAGCCATAGATCTTTGAATTTGGTGGTTGGAGGCTTGTGCATCAATACGCCGAAGATTGGTGGCTGTGCATCATCTTGAAAACTTGTTTTCGCTTGTTCTCAGCCCATTTTGAGCTTTAGAACTTGTATGAACACTTCATGGGCTTCTAAGGACTATTATAGATCTACTACAATGTCTCTCTGGGGCATGTGAAGCCTAACATGCATTTTCCAAAAATTACCTCTAGAAAAGTATGCCCTCCTACATTAGTCCTACCTGAATTTCAATCGTTCTATACTCGCATGTGTGAAGCTAAGGTGGTAGAATGACATGGCAATCATCTCAAAAATATATATACTATGCTTTAGAGCGACCAATTTGGTGCATTGTAGCTCAAGATATCGTCGTTGGAAGGTTTGTTATTTTCTATGTAAAATTTGGCAAAATTTTGAAGTGCTTTGATATATGTCAGCTTTTCCTTGACTTTAGGGTATTGTGCCTTTGGAAATTTGTCTCATGGCAAATCTATGAAGGTTTATGACATGCATGGCTGGTCTATAGTTATTTTGAGTGGTTACATGCATGAATAACTGATTGTTCTATCATTTACCAATAGATATGGGTAATGGATTCTAGGTAACTAAGTTTTACGTAAAAATTTTTGTAAGGACAACTGGTGACTGATGCTTTGCATACTAGCGAGACATTAGTTTACTACTTTAGGAATCAAACTAAATATCAATTTATCGATTTTGATTGCTCTTAGTATAACAACAATTTCATCAGAATTTCTAAATCACGTTATTTTATAAAAAATCAAATTATTGTTTGAAAATACAAAATTTCAAATTTTTACCTTATTTATGAAATGAAATTATTAATGAAATGACCATACTTACGATTCATTCAGTTGGATCTGGTCACAGGGTTTTCACTAAAGTTAAGTTATTTTTTGATTATAGATATTTCAAAATGACTGGAAAAATGCAAATCTTGTTGTATCTTTGTACATTCAAAATTGCTTGTAATTGAACACTATAATGACATTTTGAATTTTGGAGCTGAGTTACTCTCAAATAGAGAACTAAAATAGATAAAAAAAATTTATTAAACTTCAAATTTGGTTAAATTTTAAATTTAATTGGTCTTTCTGTTACATTTCTAATCGATTTTAATCATTAAAAATGGGTCAAGCAAAAGTTTGTGCAAGATACTCAACAAATCTAATTTTAAATTGTTTGAGGTGATATAGTATCTTGATTTTCTGCCACAGAGACCACATCAAACGGTCCACAGATGTCCGAATGTATTAGCTCCAAGAGTTCTATCGCCCTGAAGGAGTCCTTTGTAAAGAATGTATGTGACATCTTTCCTTTGTTGCATGCATCACATGTTGTCAAACTTGTTGCATCTTTAATGCTAACACTGATGAATGCGCCATGTTGGCTAGCTTTATACAAGGCCAACGTGTTTATATGACATATTCTCCTATGTCATAGAACGTCCATAGGCTCATAAATTTGATGAGCTTGTTCTGTAGGTAGGTGTACTTTCAGATGATATATGTTGTCTTTCTATCTGCCTTGCGTGATGTGGTTGATGCTGGCATCAACCATGTTGCATGCTTCATTCGTGAATGTCACATGCATGTCTACATCTACTATCCTTGCAATAGATAGTAGATCCTTCTATAATGTAGGCATGTACAGGATGTCGTCTATCCTTCTGTCTCTGTCGTTGGTGTTCAGACATAAGCAATGTCAGGACGTGTGTTATCTGCAAGGTACATTAGTGATCCGATCAGCTTCCTGTATGGTGTATGGTGCATCAATTCTCTTTCTTCTTCAGTCTTCGAACAATCTTCATTCGTCAAGACTGTTCCTGCAAGCATTGGAGTATTTGTTCCTTTGCAATTCAGTATCCCAAAATCCTCTAGGATTTTTTGGGTATATCTGGATTGATGAAGGTACAATTTACCTCCCTCATAGTCCCTGTCAATCTATAAGCCAAGATAACATCTGGCTTCTCCCAGGTCTGCAATCTCGAAATGTTTTGAGATGTTATACTTCACCTCAACAATAAGTTCTTCACTTTTGCAGAGTATCAAAGTGTCGTCCACATATACAACTACAATGATGATCTTCCCATCTTTAATTCTTACGTAAACATTGGAATCAGCAATTAGTGGCTGGAATCCTAAGGATTTCAGACCTTGATCTCTCTTTTTATACCATTGTCGCACTGATTGCTTCAGACTGTAGATACTCTTGTGCATTTTGCATGCATAAGTGGGAAGTGAATTTGAAATATAACCTGGAAGTTAATCCATGTAGACTTCTTCATCTAGCTCACCATGCAAGAACACTGTCTTTCACCCACGATGTGAATCCTGAGATCATAAGTAGCTGCATATGCAAACAGTAGACATAGGGACAAATGTTTCATGATAGGAGAGAAGGTCTCAGTATAGTCAATACCATGTCTCTGAGAAAACCCCTTTGCTACAAGTCTGGGTTTATACTTAGGAATATATCCATTCGGTCCATACTTCAACTTGTATACCCACTTGTATTTCACAGTCTTTCGCTTATCTGGTAGTGGCTGCAACATCCATACCTCATTCTTCCTCATGGATTCCATCTCTTCATTCATGGCTTGGATCCATTTGTCCTTCTCTGGACATTCAATTGCTTCCTCGAATGTTTGTGGTTCTCCACTGAATCCACAAAACTCTTCTGATGTAGAAGCTGAACTGCCTAGCACAAATCTTGCTAGCGCTTTTCTGTTCTCTTGTCAATCTTCTAGGAGATCCTTCTGAAACTGCAATGCTCTTGTCTTTATCTGATCTGCTAGGTCTGGAACCATTTCGGTTTACAGGTATTATAGTACTAGGCTGGCTTGCAAATCTTTCTTCATCTAATTCGTCACTCGAATGAGGTGTGATTTGAACATCTTTATCTGAGTGTTCGTCCTCTGCTCCCTCTGTCACAGTTGGTAGATCATAGTACTGTCTTCCAAGCACTTCATAACTGATAGGATCATCGTTGACCATTGTTCTGCTCTCATCGAATTTGATGTCTATGACTGTCTTCACTGTGTTTGTCTCTGGCATATAGACTCTGTAGTATGATGAATGATTGTCATATCTTACAAGATATCCTTGTTCTGCTTTCTCATCAAGCTTCTTTCGAAGCTTATCAGGAACATGTGCATATGCTGCACAACCAAGATTCGAATATGAGTCAAATTGGGTTCTCTACCCCACCATAATTCGTGTGGTGTTGTGTGAGGAACACCAGATTTTCCTATCCCGTTCTAAATGTAAGCAACTATAGCTACTACTTCAGCCCATAGCACTCTTGGAGCCTTCAAATAGGCCATCATGCACCTGGCAGCTTTCATAAGAGTCCTGTTCTTTCTTTCTACAACATCGTTGTGCTGCGGTGTATAAGATGCAGTTCTTCTATGAATGATTCCACGATCATTGCAGAAATCAGTGAATCGGTTTGAGATGTATCCTCCACCCCAATCTGTTGTAATCTGCTTCATCTTACTTCCTATGTATCTTTCTGTCCAATTCACATACTCTGTGCATTTGTCAAGAGCTTTTGATTTATTGTGAATGAAGTAGACTCTGACACACTTACTGTAATCATCAATAAAGGTGATATAATATTTCGAGCCTCCTATTGAGATCATGTTGAAAGGTTCACATATGTCTAAATGTACAAGCTCCAGAATCTTTGTAGTTCTGTAGGAGTCCTTGACAAAAGGATTACGTGACATCTTACCCTTTATACATGCATCATAGGTCATCAAACTGGTTGCATTTGAGATGCTCACCCCTGTAATTACTCCATGATGGGTTGCTTGATATAGTGTCATTGAATTCATATGGCATAGTCTCCTATGCCATAGAATATCTGACGAATCATCATGGGTCTGATGTACTTGATCTACAGATAGACGTACCTTCAAGTGATACAAGTTGTCTTTTCTTCTGCCTTGAGTGATTAGTGTAATGGTGCTTGCATCAACAACATCGCATGCTTTGTTTGAAAATGTTACATGCATCCCTGCATCAGCTATTCTTGCCACTGATAGCAAGTCCTGCTACAGTGTCGGCACGAACAGAACGTCTTCGAGTCGTCTATCTTTGTCGTTTTCCTTGGCATCCCGACATTGATTGGCTATCGTAGTGCAATGGAGATTGTGCCATAGTGAACCAATACCATTCACTTGATGCTTTGATCCATCTCCAAGAACGATAAATCTTGATGGATCTACACTTCGGAAATCAGACATGATCCGTCTTGATGTAATGAAGGGTGAGGTAGCTCTTGAATCAAGAATTATATCCTATGTGTCAGGTGTTGATACTGCACACATGTCTGCACAGATATAGGTGGTCGAATTTTTGAGATTCAATCTTTCTTCGTCCATTTTTGACCTCTCTGACTCTTCAACAAAGGACGAACTATTATTGTTCTCCTGTCTACTTTGAGCTTGTTTGTTTCTTGGGTTCTGGCGGAAGTCCATGGCTGCATGACCCTTCTTATGACAATGGATACACTCAAGTTTTGGATTTAACCAACCCGAATTGATAGTATGTCCTTTGCATTTGCATCTCACACATGTCTTCTTGTCTCCACTCTGTTGTTTCAACCTTCCTTTGTTCTTCCATTTGCCTTTGTTGGCTCCTTCTGCTTGCTGATCTCGATCCTGCTTTCGATATGACTCTCTCTTAGGCTTAAATTGCTTCTTAGTCTTTTCTTTGTTGTTGTAGAGGGCTTGGTTAGAAGCATCATTGTGATCAAGGTGCTCTCGAGCTTCGACTTCTTCTCGAGTCTTGACAACTGTCTTTTCGAGTGTCATAGTAGGATCCTTTGCTAACAACATTCTGGTTGTTTGGAAGGATCTTGGTAAGGCTCTCAACATATAAGTAAGTTGCTTCTCTATTGATACTGCATTTTCTACTCCAGAATTGTGTAATGAAAGAAATAGATCTTTCATCTTTCTGATAAAGGAAGTGAGATCTTTGCCATCCCCCTGCAGACTTGTCAGCTGATCTTCGAGTAGCATGATCTGACTACGTGGTTTCGTCTGAGATCTTGTGAGATGCTTCTACTTGGTTGGGTGGTTTCTCCATAGTGTGTTATCCATTGTGTTTGTAACTTGTAAGTAGGATCTAAAGAGCTTCCCTTATAATAAGAATCATTCCAAAATCTTTTCCACTAAGAAAATACTGGATTTTAAGAATATTCACATACTAGATTCTTTAACCAATATTTGAGCTATCATATTCCAAACCAATAGGTAGTTAAAGACATAAAGCATACCAAAATGATATCAATAACCATCTTCATCCACCAAAAACTTTAGATTACAATCTAAAACTGAATCTATATATCCAAAGTTATGCTGAATTTCCCAAAAATTCAGTTGTCATTCTTGGAATCATTATGATTCGGTATCCAATTGAGCTCTCTAGGATCCAATCACTAATGAATTGAGTTTATTTTTCACCTGAGAAATACTCATCCAAAAAATCTGTATATCCTATGCACACAATTCCCTGATGAATTCAAATGACTCAAACACCATGTATCTTACAAGAAATATACACAAATTCTCTTCACACAGTGCATTTTACCAATTAACTTCCTTAGGAGTAACCAACTACTCAAGTTAATTGCTTAATGATTCAGAAATCTCAAATGTCTAGGTGCAGATCTTAATTATACATGAAATCCTATACCAAGTATAGGCACATATCATTATAACCAAACATTGGGGAATCCATAAATTTTATTTCCCGATGGACAACAATCCATTTACAAAAGGATGATCCAACCATAAGGTTCCACACATGGATTACCGTCACTTTTTAATTATTCTTGGTTAGTAAAACAACCAAGGATCCATATCCTTAAAAGAAAGCCATTTAGAATACTAACAACTTGAATGTGATCCATACGTTCCTTATTCATCCAAATCATATTAAAATTTACGGCCACTCATGGTCATACCAGATATCAAATAGGAATTCAAATAAATAAAAACCATTACTATGGAGTCACTCCATAACTGGTATTATGCAACTTCCCACAGGGATTACCAATAAATCCAAATTACATAACCCAAAACTCATTTACTAACACGTGTCCATTTTTCTTCCTCCCTTAGATTTTTCGGTCCCCTAAAACTTCAACTGCTAAGGTACTAGAAATTTCCTTAGACACACAGTAAATGATGAACTGTTTTTCCTTTCCATTTCACTGGCTTTAGCATTACTCTGTTAAAGGTTATTATGTAAGTTGTAAAAGATGAAATTACATGAACATGAAATCCACAAGATTTCAACACTCTCTTACCGTACTCAACAAAACATTTTTGTTGATTAAACAGTTCTCATACTATTCATCTCACGGGTGATTTCAAATTCATCACAACTCAAATTCACATTTAATAAGTACTTTGCTAAAACTTCCACTTGATTCACTTTCTGAAATCAATCTGAGATGTACAATCTTAATGTGGGTCTAAAAGACTTAGTAATAGAAAAGGAAAAAATAAATGGATTAAAATTCCACAATTATAATTTAACTCTCTAACTGGAATTAAATCCTTATTCTAGAGTAAAAATGACAAAATCATACCGGAAAATCGAAATTCCCTCACCGGTTACAATTCTAAGAAAAATGATATAGGAAATGACAATTTGCCAATCTTCCTAATTTCATGATCCAAGTCAAAAAAAATTGCCCGTTAGGAATTTTTGTAAAGACAAAAAATAATTCCATAATATTTTTCCTATTGTTACTCAAAGCTAAAAAAAACTAGTAATTGAACCATTCGATTCGGAATAATGCCCAATCAGACCATCCATATGTTTCACTATTAAGTTACTAACCATTCTGAAATAGTTCCAAACTAGACCCCTTGCCATGTAAAACTTGGACAACTCCAGACCATCTCCAATTCGTCATGCAACCACACTAAGCTACAAAAAGAATCAATTACAACCATCATCACTATGGTTCATCCAACCGGGTTACTGATCTCAATTCCAAAACAGGGCCGCAAGCTTCCTACAGATGAAGGCTTTCCAAGAAGATTCAGGCTGCATGCTTAAATCATTTCCCATATTAATGACTTTTATCTCTGCTAACCTGCAACTGTTGGAGTTTTATCTTATTCCTACTCATTCTTTTCACCCCCTTCATCTCTTAAGAAAATTAGTCTCTCAAGCATCTGCAGAAATGGTCTACCTTTTTGACAGTTTGCAAAAATACATGGAAAACTTCAATAGGCAAGACATTACAAGGAACCGCTAGGAACTATAAGTATCTTGCCTACGGTTACTTAAGGAAAGAGACTGAAGTAAACCATAAAGTCCTACATACGGTCCACTATGAAGTCGAAGTAAACCGATCGCAACACATCGCAAGAAGTTTGCAAGGACTCGCATACGAAGACCAACGGAAGGAGTCAACCGCAACGAACCGCAACACTCTAGCCTATGGTCCATTACGATGCTTTAAGCAAACCAAAGGAAACCGCCAGGAGCTTACGATCACCTATGAAGTGAACAAACGACAACTGACCAAAGGAAACCGCCAAGTCAACGATTGCGGTTGACATACGGTTTCATCTTCAAGCTCCTACGATCAGTGTCACATTTTCATGCTCCGTGACACATACGAAGGAGATCCTTTTGTTGTACTCCTTACGTCTTCATGATGCACCAATAATCGATCTACGGATCAAGTACAAGGGCTACTAATGATCTTTTAAACTGTAATTAGAATAACTAAAGATCTTACGACAACTATATAACATCTGAGCATTTTGAAGAGCACTATATACAAAGATAATTGACCAATGTATTTATGCAAATCATTCCACAACTAATAGGAATCACTCAAGAAAACAGAATATTGGAAATGAATCAAACACTAACTAGAAGCAATCGAGAATCAAACTAGTGGAAGAGCACTCTACCACCACTTTTTTCAACCATGCTTCAACCTGAATTAGTGAATCAATAATCCAAACTTTCCCTTGAAAAATCAGCATTACAATCCGGGATGTGAATCCAAGTGCTTTTCTCTTCCTACTAGATGTAGAGCTTGTCTCCAATCCCATCCAAGACCGCATCTTAGCCGGGCTTTGAGACCAATGTAATGACCACTAGGGACAACCCCTAAGATGAGGATAGGAAAACCCAATAAGAAAGACTATGGAGCCAAACTGCCCAACCAAACCTAGATTGAACCTGGATCTAGCCCCCAAGCCATGCCATGTGAAAGCAAGAGGAGAAAAGAGCAATTGGTAACCTGAACCAAGTTGTCGAGGGGAGAATCCCTACCTCAATGTATAGAGAGTAGATTCTTGTGCATGAATCCATGCAATCCCCATGCAGGTCAATTATAAATAGGTCACATCTCTTCATGCAGTCCTCTTGCCTATATTTGTCACACGTACATACACTACTCCATATGTTCCAATTAGAATGTCTGGGTCCTCTCAAGGTTATTAGTCACAAACAGGCCTCGACATGGAATTAAATGTCGGCGTGACCGATGATCTTGAATAGTGGAGGGCCGATCTACCATATTAGGACTATTCCGTGTCCTTAACAGAATATGGCCATAACAAATGAGGCATAACTAATAACCTTATACACTAGAGTAACCGGCGATCCATGTTAGGAATTATTCCAAATCCCACATATTGTGGACATGGACATAACAATATACTGAGAAGAAAAATTTGTTGGAAAATAGAAAACTTATCCATCCTTCCAACAAACTCAGAATCACAAGTGCAAAGACCCGCAAACAAACTCTTATGGTGTCTACATTGCAAGACCCACCCCACAAACACCACAAGACCATAAGAAACCACAAACACCGCAAACGAAACACTAGCAGGACAAGACATTTCCACGATCTATGAGAGTAAAATGATATATTGTCAACCGTTTTGAGCCATGTCATGATCAAAAAGATGACGTTGATAGTTCGTCAAGTTTTTTCATATTGTTACAGTTGAGAACCACGTCTATGTACTGTAGAACAAATTAAGTAAATTAAGTAGATGTACTTTCCAGTACTAGTGCGATCTACAATCATCAATAGAATGTATATATATCAAATAATTGGTGTTTATATATATATATATATATATATATATATATATAGAGAGAGAGAGAGAGAGATTCAATCATTCAACGAGTTAGCAAGTGGAGCATTTTACATAGTGCTCACATACTCGCGCGCTTCACGTTGCTCAGTGTACTCTGATCTAATCAGATCATTTTTCTTAATTAAGCGGGCAATTTTGTCTTTAGTTCTATTATGTTCTTGCAATAGTTTACTGACTAATTTCATCTTGTATACTACTGCTATCTGACTCCGTATAGATCCACAGCCACAGCTCGCATTTCCAACTTTCGTTGCCAGTAGCTCGAGTTTCTATCTTTAGTGAGTTGACCCAGATTTGTTTTTGGACATCCATCAGATCATTTGATGTAAACACACTCTGATTTTGATCCAACACTCAATTTTTGACATTGTATCAAAGCCAGTGGTTTAGTATTCGACACTCCATGTAGGCTATGTCGTCTGGTTTCATCCTTTTTACAAGCTATCTACTTGTGGTTGTAACTACTCTATGTCTGCGATAGCAATGTATTCGCTTATGAGCTCGTTGTAACACATGTCAAATGCATTATTCTCTTTTTCTTTGCAAGTAGTTAAAAGGCCTCAACCTTTTGTACAAGTTTCTCTTGGCTATATCTTATCAAGCTCTGCACTTTTAAAGCATTCAAGCTTTCTTCATTCTTAACTTTGTAGAAGATAGAGAGTAGAATAGTGTTTCAAACAACATTATTGTCTCTTTCCTTTGCAAGCTAGTATGGTAGTGTAGATACATGACTTTGTGAATGTTATTTGCTCTGTAGGACTATATTGTGATATCCATGTTATAATTAATGATCTACGACAATGTGATTCACCTTTTCTTTGCTTTCCATTTGCCTCTTTGGGATCTATCTCTAATTTGTTTATAGCTAGTTTTTATGCTAAGTTTAAGAACTTTTGTCATTCTAGCCTTCTAGTCGATGATTTTGCTTTTATAGACTCTTTTGCTTATAACATATGGTGATGCTTAGAGTTGTCACTCTTGGCATGGGCATAAATCACAAAAGTTTTAGATCAAGCGATTTTTTCATCTGTCCCTTTATTTTTTAAGAGGCAAATAGTTTTTTCTCATTTTGAGCAACTTTTTTTTTTTGATACTTTGTAAAAAGTTCTTAATTTAAGGTTAATCTTTTCAAGAGAGAGAATTAGTGTACATTTCAATTGAACCTTGTAAAGTCATGATTAAGGACTATGACTGCTCCCAAATGTCGTTATTGTACAGCAACAAAGGCTCAAGCTCAAGTCCTACTTTTGGTTTCTTCTACTCATGTTCTTGAAGATTGTCTTCCTTGTAATAATGCTACGATAGTGACTATATGCATTTATAAGGCTTCACATATCTAATATTCACAATATTCATTGTGCTTTTAATTTGCATGCATGTCCCATTATCACTCTTTACCTACCTTGTCTCCCTCACTTATTAAAGTGAGCCTTCAAACATTTTGACAAACTTACACATAGTCTTGACTTTGCAGGGCAACGCATTAACCCAAGTTTTCAAACTTTTCCACCAACTTAGATAGGTTCTCTAGAAATTTATTGCTGCACCACATGGCAATGCTCAAAAACCTTCTTGGAGACTCTCTCTAGAATCCTCCAGTTTTGGAAGCATGTTGTATTTACTAGTTGTTGCTTTCAAATTCCTACAACTCAAGACTTTTGCAAGTTAAAATCCTTAAGTTTAAATGTTGTCATTCACTACAACATGTAAAAGTCAACCAATGAAATAAAGTACGTTGGCTATAAATCTATCTTAATAGTATCAAAATTTTCTTGAGACTATGCCTCTTCCATATATTGTACCTAACGGGGTTGGCTCCATTGGTAAGCTTGGCATCCAAAGTTTTTTTTGTCCCAAGTTAGAGCCTCCCCTTGGAAACCAAGAAGCATATATTGTAAAGGATTTTCACATGATTTTTTTTCATGACACCATGCCTAAGTTTGTTAATGAAGGATTTGCATGGGGGATTTCTATTTATCATAGAAGAGCATTAAATGGCGAAAATATTCAAATGCCTTTGAAAATAACAAGGCTCCAATGAACGAAGAGGCATATTTGGGAGAATTTCCAATTCTTCTCTTAGAAAATTAGTTCATGAGTTTGAAAACCCAGTTGAGTCTTTTCTCTTGCCATATTGTGCATACAAGAGTTGCTATAGAAATTTTTAAATAAATACAAGACTTTGATACTATTATGACTCTATTATCGAGTCTGCCTAAAGCCTATGAAAATTGGGTCACATGGCAATTTCGATCCAGGAGCATCTAACTTTATCAAGAGTAATCTCATTACTTCTACAAGAAGAAACCAGAAGATCAGCTTCCTCCTCAAGCTCAAAATCGGATCCACAAGCACTATATTCAAAAAAGTAGAAGTTTTCCTCAACGGGAACATTGAAGAGGAAATTTTTATGTCACGGCCAAAATGATACGAATTGAGAGGTGAGCAACACCTTGTTAGGCACTCTATGGGCTGAAACAGTTACCCAGAGCCTGCTTCCGGAAAATAAATGTATTTCTTATTGAGAATGGTTTTATTCCAAACTCAGCAGATTCGAATGTCTACTTCAAATCTGTATTGGATTTTTTCATCATCAAATTTGTAGGTTTGTTTCAAAGTTGGGCTAAAAAAAACCTATTGGTCCTAGTTTGAACAGTTAAATCACAATGTTTCAGCAGTCATGGGGGAGAGAGAGAGAGAGAGAGAGAGAGAGAGAGAGAGAGAGAGGGAGGAAGGCTGAAGCGGTCACTGAAGGGTCGTGGCCCGCTAAAGGCTGTAGGCTGCTGCTGAAGGCTGAAGGATGCATTGAGGCCCCTGCTTAGTTGTAGCTTGTAGAGCTAATGCTCTTTTTCAGGAGATTAAAAACTGCAAGTTTTTTTATAGCAGGTTAAAAAAGTATTAGCCCTTTAAATTAGTAGTTTTCAAGAAACTACAGTTATTAATTTGGTAGGTGAATATATAATTTAAAAAACGAGCTCGTAAGGCTTTGTAAATTTTTTGCGAGAACTCTTGTGCGGGGTTGGGGGTGGGGGTGGGGGTGGGGTTTGGGGTTGGGCAGGCTCCTCCCATGCATCACGGTTCACCGCCATATGGAAGTAGGAGCGTCACTCCCATTCCGTGCTTCACCAACTAAACACGCTCTTTCGGACCTTTTTCCGTTTCTGCCACTGAACGTAGCTGAAGGGATTCGAACTCCAGGCGTCCACAATGGCAAAAGGAGGTGGTCGGCGAATATGATCAGATCGCTCGTCGCGATAGATTTCATATCAATAATAAGTTTATATGGTGGAAGGCATTTGTCAGCAGACGTCCAGCGATTTGGCGATTGGCATGGCCCACGGATGATAAATTTTTGGTGAAATGCATGTGTCAGAGCTTTTATTTTCCTCGGTTGTCGATGGATCTGTTGTCAGATATAAGTTTGTCTTCGACATCATTTCTCACAGCTCTTGTTATATTCCTTGTAACTCGATTTGTCAGCAATTCTAATTTTTCCTTGGAATGCAGTTCTCGGTGTGCAGATTTAACAGCGAGTGCGTGTCTGATTCTCAGCAGCTGCATCATTAGACTTGTAGTGGTAACTGTACGATACGAGAGCATCCGGTGAGTTTTCTTCTATGGTTTGGATTTTTTTGCTCGTCGTAGATCGATTTGCCATTGAGAAGTTACAGTTGGAAGTTCGAACGCATTCCTAACCTTGCGGATTTATTTACCAGTTACCAAAGAGCGGCTGTCAGATTCTCGACCACTACAGCAGTCTTCTGCTGGTATTTGCGTAATACGTAAGCATTGTGTGATTCTTTGCTTCTTCACTTTTGATTTTGCCATTTCATCATCTCAATTTCTCGAGTGTCAAAGGGTGGAATGGGACAGTTTCACAAATGAGGTGAATGAATGAGTGTCTTCAAGTTTATAACTAGCACTCTTATCCTATGCAACAGAGTACAGTAACACGATATTAAGGTTCATCGATTAAAACTCAATATGATAGTTTCGAAGTGTTCTAACGCCATTTAAAGATCGAGTGAGCTAGTGATTATATGAAAATAATTGAAATATAGTAACGAGATATTATGTTCAATTGATCAAAAGTTTTAATATGCAAACCTTAACCTGATTCTTTGTCTCAAATGCGGAGTGCGAAGGTTGTGAGCTCTTCAGAGGCTGCATATAATATATTAGCAGTTTTGCTGTAACCTCTTGTCTACGTTTTACCCGCAAAAGATATCATGTATCTGAGTTGTTACGGATTGTGATTATCACAGGTTATTGTGCGGTACCGGGCGAAGATTTTAGGATGGCAGTTATAGTCACATGCATAGGAGCTGCTTTGGCGGGCTTGCTTTTGGTACGCATCTTCTCGGCAAAAAAAAATCGTGTCATTATGACATTAGATCAAAAACATATATTCATTACAGGTGCATCTAGTGGAATTGGCTTAGCTACAGCAAAGCAAGCTCTGTTGGAGGGGGCTTTTGTGACCATCTCGGCTAGAAACCCGGCTAAATTGAGTCAGGCTGTCGATGAACTTGTCAAAGATACAAACTGCAATAAAGAAAAAATCCGCTTGCAGGTCAGCTCACATCCTTCTCTTTGTTTAAGTCGGAAAATTTCAGTGAAAGAAAGGTAGACAAATAAATAAGTTTGCTGAGCTTCTTACATCTTGACTACAAGCCTTTTTGAACTATATATATGCAACTCCTTATTGAGATTACACCGATTCATTTTTCTAGACCTAGATTGTGTTAGCATTTTTCCTTGTTTGCGTTTTAACTTTTGAGAGGCCTTGCTTCTTTTTAAATTTGGTAAAATTTCCTGTAGTTAAGTTTCACGCCTGATTATCTGGAGTAGCAATCAGAATCTCAGCCAGTAGCCAACCAAACTCATTTGATGAGTATTGGTCAGCAATCCTCATTAGCTAGCTTAATCAAGAGTAAGCACTGCCGCATGTTCAATGAATATTATAAAGAACTCATGTATTCTTACTATGTCATTTAGTTATCATTGGCATGATTGTAGAGTGCCTCCTCTTGTTTCCTAATTTCAGGTATTACCAAAACGACTATCAAGGACTCTGATTAACCGTTCAATCGATTTGCTTATGCAAATGAGACCAAATTTTGGTGAAAGCCCATGTTATGATAGGTAGTTTCGTGTGAAAGCCCATTTGGAAGGCAAAGCATTTATTGTCTAAATTTAAATTAAATAAGTTTTTATGTTTTTTTATTGGAGGGGAGAGAAGGGCCCACCACTTACCACCCAATCCTCGTCTCTTATTGGGACGCATACGATGACGCCCGCCCCAATGCATCACAACCGCGTGTCCCCACCCTATCCCCACCATCTGCCCCCCTGCCAGGCACCTACACACCGTCCTGCAAAGCTCAGCTTTGTCCCATAAGTTTCCTATGGACTGAGCAACTTCTGTATATATTACAGAGATTGTTCATTACTACCATGTTTGCGTGCTCGGGGCCACGCCAGTCACGCCCGGTTCTCTGGAAAATTTTGGGCTCCAGCTGCCCAGCGCCCACATGGCGCCGCGTCTGCCCGGCGCCCCAGCCTACCTGCCCGGCACCACCCTGGGCCTACGCTCGCCCCCCTGCCTGCCCGTGCAGCGCCAACCTTCGCCCTGCCCGGCGCCAGGGCAGGGTGCCCCGAACCGCGAGACGCTGGCGCCGTGTAGCGCAGGCATCCCAAAGGGAGCCGGGAACCACGACTTAGCTTCCCAGCCTTCAACTCTTGCCATCCAAACCCACTTGACATACAAGCAACCAACTCGCCAACAACGATCAGACTTAACCAACTTGAAGTTCCGAAAACCAACATTGAGATCCAACCTGGCGCCATGCCAGATCGGGGGTCCCGATGTGGGTGACTTCCCTCCAAGCAAGCCGCCCGACATACATCAAACTTAACCAACTCGAAGCTTCGTTACAAACGAGTAACATCCATTCCAAGCAAGCGATCTGACTTACATCAGACTTAACCAACTGAAAGCTTCGTCACGAGCGCTGGAAGCCAACCTGGCGCCACGCCAGACTGGACAGCCATAAACACGTAACATCCACCCAAGCAAGCCATCCAACTCAGCCGACAGGTTAGAGCCCGTTCCCCAAGAGCTTAACCCATTCACATTCATGCAAGGAACACTCAGAACCACAAGCCGCGACAGATATGGAAACAACCAGTTCCTGGACCAAATGGTCCCGACAGCATACCGCTGGCGCCACGGACCGAATGGTCCCGACGGCATACCGCTGGCGTCCCGGGATACGACCCTCAGCTATGTGCCAAGTTAAAAATTTTGAAAGCGGCCTTACAACTGGCGCTTTTACCGAACACTGAAACCCAGAAGGTAATCAGAGTCAGTTTGAGGAAAATGCCACTTTATTGATAAATCTGAGAAGGTTACATTTCAAGTGTGTGACCGACCCTAGTCTCCGGGGCGCTAGCATGCCAAGGCGAGAGCCATGACAACATTCCAGCAAGGGAGGCTAAGACTTGGTTGGAGCTCGCCCTGAGTCGCAACCCGCACTCCCCTATAGTATTGGTGTGATTCGGCACCCCCCCTCATACCAAGCACTCTACCCAAGCTGGTAAAGCACGTTTTTCTCTCTCTAGGATTTTCTCTTTCTAGAAAGTCATTTTCTCTCTCTAGATTTTATTGATCCCCAGGCTTCCTTTAGTCATGCTTAGATCATGTGAGGTGATTGCACATCGATCTGAGCTCTCTGGACTCCGCTAGAACCGATCAAAGATTTTCAGCCATAGGAACTTAGCGCCGGCTGGATTCTGGTCACAGTGGCGCCGGGAGCAGCAGGGGCGCTGCTGGCGCCGGGGACATAGCTGGAGCCGATGGCGCCGGAAGTAAAGCTTGTAAAGGTAGCTTTACAACATCCACCCCACCTTTATAAAATCTGATGTCCTCATCAGATGTCAGATTAAAGTAAAGGTGTCTCCCAATTAAAATAACTATACATTTAAGCTACTTGGCACAGTACTCAATTTATTGGTCACTTTTTATTAACATTGAAGCTGGCACACCACAAGTCGGAGGCTCGGCTCTTTGTACTGAAAGATTACATAACTTGAAAATATATCTTTGTCTGGGAAAAGCGTAGATTTGATATCGCTTTCGTAAAACCCAAAAACCTTATTAACTGGTGACAGAGGCCTTTCTTTGAAATGTTCGCCCCTGTCGCTTCTGACTTTCGACTTTGGAACTCCTTTGAGCTCCTGATTTGTCCTTGATGCACTTTGTGTTGAGCTCCCTGAGCTCCGGATTTGTTCAGTTCCGCACAGGTATCAGGGCTCCCTGAGCCAAAGGATTTATCGTTTGATTGCCCACTTTATGGTCCACTCCGTGCCTTGTTGCTTCTGCACCTTGATTTCTCTCCTTGTCCCAGCCTGATCTTGATACTTTTCCATCTTGGCTCTTTAAGGTAGGCAAGGATTGAGTACTCCGCAATGCACCTCTCACTTAGCTTGAAGTAGCTCTTTGAATCAGCCCAAATGTAACCATTGACCTTGTGGAAAGCCAAACGCACCAGTTTGATCCGCATCCGAACTATCTCTTCGCGTTTGTTTGAAGCACCATGTCCGTCGCGCAAAACTTGACTTTCACAATTCCATCACTGGTCAGTTGCGTCACAGTCAAAACAAGAAGTGTACATCGAGCTTGGCTTCAAGTAGCTCTCTTTGAATCAGACACATGCACCCAGAGTTTGCACTAGTCCGATCTCAATGCGAACTGTCCCTTAGCGTCCGTTCGAAATACCAAGTCTCTCATGCAAGACTCAACTTTCACAGTTCCTTCATTGATCAGCTGCCTTACACGTAACACAAACCAGCGTACTCATATGTTTCCTCATCATTGTTGGTCCAGAGAAAGCCTATAACAAACTTTCCTTTCCACAACAGAAACTTGTCAACTTATTAGGTCCAAAGTTCGCCAGTCTCCTCGTGTGAGTATGGCTAGGTCACCTTGAATTTGCCCCCATTTGATCAACTTTTATTCAAAATTTGCCCCAAGAGAGAGGTGTGTGTGATAGTTCCCCTCCACTTATGAAATCAGTTGATCGGACTTAGAGTAGAGTTCTTCGGACAAAAAGCCTTTCCAACACTTTGCTTCCCATCTGCTAGGATTATGGCTCGATCCAACTTGTTGCCAATCTCTGAAGAGGATCCTAGTCTTTCCCCTTTGAGGAAAAACCCAACTAATACTGGATATCACCCATGCTCAGTGAGTTTCAGTTCCGAAGGTGGCCGTCCCAAAATGAAGACCAACTGCTCCATAGAAGATCTCCCTTGAAATTGCCCTTTCCAACTTTTGACTTCCTGCTTGCGTCTGGTGGGCGTTGTCGCAAATGAAACTAACCCAAGAAACAGGCTAGCCATCCATCCTTTGCAAACATTGAGTCGTTTCGTTGCCGTTCACGTGCGAGTACTTGAACTGCAAATCTGCCCTACAGATTCTGGATATCACCCATGCTCAGTGAGTTTCAGTTCCGAAGGTGGCCGTCCCAAAATGAAGACCAACTGCTCCACAGAAGATCTCCCCTGAAATTGCCCTTTCCAACTTTTGACTTCCTGCTTGCGTCTGGTGGGCGTTGTCGCAAATGAAACTAACCCAAGAAACAAGCTAGTCATCCATCCTTTGCAAACATTGAGTCGTTTCGTTGCCGTTCACATGCGAGTACTTGAACTGCAAATCCGCCCCACAGATTCTGTAGTCCTCTTTGTTTGATGGTATCAGCCTTCAAAAGAAAAGGTTCCTTCTCGAGCCATCAGCTCCTTGTATCACAAGCAATCATGCGAACCAGGCAAAGCACGAGTACTAAGACTTACCACGAATACATACAAGTAAGACACTCAGGCAGGTTTACTAACAAGTAACAAAGACAAGGTCCCCCTTTGAGATGGTCCTGCCAACGGACCTTTGCCTGGCCGCGCCCATACAAATCGATCACGGAATCAGCGCACATAGGACACCCCTCCACCATTAAGCAGCACATTGCCTCAGTCACGCCCCACCACTTTTTGGTCGATAGCCCTTATAGCTAAACGATCGGCAGCTATCCCGCACCGGCAGCTAACCACTCGTGCTTTACACCCGAATTCGAGCAGCATCTCTGTATCAATGGTTAACCCGTATAGTTCGAATATGTCGCCCCGCACCCCACAAGGTACAGACTGTGCTTTCACCTCCCTAGGCAGCACTTTGCCTCATCTGTCCTACATGCAAACAGCACCAGGCCCGAACCGCGAGAACTGACCATGCTTACACCTCAAGGGCAGCACCTTGACTCATCAAGTCCCCCGTTCTGCCGACCACCCCGACCGTGGACGCACCCGTGCTTACACTGTGGGTAGCACCTTCCACAAAAGTTGTCTTGATGAACCCCAAACCGTGGCCATTTCCGTGAGATCCGCATAGCTGACCAGCCAGTCGGCTCTGATACCACATGTAGCGCAGGCATCCCAAAGGGAGCCGGGAACCACGACTTAGCTTCCCAGCCTTCAACTCTTGCCATCCAAACCCACTTGACATACAAGCAGCCAACTCGCCAACAACGATCAGACTTAACCAACTTGAAGTTCCAAAAACCAACATTGAGATCCAACCTGGCGCCATGCCAAATCGGGGGTCTCGATGTAGGTGACTTCCCTCCAAGCAAGCCGCCCGACATACATCAAACTTAACCAACTCGAAGCTTCGTTACAAACGAGTAAAATCCATTCCAAGCAAGCGGTCTGACTTACATCAGACTTAACCAACTGAAAGCTTCGTCACGAGCGCTGGAAGCCAACCTGGCGCCACGCCAGACTGGACAGCCATAAACAGGTAACATCCACCCAAGCAAGCCATCCAACTCAGCCGACAGGTTAGAGCCCGTTCCCCAAGAGCTTATCCCATTCACGTTCATGCAAGGAACACTCAGAACCACAAGCCGCGACAGATATGGAAACAACCAGTTTCTGGACCAAATGGTCCCGACAGCATACCGCTGGCGCCACGGATCGAATGGTCCCGACGGCATACCGCTGGCGTCCCGGGATACGACCCTTAGCTATGTGCCAAGTTAAAAATTTTGAAAGCGGCCTTACAACTGGCGCTTTTACCGAACACTGAAACCCAGAAGGTAATCAGAGTCAGTTTGAGAAAAATGCCACTTTATTGATAAATCTGAGAAGGTTACATTTCACTAGATTTTATTGATCCCCAGGCTTCCTTTAATCATGCTTAGATCGTGTGAGGTGATTGCACATCGATCTGAGCTCTCTGGACTCCACTAGAACCGATCAAAGATTTTCAGCCATAGGAACTTGGCGTCGGCTGGATTCTGGTCACAGTGGCGCCGGGAGCAGCAGGGGCGCTGCTGGCACCGGGGACATAGCTGGCGCCGATGGCGACGGAAGTAAAGCTTGTAAAGGTAGCTTTACAACACGCCGGGTGCCCGGAACAACGATAGCGTCTCACCAAGAAAATTTTGAGGGCCCGGGCACCCGATCCATGTGTCGCATAGGCACAGGAGAGGGCGTTACTCCCCCTCCCGGGCCAATAAGTGCCAATAAGCGACATCGCCACCCAATACTCCAAGAGGCAAGGTACTCCCGAGTAGCTTTCAATAGAGAGTGCACAAATCCCCTGGTATGTTGAGTTATCCCAGGTTGGCATCTTGCAGTGCCGCCTAGGGGCAACTCTCACCCCTTGTGAATGGGGAGAAGGCCTCTTGGAGTGGCTCCACCAATCAAAGTAACGGATTTGGGCCTTTTGGATTTACCCCCCATTCCTTGTGAAACCACTCTCAATTTAGTATACACAAGATTCCTAACACAAATGAGAACATGCATGGACTATAATGATCATTTACAATCATAATTACAGCCTCTTTCATTTTCACCATTTGTTCAACATTTATTTATTAGGCAAATGGTCTTTTCAATGACCTTGGCACTATGAGAGGCTGAGAGAAAATTAAAAGGTCATGCCACATGGAATTGGGTGTAAAGATCACTAAGAGATCTTTTCAAAGGGTAAACAATGCAAGAAAGACCCCTTTTAATGGGTTGAAATTTTTTTGTGAGTCTTACTTGTGCATTTTTATGAATCATAGTCTCTTCTCAAATTTATTTACAACCCTTTTATGAACACACAGGTTTTGTAAAAAAAAGTTATAAACTTTAGATTCCATAATACGCCAAAAAAATAGGTCATCTCATATCAATTTCCATATGAAGCAAAAATAAAATAGTAAGTTCACTTTTAGATTTCATAATGTGAGGTTCCATGTCTTATGGGCAACATTGTATTCACGGGCTCCAAAAACTTATAATATTTTAAGGACGGACAATTTTTGCAAGATCCGATATCTTTGATAATGTGAGAGAATCTTTAGGAACATGAGAGAATATTTCAAGCAAATCCTTTACGCATTCATTGTCATTATTTTGGCACTAGCAGGCAAAGTGAGAGACATAGAGAGATAGAGTGCGCATGACTAAACACAATGTACTGAAGGATGCGTGTGAGAGCAATCGCTCATTACAACGAAGAAGAAGATGTTGGTTCGTTGAACCGTTACAAACGAAAAAACACAAAGTTGAATCTAACTTAACCACGGTCTAGCTATGGACCAAAGGTCCACATTTAATGCCTACATGGAATATCCATTTATTTTAACATTCTCACTTGATCATGAATTTGTCCGAATAAAATCTTGATTACAATGAGATACTAAGCACACAGGCTATTATCACTTATTGCATATATACCGCTTAACACAATCGAATGTTCTTTAGAGGTCTATCACACAAGCAGCTTCCACATGACACTGTTTTTCACACAGACGTCACTCCCATTGGAGTTCAATATCACACAGACATCACTTCAAAATGGTCTTCAGTACATACTTCATACTCAATTTTTGTTGAAGCAAAAAGACTATTTTCCTTGGACTTTTTGACGTCTTTCACCAGCTTATTGCAATCACAAATGAAATAGCTAGGTTTTTTGCAGTAGAAACTCACTCGTTTTGACTCATTGGAAACTACTTTATCATTATTCCACTTCTTCTATTTTGTACATTCAAGTAGTGCAACAGGAGTTCCTAAACGTTCTTCAATTCCACTGGTCTTTCTTCGTGTCTCTTCTTGAATCGATGCCACAGTTACATCTGCCAAAGTGAAGTTGACTTGATTTGCAATGGAGGCTACAGTCTGATCACAAGTCTTCAGCATACTAGCTAGAAGTACGAAGACACTTTCTTTCTTAGTGACAGCAGCATCAGCTCCAACTAACTGATCTACCATTGCCCTAACATTATTTACATGTTCTATACCAACATTGGTATATTATCTTCTAGGATTATTGCACATATATCTTAGAACTTATTGAAGTGGCCCTATTCTAACATTCTTCATTCATGTGTACTATCTTGTTCCTTTTATAGGTAGTCCATTCTCTACGGCCATCTTGAGATGTGTATTCAATTGTCAAGATCCTTTTATTACATGATACTAGTTCAGGTTTATTAAGTAGGCACTAATGCATGTGGTCCATTCTATGATCATTAGTATTGTTTGGGGCTGGTAATTCTCTTCACAACTCGAATGGCATCAGTTCTCAGGAAAATTGACATTGTCCAAGAATGGAACTGACAACTTTCAGATTCAGAAATACTTTGTAGGATGTTGACTTTTATTAAATAATTTGTTTATTAGTAAATATTATGGCTAGTGATTTATGTGCAGGATTCTAAACTTTTAGCCTTTGAATACCTAGGATTCATGTAGAATCTAGATCATCACAATAATTTACAAAAATTTCATGATGATAAAAACCAGGATGCTATTTAGACTTTTCTTCTGAACATGCATTTAAGAGATTATGACCATAGATTTCTTTGTTATAACTATGAGTAATAGCAAACAATTGTGTGTTTTTGATAGCCTGAAAGCTTTTGATATGCTTGACAGGTTGCAGATGTAAGTCATCGTGAATCCATTACATCTGCTGTCCAAGAATCTTTCAAATGGAAACCTATCGATGTCTTGATATGCAATGCAGGAGTAACTCGTGGAGGCTACTTTGATGAGGTTCCCATAGAGGATCAGGAGATGACCGTGAATACGAACTTACTGGGTACGATGTATCCTATACATGCAGCTCTTCCACTCATGAAACAACGGAGCTATGATCATCCATCATCTGTTGCAATCATTGGATCCGTTGCCTCCTTGGTAGATACTAGAAACTTTCTAGAAATGTTCCTCTTTGAAACTCTTTTTTCAACAGAGTAGAACTCAATCTTCTTCGGAAAAAAGAGAATAGGGGAAGACAAGGGATTTCCAGCAATGATAAGTTACAAGCTAGCATACTGAAGCTGTTGTCTTTCTCAATAGCTTGAAAGGGAAGTTAATAATTCCTGTTCAAATTCTGTGCCTAACTAGATGCAATTTGTGCTATATCTGAACGCAGTTTATGCTGTATGGAAATAGTGTGTATACTGCTACAAAATATGCTCTGAAGGGATTTGCAGAGTGTCTTCGACTGGAGTTACTGCCGTACAATATCTATGTCAATCTCATTTGTCCTGGTTTTGTGAAAACTGCTTTGTTGGATGATGGTAAGTGAGAAAGCTTCAGATTGGATAGTTGAGTAAATGCAGTATCATTACTAATTCCAACTTAATTTGTACACTATTTAGCATCAAGTAGAGGTAACATGAAGTTCCTGCGATAAACCAAGAGGGATACATGGATCATTTGATATTTTCACGAACGTATGGGTAGAGCAAGATAACTCTCTAGCAAATCCGACAATTTTGTACAGACTGTTATAAACTTTTACAGATATCTCCTCTCTCTTTTAATATCTCTCTCTCTCTCTCTCTCTCTCACACACACACACACACACACACACACACACACACACACAAAATTTGGTTCGTGAGTGAAAGCATGACTAGTAAATGAAGTCCTAAATCATTAATCTAGCCTAACACAAAATTTCCGAAGGTCTTATTTGCGCTCATTGTGGGTTTTTGCAGTTGAAAGGAAAGGTGAACTACAAGATCTGTTAAAAAAGTTGAGTCTTTATGATCGTAATCGTGCCGATTCTCCAGAGAGTGTAGCACGTTGCACTCTTGCAGCTGTGAAAAGTGGAGCATTTCTTGTCTCTTCATCTTCTATTTTCCCATATTTGGTGACATTATCTCGTGGTTTCTTGCCTCCACCTTCATTTCTTCGGACTTTGCTTGAAGCTGTTGGGTTTTTCCCTCTTCGGCTTTTGAGCTTCATGGCTGCATCGGACATTCGTAAGGTCATATTGCAGGCACATGAAAGCAAAACTACGAGGAAAGAGTGAGACAGCGAATCTGCAATTTCTTCTTGCTGCATTTAAAAGTTCCCAGCCAATAATGAAAAATAAGAATATCTCAATTGAGCATTGTAGCTCCCAGCCTAGAATGGAAGGAACATTGACCTCTTTTTATTAGTTGAAAAAAGTCGATGGTTAGATATTCTACCGTGTTGTACAGGCGAACACCATCAGAATTTCTTACATTTAGTTTGAACCTATAATAATTTGAGAACATTAGTTAAGAGTAACAAATAAACACAATTTTATTTGAAAAGTGAAATCAAATTACAACTTAACCAAAATGACATTCTTGATGCTAGCACTGCTTACCAAATGGCACTCTCGATGCTAGCATTGCAAACCTCAAGTAGGGCCTTGTGCACACCAACTTAGTGATATATCACAATTTTCCAAAGAGAGTGTCCTCCACGAGATCAACAACCACATCTTTGACCCATGTGTATTTAAAGGGTCTCTCATCATTTAGAGACCCTCTTAGCTTGAACTTATAAGAAATGCCTGCGATGCAAAGTGTGTAAGATCTTCTTTCAACAAACTTAGTACTGTCTTTTGCATCGCCTTGTTGAATAGTGTAATAGTAGGCTTGATCATCAACAAATTTTGAGAATGTGAGTGTCTTATGTAGCACTTTCAACAAACACATCTCCACTTTGTTGAAGCTCCCACTTCCTCTTCTCTACCTTGGCCTTTTGCAGATGGGTTTTGAATTGCTCAAGAAGTTGGTCACTCTTTCTATCTTCATTACTCTATGAGGAGTAAAACATGAAAAATGTCTAGCAATCACTTATGCTCAACATGGTTAACATCACGCAATATTTGAAATCCTTAAGAACAGAAAATAACAAATGATTATAACTCAAGAAAGATGAGTGCCGACCTACGTAAAACATACTCATTAGAAGAAAAAGAAAATGAATTGTGAGAAAAAGAAAACAAAAAACAAAAAAAATGCTCATGCTCATGCACAAACTGGTGCTAAACAAAAATTGTCAAAAGCTCCTAAAAAAATGAAGGTGAACTCACCATGTCTCTTACTGAAATAAAAAAACATTAAAGCTCACATCTTCGGTGTTGTTTGGGTAGAGAGATTGGCACTTCTTCTAGTTTTGACAGTTGAGGCCTTTAAGCATTGCCTCTTGAACTTTTATAAACAACATGTTTGAAAAAACAATAATACTAAAAAATTTGTTGATAAAAAAAACTATAACAAAAGTAAAAATCATAAAAGCTAAAATTACCTTTGAAAACCCTTCTTTATTTTGGCTAGATACAACTGTCCATTTGGAACCCTATACAAGACACTTACTATGATCTTGTGGGAGAATTCTTTGCATGTTATTTTGATATTCCCATATCTGCAGGGATTGGAATGAGTGCGAAACTTATTTGATGTTGATACACCCTTTGCAACTTGTCCTTCCATTACAAACTTCTTCCATTTATCAAAGAACTTGTCAACTAAATCCCAAATTTGAAATTAAGAGGCAACTACAATGAGTAGTTAGCTAAAAACAATTTTTCTTTTAAAACAAACTAAATAGATTGCAAAGAATACTAAAAGCAAAACAACAAAGTGATGTTCTATATATACTTGTCTAGAACATAAGGCCAACTAAAAATAGTTGTTATACTTTCTGAGGGTGTGAGATGGATTCCTCTCATCCAAGCGGCAAGCTAATCTCTCGGACATAGAGGCATTTCAACTGCATATTCTTGCAATCATCACCTTTGTGAAAGTTAGTGTATTCTTTGTGGAAGAAATGCACCCTCTAAATCACTATCATCTTCAAGCTATATTCTTGATCTATATTGTGATCCTAGGCTATTCATCAACAGTAAGGCCTGTATATCCCGGACCGTTTTGTCGATTCCGAATGTTTTCAGATCCCATCTCGGCAAAGTGTCCCTGAAGCCCTGTTTGACGTCAAACTTCGGAAGGACATACTGGGCCAGCCGTCCGTCCGGTCGGTCCTCGTCCCGTCTGCTCCCACAGCTTCCTATCGAGGTTGTCCGCTGGCCGAAACAGACGACAACACCTGAAACGGATCTCGTTTGGAGAATCGGGACCGCCGGACGGAAAGCTGCAAAACTAGTCCATTTCGCTTGATCTAATTGCGTTTCTGTCCCGTCGAAGGGCTATTTTGACTGAACGACACTCGAATCGAGCCATGCTCGGTCCTTTGAGTTCGTATCGGGATCACGAATCCGTGGACTGTATTCCTGGGCCATTTTCTCGATTCCAAATGTTTTTAGGTCCCGTCCTTCGCGAAGTGTCCTTGAAGCCATGTTCAACGTCGAACTTCGGACGAATGTTCTGGGTTCTTGGTCGGTCCTTTTTTCGTCTTATCTGTTCCGACAGGTTCCTATCAAGGTTTTCCGCTGGCCGAAACGAACGACACTTGAAGAAGATCCCGTTTGGGGAAACAGGATCGTCAGACGGAGAGCTGCAAAACTAGTCCATTTCTATTGACCTAATTGTGTTTCTGTCCCGTCGAACGGCCATTTTGACCGGACGATACCCGAATCTAGCTAGGCTCGGTCCCTTGGGTTCGTACCCGCTTCACGAACCAGTGGATTGTATTCTTGGACCATTAATACATTCTACGCAGGTTTAAGTGTATGCTACACAAGTGCTGCTTTGATGTTGAATCTGCACATACCTGTGGTGCAATGCCTACGACACAATGAGGACGTGGGGTGGGGTTGATGATGTTTATGGATGTGGTTATGATGATTATAGTTGTGGCTTGTTTTGATGGTTATGGCTGTGGGGTTGTGGGTTTATGATGATTTGTTAGGGTTTATGGTGTTATGTTGACTGTGCCCTTTGTTAGGGTGTCGGATTTAGCATGTTATGTTAAATGGTTGAACATGATGCATATGTTATGAGAGAGATGCAGATGTGCTGGTCTTTCTCTCTCTCTCTCTCTCTCTCTCTCTCTCTCTCTCTCTCTCTCTCTCTCTCTCTCTCTCTCTCTCTCTCTCTCTCTCTCTCTCTCTCTCTCTCTCTCTCTCTCTCTCTCTCTCTCTCTCATCTTGCACGGAACAAACCATTTCTGACTAACCATTCAAATTTCACAGAGCTAACCATTTGTAAGCAACCACGATAATTAGCCATGACACAAATAGAATGTAAAAAAATATATGCATCTCATCTGATGCCACTGTACATGATGCTAAAATGTGTATCAATATCTACAAGTCTGTGCTAAAAAAATCATCCCTCTGCGTGCCAGATGCACCTGCAGGGGTGTCAAATACAAAGTTTGGCTGGGAGTCTGGAGGCATCTAGGACTCCTCTAAGTCTGGGCCAACGCCTGCCAAGAGACGACTAGAAAAATCATCAGTGCGTCCCCTCTTGGCTGGCCTGCCTCTGGGTCTGCCGGAAGGAACCCTCTATGGTACACTCTTGCCTCGGGGTCTCCCTCTGCCATGGGGGGGGGGGGGGGGTTTGGGAAGAACTGCCTGCCTGTGATGCTCTGAGTCGTCTCTGCGCTATTTGTCTCTGGACAACAGCCTTTGTCTCCCTCGCAAACTCTGACCAGCCATCATCTGAAAGGGAGTGTGATGCGGGAGTACTGGGTGGGGCACATGGACCATCCCCTGCAAGGTCAACCATCTCGTCTGAATCATATGTGGGCTCATCATCAGAGGAGGACAACGGAACGTCAGCAGGGAGGGGGTGGTCTCATCGGCATCGGCATCATCCTCAGGATCACCCCACAGAGCACGCCGAGCGGCATCATCTGGATCAACCTCTGGCTCAGGCTCATGATCGGCCGCTGCAACCAAGCACTCATCGGGATTGACCTGCACAAGTCAATCATTCATGAAAATAGCCGAAGCAACCGTGAGGGCATTAAACTGAGTGTCTTAAACTAATACGAAAGCAAACGATAGAGCATAGACATATACCTGCAAGAGTAGGGCGCGCGTGCCTCCTGCCCTCATGCTCTTTGTGATGCGTCAAACCACCATGGTGTTGGTGTTGCAGTACACCAAGTCATTGCATCGCTTCGTTGTCAGATGGTTCCGCTTGTTCATGTGAACAAGGCTGAACACTAACCAGTTCCGCTCGCACACGCAAGCAGAACAGTCCTGCATTAATTGGCAACCACTCGAGTGAGTACCGACCTTGTAGAGAAAATGCGAAAACTGGTTGGATGAATGAGATTAGACAACATACCTGTGAAAGGACTCGGAGCGTGAGCGTCCTCAGGTCTGGCTGTCCAGTGCCGTAGCTCTCCCACCATGATACAGGCAAGAGCCTGTTCTCTCGGACACGTGCAAGGTCCTCGCCGAACAGCCCCAAAGAGTGCCTGCAGTTGATCAACGATGTGCGTGAGTACATCTTGACCCCGCGCAGGGAAATTGAATGAACGACAGCGTACGATAGAGCAAGAGTTTACATGTAACTGAGCCTCTGCACCTCGAGCTTGCTGCGAATATCAGTGTCGCTGCTGAGGAGGCGGATGTATGAACCAGTCTGCACGTAGCTCTGCATCGTCGTACTGCCTCTCGCTCTGAAACATCGGATGTAGTATGTGGGCCACACTGTGAATGGGCCGGTGAAACTTATCCCATCGTCGCTGCCACAAGCGCCTGATAGGCTCCAACCTGTGGACCAAACCACGTGGAGGCAACAGTTACATACCATCGTGCTGCGGTAGCAAGACGAAACAGAGTGCGAAATGGAAGTAAGGATGGTGAGACGGAAAAAAGTTATACTTGGCAGGGTCTAGCTCAGAACGCTGGAGAGACTCGCCAATGCGGTCCATGAACTCGTAAATGAGGCCCATTGTGCACCCCTCGCGATCAACGAGCCTCAGAACAGAGTAGATGGGGCGCATGACGTCCATCAGCTGCTGCATATCCACCCAAAAAGGCTCCATGAATAAGATGTCGTGGAAGGCCAAGCCCTCTAGGGTCGTGGACAGGTCCATGGCGGTGAACTTTGCAGAAGTAGCCATGTGCTGCAAATCACCCTTCAGCTTGTGTAGCCGCTCAAGCATGATGAACTGGTAGGCTGGTAGGCGAAGCGGGTGCGAGCGGGCTTCTTCAACTCAAGCCTGCATTGACAAACGGAATGAGAGGCACACATGGAACAAGCAAAAAAAAAAGAAGCATCTTGAACGAGCCAAAAAATAAATACCATATTACCTGCTGAATGTGCGGAAAAGGGCAGTCATGCGACGCTTGCATGTGACGAAGTCCACAACCGCAAGTGTTCTCGTGAGAATCTCACTGACCCAAGGCAAGCGCCCGATGGAATGCAGGAGGAGGTCCAGTGAGTGTGCAGCACATGGAGTCCACACAATGGAAGGGTACTCTGCCATAAGAAGCTCCCCCATACCGAGGCAGTTGGACGCATTGTCTGTCACAACCTTTTGCGGTACGTTCACATGATCAATGCACAGCTTGGAAACACATTGCAATCAATCGAAAACCACACAAAACTTTTGTATCAACATTAAGCAGTAAATGACCAAACAACTAATGAAAAAAAATTGTACCTGGACAACGCATTGTGGCCCGACCTCCTCTATCGCTGCGCGGATGATGTCGTAAATGTACTCGGCCGAGTGCACTCTCTCTGCCTCGGAGGCGTCGATGCTGCGCAAGAACATGGAACCGTAACAACTAGAAACAATCACATTGATGAGTGGACGTCTACGACGATCAGTCCACCCATCAACCATGATGGAACAGTCGTATCTTTCCCAAGCCTCCTGCAGTGCGGCCTGTCTCTCTTTGACTGATGCAACCCGGTCCTGGAGCAAAGGGCCGTGTAGTGCGTCGGTTGTCAAGTAATTTATGTGGGTCATACATGCCACTAAGACTTGACAACACTGGAATGAGACACAATTTGGGTCACAGCCCAACCCAAATAAGCAATACACAATGATACATACACTCTCAACCATGGATGTAATCAGTACATAGTCCATATAGTAGACATTTCTTCTAACAAATGGATTCCACCTCATGATCTGTCTGGATAGAGGCAGTAGATTTTGGATCTCAAGGTTTTCAACTAAGGCATTGCACAATGGTCATGATAGTTCAGAGTTACAGATTCAATAAATTGAGCAGGCGGAATCATGAAACAAGCTCTTCTGGTTAAGGGTGCGATTTTCCTAGGACTTGTATATATGACATATGTATATATGTGTATATATATCAGACATGAGGGTCCGGGCCGGAATGCCCGCGTCCGCGTCCGACGCCTGGACCCAGACGCGTCCGACCCCCGGACATGGGGTGGGACGCGTCCTTTTTTTTTTTTTTTTTTGATTGGACGCGTCCGGGGGGCCGGACGCGTTTTTTAAAAAAAAAAAAAGGCGCGGGTTGGGACTGTTCTGCAGAAGCCCGAGAGGAGAGAAAGAGGGTGGGGGAGAGAGAGAGAGAGAGAGAGAGAGAGAGAGAGAGAGAGAGAGAGAGAGAGAGAGAGAGAGAGAGAGAGAGAGAGAGAGAGAGAGAGAGAGAGAGAGAGAGAGAGAGAGAGTTATGGTGTTTGTGTGTGTGGATATTGTTGATTTGTGTGCATACAGATGTGCGTGTGTGGGTGAGAGAGAGAGAGAGGATTTGTGTGTGTGAGTTTAGGATTTAGAGTTTAGGGTGCTTGGGTTTGGGGTGAGAGAGATATTAGATTTGCGTGCTTCTATGTGTGTGTGTGTGTGTGTGTGTGTGTGTGTGTGTGAGAGAGAGAGAGAGAGAGAGAGAGAGAGAGAGAGAGAGAGAGAGAGCCGCTCGTCCCATTTGGGATGAGGTGGAGTTCTTGCCCGACAAAAAGTGGCGTTGCCCTTTTTGTCGAGATCAATTCACAGGGAACGCCTCTCGGGTTCGAGCACATCTGGGGGGGTTGCGAGTCCAACCCACGGGGGGACCTTACGGATCGGCGTTTGTATGGCCGTCGCCACTGCGGAGAGGGCTTGCATTCTCCAGGCATATTCTGAGCCAGTTGCTGAGCCCGGCGAGCCATCCACAGATGTCGCGGACTCTATTTCCACTGGTGCACCCACTGCCATCGCCCCTGCCATTGGTACACCCAGCGCCATCGCCCCCACCATTGGATCCGCACCCGCCACCGTCGCTGCATCCGCACCCGCCACCGCCTCCGCCACAGCCACCTGTACCCCCTCCACCAGTACTCCCCATGGATCCACAACCTCCACTGCTACACCTATGCCTCTGCCATCACCGTCAGATCTGTATGGCCCGTCCACATCCTCCGCTTCCGCACCTGCACCTATGCCACCACCTCCAGATCCGCACCGTCCATCCACATCCCGAGGCAACAGACAGATGTTCATGTCGAGATCTTTCAGAGAGGGGCAGCATAGAGAGGCCACCAGGACCATAGCACAGATGTTCTGTGACCTGAACCTCCCCTTTATCATGGCATCATCCCGCATCTTTCGAGAGGCTATCTCGAAAGTTGCAGTCTGCCGGCCCGGCTACACAAAGTGATTAAGCAGATGTAGGACGGACCTGTCACCAACCTTTGAGCCATGAGGTGGAAGGAAGGATACAGATATCCTCCCCACGCTAGCTAGTTGAGACTCTTGGATGGAGGCATATGTGAAATACTTGGAAACAACACATAGCTGTGAGATGGTCCAGATAGGCTGGCAAGCATCGTCGTACTTAACATTGAAGATTTACAAGACCTAGCTATGGAGTATCTTAACTCAGATGCTAGATCAACTATAAAAGCTTGAGAAAACTTGGCTATGGAAATACAACACACAAGGAGAATTGCATGAGCATCTCACAAACTCAAAAGTCTCAAGAAGAAATGAATTGCTAGAGAGAGAGAGGAGGGCGTGGGTCCTCCAAATCCCTTGTGAGGCAAGCACCTCCTTTACATGCATGGAAAGTCTAGGTGTCAACCATAGGAGTGAGCTACTTGGCCAAGTGGGCCACTTGCACTAATTTACATAACTTAACAAAAGGGGGGGTCATGCATTTAATTAAAACAAGCCCCATGAGTTATGTACAACTTAACTAATGCTTAGCCAAAAGGGGTAAAATAGGCATTACTCTTCAACACCCCCCCTTAATGGCAATTTTATTCAAACTGACACCCAACAAAGTTCTGAACTTTTCAAACTTATCTTTACTAAGTGGTTTAGTAAAAATATCAGCTGTCTGGTCGTTGGTGTCACAATAAACTAGCTCGATCTCCCCACTGTGCACTTTCTCTCGTATAAAATGCTGGTCCACCTCTATGTGTTTTGTCCGTGCATGATAGACTGGATTCCTTGCAAGCTGAATGCAGCTTTGGTTATCACAATGTAACAATGTAGGTCTTACTTGAGCAATCTGCATGTCCTCAAGTAGACGGCGTAACCAAATGGCTTCACAGGCGGACCTCGTAGTCGCCCTGTACTCAGCTTCGGTAGACGATAGAGCAATAGTAGGCTGCTTCTTACTGCACCACGATATAGCCCCTGAACCTAGGCTGAAACAATAGCCTGTCGTCGATCTCCGATCGTCTCTATCACCTGCCCAATCAGAATCTGAATAGCCTTCTAACTGAAGGTTCCCGTCATCCGTGTATCCAATCCCATAAGTCACTGTCCCTCTCACATATCGTAGGATCCGCTTGGCTGCCTTCCAATGTGCTTCGGTAGGCTTACACATGTATTGACTTGTGATTCCAACCGCATAAGCAATATCTGGCCTGGTGGTAGTAAGGTAAATCAGGCTGCCCACTAACTGACGATAGAGCGTCTCATCTGCAAATGCTGGACCATCATCTTTTGATGGCTTGTTGCTTGCATCCATGGGTGTGCTGATTGGTTTGCTTTCTTGCATGTTAAACCTCTTCAATAATTTCTGTGCATACTTTGCTTGTGAGATAAAAAGACAACGCTTTCCTTTCCAAACTTCAACTCCTAGGCAATAGTGTAGCAAACTTAAATCTTTCATTTCAAACTCATTAGAAAGATTCTTCTTAACACAAGCAATAAGCTTTTTATTGCTTCCCATGATGAGTAGATCATCCACATAGAGCACAACAACTACAAAGTCTTCTCCTTCCCTGAAGACATAAAGATTGCAATCAGACTTACTCTTCTCAAACCCTTGCCTTGCAAAGTACTCATCAATTCGGCTATACCAAGCCCTTGGCGCCTGTTTGAGCCCATACAAGGCTTTCCTAAGCCTGCAAACCAGATTCTCCTTGCCTGTTATTTCAAATCCCTGCGGTTGTTCCATGTAAACCTCCTCCTGTAGGAGCCCATTAAGAAAGGCACTCTTGACATCCATTTGATGGACATCCCAATCAAAATATGAGGCTATAGCCAAAACGGTCCTGATAGATGTCATTTTAGCAACAGGTGCGAATGTCTCATCATAGTCTAGCCCCTCTTGCTGAGCATAGCCTTTCGCCACCAACCTTGCCTTGTACTTGTCCACTGTTCCAGTGGCATGAAACTTGGTCTTATAGACCCACTTGCAACCTATTGGTTGCTTCCCTTCTGGCAATGTAGTGAGCTCCCATGTGTCATTCTTGACAATGGAGTCGTACTCCTCCTGCATGGCATGTTGCCATACCTTTTCTCTCACGGCTTCGTGAAAGAATTGTGGCTCATCTGCATTCAGAATAGTGGACATAAGAGCAAAGTTAGTCTCTTGTCTCTCATGAGACCTAAGAGATCTTCTGACACCCTGTTCACTGCTCTCTCTTTCTTCAATCATTTAACCTTCTTTGATTGTTTCCCAATACCACCTAGGTAGCTTCTTCCTAGCAGTAGGTGATGTGGATGGTGACCACGTATCCCATGGTACTGTTTTAGTCTTCCGTTTGTCCCCAACTTCTGCTTCTGGTACTTGGCCAAAAAGAGGTCTCGAACTAGTAGGTTCGGTTTCCTGTTGTTGCTGCTGCACTTGAGGCTTACAGGACTCTTGACTAGGATCCTCATCCGTGGAATCAATCAAGGGTATGAACTCAGTAATTCCTTCCTTCTCCTGCTCTTGTATCTTGGGTGCATGCTCTTCATCAAAGATGACATCTCGACTTAGGATCTTCCTCCTGTTTTCGAGATCATATCGCACATAAGCTTTCTCACCTTCACTATACCCAAGAAAGACACACTTTACGGATTTTGCATCAAGTTTCTTCCGCAAGTCCTTTGGTATATGTGCATATGCTGTACACCCAAATACTCGAAGGCTGCCCACCTTGGGCTTGTTGCCACTATATGCCTCTTCTGGCGTGATTCCTTCAACTGCTTTGGTTGGACTTCTATTCAATAGAAAAACAGCAGTTGCTACCGCTTCTGCCCAAAAGGAATTTGGCAACCCCTTTGCCTTGAGCATGCTCCTCGCACACTCAACTATAGACCTGTTTTTCCGCTCAGCCACGCCGTTTTGCTGCGGTGTATGTGGAGCAGTAAACTGTCTCTTTATCCCACATGCTTTGCAAAGATCTTTGAACTCATCAGAAATATACTCACCACCCTTATCTGACCTGAGAGTCTTTAACCTCTCTCCTGTGTGGTTTTCCACCATAGCTTTCCACTGTTTGAAGTATTTGAACGCTTCAGATTTCAGTTTCAGAAAATAGACCCATACCTTCCGAGAGAAATCATCTACGAAGGTCATGAGATAGTATGCCCCCCCTGCTGATTTGACCTGCATGGGACCACATAAATCTGAATGCACAAGTTCAAGAATGCCCTTGGCCCTGGTAGCTTTCTCCTTTGGAAACTTTTTCCTCTGTTGCTTCCCTAATGCACAAGCCTCACATGTATCTGAAGAAGACTTAATGCTAGGAAGATCTACTACCATTTTGTGCCTGTTCAAAACTTGCAAACTTTTGTAACTCAAATGACCATATCTCTCATGCCAAAGCTTGTCCCGATTAGTATCTCTTGCAGACAAGGCCTCTTGGCTAGGAATGGTTGTGAAAAGCTTGTAAAGACCTCCTTCTTGCATTCCCTTGGCTACCACTTTGAAGTTCTTCTCTTTGTCTTTTACCAAACATTTAGAGTCATTAAACTCTACCACCATGTTCTGTTTGGTAATGGCACCAACAGATAACAAGTTCTTAGCCAACCCTGGTACATGCAACACACTTTTAATTTCCTTCACCTCACCTGATGATAGCTGTATTGCAACTGTACCTTTGCCCCTCACCATACGTGTAGAATTATCTCCAAGGCAAACATGCTGGCCATCTTCTGTCTCCTCATAGGTGCTGAACCAATCTCTATGAGGTGTCATGTGCTTTGAGGCTCCAGAATCAATGTACCATCCACCAAATGTGGATTCAGATGATAGGGCTGCGGTGAATAGCTCAAGCACACCAGATTGCTCCTCCTCTGCAACTTTGTCAACAAAGTGACTCTGCTGGTTCTTTCCCTTCTTCTGATCACTTTGCTTCTTCCTGCATTCAAAAGCAAAATGCCCATACTTACCACAATAGTTGCAGTTGCCCTTCCTCTTGGGTGTAGATGAGGAATTGGTGCTTGACTCCTCTCCAACCTGTAACTTGGACACCTGCTGCTCCAAGCTTTGCTTTGAGTTCTTCTTTTTGCCTTTGCCTTTCTTCTGAAAGTTTTGCTTCTTCTTAGAAGCAAATGCAAGCTCTGGATTATCTTTCCTTTCAGAAAGATTCTTCCTTCTCATCTCCTCCTGTAAAAGAAGACCACATAACTCCCCAAAGGTTGGGAGTTTCTCCCTAGCAGAAAGGGACATCACATAGTCTTGATAGTTGAATGACAAGCTGTTCAAGACTATGGGAACAATACTCCTGTCACTTACTTTCTCTCCAACTGAAGCAAGCTGATCCAATAGGTTCTTGACCTTTGTAATATGATCACCAATTGTTGCACCTGCTTCCATCTTGAGAGTATGTAACCTGTTTTGCAAATACACCAACTTGGCTGAATCCACTGTTTCAAACATAGACTTCAGAATTGTCCAAGCATCAGCTGCATCCCTTGCATTGCAAATGTGAGGAATAATATTGTCCTTGACAGAAAGATTGATTATCCTATGAGCTTTATGTCTCCTGTTCATGTAGTCCTTCAATTCAGGATCAGATGTTGGTACAGGTTCTGTACCTGTCATGACCTCCCAGCAATTCTTATCCATCAAGATATTGGCTATCTTGAACTTCCACACTCTGTAGTTTGTGCCATCTAGTTTGCTAGATTCACCCAACAAACTCTCCCCAAGACTTGCCATGCTAAAATCTGTGCTTAAAACAGAAGCTCAACTTGAAAGAGATCAGAAAAGAACAGCATTCCAAGCAAGCGGTCTGACTTACATCAGACTTAACCAACTGAAAGCTTCGTCACGAGCGCTGGAAGCCACTTGGTGTGGCCTCACTAGCACAAGCACTAGGCTCCATTGGAACAGAAACTAGAAGCCCCTACAGAAAGTGCGCCCTACTTTTGTGTAAGCTCCTCCAGAAAGACTCTCCAAAACTTAGCCAGATTTAGAAAGTTTTTGGATCATCCCACTCCCCTTGCCAATAGCTCTCCAACAGTGCAAGACTCCATCTGATCTGACACCTGTAGATCAAATGCTCCCTCTTTCAAGATTGAGGTGCTTGTAGAAGATAAGAATCTTCTCAAGATTCTAAGCACTGAAGTTTCTCTCTCTCAGACTCACAGGCTAGACAACCTGCTCTGATACCATGAAGATTTACAAGACCTAGCTATGGAGTATCTTAACTCAGATGCTAGATCAACTATAAAAGCTTGAGAAAACTTGGCTATGGAAATATCACACACAAGGAGAATTGCACGAGCATCTCACAAACTCAAAAGTCTCAAGAAGAAATGAATTGCTAGAGAGAGAGAGGAGGGCGTGGGTCCTCCAAATCCCTTGTGAGGCAAGCACCTCCTTTACATGCATGGAAAGTCTAGGTGTCAACCATAGGAGTGAGCTACTTGGCCAAGTGGGCCACTTGCACTAATTTACATAACTTAACAAAAGGGGGGGTCATGCATTTAATTAAAACATGCCCCATGAGTTATGTACAACTTAACTAATGCTTAGCCAAAAGGGGTAAAATAGGCATTACTCTTCAACACATTTGGTTGCCTGATAAAGTTTGATACCTGCCTTCCACTTGACGTTCATTGCTCCCACCATACAAACAGTAATGTATGCATATCATTTGAATTTTCTTACATGGTATCAAAGTAAGCTTTTTCAACACTGTTATCACCATAAATGAAAATTAAAAAACTGCCTTGCATTGATCTAAAGCTTTTGAACAACACAATATCAATTATCTGGATTATCTTACAACACTCGCACAAAAATGTCTTCATAAATGAAGAGATATGCTAGGCACCTCATAGCCTTTTGAAAACACCCACTTGTGACTTACTTTATTATTCGTGCTAACGAGATAATTTTCCAGAACAAATCTCATAGTCATGCATGACATAGATGATCTTAAGCAGGACCATGCAATGTCAAATGCCAAAAAAATTTGGTCAGGAGAGTGTTCAGCCTCTCAAAAATAAACTGCATCAGTAACTTTAACATCAGTAAATATTAAGATACAAAGTTTGTCCTGCTATATCACATTCAGAGAACTCAGTAAATGTCACCTACAAACTTGAAACCTTATCAAGAAGTTATAGAACCCTACACCACTGATCACCAATAAGAACTGCAAAATTCTGTGAGTAATTATCTTAAATATAATCTTTTCCATGACAAAAAAATTCACATTAGATGTGGGCAGTCCCAAAGGCTGTTGTGGCAGATTCAAAGACTACTAAAATCCTACAACAAAAAAAGTGCAGGTTTTGTAGTATTTGGAAGCTAAATAGTGATACTTCCAAAATCTGTTGTACTTGAAAACGACACGTCCAAATTAGACCAAACCTTTCTTGATACCATGACTACCTTGTTCAAAAGAATTTTGCCTCCAGCTCTAAAGTCCAATAAAACATTGCAAGAAGAAGCCTCAACATTTTGAAGCTTTTTCGATCAAAAGTTCCACACCTTACAAACAATATTAACAAAAATATAGTGATCTGCGCCAGCCTGAAATTTGACCTTTGCACAAAATAGCCGGCTTCTGAACAAATTGGCATGAACATTAACCAAATAATGAGCAGATAAGCGAACTGAGCTGGCAAAATTGTGAAATTTGAAGGGAATACATTTGCACAGCTTTTGTGCTATTGGACCAGATTAACGACAACAGTAACCATTCAACTATATAAAAACATAAATAACCTAAGCATATGGACAAATCTCACTGGAGTACCAATTTACATGAATGATATTGAAATGGGAATTAGCCAACTCCTCCGAGAACATATTTGAGGCTGGTCTTTTGTTCTGCAGAGAGCTTCGCTGGAAATTTGATGTTGAATTTGACCCGGAGGTTTCCTTTCTTTCCTTTTTCTTTTGCAATCGGCATACCCTCCTTCAAAATCACCTTCTCATAAGCTGGATAAATTACCTCGGTGATTGGAATTCTTAAAACTCGTGCATCCAATGTGTTGATGACGAGTGTGTAGCCTGTGAGGGCCTCCACAAGTGAGATGGTTTTCTCCATGACTAGATCATTACCTTCTCTTTTAAAGACTTCATGCGGTCTCTCATCGAGGATGAAGACAAGATCCGCTGCCACAACATTAGGTTGCTCATTACCCTTTTCAGGGAAAATGATTTTTGTTCCTTTTTTCCACCCCGGCTTCACCTCAATGCTTAAAAATTCCTCCAAGGTCTTAACATTGCTGCATTGTTTCCAAAAGGAAGAAATTAAGGCACTGAACAAACAAATGAGCATGCCACCATGGCATTCTGCAAGGAAAACTGAACAAATTTTTATCAAAGGGATTCATGAACCAGAAATTAGACTCACCCGCGTCTATCCACAATGTCTCTATAGATCTTCAATTTGCGTGTCGACCCATTATAGAGCTCTTCTAAGGAGCACTGCAATTTGTTCTCAACAGGTGCGGCCTTGCGAGTGGATGGCGTTGCTGAATCACCAAAGGAGGGCCTCAAGCCACTGTCTTTCCCACCAAAGCCACCAAATTTTCCATCAAACGTTCTTGGAACCTCGCCTTGGCCACCAAAGCGATTAGTTGACCCCACTCTTGAGAAATTCCTGTTTCCACCAAAAAGCTCTGCAAAAATTTCCTCTGCGTCTCTGGGCTGGTATCTGAATGAAGTTGAATTGCTGCTGCTGTTTGCAAAGCCTCCGTTTGCTGCACCTTGAGGTGGTACCTGGCCTTTCAACCCTTCTTCCCCATACCGATCGTAGATTGCTCTCTTTTCTGGATCACTTAACACCTGACTTCCAACAAAAACAAACCCTTAACTTACAACCCCCTTCACAAAACAAAATAGCAACAAAATTCCACAAACAAACCCTTTTAAATACAACCCTTTTGAGAAAAAAGAATGGCAGCAAAAATCTACAAACAAACACTTTTCTGACTACCCATTTGAAGAAATACAACAAGGAACAAGAACCCACAAACAAAGCAGCAAGAGGATGGTTAAATTACAGTGCAGCAGAGCTGACTCTGCATAGATCACATTCAAAAAAGTTAAACCCTTTTCTCAATACCCACTTTGACACAACAAAACAGCCAGAAAAACCCACAATGATAACCTTTTCCTACTGCCCACTTGAACAAACAAACACAAAAAAAACCCACAAAACAAACTTTTTCTTCCTATCAAATTGAAAATAACCAAACAACAAAAGGAACCCACGAACAAACCCTCATCCTGTTACCCACTAGCCAAAAACAGACCAGCAACAAAAACCCACCAACAAAACAGCAAAGGAATGCTCAAAGTCCAACAGAGTCCAACCTTCATAAAAAATTACACTCAAGACCTGCAATGCCTCAAAACCCATGCGGCATTTTTAGAAATCTACCAGCATCTGCAGCAAGGGGGACAAAAATAGCATACCTCATAGGCTTCTGCAACGCGCTTGAAATTGGCCTCCGCTTCCTTTTTGTTGTTAGGGTTTTTATCGGGATGCCACTTCATGGCTAGCTTGTGATAAGCCCTCTTCACGTCCTCATCCGACACGTTCTTGCCCACCTTCAGAATGTCGTAGTAATTCATCCCAATTCCACCCCGATCGCTGCCTCCTTTCCCAAACCCACCTCGCTAATCCTCCGATCCTCCACAAAAACCAAACCCAAAACACCAAAAACAAACCAGATCGCTGCAAACAGAAACCAAAAAGAGACATCTCTACCCCCCTCTCCCCGAGGGATCTTTAAGGCATTGATGAGGGATCTAGCAGTTGAGCAGATGACGCGTGGCAGATAGGACACGTGGATAGCATCGGGTAGGCTCTTTGTCTGATACTTACTCTTCCTTTATTTTAATGGCACGATGGACTTTATATCCCTCACCGTTGATTTTTTGTTCAGCCATTCAGATCCTGCCACGTCTCCAGCTAGACCATCGTTGCATCTTCCTTGAGCCGTTCCGATCTGGCCACGTCTCTACCTTATCCGTTGAAAGGATTCCACGTGGCCGGCACCGACTGGGAGGACTTGCTGGGACCTTTCCCTGTCCTCATCGTCTTGCAGATCTCGCCACGTGTCTCGCATTGGACCATTGATCAAGCTGCAGGTGGTAGTTTCACTAGGTGTCTGAAATCCAAGTGTGGGGGCTAATTTTTGGGCATGGAATAAGCTTTTAAAGCCCCTTGTCATACCATTTCTTTTTTTATTGCCTTTGCCGCAGCCGTAAGCTATTGTGATCATTTGCTAGAAAACAAGATGTCGCTCTTGAACGAGTTTGAGCACTAAAATTACTAGTGTTTTGAATTTATTAGGTCTTTTAGAATGCAATCTTTGCTATTTTTAAATTTTGTAAACGATTCGAATGTCTTGCTAAGGTGAAGATTTTGTAAATGATTTGAATGCCTTGCTAAGCTTCTCGTGATATCATGTTGCATTTTTGTAATTTGAGGCAAAGATCAATGATTAGAAATATCCGCAACATTCATAAGCCAATTTCCAAAACGAGCTGAAGCCAAAAACCACAAAATAGATATCTTTGGGTGGTTTCAGACTAGGGGCAAGTCCCTTTGCCTGCCGGCCCTTTGACTTGTCGCCAATTTTTTAAATTTTGGCAAGTGAGTTGACGGGCAATGAACCCATCACCCTTTCAAACTTGGCTGGTCAAATAAAGGGCTGCAATTTGATTGGCCAATTTGAATCCCTATCATCTTTTTGGTCCATTTTTGTTGAGCTGCCCCTGGCAACTCAACATGTCAGGTAATGTCCCCAAGCCCAAACAATGGGCTTGAGTTTCCCCTACATGGCGTGGGTCCCCTGCCACCTCATCTACCACATGATGGCAACTCAAGCTAAGTCTGAAAGGGGAAGAGACCAATGGGAAGACTCCATTTTAAATTTGGAACTTGCTAGGCAATGTAGTCTGAAACCAGTCTTAGTTTGGTGCATAACCTCCTACTTGTCCCTTCTTTCGCAAATAGATTGGAATTCTAGCCTAGATCTCCACTACCACAATGACACTTTTATGCAACTCAATATTGGTCATGGTGAAAAACTAATCTCGTATTCTTCACTATGTAAAAAAGGCTTGAATTCATATCTAATATAATAAAAGAGAAACAATAGATAAACCCAATGGAAAACATCTTTTTTAAAGCCTAAAAGATGACAAGATATACATCATTTTATCCTTGCAACCTTTTTGTGTGACCTTTTCATGAGATGGAATCTACTATAAGCTTTTTTAACAGCTTTAAAAATGACATTGTCACTAAAATAATATCATGTTGCTTTCATGCATCATAATTTGCTCTCAATTAGTATTGTCCTTCAAGAGTTTTTTGAAGCCTAAAATGGCTAAGCACAAAAAGATGACATACGAAATCCATCTAACATAGACATATTGCACATGCAGTGCCATACGATATCTGTCTAACATGGACATATTATGTACCAAAAAGACATTGGAGGAGAGAGAAACATAATTTTTGGAGTTTTTTTTTTTCTTTGCAAACTTTAATTCCTTACATGCATACATAATAAAAGGCCAAGTGAATCGTTGAGTTAGGTCAATGGACCTTTGAGCCTGTACAAATACCATTTTTAGATAATATGCTTCTAAATGTCATTTTTTTTTCAAGTACATTTGGTTCGTGATGTGGTGGGCAAACATCTTTTTGGACTAAAAAATGATCTCTATGGTTTCTACCCCAGGCACGTCATGTACTAGTAGCTTGGATTTTCTAATTAAAACCATGAAGCGACAAGTAGCACCCAAAGAATATTAGCATTGCCCATTAAAATTAAAGAAATAAATTTATATATTTTAACATATGCACTAGCATCATCATGTACCATATATACACTCTACACCAAGTAACAACCACAATGCGGAGCACAAAGTTCCCTACTTTTTTTTTTTCTTTTAGAGAAAACTTAAAGTATTAACTTTTTGAAAATGTACAAAAGGAAGCCACCCAAAGATTCAAAACCTTAAATGTCTCAAAGCTAGCTTCTAGTTATTATGTGCTGGATGAATTCTCCACCCAATTTTAACATGAATCTCTCTCTCTCTCTCTCTCTCTACAATTTCTATTAAGATGTGGTCTTTCTTGACCATATTATTTGTTCACTCTAGAGTAGTCACACTCTAGCTAGATTTTTTTAGATGCACAACTAATACATCAAAGTTTCTTATCAAAGGTGTTATTCAAATCTATTTTGGTGTGTGTGTGTGTGTGTGTGTGTGTGCGTGCGTGCGCACGCGCGCGTGCCAACACATTCAGAATACCTTCAAAGAAGAAGTGTAACTAATAAAAATGGTTGTGAGACTTTGGAAGTCCAATTTCTTCCTTGTCTCTTTCAGGATCTACGCATAGGCGATACAATCGAATACTCGAAGATTCTTCACTGATGGTTTAGATCTTGTCCAAACTTCATTAGGTCTTACCTAAGAGGGCCTTAGTCAAACACCTGTTCTAGATATAAGCTACAGTGGAGATAGCTTCATCCAAGAAGCATTTGGATCGTGATGCATGAGCACATGGCTAATTCAACTAGGGTAGGATTTTTTTCTCTCGGCTAGCCCATTCGACTGAGATGAATAAGGAGTGATGAACTGTTGTTTGATGCCTTGGTTGAGACATTACTACTTGACTTCGGTTAAGAGATTGAATGCCTCTGATTTGCACTTGATAAAATACACTACTGTTTTTCTGGAGTATTCATCAATAAAAGTGATGAAATACTTGCCATCTTTCAATGAAGGATTCTACATTGGGCCATATATGTCTGTATGTACAATATCTAGTAGTTCCTTAGAAACATGTTGATGACTTGATCGAAAGGGTTTCCTAGCCTACTTTCCAACAATACAATCTTGGTAGATAAGTCTGAACAATCTAGATCAATCATCATAGACTTTTTAGACATGTCTAATATAGAAGCATAATTCAAATGACCAAGTCTATAATGTCAATGTAAACTTTTATTGATATGAACAGTAGAATTCAGAGCTTGATTGGTAGTAGAAAAGCAATGACTTAATTTATACAAGTATACATGCCTCTTTCTGAGTGCTAAGATCTTGTTTGTCCTATTGATAACTACACATTCATCTAAATATTCGAATTTTACTAATAGAGATCATGTTCGTAGATATAGTGCCTTCACCTTCGATAACATGGGGGCTATTGTCTCCAAGGTTAATGTACCTTTTGGTACTATAGGGCGTATAGCACTTAAAACAGCCGATATGGCTGGTCATGTGCTGAGTGGCTCCAGAATCAATAAACCAAGAGTCGTCGTTTGATGCTTTTTGATAATTTGTCATAAATGCATCGTGATTCACTTCTGAACTGGGGGTGAGACACCTCTGCAGTTGTATTTGCTTGGTTATTTGATTGCCCTTTGTTGTTGTCCTTGGCCTTTAGTATCCGACAATCTTGAATCTCGTGGTTGGTTCATTTGTAGTATCTACAGAACAACTTCTTCTTCATTGGTGGATTTGACTGCCCTTGACTTTGTTTCGGATTCGAGGAACTAGAGGATCCATTCCTTCGATTCTCCTCCTACAGTAGCATTGCAATGACTCTTGATAAAGTCAGATCTAGGTGTGTGGTGATGCTCATCACCCAGTTCTCATACATGCTTGACAAGCTTGAAAGCAACATTATTGTTGCATCTTGGTCATTGACGATTGATATGACAACAACCAGTTGTTGTAGAAGGCTCTTGACCAAGTTGATGTGATTCTGTAATGAATCACTATCGGCCATCCTGAGAGAGAGAAAATTTCTTTTGAGATGGAGCTACGTCCTCCTCATCACACAATGTGCTCATCCCAGAATTTCTTTGAGGTTTGAGCTTCAAACACTTGGCCAATTTGTGTGTCTGATATATTGAGGATGATCAATGTGAAGGCCTTGTCATCCTTTAGCTTCCATTGAGAGATTGCAGCATTGTCAGTTTCAGGTATGATATCTATACCAATGACAACATCATACAATTCCTTAGCCTTAGCACTATTTTCATCTTAAATTTCTACATGTGATAATTGGATCCATCAAGCTTGTCCATGATGAGACCAGTCTTGCTTTGAGAATCCATGTGGAAGTTAGTCTATTAGTAACTATCAGTGAATTAAGAAAGACAATCAAATGCTATTCAATTACCCTATCGATTGGCTGATAGGACCAAGTCTTGTAGAAAGCTTGTGAGCTACAAATATAGCTCTAATGCCATATTGAATTTTGATGCCATGTTGGAAAATAAACAGTATGATGGAATTATGGATGATTCCTCAATGCATGCACTACGCATATCGAATCAGATGAAAGTAGTCAGTCGAAAGACTTGACTGATCCTACTTGATTCTAACTTTGAAGTCGTTAAAATTGATGGTATCGATTTTGTAGGAAAACACAAAGTCTTGCAATCAATATTGTGGAAGTAAAGTAGACTATTCAAACAAAACGATAAGAGAAATCTAATAGAACAATCAAGAAAGCATTGCATGCATTTTGACAGTAATCTGAATGCAATGAGATGATGATTCAATTCGAAAAGTGTATGAAAATACAAGTTAGTAGATGCCAGAGCACAAGACAATTGTGGACGAAACCGCATGCCCAAAAAAGCTATCTTTAATAGCTATGAGCTTAAGCATCGATGTGCATAAGCATCTATAGTATCTGTCTATGAATGAATAACACAATTAGCATTATCAGTATCATCTTTTGAACTATAATGTACATTTGTACATATATGTCCAAAATGGCATAGAGACATTGTGTTGTCTGATGTAGGTCTTGGCTGAAATAGTGGATGTCACCATCCAGCTAGTTAGCAGACATGGATGTCACTGTCCTGGTACGCAACCATCATGGTTGTTGCTATCTGGTCAAATGGTGATGTAGTTGTAATTGTTGTCAGGGCAATTGCATAGTAGTGGAAATGGATAGTATAGGTTTTCTGAGTGCTGCCATGTCAGTAGTCAAACTCAACAATTTGGTCGATTCAAGTTGAGGTATGTTGAGGAGTTCAACCCTTTCAAGTTTGACCCCTTTTGACCCTCAAATGAATAATTCAACTTCTTCTTAAAATGAACTAATCTACTGATCTATATATAGTTGTTGATGGCACAGCCCTAAAAATTGCCTTGATTTTCTTGAAAGTTTGATTATGAGATTTTTGCTTCAGTGGCTCAAAATACTTGAAGGCTTTTGATTTATTTTTTAGAAGAAAAACCGTTGTCCTACTTTAAGGTAGTTCTAGCATTCTTGGCTAGAATACAACTTCAACGGACTGTATGATCTGAAATATTGATGTAGTTGAGATCTCGAACAATTCCTTCTGTTGACATATTTCAAAGACAAGTAAAATTGACATGACCCATTCTATAATGCCATAATGCCATAATAAATCTCTATATTTTCAAAGTAGAAGTCAATAGAGCTTGAATAGTCAAAGCATTGCAATGACTAAGCTTATAAAGATTGTCTTGCCTCTTTCCGAGTGCAAGTAGCTTTTTGCTTTTATCTAATATAGAACAAGTACTAGAGTCAAACTCGACTTTATGGCCCAAATCAACAATTCTACTAATAAAGAGTAGATTTTTGGTAGGATTTGGAACATGAAAAACATTTGAATAAAAAGTAGTACCATCCCAAATTTGCAATTTGACAGTGTTGATACCATCAATATTGTGAGTACTAATATCGCCCAATGAGACATATTTCTGAGACATAGCTTGATTGTACTCATGAAACCAATTTTGGGTCCAAACCTAAATTCAAACTTTGGTTTCCCTCCATAGTGAAAACCCTACTCTATTTTTGGGACTAAATTCAATGTACCAACATTCAAATTTGAATCTACTAAAATTTGACTGCTATAGTTTCCCACACTTTTCAAAAGTGTTTATTCAAATGCTTTTAGACTAATATAACTTTGAAAAGTCAAACTCTCAGTCTAATAAAATTGGCCTCAATTGTGTATTTGGCAATTTATCAAACTATGACCAATATTGACTAAACTAGTTGATAATTTCTCACACTCCCTCTTCAACTAGTTTTAGCTTAAACATAGAACTTTGATCCAACTTTAGAATGATCTCCATCCTAAGTGTAGACCTCCTTTCTAATAATCTAAAGTAGTTTTCACAATTGATATAGAGAATAGTGTCCACTTGGGATGCTTCACTATTTCTTACATCAATTTTACATGTCAAGATGTGAAGGATTTCAGATCAATCAAGATTTAAATCCATAAAATGATCTTGGGTTAGAAAGACAACATATCACTGGAATCTTGCCAATGTAGAAAAATCAGCATCTACACAAAAAATGAGATGCAAACTCTAATAGATCTTGATCAAACATGAATCAAAACATAAAATAATGTTTCTGTCCGTACAATAACAGTAAGCTATTGTATTTCACACGTGTGGATCTGAAAATAGTATTTAATGAGCATTCTACACATAGAATTGCATGATATCACAAATATAGTGCACCAATGGATAGTAGAACCCAAGAAAACCATGTATAGGCATGAATGAGAGAGAGAGAGAGAGAGAGAGAGAGAGAGAGAGAGAGAGAGAGAGAGAGAGAGAGAGAGAGAGAGAGAGAGAGAGAGAGAGAGAGAGAGAGAGAGAGAGAGAGAGAGAGAGAGAGAGAGAGAGAGAGAGATATCCCTCTTCCCACGAGTTACATCCTTTTATAACAGGTCCAAAACCTAAATTGCCACTCGGTTTTCCTCCATAATGAAAACCCTACTATTTTTGGGACTAGATTCAATGTACCCAACATTCAAATTTGAATCTACTGAAACTCGACTTCTACATTTTTCACACTTTCCAAAAGTGTTTATTCAAATGCCTTTAGACTAGTATAACTTTAAAAAGTCAAACTCTAAGTCTAATATGAAATTGGCCTCAATTGCCAAATATACAAATATGACCAAAATAGACAAACTAGTTGAATTTCTCACACTCCCTCTTCAACTAAGTTTAGCATAGACTTTGATAACACTCCAAGTGAAGTCCTATGCTTCATGAACAAGTCCTTTCCCAATGCTTTGGTGAAGATATCAGCTACACATTCCCTTGAGGACACATGTTGAAGCTCCACCTCCTTTGCTATGACTTGCTCCTTCACAAAGTGATATGCCACCTAGAATATGACATGAAGAATCACATAGAATGTAAATGAGATGATTCTTCCATGGTATAAACTTTGAACTCTCTGGAAAAATATAGCAAACAAATAATAAATGTTAGTGATCAACATTTGCTTGCATGTCTCCTCCCTCTTTGTCCTTTCTTGCAATGTATCCACCATGACACTCCATGAATGAGCCTTCATCTCCATCTTGCCACAAGAAACCATCAAGCCTTGGAAATCCATGAGTAAGTGACTAAATCAATGATACTAATCCAGCACCACATGACTCCATAAACCAAGCAAGTTTTACTAGTCCATCTTCAAGATCTACTTGACACAAAAAAATGATCATGAATTAACCAAAAATTGACAATTTCCAAACATCGGCACCAAGTAACTCGACACTAGAGAACTTAGTCATGGATGAGTGATATAATGGACCTCTAATAGCTTCATTTTCATCAACAAAACCAACCAAGAATGCTAGTACAAATCCAACATCAAAATTATGCTCACCAATGTAGCTAGTTTTACCATACACAACAACACCTGCCGTGATTTGCGACGTGAATCGTGAGCTTAATTTTTTTTTAATTCGTCATGGACGTCGAAAAAACACGTCACTATAAGGTCATCGGAATTCGACGACTTTAAAACACGTCGTAGTCCGACAAGCACAACGTGCCGGATTCAGAAACAAAAAATCTCGATGACGGAAACACGTTCTAACGTGGATGTCGTAATGCGACATCCTATGTGGAGGTCACATTGCGATGTCCAAAGATGTCGCAAAAGAAGTGACGTAGATGTCCCGAAACCCAGTCGGATGCCGACGTCTGTAAACACAAAATGATGCTAAAATTTCCCCGACGGATGTCCGACACCCATCCGACGTCCATCCGACGTATACTTGGGCGTCGGATTCTGACGTTCCAGATAGTTGTCAAAATCTGTCGTCTATTAGTAGAATGATAAAAAAAAATGTCCGACGTGTGTCCGACGTCTATCCGACGCATTAGGACGTCGGATTTCGACGTCCCAAATTAGGTTAAAAAAATAAAAAATACGTAAAAAACAGCGCGCGCATTTTTATCGGACTGTTCTTGGAGTTGAGGTCTTGGAGAAGCGATGTTTGTGAATTGTTTTTGAGTTGCATTCAACATTTGGATCAAACAACAAACTAAGCATGAGGTACCTTTCATTCTTAAACTACTTTTCATTTTATATTTTATTGCATTACTTCATGTCCATTATAAATGACAATACTTTATTGCATTGCTTTGTGCACATCATAAATTTCATTTAGATTTCTATATATGATATTGATTATTGTTTTGAAATCCGACATTGCACATGGTTTTAATTTCTTAGTTGGTTATCACGTCAATCCACATCTCTAAATTTGACATTGCAATTTTTGAAAAAAGAACATTGCACATATAAAAGCAATGGCAATATAGCACGATCATTCGCAATAATAATATTTTCATAATATGAATCAATGTATTACAAAATTGGTGCTTTAATGTCGCACGAGTCTTTCTAGATCTAACATCAACTAAAATTTAAAAACCTAATCTACTTGTCGTCGTCGTGACGTCCAGTCTGCATGAACACAAGCAAACAAACTAAATTAATATTTAATGCTTGATCGTATTAAATTAAATAAAATTGACGTCAGAATACAAACCACATTAGTATGAATACAAAAGCTAGTACTTACATTTGGAGGATGAACCTCGCTCTTTAGTTTGTCGACTAATGCGTCGTATGATTCCCTATAGGCATATTCGTATTCCTCCTTAGTTGGCAGACGTCCATAGTCCGCCAACTATCCATGCATTCAATTTAAGTTGAATAAATTTAGGGCTACGTGGAAGCAACTAGTCATAATGCATATTAAAAAATAAAAGCATATGAAATCAAAGATAAACTATAAGAGTAGTGTAAGTTCACTTACCATGCTTGCTTGCAATCCCACCTTTCCGCTCGAGCCCAACCTAGAATTGCCTATCCCATGCATCCTAGCGGCCCAGCATCTTTTTGAATCTTGTATTTATCTGGTGTTCGTTCATCCGCTTTTACACGGTTCCAATTTCTTGAACACCAGGAGGGCTTGGATTGCCCATCCCTGTAAGCTCGTCGTGTCATATCATGACGATGCCTAATCCATAAGCTCATATGCTTATGAATTTCCTTCTCCTCAAATTTCTCTTCTTGTTGGAATTCGTCACGAAGGGTACCAATAACCTGTTGTTTATCGACAGCAGGTTGTTCGGACCATTTACTAAATAATCTGTCACCAAAATGACGTTGGCATAAAGAATAGAGCCGGTCCAAAACCACCCTCTTTTTTCTATTGGCAATTATATTGCCTTGAGGATCCACATCATAATAGGGATTTGTGGATGACTCTTCGATGGGGGCGGGAGCCGCGACCGCTTATGCGTGAAAGACGCATTGTTGAAAATCATTTGTCAAAATTTGGATGAAAAGAAGAAGGTCAACCATCAAATTTGGAAGACGTTGAAGTTTGTTAATTTTATATGATTGTTTTTTATTATAATCTTCGTCAATCTATATATATCACTTATGGAATTTGTTTCATCTGTGTAGCCAATACATCGAATGCCATTCCACGGAGTTGATCCATCCGTGTTTAGTTACAATCAACGTCAAGTTTTGATAGACATGAGAAAACAAAGAATGAAACAAATTGAAGACGCAAAAACAATTGGAAAAGAATAATCAACTTGATTCTGATGATTATGATGATGAGGTGCAACACGATGAAGCAATGCACAGCATATTTGAATCTTACTTTGAAACAAATGAGAATGATGATATGCATGCATCTTTTAATGAAAACGGAGATCACGAAGAATTTGAGATGGATGAAGACGAGATTCTATTGCGCAATGAGGTAGACACTCCTCTATATCCTGGATCCATTTTGAGACTAGCTACGTCAATTCTTATTCTAAACCTTCAAGCAACATACAAATGGAGTGATCATAGCGTGACATCTTTATTCGGTTACTTAACGCATAACACAATTATTATACTTTATAGTATATTTACATTAAGTTAATTTTTTTTCTTTTCTAACAACTCACATTGCTCTTTTTTTAAGTTGTTGCATCGAATGCTTCTGAAAAAAAATGTGATACCTAAAACACGAAAAGAAGCACGAAAGATGATGATCGTGCTTGGAATGGATTACGACACAGTACATGCATGTCCAGAGAAGACCATGTTATATATAGAGGTGAGCATTCAGAAAAGCTTCAATGTCCACTGTGTAACGCTTCACGTTTTTGAGATGACGTACAAGGGAATAAAGTGCCACAAAAAGTGTTACGACATTTTCCAATTATCCCACGATTGCAACGTTTATTTCGATGTAAATCTTTGGCACAACTAATGGATTGGCATGTCAAATATCGATCTATGGATGATGTGATGTGAGTACCAAGTGATTCACCTGCATGGAAACATATTGAAGACCAATGGCCCGAGTTTAAAAACAAGTCTCGTAATTTGAGATTTGGCCTTGTTATGGATGGCGTAAATCCTTTTAGCATTCAAGCGCCAACTTGGTCCACATGGCCAGTTTTGCTCGTTAATTATAACATACCTCCATGGTTGAGTATTAAAATGGGACACTTGTTATTGGCTTTATTGATTCCATGAAAGTACAAGGCCAAGAACATGGATGTGTATCTTGCACAGTTGGTCGATGAATTGTGCATTCTTTGGAATGGTATTCATGCTTACGACATCTCAAGACCTTTACAACAACGGAACTTCGTTGTTCGTGGAATTTTAATGTGGATGATGCATGACTACCCTGGTTTAAGCGAATGTTCAAGTATCTATATAATGAATCTAATCCGTTTTAGGGTTTAATGTTTGAGTATATTTAACTAAGCTTATGTTTGATTTGGTTTATGAACTATGCAAGTTTAACCACATCGGGTTACAACGCATGTTATATTTGTGGCCCACTTTTGGAGGGTCAACATAGCACAAATATGTTAAAAAAAGTGGTGTACGAAAATCATCACAAATACTTGTCGCCTGATCATCCTTTTTTAAGGTTGAATAGGCGATTTTTTGGAGGGCGAGGAGATAATCCTCTAACTACACCACCACTCCCACACATGGGAGTAGCGGAATGGCATGGTAAATGGCTTAAACATCACGACGTTAATTCTTCATGGAATGAATCCATTGATGTTGGGGGTATTCCCAACAAAGTGTAAATAAATAAAATCATCCAATAAAATGTGTTGCGAGGGCATGGCATCCTGCGCGCGTAAGCCCATGGCCCAATGAGCATGCAAGCTTAAGTGTAAATAAAATAAAATTGACTTGGGCCTTGGAATTAAAATAAAACTAGAGGCCCAAAGTCATTTTTAAACTTAGAGATTACTTTTTAGAGTTGGGTCCAAATTGGGCTCACATGAATCTTGTGAATTTTAATGTACTTTTTATGGACCCTTGGATCAAGTTGGGTCCAAGATGAATGGATAGGATCAAAGTGAATATTAGCCAATAGGAATGAGGGGCAAGGGCCTTCCCCATTTTATAAAAAGGCACCATTTGTACACTATTTTCATGCTTAATAGAGAGGAGGAGACTCTATCATTTTGAGAGCTCAAGCATCCTCATTTGCTAATCACCCTTGCTTATGCTATTATTGTGATTGCTTGTTATTTCTATTTCTTCCATGCTTTTTGTTTGTGATTAGTTAAGGTTTCTCCATAAGCAATGACATTGAGCACTTGAGCTAACCTCCATCTCATCTATGTCTCTTTCTCTCTTCTCTTCTCTCTTCCTCTCTTTTCTATCCTTTCCCTTCACCCAAAATGTTAGAATAAGTAAGCCCGAGTTTCTCTCACAGTTCTTGACTTATCATGTTCAGCAGTGATTTCGAGTTTTTTACTGTCTTTGTGATAGTATGCATGTGTGCCAGTTTGACGGTACACGTAGTGTAAGTTGGGACACGCGTCCCGTAACGGGGACCGAACTGTCATGCAGCGGTTCCCACAAAAATTAGACTGTGTATATATATCTTTCAGTCTCTTATGTAAATACAATTCAGAAGTGTTCTCTTGGGTTGGTGTGTGATCTCTCTTTACTGCTTATCTGTTTGATGATAGATTGCTTGCAAATTAGCTAACTATATTGCCAGTAAGATCCTTGACACAAAATCATGATGAATGTTAGTGTAGAGGAGTACAATTAAAGGAGGGTAGTGATAGTGGTGAATAGAGTAAGGGAGGAAGTAGGAAACTAACTAAAAGTAGCATCTATGCATAGTTAGGTACCTATCCAGTGATCTAACCCTTGTTGATAGGCAGGAAGGGCTACAATGCACAAGATCTTTGACCCTACAGTGGCGCCATTGTCGGGGATAGGTTAGTCTAGCTGCATTTTAGCTATTTTCTTGCAATTTAGAATAGTTTTAGGTAGACTTTTGGGAGTTTAGAGATAGTTTTCTATTTTTCTTTGTGTTTGGACTGTTCATAGCTAGCGGAGGAGGTGTGAGAGGGTGAAGGAGGCCCTGAACAGCTCTAAGGGCTTGAAACCCAAACCAACTAGCCAAAAAATCCAAAAAACACACCAATCTGTTTTTTGGAGGAAAAAAGAGCTTAAAATCTCATCAGATTTTAATATCTCCAAAACCAGTGAGAATTAACCCTTGCATGACTGGCAGCAGCTCCAAGGTACTGTCCCAGACCTGCATAGAAGCCTGCGAGAGTTAGTTCCAAGCAGATTGCAAAAATCAGAGAAAAATCATAAAAATTCAAATAACCCTTGAAAAAATCCAAAAAAAATTCAAATCCTCATAAGAACTCTCACAGACACCTTTGAAGTTCCATCTCAGTGAGACCAGGACACAGAGAAATTTGTAAGAGTTATTTTGATGTTTAAGTGCTTGTGCAAGAGTTCCCAGTGAAAAAAAAGATAGGAAAGTACCAATGAACCCTCGCAGACACCAAAATTTTCAGTTTCAGTAGGCAAAAACTCTCGTAGAGGATTCTGAAGTTTCATCTCAGTAAGACATGGACACATAAGAGCTTGCGAGAGTTAGTTTGATTCCAGTGAGCAGAAAATTGGATTTAAGTGCTAAAAAATCACTAAAAATTGAAGATCCAGCAAATCCTTCCATAAGAACTCTCGTAGACCCTCTCAATTGATTCAGAATGTCCATTTCCATCAGTGATGAAGCCTGCGAGAGTTAGTTTTGAGAATTGGTGAAGATCAAGCCAAAAAAGTGGTTTTGAACCCTCGTAGACAGTGAAATTTTCACTTCTTGCAAGAGTTAACTCTCACAGAGAATTCTATAGTGAGATCTGACTCAGATCCAGCTACTGTGTGTCTTGTGAGAGCTACTTCCCAAAGATATGAGAGATATCATGTTTTTTATCTACAAAAACAGCTAAAGAACCCTCGCACAGCCAACTTTTGCACAAGAGAACCCTCGCAAACTAGATTAGTAGAAAGATCTGCATCAGATCCAGCTATTGTCAAAGTATCAGGTCAATCAGTGCAAGGAGTAACAAGTTATCAAGGAAAAACCACTATAAAAGGCCTAAAATTCACTTCAGGCCGATCAGATTGATCAGATCCTTAAATATTTAGACAACATCCTACTGTATAAGCAAGATCCAATCACTTTGGAATCCACCATAGGATGAATCTGAGATCGGGACGATCAATAGCACGAAGGATAGCAAATCAAGCACCACATCTTCCCGGATTAGCAGTTGTGCAATAAGAGGCAGAACCCAAACCAGCACCAATGGATCCAATGGGCCAACCCGTACTTATCGCTCCCTTGCAAGCGGTCCGAAGAGCACCACAGATGAAAATACCAAAATACGACGGATCATCAGATCCCATCCGATTCCTCCAGATTTATGAGCAAGCTTGTGAAATCTACGACGAACGGACACCTACGAAAAAGCTGATGTTGTTTCTTATGTCCTTATTGGCAGTGGCTCAAGATCGGTTTTTCAACCTGTCAAACGAAGAAAAATCTACTTGGGAAGCAGTTAAAGTGGCTCTCATCACGCGCTTTAAACCAAGAAAGTTCCTGGAGGACCCATTTCTCCTGCTTAGTAAAGTCAAAATGGGAAAGTGAGAAAGGGTCAAGAATTATATTGAACGGGTCAAACACCTACGATCCAAGTGCAGTGCATCCCTAACTCCCGATCATGCGGTGATCATGTGGTTCCTAGCCGGACTACCACGAAGCATTAGAAGAGAATTGAAACGACGGGAGCAGTACGCTACTCTACAAGAAGCTATGGAAGATGCCATCAGGGAAGAGGATGAGGGATCTGACGAAGAATATCCATCCACCCACATTGCTACTCCCTCGTTAGCATCATCATCATCAAACGCATCCGCTCTATCCACAGAACTGTTGTTGGAGCAAATGACGAAATTACACAAACAATAGATGGAGCAACTTACGGCGCAGTTTGACCAAAAACTGAAAGCCTTACAAGGGGCTGTAGGCATTTATTATGGAGGCATCAACAACGACAACTCCAACAACTTAGTGGATATACAAATGCAAGTTGGAGAAGAGATGTAGATAATCGTAAATCCACATCTGGGTTTACATTCTTCTTCGATGACGGTCCTATCCTGGAACACTGGTAAGCAAACCTCTGTTGCTCTCTCTTCGACATAGGAGAGTATATCATTGCTTTGCAAGCTAATAAAGAAGTTTGGCTGAGCTAGATCCCATGATACATATAATTAGTAGTTAGTTTTTATAGAGATTACACCTAGAACTCAAATGGCTCCCCTCCATCCCTCCCTTTACGTCTTTCTCTCTCTTTTTCATGACAAGGATGATCCATTCATTTTTTTTTTTCATTCCTTATCTTCTTGCTCAATCCTATGATTATTTCCACCATCCTCTCCTCCTCTTGACATTGCTACAAGGGGATGCTTGTTGCAACTCTTTCCTTCCTTGCTATCTCTTCACCTTCTCATTATGTCTCCACTGAAAAGTTTTTATTTGTGTACAAAAGGGTTGATTCATGGAACATTTCCATGTGAATGCTCTTAATTTTACAGGGATCACTTTAGGCGCTATTCAAGACCTTTCTAAATGTTGTAGGAGGAGGTATAGTGATGATTTACATTGAGTAGTTCCTTCTTTCTATTCGAAAAAACTTGTTCTTCACATTGGACGACATTTAGTTCCTTGAGCCTATTAAGGATTATGAAATGTTATTAGAGTATGCAGATACTTAACACTCTATAGTAGCATATACCGAGAAAAGTTGAAATAATCTTGACCCATTGAGTTCCATTATTTATTTAAAGGCTGATATCCTCGACATTGTAAGTATGAAAATATTATTACATCCTCAAGTCTGATAGGCACTATATACGTAATGAGCAATCTTGCAGATAAAGAGAGAAATTTAGGCTTACAAATACGTTGAAACTTCCTCTGGAGCTCGGTCTTTTCATTGCAATTGGTGATATCAAAGAAGAAATGTGGATACGTGATTTGATCAAAGACACAAGGCATATTGACAATACCAATGACTAATACAGAAGCTGGACCCTCAAGCTTCTGATGACTATCCACAAAGGAAGTCCATTGGCAACTGATTCTTTGATTGCAAGCATCTCTACCACCTCTTTTTCCCGCACTGAATAAGTGAACACAGCCTCCAAGTAATCCTTCAATCTTATTTTCAAGAGACATTCATTTCCTTTGTGTTGACTGTTGAGTCTTGTTTTTCAATTATCATGGAAATTTTTTACGTCCATTCTTTTGGTCATTACAATAGAAATTGGGGTCATAGTCATAACCCTAGTAAATGGTGTCATTGCATGCTTGAGTCTGATACTAAACTAACAAGCTTTGTTATGTCGTTGCAAAAATTATGCCCATTCTTCAGCTGCAATTTTTAGAATGCAAATGCAAATTTCAACAACATCCACAAGAACAAACTGTAGATTAGCACTTTGATTTCATTCTTTGAAATGGAAAGTTTTAAAAAGTGTATGGAACATAAAAGCTAGCATGCAACTTCTTATGGGAGATGAATAGAAGGTGGCCCCATAAACCGCTACACCAATTTGGGCCTTTCATGATTCACTATTGTATCAAAGCCTCGAATCTTGTTTTCACTTTCCTCGCTTCCCTTCTCTCTTCTTTTACAATAGCCTGGTGAATGCATAGTTAGGCTTAGAGAGACTCACGCATAATATCAAGAGCCATGTATGTAAAATAACAAGTTTTGTAGTCAAGTTACAAAATTGGCAATTTCTAGCTTTTATAGATGGTGCAATTTCATTGAACAAGGATGGGCCACTAAAAAAGAAAAAAATGCAAGTAGATTCAAAAGCCCCCTCTTGTTAAATAGGTCAACCCAAGTTGACCTCCCTCCCACCATTGTCACTCCTTAAGCACTTGATCTTTGTGAAAAATTGATTCTCCCTTGCATTCTTGAACTTGATAAAGACATCATACACTTCATCCTTGCTCTTTAGTAGATAGATCCAACAAAATCAACTAAAATCATCAATGAATGTTACATACATCTTAGCTCCACTATTGTTAATTGTAGTAAATCCATGAATATCCAAATGTGCAAGTTGAAAAGGCTTTGTAGATCTAGTATAAGGTAGTCTATGTGACTTAGACAAAGCACAAGACTCACAAATATGTTTGATGCCACTTAAGGAACTTGGAAGACCTATCACAATCTTCTTTCTAGCCATTACCTCCAATGACTTGAAGTTGAGGTGTCCCATCCTTTTATGCCAAACCTCTTGAATAGGTATTTGCTCCCTTGCAACACATTAGCAATAACACAAGCATCTAGTTTGAACAACTTTCCTTGCCTTTTACCTTTTCCAACCAAGACATCCTTTCTTTTAATCATACAAGCATATCCATCAAACTCAACCTGCCTTTACTTAGCATTGGACTCACACTAAGCAAATTCTTGGTAATAGATGGAATAAACTGTGAAAAATTGCCTACATTGGCAAATCTAGCCATGTAGAATATTGTACATTTTGTCAATATTGTTTGTTGGTTACTTGAATGGCCAAAGTGCCACTTGTACATACACACCTAAAGTAGGTTACCACGAGTCAAGAGGAGTGGTTGTGTCTATTTGGTAGTGATTCCTACTTTGTAGGATCTAGACCATGATTTATGATGAGATTTGTACCTACCATGCACCTACCAAGCATGACTCTTGGATCTAGGCTAGGGTTTTCACATTAGGGCAAGAAAGTGGAGTCTACTTCCTTATTACATGCTGGATTTTCACCTAACTTTGCAAAGGAAGTGTGTTTTACTATGTATTTCCATTCTCCATAGTGAGAAGATAGAAACTTTTTGGAGCCTCAAGGAGAAACTCGAGTTTCCTCTCATTGTATGGTGATTACTCTATTTTTCCAATGAGACCCAGCTTTGGCACTTTGAAAACACTGTCTACAGGCCGTACTACAGCCTTATTTCCACACGTGTGGAGTTGGATTAGACTATTTGATCAATGCTTTGATTGTCTCTACTTGTTTCCTATCAAGCTGCTAAACTAGATCAGTTTTCTGATGACTAGTTTCTGATAGATTGTTTAACAAGCATACAATCACCTTGTGGATCATTCAAAGATCCATTTATGGTCCTTAGTACTGTACTTTTCACATGGTATCAGAGCCAAGAATCTGCTTAGTGTTGGCCAATTAATGGATAATGGCCTTGATGTTCAATTTAAGCATGGAGTTTGTTCCATCCTTAGAAATGATGAATGTATAGCCAAAGGCTTTAAGCAAGGTAGATTGTTTAAGCTTGATGCTAATATTGCAGTGGAGAGTGTTAACTTGGCAAAGTGGAGCTATCAAAGGTGGAACTGTGGCACAAAAGGTTGGGCCACCCCAACTACAAAGCCATGGAATCTATGGCTACAAAGGAGCTTGCAGTTGGACTCCCCAAGCATTTGTCAAAGTGTGGGAAGAGATGTGAAGCATGCAGCCTCTCAAAGGCTCACAAGCTACCCTTCTCAAGATCTACATCAAGATCAAACTCTCCTCTTGAACTCATCCATTCGGATGTTCATAGTTTTTCACATGAGTCTAATGGTGGTGCCAAGTACTATGTAATCTTCATTGATGACTATTCTAGATTTTGTTGGATGTACCTCTTGTCTAGCAAATCAATGGTGTTTGATTCTTTTGTAAAGTTCAAGACTTTGGTAGAAAATCAACTTAGTACCAAGATTAAGGTATTAAGGAGTGATAATGGAGGTGAATATATCTCCAATAAGTTGATTGACTTTTGTATTTCTAATGGCATAAAGAGGGAGTTGTCATGTCCATACACCCCTCAACAAAATGGAGTGAGTGAGAGAAGAAATAGATCTCTTTGTGAGTGTGCTAAGGCCTTAAGGCTAAATGCTTCTCTATCCAAACCATTTTGGGGTGAAGCAATAACTCGTGCTAACTATTTGTGCAATAGATTGCCAAACCAAGCCATTGGAGGAATCACACCATTTGAAGCTCTATTTGGAGAGAAGCCCAATCTCAAAGATCTCAAAGTTTTTGGATCCACTTGCTATGTACACCAATCCTTGGATAAGAGAAGGAAGGATGATGCAACATCCATCAAAGGCATCTTTGTGGGATATGGTGAGAATAGCAAAGGCTATAGAGTCTTCAATCCCATCACTAGCAAGGTGATAGTGAGTAGGGATGTTATTTTTGATGAAGGACATGCTTGTGATTTGGATGATAATGCTACTAATCATCTTGATGCCAAGGATCATGCTAGGATGGAGGAGGAGCTTCCAAGTGAAGAAGAACTTGAGGATCCACCTCAAGATGCAAGAACTCCAAGAACTCCAAGAAGATCTACAAGGGCAAGATCCGAGCCATTGAGGCTCACCTTTGATGGTCAAGGTGATCAGAGGGAAGGCTCATCATCTTTCACATCTTACACCTTTCTTACTTCAATGTTAGATGAGCCAACATGCTATGAAGATGCTTGTAAGTCTAAAAGTTGGATGGATGCTATGCAAGTAGAGTATGATGCTCTTATTGAGAATCATACTTGGGATCTTGTGGATGTTCCTCAAGGGAAGAAACCTCTTATTTGCAAGTGGGTGTTTAGATTGAAGTATAATCAAGATGGATCAATAAGCAAGCATAAAGCTAGGCTTGTTGCCAAAGGTTTTTTACAAACCAAAGGCATTGACTATGATGAGACTTTTGCTCCTGTGGCTAAGCTTGTTACTATCAGGTTGATCATTAGTCTTGCTACAACCTTCAATTGGGAGCTATTCCAACTTGACTTCACAAATGCATTCCTCAATGGTTATTTGGAGGAAGAGATCTACATGAGGCAACCAGAGGGCTTCATCAAGGCAAAGCATGAAGGAAAGGTGTGTTTTTTGAAGAAGAGCCTTTATGGGCTCAAGCAAGCACCTAGAGCATGGTACTCTAGGCTAAACTCTTTTCTCATTTCCATCAATTTTGTAATGAGTGTCTATGATCCATCATTGTATATAAGTTTTCATGATGGCATGATCATTATTCTTGTTTTGTATGTAGATGACATTATCTTGAGTGGTAATGATCTAGATGGAATTAGAGATGTAAAAATTGCTTTAGCAAAAGAGTTTAGGATGTAGATCTCGGCCTATTGAGTTCATTCTTGGAATAGAGGTTATTAGAGGATGTGATTTTAGCTTCATTTGTCAATCTAAATATGCTACATCCATCCTAGATAGATTTGGAATGAAGAATTGTAAAGGCATTGAGACACCAATGGAGCAACATGTAAAAGCATCTATTGGTTGTGATGAAGCATCTTTTGAGGACATCACATTATATAGAAGGCTTATTGGCTCCTTGATCTATTTAACTATAACTAGACCTGATCTTAGTTATAGTGTTGGAAAGTTAAGCCAATTCATGCAAAGTCCTCTAGTTTCACATTGGAAGATGGCCAAAAGAGTTCTTAGATACATTTCATTCACTAAGAATTTTGGTATTTTGTATAGAGGAACTAATCTTGGCTTAAGAGCCTATAGTGACTCGGATTTTGCAGGTGACAAAGTGGATAGAAGATCAACAAGTGCCTTTGCCACCTTTCTGTGAAAAATTGTCAACTAGTAGTATTTTCCTAACTTGAGATTTTGTAGGCCTATGGCCAAATAAAAGTTAGAGATAGGTTCATACATGTATGTAGAGGCCCAAAGTATGTGTACACTACTTTTGAGGTCACATTAATTAGAGGAGGTCGAGTGTGGAGCTCTTCTATTGGCTCATAATTTGGTGCATTCCTATTTGACCAAATTTCTAGGTATATGGGTGAATCCTATTGGACCCCAATTTTAGCCTATCATAAGACAAGTGGCCAAGAGGCACTATGGCTGCTATAAATAGCCATCTCCACGAGTATGTACACATCTCATTTTCATTCTATTGAATGAATGTTATGCTCTTTGAAGATCCATCTTCTTCTCTCTCACTTTTTTGTTCATATCTTGCATTCTAGCCACTAGAATTGTGATTTCTTTGTTGCTATGGCTTCACACGTGTGAAATGCAGGTTGTAGGCTCTGAAGTACGGATAGGGACAGCAAGTTTCTGTTTGTGGAAGCTTATGATCAGATCTTGATGTTTAGTTGATGTTTAGTATGCTTAACATCACAATTTCTATCATTTTTTCAATCTAGATGTGCATAACTTCCATGGCCAAGATCTTTATGAAACTTTAGCATCTTTTGGATCTGAGTTTTTCACATGGTATCAGAGCATTAGGCGGCCAAATGTGCAGGTTTTGCCAGATTTAGAAGAGATTTGTGGGCGAGTTTGCTTTTGTAGCATTCCAATCAAGTTTCTAGCTAAAAATCTTGTTGATTTATGTGTAGAAATTGGATCTTTGTGATCAAAACATCATTTGTATGCATTTCAATTGAAGTAGGGCGAATTCCCTCTGTACTTATCAGAATAAGGAGACAAAAATTGTTTTGAAAGAGGGAGATGCAAGATCCAACAAGATCCTATTAGTTTTCCATTCTAGCATATAGTTTTTTGATTCAATTTCTTGCTTCTTCATGTCAAAAACTTCAAAATTGATGTAACCCTCTGATTTTCAGTTTGCTGAATGATTCAAGAGTGTATTTCAATCTTAGGAGTGAGGGAAAAGCAAGTATATTGAGGTTTGGTCTTGGTTTGATCAAGAAATCATAAAACTAGTGGCTAAAATTGAGGAAAAAGTGAGGAAAAGAGAGAAAAAGTAAGGTTTTAGGTTCCAAATCTTTGTGATTTCTTCTTGTGTTTCATTTGTTGATTCAAGAGAGTGCTTAGTGCATTGGAACAGGTCAAAGATCAGAGATCAATCATTGCAACATGGCTACAAATGGAGGCTACATGTTGGAAAGCAATGATAGGCTTACCTCCCTCAACTATTCTACTTGGAAAGTAAGGATGGAGTCTTTGCTTGAGATGAATGAGTTGATGGATATTGTTGTAGGTGTGGAGGAGAGACCTTTGGCACCTCAAGAACAATTGAGGTATGACAAGAGGGCAAAGAAAGCCCTTCACATGATCAAGATGAATGTGACAAATGAGCTTATCAAAGAGGTTGGTAAGTGCACATCATCTAGTGAAGCTTGGGAAGCCTTGAAGAAGGTTTATGAATCCAAGTCTACTTCTAGAGTGTTGACTTTAAGAAGGCAAATCTTTTCTTGTATGCAAAAGAAGAGTGAGAGTGGACATGCTTTTGTTTTGAGAGTTAAAGCATTGAATGATGAGTTAGCATGCATTAATGATGGCATAAATAATGAGGAGCTTGTTCAAGTGATTCTCAATGGCTTGTTGGATGATCATGCTAATCTTGTTCAAAGTTATGCTATCCAAAAATGTTTACCAAGTGTTGGAGACTTGCAAGAGGTCTTGTTGGCTGAAGAATTCAGGTTGCAAGCAAGAGTGGGAGCATCTTCTACATCTCAAGGAGGAGAAGAGGAGGCAATGTTCTCTAAAGGCAAGTTCAAGGGCAAAGGTAAAAGCAATTGGTCTAAAGGGCAAGACCAAGGTGAGCACTCTACTTTTGGCAAAAAGAAGGATAGATCTAAGCTAAAATGTTTCTATTGTGGAGTCAAAGGGCATTTTGCTAGTGATTGTTTTAAGAAAAAGAGGGATCAAGGGGAAAAGCAAACCAATCTAACTATTGATGAGGGTGGGGATGAGCTTCTTTCAAATGATGCTTTTGTTATGTCATCTTGCTTGTTGGCTAATCATGGAGACATTGATCCTTGGTGGATTGATAGTGGAGCCACTTCTCATATGACATATCATAAAGAGTATTTTTCATCTTTAATGGCATTTGATGGTGATAGGAAGGTAATCTATACCGCAAATGATGGTGAGTGTGCAATCAAGGGGATTGGCACAATTCCTATTTCACTTTCTACAAATAGGAATATAGAATTGAAAGATGTTTTGCTCATTCCATCCATTACCAAGAACTTACTTAGTGTAAGCCAAATGCTTGACAAAGGATTCAAAGTTGAGTTTGATGGTGATGCTTGCTTGATCAAAAAGGGGTGTAGTATCATTGCAAAAGGGAAAAGGCAAGGGAAATTGTTCAAGCTTGATGCATGTGTTGTTGCTAACCAAGTTGGATGCATGGCAAATGAACAAATGTCAATTCAAGAGGTATGGCATAAAAGGATGGGACATCTCAACTACAAGGCCTTGGAGGTAATAGCCAAAAAGGAGGTAGTAAGGGGACTTCCCAAGTCTCTTACTTGCTTGAATCATGTTTGTGAAGAATGTGCTTTGTCTAAATCACATAGATTGCCATATACTAGATCTATATCTAGATCTAAGATGCCTTTTTCTCTCTTGCATTCGGATATTCATGGTGTTACTACAATTAGCAATGGAGGTGCTAAGATGTATGTAACTTTCATTGATGATTTTAGTAGATTTTGTTGGGTTTATCTACTAAAGAGCAAGGATGAGGTGTTTGATGTGTTTGTCAAGTTCAAAGTTGCTATTGAGACTCAATTTACAACCAAAATCAAATGCTTGAGGAGCGACAATGGTGGTGAATACATTTCTAACAAATTCAAAGCCTTTTGTGATGAGCATGGGATCAAGAGGGAGTACACATGTCCAAGAACACCACAACAAAATGGAGTGGCCGAGAGGAAGAATAGAACCTTGTGTGAGAGTGCAAAGGCAATGAGATTGAATGCTAATCTTCCTAAACCTTTTTGGAGTGATGCTTTGTTGTGTGCAAATTTCCTTTGCAATAGATGGCCAAGTGTTGTATTGGAAGGAAAAACCCCTTTTGAAGCTTTGTTTGGTACGAAGCCTAATGTCAAGTTTCTAAGAACTTTTGGATGCATTTGCTACTTCAACATTACTCTTGATGATAGAACTAAGGAGGATCCATCTTCAAGAAAGGGCATTTTTGTTGGTTATAGTGAAGTAAGCAAAGCATATAGGATTTATGTTCCTTCAATCAAGAAAGTGTTCACAAGTAGGGATGTCATTTTTGATGAAAGTAACATTCCAAAAGTTGTTTCAAGTGATGATGGTGTTGTTGCAACTAATGTGCTTGATGACAATGGAGTTGATGACACATTGGATGTGGATGTTGAAGAAGCCTCTTCAAGTCAAATTCCAAGGAGAACTCCAAGGCATAAAGTGAAACCCTCAAGGCTCACTTATGATGGCAAAGGTAAGCAAGTGGTGGATGGATCCAACTATGCTTTCCTAACTTCTTTTGATGTACCTTCATGTGTAGATGAAGCAAGGCAAAAAGAGGAATGGATCCAAGCAATGGATCTTGAGTTTGAAGCACTTATGAAGAACAACACATGGAGATTGGTGGAGCTTCCAAAGGGCAAAAGTGCAATTGGATGCAAATGGATCTTCAAGGTAAAGACAAATCAAGATGGATCTATCAACAAGTTCAAGGCAAGGTTGGTGGCTAAAGGTTATGCTCAAGAGCATGGCATTGACTATGAGGAAACCTTTGCACCCGTGGCAAAGATGGTGAGCATAAGAGTAATCATTTCCCTTGCAACTCTTTATGGATGGGATCTTTGGCAATTAGACATTTCTAATGCTTTCTTGAATGGTGATCTTGAAGAGGAAGTCTACATGGAGCAACCCGAGAGCTATGTTTCTCATAGCAAGCCTAATCATGTGTGTTTTCTACAAAAAAGTTTGTATGGTCTTAAGCAAGCACCAAGGAGTTGGTATGCTAGGCTTAACTCTTTTCTACTTTCTCAAAACTTCACTATGAGTGAGTATGATCATTCACTTTACTTTAGAATTAGTGCTAATGATGTTACAATCCTTCTAATTTATGTGGATGACATTATTTTAAGTGGAGGGAACAAGGAAGATATAGAAGATATCAAGAAAGCACTAAAAAAGGAATTTGAAGTGCATGATCTTGGTCTTTTGAGCTATATCTTAGGAATAGAAGTAATTAGAACTTCTCAAATCACTTTTATTTCACAAGAGAAGTATGCTATTTCTATTCTCAATAGATTTCATATGGTAGATGCAAATCCTATTGATACACCTATGGAATCACATGTAAAGCTAACTATAAGAGGTAATGAAAGATCCTTCGAGGACATTACTCTCTATAGGAAGCTAATAGGTTCTCTTATATATCTAACCATCACAAGACCTGATTTATCTTATTGTGTTGGTAGATTAAGCCAATTCATGCAAGATCCTAGCATAGAACATTGGAAACTAGGAAAGAGGATCTTGAGATACATCTCGGGAACAAAAGATTTTGGCATTGTTTATAGAGGATCATCACCTAACTTATTTGGTTTTTCAGATTCAGATTTTGCAGGAGACCTTATGGATAGAAAATCCATAAATGCACATGCTATTTTCATAGGTGATGGAGCTATCTCATGGATGTCGAAGAAACAAGCAACTATATCACTTTCTTCTAGTGAGGCCGAGTACAAAGCTTTGACATCATGCACAAAGGAGATGGTGTGGATCAAGAGGATGATTATGGAGCTTCATTTGCTGGATTTTTCAGAGAGTCCAATCATCTTTTGTGACAACCTTTCAGCCCAAAGTCTAGCAAGCAATCCGGTTTTCCATGCAAGGAGCAAACATATCGAGGTGGCTTACCATTTTGTGAGAGAACAAGTGTTGGCAAAAGAGATCAAGCTTGAACATGTCCCATCAAAGGAATGTGTGGCTGATATCTTTACCAAAGCATTGGGAAAGGACTTATTTTTCAAGCATAGAACAAGTCTTGGTGTACTTTCTAAATCTATGCTAAAACTAGTTGAAGAGGGAGTGTGAAAAATTGTCAACTAGTAGTATTTTCCTAACTTGAGATTTTGTAGGCCTATGGCCAAATAAAAGTTAGAGATAGGTTCATACATGTATGTAGAGGCCCAAAGTATGTGTACACTACTTTTGAGGTCACATTAATTAGAGGAGGTCGAGTGTGGAGCTCTTCTATTGGCTCATAATTTGGTGCATTCCTATTTGACCAAATTTCTAGGTATATGGGTGAATCCTATTGGACCCCAATTTTAGCCTATCATAAGACAAGTGGCCAAGAGGCACTATGGCTGCTATAAATAGCCATCTCCACGAGTATGTACACATCTCATTTTCATTCTATTGAATGAATGTTATGCTCTTTGAAGATCCATCTTCTTCTCTCTCACTTTTTTGTTCATATCTTGCATTCTAGCCACTAGAATTGTGATTTCTTTGTTGCTATGGCTTCACACGTGTGAAATGCAGGTTGTAGGCTCTGAAGTACGGACAGGGACAGCAAGTTTCTGTTTGTGGAAGCTTATGATCAGATCTTGATGTTTAGTTGATGTTTAGTATGCTTAACATCACAATTTCTATCATTTTTTCAATCTAGATGTGCATAACTTCCATGGCCAAGATCTTTATGAAACTTTAGCATCTTTTGGATCTGAGTTTTTCACACTTTCTATGTGATGGAGTAGTATCATGGCTTTCCAAAAAGCAAGATACCATCTCCCTATCTTCCACAGAATCCGAATACAAGGCCTTGACATCAACATGCAAGGAGGTCTTGTGGCTCAAAAGGCTATTGGTGGAGCTTCATGTCATGGAGGAGGAGATCCCTATCATCTATTGTGACAACCAATCAGCCCAATCACTTGCAACTAATCCTATATTCCATGCAAGGAGCAAACACATCGAAATTGCTCATCATTTCGTGAGGGAAAAAGTGCAAGCTAAAGAGATCAAGCTCCAACACGTGCCATCATCAAGTTGCTTGGCTGATTGTTTACTAAACCTTTACCTAAAGATTCATTTGTCAAGCTTAGATCTTCAATTGGAGTTATTGATAAAAGCATTGTGATCTCCAAGGCTAGATTTGAGGAGGAGTGTGAAAAATTGCCTACATTGGCAAATCTAGCCATGTAGAATATTGTACATTTTGTCAATATTGTTTGTTGGTTACTTGAATGGCCAAAGTGCCACTTGTACATACACACCTAAAGTAGGTTACCACGAGTCAAGAGGAGTGGTTGTGTCTATTTGGTAGTGATTCCTACTTTGTAGGATCTAGACCATGATTTATGATGAGATTTGTACCTACCATGCACCTACCAAGCATGACTCTTGGATCTAGGCTAGGGTTTTCACATTAGGGCAAGAAAGTGGAGTCTACTTCCTTATTACATGCTGGATTTTCACCTAACTTTGCAAAGGAAGTGTGTTTTACTATGTATTTCCATTCTCCATAGTGAGAAGATAGAAACTTTTTGGAGCCTCAAGGAGAAACTCGAGTTTCCTCTCATTGTATGGTGATTACTCTATTTTTCCAATGAAACCCAGCTTTGGCACTTTGAAAACATTGTCTACAGGCCATACTACAGCCTTATTTCCACACGTGTGGAGTTGGATTAGACTATTTGATCAATGCTTTGATTGTCTCTACTTGTTTCCTATCAAGCTGCTAAACTAGATCTTGTTTTCTGATGACTAGTTTCTGATAGATTGTTTAACAAGCATACAATCACCTTGTGGATCATTCAAAGATCCATTTATGGTCCTTAGTACTGTACTTTTCACATAAACAAGACATCCTCCAAATGAACATTCCTATTTGTAGAGAGAGAAATAGGAATTGTGCCAATCCCTTTGATTGCACACTCACCATTATTGGTCGTGTAGAACACCATCATTGGCTGTGTAGATCACTCTCTTGTCATCTCCATATGCCAACAAAGAAGTGAAATACTCTTTTTGAAAAGTCATGTGTTAACTTGCTCCACTATCAATCCACCAAGGGTCTAGATCTCCATAATTAGCAAGCATACATGAAGACATCACAAAAGCATCATCATTTGTACCTTGAACATCCAAACCATCCTCATCAAGGGTAAGATTACCTTGCTTGTCTCCTTGATCTCTCTTTTTCTTGTAGCATTCACTTGCAAAGTGTCCTTTGATGCCACAAAAGAAGAACTTGAGCTTTGATCTATCCTTCTTTTTTTCATTTGAAGAAGCATCCACTTGATCTTGCCCTTTAGACCACTTACTTTTGGTTCATTAGAGAGAATTTGGCTTTGGAAAGGGCCCTATAAGGATTGTCACGTAGGATGAAATTTTTTTGGCAATGTAAAATACTAAAATTAAATCTGCCCCCAATCCTGCCCACACAGTCTTCAATGGTTAGCTATACTATGTGCATAGTATAGTCTGTGGCTGCAAAAACTCATAACATTCAAATGGAAGCTTGGATTGAGGCAATCATAGTGCCATTAGAAAGCCCTTAACGAGAGCTTTTCAAGGACACCCAACATGACCCAGTTCCGAGCAACCGTGAAGAAGTTATGGCCAGTCAAAGTTTTGGTCGGTCAACCATTGGTCAACGTGATATCTCTTTCAAACTGGTCAACTGCACTTGAAAGAGATATCACGTTGACCAATGGTTGATTGACCAAAACTTTGACCGGCCATAACTTCTTCACGGTTGCTCAAAACTGGGTCATGTTGGTGTCGTTGAAAAGGTCTCGTTGAGGGATTTCTAATGGCATCGTAATCGTCTCAATCCGAGCTTCTGTTTTTTTTTTTTTTTTTTTTTTTTTTGGTTGAGCTGCATACTATACTACAGATAAAATGGCATATTTACGAGCTGCCCTCGATAGAAAATTACAGTTCTTTTAAAAAGAAAAGAAAATCAATTTGAAGGAGCTACGTTACGTAGATTTCAAATTTGAGTGTTTTGATTGGTCCATGTGAAAGAAACATTTGAGAAAAAAAATAAAAAGTATCTTTTTGAAAGGCCTCTTTTATGCTCAAATTTTCTCTAATGTTGCTCTTGAATTTGCCCTTTGTGAATATAGCCTCCTCTTGAAGTGTCGATGTAGATCCACCTCTTGCTTGAAGCCTATATTCTTCATTGATCAAGATCTTTTGAAGATCCATCAGACTTGACAAAGTCTTTTGAATAGCAATACTTTGAAAAATGTTAGCATGAGCATCTAACAGCCCATTAAGAATCACTTGAACAAGCTCTCCTTCCTTAATGCTTTCATCAATGCAAGCCAACTCATCATTCAATGCTTTCATCCTCAAAAAAAAGTACTTGGACTTTCTTCATTCTTTTGCAAACAAGAAAAGATTTGCCTTCTTAGAGTCAACACTCTAAAAGTAGACTTGGATTCATAAAGCTTCTTCAATGAATCCCAAGCATCCTTAGATGAAGTGCACTTACCAACTTCCTTGAGAAGCTCATTGATAACATTCATCTTGATAATGTGTAGAGTCCTTTTGGCCCTCTTATCATACCTCATTTGATATTGTTGTATTGCTGGTCTCTCCTCCAAACCTACAACAATATCCAAAACATCATTCATCTCAAGAAGTGTTTCCATCCTCACTTTCCACAATGAATAGTTACTTGAGGTAAGCCTATCATTGGCTTCAACATGACTCCAATTGAGGTTGCCATGTAGCAATGACCTGATCTTTTTTTTCAACCTGTTTCAATGCACAAAGCACTCCTTTGAACAACAACAAATGTTTTTAAAAGAAATCACCAAGATTTGAACTATCTCAAAAATTCTCTTCTAGCATATAGGTTGATCAAGATTCCATGATTCTATGTGTTGATTTGCTTGGCGTTCTTAGAAAACTCAACAATCATCACCCAACTAGACGACAATTCATTAGTTGACTTTTGCCACTTCCTAAGATTGAAACACACTCAAATGAAATCTAGCAACCTCACTATCTAGAGATTCAATCAAAATTAGGGTTTTGACAAAATCACAAAAAATTGACTATTCCAAATCTACATGCAATTGCTGAAAATTTGATATGCAATCTATTAGCCACCACTTAGGGTGATCCAATGATCTAAAAATCGACCAAATCCAGTATGTGAAATCAAAAATCGGAATTGATCAAGTTTGTGAACCTATATAGGGTTTTGATCTACAAAAGATCCAATCTACAAAAGCAAAAAACTCGATTTTCGTGTAGAATCCCCTCTAGCATCCTCTAGCCTTGATATCTTCACCAAATCATTGATAGATATGATTTCCTCTTTCATAACTTGAAACACAAGCTCTGATACCATGTGAAGGATTTCAGATCATTTATGATCCAATCCATAAAAAAGCTCTTGGGTTACAAAGGAAGATACTCTACCAATCTCACCAATGTAGAAAAATCAACATCTACACCCAAAATGAAATGCAAACTCTGATAGAACTTGATCAAATATGAATCAAATGATAAAGTACTGTTGCTTTCGGTACAAAACCAGCAAGCTACTGTATTTCACACGTTTGGATCCAAAAATAACAAATATAGATCATTCTACACATAGAATTGCGTGCAATCACAAGTATAGTGCACCAATGGATAGTAGAACCCAAGTAAACCATGTATAAGCATGCAATGAGATATAGAAGAGAGAAGATATGTCTCTCCACGAGTTACATCCTTTTATAACAGTTCCAAACCCTATTTGGCCACTTGGCTTTCCCTAAAAAATGCTAACCCTGCTATTTTTGGGTCTAGATTCAAAGTACCCAACATTCAAATTTGAATCTACTCAAACTCGCCTTCTAACTTTCTAACACTTTCAAAAAGTGTTTATTCAAATGAAATTTAGACTAATGAACTTTGAAAAGTCAAACTCTAAGTCCAAAACAAAGTTGGCCTCAATTTGCCAAATATGGAAATACAACAAATATGATCAAACTAGTTGAATATTTCACAGACGTCCTCCTAGTACTTGTTTGACCTCGGAGCGTGAAGATCCGCCGTCTTTTGATCTTCGGGTGTTTTGAGCTTCATGGCTTCATGTCTTCCTTCAGCCTTCGGCTTCCCTTTGAGGTCCTTTGATCTTCGAACTTGGATCTTCATCTTTGAGTCTTCATTCATTTGACCTTCGTGTCTTGCTTCGTTGAAACTGTTATGTAGCGGTTATGGTCAAGGGCGTTTTTTGCCTGTGGGCAGTTGCTTTGTATTTTTGTAGATACAAAGACTTGTCGGTCCTTTCTGTGTATTTCTACAGACATGAACTTGAAAGCTATCAAAGCATTGTGGCCAGAAACGTTAAGTTTCTTCAATCCATTGGTGTACAGATCATCCTTGCACAAGAAGTTCTCTTTGGAATTATTATGTTCATAGCACTAGCTTTCCATCCAACAAGATTATATGCTTCTAAATCAGTTTACCAAAGAAATAAGAAAAATCAACTGGCTATTCTATATCTAAATATAAAATTCCATTTACAACCAATTCCAAGAGATACTTCTTAGTTAATAAATTCTATCATGCTCCTTAAGCATTTCACTATAGATGAAAATATCATTAAAAAATATAACTACACATTGACTCTAATCTAGATGAAACATATTTTCATAGATTGTTAAAATAATGGAGATGTATTCATTAAACCAAAAAGAAACATAAGAATTTATAAAATCCGAAACAACTCTGTAATAGATATCAAAAATCTATTTCAAAATTGGAAGTAAGACTCGCTATTCATTTCTTTAGAAGTCACAAATACTCTTGGTTTGCTCAATTATTATTAACAAAAAAAAAAATTTATAAAACCCTAAATAAAAATCTTAATTAAAAGATCTTGATATGGAACACATTCAAACCGATTGTTTTTGTTTTGCAAATTTTTGGGTTTATTGCTTAATCCAATTGTAAGCAAAAACTGTCCCATAAAAAAAAAACTTTCTAAAACCCTAAATAAGAATCTTAATTAAAAGATCTCGATATGGAACACCTTCAAAGTGATTTTTTTTGTTCGCAAATTTTAGAGATTTTTACTTAATCCAATTGTAAACAAAAATTGTCCCATAAAATATATATATATCATGAATAAGAATCCTAATTACAAAATTTCAATATGAAACACTTTCAAACTAGTCTTTTTTCATAAATTCCAAGGATTTATACCTAATTTAATTGTAAGCACAAATTATTCTATAATTGGAACATTGTCCTACTGTTTCATCTACGTCTTCTTTTAAAATGTTTGATTTTCGGAAATTCTAATTTGATACTAGAAAAAGAAAATCAAAATTTTCAAAATAGGAGGAATTAATTTTCATTGCTTGATTTCCAGTTCCAATCTCACTCTCAATCTCTTTTTCTTTAGGAATTTCACCTTAGGATCAGAGATATTCGAGAGAGTGAAAGCTATTCAAGAAGTAGAGATAGTTATTCAATCTGTAGCTAGCTAGGTAAGATCACAACACATAGTACGCTATGTGAAAAATACAAAAATAAGCTTGGTAGAGACCAAAAATCTTGTATATAGGATGATTACACATGTGTGGAGCCTGTTCCCACGTGTGAAAATAGTGTACTTGTCATGTACCATAATCATATAGGTTGTACATATGATTTAATTCAAGTTCTAGTGGCTAAAAAGACCAAAACTAGTTTTCTAGACATATGACACATGGCATCAATCTATTGATTGCATGAGCCACATCCTTTGGTTAGGTGTCACATCCCATGTGTAGAGGACAGCTCACACGTGTGGAATAAGCTGAAGTAGACAAATTTTGACTTCTAGAAGATTTTCAAGTAGATCTCCATATAGAAGGAAAATGGACCAAAAGTGCTCAAAATAGAAGGTTTTGTCCAAGTGTTAGTTTTGCATGATGAATCATCATATGACAAAGCACCTTCACACATGTGGGATCAAAGGGATTGTGAAACCAGAAAGTACACTTACCTTCAATTAATGATTGTTCTTGTTAGGATTTTGTGTCTAGAATTGATCTAGATTGATCTTAATTTGAAGTAGATTGATAGATCAAGTAATCTGACAACCAATCCCTCTTGAGGATCAGATTAGGATCCACTCTTGGTCCTTTTTGTACTTTTTACACATGGTATCAGAGCCAAGTACAAGAGTTTTTGTTGAAATTGATAGGGTTAATCCAAATCAAAGCCAAAATTAGCAGTTTTTTGGAAACTAGTCAAATTTTGTGTAGCGAGTTGGATTTGATAGCTAGCCTCAAAATTTTTGGTCCAGATCTTGTTGTGGGCTGTAGGAACCCTTTTCACACGTGTGCGGCCGTACAGCTCCGGTTTTGGCTGAGAAATTTCAAAAATTTGTACAATTTGACTCACACACCCAATTTGAGTGATTTTTAGTGCAAAATCAAGCATTTTCTATAGAAAATCTAATCCCTTGATTAGTTCTTGGATTAGATCAGCCAAAAAATTAAATTTGAAGCTTGAATTAGGTGCATTAATTGATTATTTACTGATTTTTTGAGTGCATGTTGAAGTTGAGAGTGATTTTGCCAAAAATCATAGATTAAGGAGTGATATGCAAGGTGAGAGGATGAAATCCATTGTACCATCACTCTAGATTTGTTCAAGAGTGATAGGGTCAAGTTTAGAAGCATCAATTTGCTAGAAAACATCCTTGGATCTGTCCTCCAAGTGAAACCTTTGAGAGTTTCTAGTGCATATAGAGCATCTATGCAAATTTTTTGTAGAATTTGACATGGATTGGCTTAAATTGAGAGTTCTAGAAAAGAGATTGAGATCCAAGTCACATTGTTCAACCCTACTCAATTTGTTTGAGTGATTGTAAGGTTTGAAAAGAGTCATTAAGGTGTCTATGGCAAATGTGTAGAGAGAGATCCAATTTTCTAAGAGTTCCTTCCTTTGTAGAGGGCAAGATCTAGAAGCTCATTATGTGTTGTTATAGGTGAAGAATTTGTCTTCTCCTAGGTGATCAAATCTTTCTAAGTGTTATTAGCTCTTTGAAGCACAATATCTTAGTGTAAAAAATCACAACTTTTGATTTTGAATTTCATTCCAAGTGGAATCCAATAGGAGTGATTGAATTCAATTTGTTGAGAAAAAATTGACATAGAATGCATGAAACTCAAATTAGTTCTATTCAAATTTCTTTGTGAGAGTGTGAGGGTCAATTTGTGATCCCATTGGATGTCTAGAATAAGGAGGAGTCCATATTTGAGTATTCATGCATGGCTGAGATCTTTGTGAATCTCTAGTTGTCTAATTTTTAAGCTTTGTGAAAAATTGATGGTATAGTTTGTTTTCAAATCAAATCAAATTCATTCTAAATCTCAAGAGTGAGATTATTTGGGTCAAGAGTGAGTCCAATAGAAGTGATTAAGTTTGATTTTCATGTGTTTTGAAACAAAACCCATCTTTTGTTCAAGAATCTCAAGTGTTGAGAGAACTAGTCAAGTGAAAAGGAAAATCTAGGTGTCAAATCTTTTCATATCCATTTCAACTTTCAAAAGAAAAAAAAAAAGTTGGTATTTGATGAGTCCAATAGGAGATTGGATCTGATTTCTTTTGCGATTTGATTCAAAGATTGTGTGCTTTTGTCTTAGTGATCAAAGCAAAGTTTCCAAGTGACTAGTCATTAGTGTGAAAATTGATTCTTAGGTTTGTGAGTTAGATCTTTTGTAGATCCTTCTAGATTGTTGAAGATGTTCAAATCTAGTCTCTTGAGAGTCACAAATTACATTTGTAGAATCATATCACAGGTTTTTATTCACATAGTATCAATAGGTGGCATCCTATTGAAGGAAAGAAAGGATCCTAAGTGCAACCTTTGTGACAAGGGAGGATATATTTTCTCAAGATGCTACAAAAAGAATACCAATCCATCCAAGGAGAACCAAAGCAAGGGGTCCGAAGTGAAGGATGGAGCTTCAAGTTCAAAATGCAAAGACAAGAAGGACAAGTCCAAGGAAAGGTGTTTCCTTTGTGGAAAGGTGAATGAGGCTTGGAGTCTCACAAGGACTTGCAAGATTTGTCTTCAAGAGTCCATCACAACACGTGTCAAATCATTTGAAATTTTTCATTTGGAAGTGCATTGTTTGGTTCAAGATGCAAAGATAGATGTCACTTTCATGAAAGTAACTTGGATTTATTTTATGTCCTTGGAAAGTATTTTGCTTGGAACTTTAGATAAGTTCAAAATTATTGTTATGATCCAAGAGAAATCAATCAAGAAAAAGGAATAGCAATCACAAAATGAAAATAGTTTCATTTATGCTATCATGTCAACTTATGAAGAACCATTTTGCTTTGAAGAGATTTTTGTATCTCAAAGGTGGATTAAGGCAATACTAGTTGAGTGTGATGCCTTAAAAGATAGCAAAATATGTTTTCCTTGTAAGCTTACATTAGTCATGAAGTCAAGGAATTGGAAATATCTTCATAATGTAAGATCTTTTGGTTTCAATAAGATCATGAATGATGTGTTCATTCATAAAGATGAAAATTGTAAGTTTTCAATCTTAAAGGCAAGTTGTAAACTTCTTATGAGAATAAGTGAAGCATCCAAAGTGGACACTTATATCCATAAGCAAGTAGTTAGCCTTATTGAGATGGAAATACCTTTTGATTTCGATATTGGAAAAATCATGCCAAGTTGTGGTGATTTTTGGACTTATGTTTCTAGCATAAGTAATCTTGATAATCATAGGAAGTGCATATTGAATGGTCATACTTGTTGTGATCATTATGAGACATGGAGGTCTTGGATTTCCATCAAATAGGAGCATGCACATAAGAAGGAGCAAGCCTCAAAGTCAAGCATCTACAGGAAAATTGGAAGGAATCAACTTTGGAGGTGCTAGGATGGTGCAAAGCCCTCAAGCTCATCAAAGATGTCAACATCAAAGAAGCACTATCATGGATATGGTGATTTCAGATCAACATCAAGCTCATTGGCTGATCTTCACACCTTTTGAACCAGCAAAGACCAATTCAGCCCATGGAGTCAAGTTCAAGATCATCATGTTTTCCATCAAGCTAGATTTACCAAGCTAGATTTTTGAGGAGTGTGAAAAATGCAAAAATAAGCTTGGTAGAGGCCAAAAATCTTGTATATAGGATGATTACACATGTGTGGAGCTTGTTCCCATGTGTGAAAATAGTGTACTTGTCATGTACCATAATCATATAGGTTGTACATATGATTTAATTCAAGTTCTAGTGGCTAAAAAGGCCAAAAACTAGTTTTCTAGACATATGACACATGGCATCAATCTATTGATTGCATGAGCCACATCCTTTGGTTAGGTGTCACATCCCATGTGTAGAGGACAGCTCACATGTGTGGAATAAGCTGAAGTAGACGAATTTTGACTTCTAGAAGATTTTCAAGTAGATCTCCATATAGAAGGAAAATGGACCAAAAGTGCTCAAAATAGAAGGTTTTGTCCAAGTGTCAGTTTTGCATGATGAATCGTCATATGACAAAGCACTTTCACACATGTGGGATCAAAGGATGATCAGTACCACGAGCTCCCACTTATTGTATATATAGAGCCACATTTGGCCATAATCAAGGTGAGACACCAATCTTGGTTTTGGAAGCAATTTTGAGTGATTCTCTCCATTTGTCTACATTTGTTTTGATTGTTTTGAGGTTCTATCAATGTGTACTTGATTTTCAGGTTGGAGTCCATACTCAGACAATGTTTCACACGTGTGAAACCAGAGAGTACACTTACCTTCAATTAATGATTGTTCTTGTTAGGATTTTGTGTCTAGAATTGATCTAGATTGATCTTAATCTGAAGTAGATTGATAGATCAAGTAATCTGACAACCAATCCCTCTTGAGGATCAGATTAGGATCCACTCTTGGTCCTTTTTGTACTTTTTTTACACGCTATTATTGTGAACTATTCGAGGGCACAAGATTGTGATCTGATCGTTGTATTCACAACAACTTAATTCAGATTTTCGACTTTCTTATGTGTGTTACATTGTGAATCCACTGTGAATGCTTTTTGATATTTTCTCTCACATTGATACTTGTTCCATTCGGAATGTCTAATTTCAAAGGAAGCATGGTTGTCTCAGATGCCTAACTGTTTCGCTCCCTTCATGGTTGTCTTCAACACCTACAAGACACTCCTCATGTAGATCTAAGTTAAGGTCTGAAACTATAGTTTGGTAAAGCTCCTATTAGAATTTCAATGTTGAGTTCTCTTTTCTATTCCACACTTAATGATGAGAGCCCCAACAGAGTGGTATCAGAGCCATCATTCCAAACTACTATTAGTATTCGAGACTGTTTTACAATTTCCTAGATCATTCATCATGGAAGGTACATCTTCAGAAATCCGCTTGATCAATAAGTTTAACGGTGATGACTTCCACACATGGAAGTTCAAAATAAAGATGATACTCACTGAAAAAAAACTCTAGGGATACATCAATAGTTCCATAGCCAAGCCGGCTGAACCTGATATGCTGACTACTTGGAAAGCTAAGGATGGCAAAGCTCTTGCCATTGTATCTCTGAATCTTAAAGATTTACAAATAGCTCATGTAGCTAATTGTTCCAACTCCAAAGAGGCATGAGACATTCCTACTAGTCTATACGAAATGACAAATGTATCAACTCGTCTCTTTTTGAGAAAGAAGTTCTTGTCACTCAAGATGAGTGAAGCAAACTCAATCACTAATTATCTAAATCAATTCAAACAACTACTCAATCAGTTAGCTGCAATAGGTTTGCTAGTATCAGACGAAGATGCTAATATGTCTCTTCTCTCCAGTCTTCCTCCCTCTTATGACAATCTAGTATTGCTACTTAGCAATGCTACTGACCTATCTCTGCAAAAGGTGACAGAAATTGTATTGCAGGAAGAAGTAAGAAGGAAAAGCTTATCTACGTCAAATTCAAAGACAATTGCTCTCTATTCGAATAAGCAACAACGCGAGAAGAAGAAATCTTTGATAGACAACAAGACAAAAACTGAACAAACGGATTCAGATCAGCAATCACAACAACACAATCGACAACATCAAAAGCCTAAGATCAGACTCTACAAGAAGACATCTACATCTATCAACTTGAAGCTTACGTCCTTCAAGGCCAAGAGCATAAGGTATGTAAGCTGCAAAGAACTCTCTAGGGGCTAAAACAAGCTCCAAGGTCCTGGTTCGATATAATCAATCGATTCTTGTTGCAACACGACTTCATTCCTGACTCTGTTGACTCTAATGTCTATTTCAAACACAGAGGCTCAAGCTATGTCATAACAGCTCTATATGTTGATGACTCTCTGATCATTAGCAATTCGAATCAGTCTCTTCATAAGGCAAAGTCACTTTTGTCGAAGGAATTCGAAATCACCAATTTAGACCCTGTGCACTACCTTCTAGAAATCGAGATAACTAGAGACAGAGCGAACAGAAGTATCACGATAAGTCAAGAAGGTATCTAAACATTATACTCTACAGGTATGGCATGGAAAATTGCAAGTCAATAGACTCGCCTATGGACTCAAATTTCAAACTGTCAAAGGATATGTGCCCCCCGACAACTGATGCAAAGAAGAAAGAGATGCGCAAATACCCCTATCAGTCGATAGTCAGATCGATCATATATGCCATGGTCTACAGTCGACCTGATCTAGCATTTACAGTCAGCACATTGTCATAGTTTATGTCAAATCTCGGCCTACCTCACTAGAAGGCTCTACTTAGAGCACTAAGATACATGCAAGCCACTAAGCACTATGCTTTGTGTTATAATGGAAATACAGGGCATTACTTACTTATTTCGACTCTGATTGGGCTGGAAATGTGGACACAAGAAAATTCACATTTGGCTATCTTTGCTTTCTAGTAGGAGGACCCATTTCGTGGAATAGTCAAAAGCAAAAATGCATGTCTTTGTCCTCCACAGAATCCGAATATGTCACAACTACCTCTGCAATGAAGGAAATCATCTGGCTCAAAAGATTGTTTCAAGATCTTATGGTCTCCCAAATCAGTCCAACTATACTCTATTGTGACAATCAAAGCTGCATTGCTCTATCTCTGGACCCACGAACTCACTCTAGAACTAAACACATTAAAATCCAATCTCACTTTCTTAGAGAGAAAGTTCAGAATAAAGATGTCAAATTAAGTTACTGTCCAACTGACAATATGTTGGCTGATATCTTAAGCATGTTGCATTATGTAGCTTGCTCAATTTCATTCAGGATCCTAGGAGTTAAGCTTAAGGGGGAGTGTTGGAATTAAGCTTCACTCCGACACACCCAAATTCGAGTCATTCGAGTTCGACTCACTCAAATTTGATCCATGAGCACCAGTATACCATGTAAATGTGTACTCTCTTTCTACAATGACATTGCAGCCTTACTCTCTAAAGTCGAATGTTTGTGCAGTCAATCAACTGAAGTAGAAGCATGATCGACATCAAATTCTTTGGCATCCTTCGAGTTTGAGGTCCATGTCATCACCATCCTGTCAACTTACTCTGCCCTATCCGACGTAGACTACATTATAGTTCACTTTAGTACTTTTTAATAACTGCATTGTTCATTGCCCACATTGTAACTGTTCCATGTATATATACATAACGACAACTCATGAATAAGAAGAAAAAGTGAAAAGAGTGATGAATGAATGGATGAGTGACAAGAACACGAATAATAATTTAGCATGATTCAAAGTTCCTCCGCGAACTCCATTGTATCTTAATTATCTGATTATCTGATTCCTTAGGATCAGAGATATTCAAGAGAGTGAAAGCTATTCAAGAAGTAGAGATAGTTATTCAATCTATAGCTAGCTAAGTAAGATCACAACACATAGTGCACTATTACTGTGAACCATTCGAGGGCACAAGATCGTGATCTGATCATTGTATTTATGATAGCTTAATTCAGATTCTCTATTTTCTTATGTGTGTTCCATTGTGAATGCTTTTTCATATTTTCTCTCGCATTGATACTGGCTCCATTCAAAATGTCTAATCTCAAAGGAAGCATAGCTATCTCAGACGCCTAACTGTTTCACTCCCTTCGTGGTTGTCTTCGACACCTACAAGACATTCCTCCTGTCGATCTAAGTTAAGGTCTGAAACTATAGTCAAAAGCCATCATAAGTGGAATTCTAGGAGAATTTGAAGAACCATCTATGGTTGGTCAAGCAGACTATCAAATCAATTTTGGAGAATCCTAATCACAAAGTTGGGAGAAAGGCTTGAATTTGGTAAAAATTTTGAAATTTTTGAATTCTGTATCTTTTTGAAGCTAGTATAAGTTTTTTCAACAAAAATGGACTATTTGTAGTCATCATTGCACCAATCGACATACCATCAGCTCCAGCACAAGCCAGTAGCAAGGTGACCTCAGAGGAGTAGGAATCAACAATTGGTATCACAGAGATTGGTTGCACAAATTTCAAGAATGATAACTTATTTATAATCAGGGTTTGAAGCCATAAAAGCTTGGATCTCTAACAATAGACAACTATTTTTATTGTTTAAATTGGTACAAGTAGGCGCTCTAGCATTGTGTAGCTTGTGCCACGAGGCCGCACTCAGTCACGTGACTAGTAGGAAACTGGATCGACAAAGGCCAGCGCTCAGAAACTCCAGCCATAGCTCAAGCCTGAGAGAGAGAGAGAGAGAGAGAGAGAGAGAGAGAGAGAGAGAGAGAGAGAGAGAGAGAGAGAGAGAGAGAGAGAGAGAGAGAGAGAGAGAGAGAGAGAGAGAGAGAGAGAGAGAGAGAGAGAGAGAGAGAGAGAGAGAGAGAGAGAGAGAGAGAGAGAGAGAGAGAGAGAGAGAGAGAGAGAGAGAGAGAGAGATTCAATCCAATCTTAGGTTGGCTCTGATACCATGTGTACTCTTTGTGAAAAATATCAACTAGCGTGCAATGAACTGCCACACTCCAGCCTACGGTCCATTGCGATAACAAACCAAAGGAAGCCAAAGGCACCACCCAACATCGTAAGTTATAACTTATGGTCACCTATGAAGTGAACGAACGGCAACTGACCGAAGGGAAACGCCAAGTTAACGATTGCGGTTGACTCACGGTTTCAACTTCACGCTCCTGCGATCAGGCTACGGTTGCAACAACGCACTCCTGAAAAGAGTATTATGAAAGATAGCATTCATTAGCTTTTGTAAGTAGGATTATGCACTTCGTGCGATTGTTTTGTGATCTGATACCGTTGTTACTACAACACCCTTTTATACAGAAGCACTATTTTTCATATCAGTTGTATTCATGTTGAATGTTTGAATGCCTCTCAATCTCCCTCGCCATTATCAGAACTTATCTATTAGAAACAAAGAATAGCATGACTGTCTCAGGTGCCTAAATCATTTGCATTCTCTATGGTTGTCTACGACACCTACTTTGACATCTTAATCAAATCAGAATTGCTCTAATTCTTAGTCTATGATGATTCACATGGGAGCTACGAATTTTTTTTGGGCCGAAATAGTACGCATACCAGTTTTCTTGTAAAATAGGAGCCCTATAGTCGTCCCATTCAATGGGAAGGTACCAAGAATAGAGGGGTTGTGAATATTTGGATGTAGGGTGTATGTGCATATCCCTAAGAATGAGAGAAGTAAGATCCAAGAGAAGGCTCTAAAATGCATTTTTAAAGGTTATGATGAACAAACCAAAGAATATCGTTGCTATAATTTAGTGGGTTCATGAATGTACATCAGTCGAGACGTTGTATTTGATGAAATTCATAGGTTTGGTGATGTTGATGATCTATCAAAGATCTTTATAATTAAAGATGAAGCTACACCACCACCATAGGATGAACAAATGGTCAAGGATGAAGGATGTGGCATGCCTCCCATGAACGAGGTCAGGTGGAGGAGGATAAGCCCTTTGGAACAAGAAACGAATAAGTGGCTGGAAAAAAGCACAAGGAGGAAGACATCCTTTGGGATACATATTCACCTCGTAGAGGGTCACTTCAACAGAAGCTATCAAAACAGGACACCAAGTTGATGGGAAGTGCAAAGCAAGAGATAGCAGAATCTAGTAAATAGGGAGAGCTACATCACTCCACACACAAGAAGAAGGAACCTGATAAGTATCTGGTCAATCTAGCACTTATGAGCCATATCGTTGAGTCAAGTGAATCCTTTTACTTTGAGGAGGCCAAAGATCAAGAGATTTGGCAAAAAGCAATGCAAAAGGAGATCGATTTTGTCAAACGCATGACACTTGGGAGATACTCTTCCAGAGGGTAAGAAACCCATTGGTAATAAATGGGTATATACAACAAAGTACAATGCTAATGGCACCCTTGTGAAACGTAGAGTGGGGCTTGTGATAAAAGAATATGTGTAGAGTAAACTCACTGACTATGAGGAGACATTTGCTCCCATGGCCAAGTGGAATACATTTTGCATGGTTATTGCTTTGGCGGCATTGTTTGGATGGAATTTTCATCAAATGGACATAAAGTCCACTTTTTTGAACAATAAACTCAAAGAGAAAATTTATATGTAGTAGCCAAGTGGCTTTGTGATGCAGAGTATAGAAGATCAAGTATGCAGATTGAAGAAAGCCTTATATGGATTGAAGTAAGCACCTACAACCACTTCGATGAGTATCTCTTATCTAGAGGTTTGGTACGCATTTCCTCTTATTTCAACCTTTACTATTCTACACGAGATTCTAGCATCACACTGATTGTGTCGTATGTAGATGACCTCATAATCACAAGTAATGATGACGATTTGATTAGTGTCAATCAACAGAGATTTATCTTTCAATTTTGACATGACTGAACTTTGCACTATTGTTTGAAAGTGAAAATTTGGTAAAGGCATGATGACATCACACTCATGCAAACAAAGTAAGTAATTGAAATTCTAAGACGCTTCAAGATGTGCAACAGTAAGCTAGTTTATATGCATGTGAGGGTTGGTAAGAAATTATATCATGAGGATGTGAGTAAGCTAGTTGATGCTACACTAATTTGTTGATTACTTGGTTGCTTGATTTAATCTTACCACTACTCATTATGACATAAGCTATGATGTAAGCCTAATAACTCAATTTATGACTACACCTAGGAAAACGCATTGGAAGGCTATGAATAGGATTCTTTCCTATGTTAGAGGTACAACTACTTATGGATTGTTATATGATGAGAAGTATGCTTTGCCAATATCACAAGGCTTTGTTGATTCAAATTGGGCAGGTAATATCAACACTAGCTATGTTTTTCAGATTGGTAATGGTGCATTTTTCAGTCAAGTAAGAAATAGGAAATAGTTGCTCTATCTACGACAGAAGCTGAATACAAAGCACTATGCTCGGCCACATAGGAGGCAATTTGGTTGAGGAGAATGTGGAAATATATTGGCATTTTAGCCCATGACAATCGTTTGACAGTCAAAGCACTATCTAGCTAGCTAAAAATCATGTATTCCATGCACGCACAAAACACATTGAAATTAAATATCATTTCATTAAAGAAAAACTGATATCTAGTAAAATTGATGTAATGCACTATAGGACTGAAGATCAACTAACATATATACTAAGTCTTTAGATGTTGATAAATTTGAATTTTTTTTAGAGAAAAGCTCTTTGTACTACATAAAATAAACTAGGACTTAAGAGAGTGTGTTATGTGTGTGTGTGAATATATATATATATATATATATATATATGTCTGTGTGTGTGTGTGTGTGTGTCTTGTTTATTTGACATTGGACATGTTTTGTAGGCGTTCTTTAATTACCTTTTACATAACTCTTTGAAAGTTACACAGGGAATTACAGTCCGAATGCATCGCTTTATACACGTAAGTTCTTCATTTAGTGGCAAATGCGGCCTTGTGTTGACATTTTGGAGCTATTTTTACTTGGTTTTAGCTGCTAAAGTCATCAAAGAAACTGTGGGCTTCAACTTTTGCTACTCGATTCAATATGCTTTCTGTAAATGACAAGGGAAGGATCCTTTTATGTCACAATGTTGATTGTCCTTACATCTGAATGTATAGTACTTTCGAAACAAATATAAAAGTTCTTGACACTAGGAATTGATTCCACTAACATTTCCTGCAACTTGTTAAGGCTTTTTGTGTAAGACTGTAAGGCTAGCTACTGTTTACATGAAGCTTCTTCCTGCCTTTTCTACAAAGAACGATATTTGTGTTATCCAATAAACTATTTAAGCTGGACTAATTACGACTTGAATTTCTGCAGTGTATGCCCAAAAGAATTGTGAAGTGAAATTGCACAATAAAAAGGACAACTTGCAAGTACAGGACTTAAAATGCTAGTTCATAAGCTTCTCATGATATTCATGAAACTCTCAAAGGCCTTGAACGGGAGACTTTACTGAAGCCAAGCATATCAATCATGATTCACATCTTCTTCTTCATCATCGTCATCATGGTAGATATTCTCAGCCATTTGCCATATTTGTAATATATTATCCTCAGCAACACTAGCAATAACCCAATCCTCATTTGAATTCCACGAAAAATCTGATATTTTGCTGGTATGCCCTCCATGAATAAAAAGTAACTCAGGAGGTCCATCCTCTGCATCTTCTGGGGTTTGTTCCTCACCAATCCTGCAGAACAAAAACCACCTTGATTAGAGTTGTCAAAATTATGCAATCATTCCAAACTTATGTTCAAGCAACTCTTATAAAAAATATCACCTGCTGAGATCCCAGACCATCAGCCTTCTGTCTGCTCCACACGAGGCTAGAATAGTCTCATTTTTGGGACTCCAACCTATTTGAAAAACTTCCTCTCTGCAACAAAAAAGAATATATCATGCATACTAAAACCCTATATAGCACGAACAATAAAAAGCTGTGGCAGAAAGGAATGAAGTTCGATCCAAAATCCGGGAGAACCACATACAATGATGACAATGGATCTACTTAGTGAATGGTTACTAAACAGAAGGGGTATAAACACAAATTCTTGCTCATAACATCAGAATAGAAACTTGTACTGTTAGATGTCACATGGTTGCATACGTATGATTGATAAGGGTGTGCAGCGGACTGGAAAGCTTGCGGAAATCAAAAAGTGCGACAGTCTTGTCTGCAGATCCAGTTCCTAGAACCCATTCATTGAAAGGATTAAAAGCTAAGCAGTTCACCTGTGAAGACAAATATGTTGGTAAGTCTGCATCAAGCTAAAGTTTGCTCGAATAGGAACATAACAGTGGTAAAGCCTTCTATTCAAATGGCCATAAATGATAGATTTATGTCTCATAAGAGATACATGGTAACATGGAAAGCTTTTTTTACAAAACCTCAGCTTGATGTGCTTCAATCGCATGCAAAGGTTTTTCAGCAGTAGAAGTCCGTGTATCCCAAATAAGAAGGTTTCGGTCATCTCCAACAGAGCCAAAGAGATACTCATGCCTTGAGTGCCAAGCAACATCCTCCACTACACCATTGTGTACCTGTACTACAAAACTGGTTGTTGTTAGGCACAAGCCACAGAAACAACAAGGCATCTGATCCTTATGTAATTAAGCTTCTGAAACTACTAACATGGTAAAGAAAGAAGAAGATGTCACATGACGTACAGATGATTTGACAGATATATCGATGATATAGATGATTTGACAGATGATAAAGATGAATTCACAGATGATTGACAGATTTTACAGATGATTTCACAGAATTCACTGACTTCCACGGATTTTTTTGGCCTTTTCTTTGTATATTTTTGGGTTATTTTTGGGGGGGAAACTAAAAAAAAAAAAAATTAATTAATTAATTAATTAATCAATACGGTTCACCACAGTTCTGGGCAAAAATTTTTAAGAACCATAAGGTTCACTGTACGGTTCTCAGAACCGTGGTGAACCGCTGACAGTTCATTGATTCTATGGTTGGAACATGCGATTCCTTGTTGAAGGGCTCCCAAGAATATATCAACTTTGTTCTGTTCTAACAGGTGGAAGATAGGCTGCTAGAAATCAAGAAATGGAGTCTTTCACATTTTTGGCCATAATTTTTTCATTCATCTGAATGCGATCATGTCAGTTGCATTGGATCCCTATAATCAGTTGCTACAAAGAGGTTAAAAGTTTTGTCAAACACGGCCATCAGAAATCGCACTTCCAAAAACCTTAATTTATTACTTCAGAGTCATATTTTTCGTACGTTTTGGTCATTATTTCAAGAAACAAGATCAGATTTGAGTGTGCTACGACTAAGGCGAGACCATTGGTCCAACTTTTAAGTCAAAAGGAGTTTTCCATGAATAATAATTGTGAAGTCAATTGGTCAAACGAGAACGTTTTTGTTTCTTATACTTCACATCACTACAAGTCCACTTCCTAAACTCTCCAACTTTCAAGTTCTATTAGTATTTGTCAAAAATTTTAGCGATCTTTAGTGATCACCTTTTTTTGTAAGCTTTTTTTCCATGCCATTTTAGATTCTTTTGCAATCTTTAGGAATCCAGAATATATCTTGAGGTAATATGCGGGACATATTATGTTCTACTTGTAGAAAGTGTTAGACAATCAGAGGACTTGGCTAAGTGACCACATGTTTCTCATGCAACAACAAATAGAATGTAGTTCAAATGCAAGAGCATGCATATCTTAAGCAATCAAATCCCGTTGCTCCAAAGTTATATGTTTAACTACATGATCATTGTGATCTACCATATGAGGTATATCACATTCCTACTTTTTCTATTCCAAATATTGACCTGTGTCCTTTTCATGGTTAATACACATGCTAGAATTCTAATAGGGTATTAGAAATAATTCTGCTGCATCTTGATAGATCCTATCGAATTTTCATTTCAAACATCATTTAGGGTACCTAAATCATTTTGAATTCTCAAGTCTCCTTTTATTTTTCAGTATGCATGGTTAACATGGGTGTATTGGGCACAAAGTTGGCAGAGATTTGTTCATGAGTCACATTCTCTAAGTTCCTTATTGTTGCTATGTGACTCTCTTGCTGTCAATGACTGCTGTTGCTGAAATTGGTCTTTTATCTCTTTAGCTGCTTGTAAACAGAAAACTTTAAATTAGATGTTGATTTCAAAAAGCATGTATGCAATTTCATTAGGACCACAAATAAAACGAATGCAATAACACAGAAAGTGTCATACTCCACAACAGGATAGTTGGAAATTTATGAAATTGTTGCACCATTAAGGATCCAGATTCCAGCACCTTTGAGAAATTGTAAAATACAAAAACCTCTTGCAAGAAAAACAGCAATCCATTTTAATTACGACAGCTGGAAAGCAAATCTAGATCTGGAACAATGAAATCCTGAGAAATGGATCTCAACAAGCAGTTGACTTCACTCGCATATTGGGCTTGCTTAAAAATAAATGTAACATAAGTGCATGTTTGACTCATCACATGACAATTTTTAACCCAACTGAAGTACCTAAAATCATCTCAAGTCCCACAACAAAACTTGCTTGGCTCAAATAAAAATCACCATATCATCAATTCGATGTTACCTAATCAAAGCCAATATAGAATGTCACCTGGAAGATTTGTTTTGCTTCTATTGTTCTCTGCCCTTTTGGTGCAGCATTTATGTCCCATAAGCAGATTTGAGCATCATCTGATCCACTCAAAAGATGACCTTCTAACAATGGACTCCACGAAAGCCCATACCCTTCTGTTTTATGACCCCTCAATCTGAGGTCTGGATTGCAGTGTCCTTCTTGGGGTGGCTTAGAGGGATGCTTGCTGTAGTCAAATACATACACTTCTGCACTTACTGTCTTTGTTGCAATGATAAAAGGATTTTGGGGCATGTAGCGTGCCCGATTCACCTCGCCTTCATGATTAATTTGCTGAATTACTTGTACCTATGCTAGATGAATGATAATACAAACATAGCAAAAAAGTTAAGAAGTTAATAACATGAATTATGGAAAATGAAAAGCTACAACTTCACAGCTGGACCTTTTCATGAAAAATTCAGTGTGAAAATTCAAACCTAACAATGTGAGTGTCCAATGTTCACAAGAATAGAAATGAATCTTTTTGAATTTGAGATCTTTTTAGAAAAGGTGGCTCTCCCATCAACTATTGCTGAATAATTATAAATGCTAATTATAGACAGGCATTACTTTTTTAACTATGAATGTTCGTGCTTGAAAGTTGATTCCATTCCTTTTAAAGTTGTGTGTTGCGTACATAGAAATAACTTGAAACCATGAATAACAAGATACAAGCATAGTGAAAAAATAACCTGCATTAAGAAACTTGTAGCTGATATAAATAAGTATCAACTTACACCAGATTCATAGTCAAGAAAGGGGACCTTGGAAATAAACGTGACATGTCAACAATAGAATATCTACATATTAGTTTGTCAAATGAGGATTGAGATTATTGTTATGATAATGCATTCATGGGTTAAGCAGACATAACAAGACTAGATTAATCACAAGTAAAAGATCGAGGTAGTGATGTACACAAGTCAAGACAAAAGTTCAGCTGAAAGAGCAGTAATCAAGGCGTTATGACATATTATAAGATAAATAGGCCCAACGAGTTTAATGTGGTATCTTTGACTTGCTTGTATACACAGGAACTGTGCAATTTTACAAAACTAAGCGAGTTTGGTCTTCTACTTGTGCATTCATGTCAGCTTGATTGTGTTTCAATTCTTGGCTTTGTGTCATTGCCGTATTGTTTTTGACAAGTTACGGGAGCATGATTCTACTGTAAGACACAGCTTTGCGTCTAGAAATACTATCTTTTGGTTGCAAAGACATTTGCAACAGACCAGGGATCCAATGAGCTCAACAAAGGTTATGGAGAGAACTTCTAACTGTGAAAGTTTCTTATAAGCATTGCTTTTAGAGCCAAGCGTATGAGGATATTCAATGGCTCTCCAAAACAACAAGATGCAACCTGCAAAGAACAATGAGACAAAAAGGAAAGCCTAGCACAAATGCTATTTGGTATGTCAGTTGAAGATACTTGTAACATATCAACTATAACACAGCATATCAACATGGATATGTTTGGCAAGAATCCACGAACAGAGTGCTGAAGGAAAACTGCACCAATCGCAGCAGAGATATTCTTGATACAAAATGGAGTGGAGATGACATAGCAATTAATATCAGCAAGATTGAGGTAATGGCTCGTCAACTGGCAGCTCTTGGTTAGCCTGCTTCAAACAACGCATCGATGACAAAAACTATCTGCAGTCTTACAAAAGAATTTCAGTATTTATGACAACATGGAATAGTGTTTCAAAAGAGTATTTAAATATTACAAAGCGCACAGCAAGGCTTTTGAGAGAATAAACTTGCAATAAACTTCAAGATAAAAAAAGGGAGACTGATCAAGCGTAACGCGCTGGTTAGAGAAGCAAAAAAGAGGTGTAATAAAAAGAAAATATGCACTATATGTACCCAAATCAAAAGACAAATTTGTTTTCAATTGGACAGGCAGTAGATAAGGGAGTGACAGCCAAATACACTAGAAGAGATTGCAAACTCATCAACGAACATGGGCGTTTAGTTATGGAAGGGATACATGATTGCAAGTTATATAGATTGCAGATTAAAGTTCAGAAACCAATTGCTCCTACTGATTTGATAGAGGCACAAAATTTATCTGAAGAATCTGAAGCCTAAGTTGTGTCAGAACATAGTTCTGGAAATGTCAGAACCACAAAAAAAAAAAAAAAGCCTCAACTTGTCTTTTACAGCCATTGGAACCCGAGTAGTAAGACCCACAAATTAGGACTCAGAGGAAGAGTAGGTTTCAAAGTCTAGGAAGTTCTATTGTACACAACACATCTGTGCCAAGTTAGTGACTTCTTGTCATGCCTTCTCAATGATATTGATATCAAAGATAATGCTTGCATGTTAAAAACCTAGAGTGTTGAGGAAGGAGTGCTACCAAGAGAGGATTTTCTTGAACTTTTCTTTTTTCACACTCATGCACCCAATGGCAGCCACCATGTTTTGCAGTAGTCATATATACTTTGTTTCTGAAGACCTGTGATTGATTCTCCAGGCTTTCCTTGCCCTTCCCTTTAATTTCTTTTTATTACACCTCTTTTTTGCGTTCCAACAATGCATTGGGTATCAATGTTTCCAATGCCCAAGACTTAGTTATCGGAAACTCTAATTGGCCATTCTCTCTGAGGGATTGTTCTCGGATTCGCAAACCACTTAACCTGTCTATCATATGTTCATTGGCTCAACCATTAGCATACCAAGCTTCATCTCTTTAAGTCACTGTTCGGCGACAAATTCAATGCTCTCATTTTTGGTACACTTTCACTACTAGATGCATTTGCTTAACTAAAATTCATGAGGATCAAGTTTTGTCACTATGAAGTTTAAAATTCGGATTGAGCTTGCTTCAGTTACAAGTAGTTGCTTGTTTTTGTGTACCACTCAGTAGAAGAGTTCCCAACAGGACTTAAAGATTCCTTCAGAACATCTTCCAGGTGCATGGATACTAGTCCCATAACATAGAGTTCAATGTAACATAATGTAACATGTTATGATGTTATTTAATGCTTTGAGTGACCGAAAAATGTAGCAAAGCCGACTTGGTTCTGATGCAACTACACGTATAATTTATTTAGTATTCCTGATACCTACTAGTTTCCTGAATCACATAACATAGTCATAGTAGCAGTCATTACAAGATTATGAGTGCTGGTTAATGACTATTCGTTGAAACAATATATATGCCAAACAGGCATAGTGCTGGTATCCTTGCTTTGTTTGTATATGCAATTTTCGTATTCTAATTGAGCATTCGTGTCAGCTTGATTGTGTTTCAGTTTTGGGCTTATGTCATTATTGTTAGAAGTAATAAATGATAATGTTAGTTTCCCATAGGTTACTTTGACCCAAAAGGTCGAGACTTGTGTAACCATGGGTTAGGTTTATTATTTAGACCATGTTAAGTCAGTTTTAGTTGAGTTGTACCCAATTGTGGTCCAGTAGTAATTCGTGGGTCCAAGTAAAGTCTAATTATGTTAAGGGACCCTATCTTGACTTTTGGGGGTGCCCTATAATTAGTAGTGGGACTTGGAAGGTTCTAGAACTTAGGGTTTGGAAGAGTCTAGGCCCTTGGAAGGCCTATTTATATGTACCCAGAGTTCATTTGTAATTCATTCCCTTTCAAGCATTGTTACTACTTTCCTCTCCTTGAGGGCGCCTAACCCTCTCCCTCTTCTTCTTCCTCCTCTTTTTCTTCTTCTTGTATATGGAGATTGAATGTTAGAAGGATCTTGGCACTTTGATTTCCTACAATTATATAGCATTGTTTCCAACTAAACTTTACACTCTATGCAAGTACTGCAAACAAAACAAAAAAGCTTGAGGCACCATCTTCATGAACAGAACTGGTAGCACAACTTATTCATTGCTTGAAAGCTAATAAAATTGAAAACTAAAGTCATTCTAGGATTGAAATTTGTAAAAATTGCATTCGGACCATATTTCCAATGAAATGAGATTACTTCACTGAATTTTAATCTAATTGGGTCTGGATTCTAATGTGTCAAACTGTTTTCGTTTTCCTAAATTTTTTGAAAAAATCATTTGGTAAGAGCTATATTCAAACTTCAAAATTGATTGAAAATTGATCCGAATCTCCTCTTTTTAAGCCGCCCATGAACTTTGATTCAAATGTTCAACTCAATACTAGAATGTTCCTTAGAAAGGTCCTCCAAAGGAGAAGGTTTATCTTGCTTTGTAAATCATCATAAAGTTGAAAGAAAAAGTGATTCAAAAAAGGTTAGGCAAAATCTCAACCTTAACTTTATCACCAAGGTGCTGAGCATCGGTCTCTACATCAGAAGCAAAAATCAAATAGTCTTGAAGATAATCTCAGAGAAGCTTACCTTGCCATTGGCACAACCAAATCCGCCGATTTCCCCTTGCTCATCATCGTACTGTCGAGCATCGGTCTCTACATCTTCTAGTGGCAACTGCACTTCTGCGAGCATCAGATAATTAGGTTCGTTGTCAGAAGTATGCGTTCCCAGTATAAGCTTCTGCACAGAGTAGTCCTTTCCAGGGGGCTCCTGTCTCTCCGGCAGCCACTGGATTGTAAGGGATGGCCATTCCAGCGCATGAGTAATAACAAGATCGTAAAGAAAAGGAGTGTTCTTTTTCCAAATCTTATATTCTTCATTTATCAGCCGCTCCTCCATCTCATCTCTAAACTCGTCGTCTTCTTTTGCCATTACAAAAACAGAAATTGCCAAATGGAGCGGTGTTCAAGATGATGAGCCTACACTATCTCAAAAACATATGGATAGCATAAACCCTAGACACAGTGCCCTCCGATTAAGGGCTTTGAACTTTAAAAATCGTATATAATGTGGCATATACGTAGGCATGTGCGTTCATGAATAGAAAGCTTCCTATATTCTGACCAACAAAAGCGAAGCAGCAATAGAAGAAAAACTAAAGTCTATTTGAGATGAGGAGCGAAGAATTCTAAACCCTAAGACCTGAACTAGGTTAAAAGAAAAGGGAAAGAAAAGAAAACCAATGATCGGATTGCTTGATTGCGTTTTCATGAGCTTGTAGGCACGATCAAGCAAAAAGGAAGCGCAAATCTGATCGGTTTCGTGGATCGTGAAAGGTAAACCTGACGATCAAATGAACGGGGAAACTATGAATGATCGATTTGAACAGATATGCGACATCCATTCCTACCTAATATTTTTGCGAGGAATTTTTTTGAACAGAAAAAATTCCCATATAACGGAATTTGGCGGGCATGTTGTAATTTGGCGGCACAAGCCATTCTTCATGAGGGCCTTTAGTTTTGACCTTTAGAGTTGGCCTTCCCATCCATGGAGAAGCTCTCTCCAAGGAGTTCTCGTCAAACCATTTCAATCTTTTCTTTTTTTAGCTTTGTTGTGGTAGCGGTAAGCCTCACGATACTCACATGTCTCTGACTTTGAGTTGAACAATGCATTTTCTTTTTCGACTTTGATTTGAAGAATGCGTTTTCTTCTAATCTGTTTAAACTGCAAAACTTTTTTATTTTTATTGCGCAAGGCAAAGCTGTTGGATTTTTTTTGGCTTGTTGATTGACTTATGATTCAATTATGGATAAGTTCCTTGTTTCTTCGAAATTGATAGGACTAACAATCTTTATTATTATTGTGGAGGGTTTGGATATTGGTCACTCAATTGTATGTTGTGGCACTAGCAATCAATGGAGAATTTATGACAAAATAAGATCGTACCTTCCACAAGACCTAGTTGTAATGAACAAAACAAGACAAAAGTTGTACTGTTATGTAGTAACAGAATAGATGTTAAGCCTCCATTGAGATCAACCTACGGTATTTTTCATGTCATGTATTTTTAATGCATAGGTGCTCACAAGATAATAATGTTATACATTGTAACCTCTTCGAACCTAATTTAATGAATTGTTAGCCTTAAGAATGAAGGTGGTTCCTTCTTTAAAACCCCTCAAAGTGTCTTAAACAAGGATAACAAGCCAAAAGAACTGAAAGAGGACTTGACAAGGGCCAAAAAGGCCTAACTAGACTTTAAAAGAGTTATGTTTAGTTAAAAAAACGGGCCTTGCCTATAAGTAGGCAATGAACATCATTTTTGTCTCATTTGCATTTGAGTGAACTTGGAGCTCCATCTCCTCTTCCTCTTTGTGAATGTGACCTTGGAATTTGGTCTTGCTTGATCTCGTGTGCTCCATCACATGAAACCATACTCCACATTCTCGTAATGGAATTCCTCTCATTTTAATCTTAATTTTGATATGAGCTTGATGGCAGCTAATGGTTATTTGCTATCTTTTGTTCATTTCAACATAGATGTGATGGCTACCTCTATTTTCTTGCTTGTTTAATTAATATCGAGAGGTTTGGCACATGACATTTGTGGTAACCGTGTTGGAAATGACGTGAAAAATAAAATAAATAGTAAAATATTTCAACACAAGTTTGAGTGTTCTAATTGCTCAGTATGTGCACTACGGAAGACTTTGATAATGAGCAATTGACTATGTCTACTTAGATGGATCATCTGTCACAACATAACCTACAATTAGATTGAGTCGGAAGGGGTACAACATTATTGTTCAAAAGACTGAGGTGTCAGTGACAACCATGTTTCTCAACAAGTGCATGATGAGAATTAGAACATTCAATTCACAATGAAAGTAGAAACAATATCAACCATTCACAAAGGATACAATCACATTGTGGAAAAAGTATAAAAAGGACCAAGAGTGGATCCTAATCTGATCCTCAAGAGGGATTGGTTGTCAGATTACTTGATCTATCAATCTACTTCAGGTTAAGATCAATCTAGATCAATTCCAGACACAAAATCCTTACAAGAACAATCATTAATTGAAGGTAAGTGTACTTTATGGTTTCACACGTGTGAAACACTGTCTGAGTACGGACTCCAACCTGAAAATCAAGTACACATTGATAGAATCTCAAAACAATCAAAACAAATGTAGACAAATGGAGAGAATCACTCAAAATTGCTTCCAAAACCAAGATTGGTGTCACATTGATTATGGCCAAATGTGGCTCTATATATACAATAAGTGGGAGATCGTGGTACTGATCATCCCTTTGATCCCACATGTGTGAAGGTGCTTTGTCATATGATGATTCATCATGCAAAACTGACACTTGGATAAAACCATCTATTTTGAGCACTTTTGGTCCATTTTCCTTCTATATGGAGATCTACTTGAAAGTCTTCTAGAAGTCAAAATTCGTCTACTTCAGCTTATTCCACACATGTGAGCTGTCCTTTACACATGGGATGTGACACCTAACCAAAGGATGTGGCTCATGCAAGCAATAGATTGATGCCATGTGTCATATGTCTAGAAAACTAGTTTTTGGCCTTTTTAGCCACTAGAACTTGAATTAAATCATATGTACAACCTATATGATTATGGTACATGACAAGTAAACTATTTTCACACGTGGGAACAGGCTCCACACATGTGTGTTTATCTATATACAAGATTTTTGGCCTCTACCAAGCTTATTTTTGCATTTTTCACACTCCTCCTCAAAAATCTAGCTTGATGGAAAACATGATGATCTTGAACTTGACTCCATGGGCTGAATTGGTCTTTGCTGGTTCAAAAGGTGTGAAGATTAGCCAATGATCTTGATGTTGATCTGAAATCACCATATCCATGATAGTGCTTCTTTGATGTTGACATCTTTGATGAGCTTGAGAGCTTTGCACCATCCTAGCACCTCCAAAATTGATCCCTTCCAAATTTCATGTAGATGCTTGACCTTGAGGCTTGCTCCTTCTTCGTGTGCATGCTCCTCCATGAGAAAATAAAGATTTCTTTTTTATTTATTAGGATCACAAAGATCTAACATCATGTTACCATGATCTAGAGAATTAGACTCATCCAAATTGGCAAGACTATGCATGCTATAATAACAAAGTGTTTGCATCATATCTTCATTTTTGTTTACCATGCTAATCTCAGATCAAATGAGGCTAAATACTTCATTATGGAGATAAGTGTCTTTAGAAGATGATTCACTTACTCTCATAAAGAGTTTACAATTTGCCTCAATACAAATTTTCAAACTATGAGTGAACAAATCACTTTTGCTCTTACATGACTCAAGAGCATACATTTGATGAAATAACCATTTGCTTTCTAATTGATTTAAAATCAATTTCAACCTTTTAAGAACATCATCTATGCTCTCAAGAGAGACTTCATACTCAATTAGTATGGCTTTACTCCAATTTTGAGATGCAATGATCTCACTAAAGCAAATTGATTTATCAAATGACATAGGAGAAGTAAGTATGAGATGTATACCACATGAGGTATGCTCCTCTTTCCCTTGAAATGTGAGCCACATGGACTCAACCATGTTTCTTGAGATTCTTTTTGGAATCACAACTTGAGAAGGTCTCTCCTCCTCAATCCTTGGCATACTTGAACCTTGAGAAGGACTCTCCTCCTCAATCCTTGGCATACTTGAACCTTGAGATGACTCCTTAAGATCCTCTTCATGATACTCCTTTTTGATGGAAATCCGAGACCTCCATGTCTTATAATGATCACAACAATCATGACCATTCAATATGCACTTCCTATGATTATCAAGATTACTTATGCTAGAAACATAAGTCCAAAAATCACCACAACTTGGCATGATTTTTCCAATATTGAAATCAAAAGGTATTTCCATCTCAATAAGGCTAACTACTTGCTTATGGATATAAGTGTCCACTTTGGATGCTTCACTTATTCTCATAAGAAGTTTACAACTTGCCTTTAGGATTGAAAACATACAATTTTCATCTTTATGAATGAACACAACATTCATGATCTTATTGAAACCAAAAGATCGTACATTTTGAAAATATTTCCATTTCCTTGTCTTCATAACTAATGTAAGCTTACAAGGAAAACATGCTTTGCTATACTTTAAGGCATCACTCTCAACTAGTATTGCCTTAAGCCACCTTTGAGATACAAAAATCCCTTCAAAGCAAAATAGATCTTCATAAGTTGACATGAGAGCATAAATGAAACTATTTTTCATTTTGTGATTGATGCTCCTTATTCTTGATTGATTTCTCTTGGATCATAACAATAAGTTTGAACTTATCTAAAGTTCCAAGAACAATACTTTCCAAGGACATAAAATAAATCCAAGTTACTTTCATGAAAGTGACATCTATCTTTGCATCTTGAACCAAACAATGCACTTCCAAATGAAAAATTTCAAAAGATTTGACATGTGTTGTGATGGACTCTTGAAGACAAATCTTGCAAGTCCTTATGAGACTCCAAGCCTCATTCACCTTTCCACAAAGGAAACACCTTTCCTTGGACTAGTTCTTCTTGTATTTGAATTTTGAACTTGAAGCTCCATCCTTCACCTTGGCCCCCTTGCATTGGTTCTCCTTGGATGGATTGGTCTTCTTTTTGTAGCATCTTGAGAAAATATATCCTCCCTTGCCACAAAGGTTGCACTTAGGATCCTTTCTTTCCTTCAATAGGATGCTACCTATTGATGCCACGTGAATAAAAACCTGTGATATGATTCTACAAATGTAATTTGTGACTTTCAAGAGACTAGATTTGAACATCTTCAATAATCTAGAATGACCTACAAAAGATCTAGCTCACAAACCTAAGAATCAATCTTCACACTAATGACTAGTCACTTAGAAACTTTGCTTTGATCGCTAAGACAAAAGCACACAATCTTTGAATCAAATCACAAAAGAAATCAAATCCAATCTCCTATTGGACTCATCAAATACCAATGACTCTTTCTTTTGAAAATTGAAATGGATATGAAAAGATTTGACACCTAGATTTTCCTTTTCACTTGACTAGTTCTCTCATCACTTGAGATTCTTGAACAAAAGATGGGTTTTGTTTCAAACACATTAAAATCAACCTTAATCACTTCTTTTGGACTCACTCTTGACCCAAATAATCTCACTATTGAGATTTAGAATGAATTTGATTTGATTTGAAAACAAACTATACCACCAATTTTTCACAAAGCTTAAAAATTTAGACAACTAGAGATTCACAAAAATCTCAACCATGCATGAATACTCAAATATGGACTCCTCCTCATTCTAGTCATCCAATGGGATCACAAATTGACCCTCACACTCTCACAAAGAAAGTTGAATAGAACTAATTTGAGTTTCATACATACTATGTCAATTTTTGCTCAACAAATTGAATTCAATCACTCCTATTGGATTCCGCCAATTACTCTACCTTTTAAGACTTGGAATGAAATTCAAAATCAGAAGTTGTGATTTTTCTCACTAAGATATTGTGCTTCAAAGAGCTAATGCCACTTAGAAAGATTTGATCACATAGGAGAAGACAAATTCTTCACCAATAACAACACATAATGAGCTTCTAGATCTTGCCCTCTCCAAAGGAAGGAACTCTTAGAAAATTGGATCTCTCTCTACACATTTGTCATAGACACCTTAATGACTCTTTTCAAACCTTACAGTCACTCAAACAAATTGAGTAGGGTTGAACAATGTGACTTGGATCTCAATCTCTTTTCTAGAACTCTCAATTTAAGCCAATCTATGTCAAATTCTACAAAAGATTTGCATAGATGCTCTATATGCACTAGAAACTCTCAAAGGTTTCACTTGGAGGACAGATCCAAAGATGTTTTCTAGCAAATTGATGCTTCTAAACTTGACCCTATCACTCTTGAACAAATCTAGAGTGATGGTACAATGGATTTCAACCTCTCACCTTGCATATCCCTCCTTAATCTATTATTTTTAGTAAAATCTCTCTTAACTTCAACATACACTCAAAACAATCAGAGAAGATCAATTAATCACCTTTTTCAAGCTTCAATTTCAATTTTTTGGCTGATCTAATCCAAGAACTAATCAAGGGATTAGATTTACTATAGAAAATGCTTGATTTTGCTCCAAAAATCACTCAAATTGGGTATGTGAGTCAAATTCTACAAATTTTTGAAATTTCTTAGTCAAAACCAGAGTTGTACGGCCTCACACATGTGAAAAGGGTTCCTACAACCCACAACAAGATCTGGACCAAAATTTTTGAGGATAGCTATCAAATCCAACTCACTACACAAAATTTGACTAGTTTCCAAAAAATTGCTAATTTTGGCTTTGATTTGGATTAACCCTATCAATTTCAACAAAACCTCTTGTACTAGGCTCTGATACCATGTGCAAATTTTTTTGGCTTTGTACCCTAAACCCTAAACCCTAAACCCTAAACCTACAATTAGATTGAGTCAGAAGAGGTACAACATTATTGTTCAAAAGACTAAGGTGTCAGTGACAACTATGTTTCTCAACAAGTGCATGATGAGATTTAGAACATTCAATTCACAATGAAAGTAGAAACAACATCAACCATTCACAAAGGATACAATCACATTGTGGAAAAAGTACAAAAAGGACCAAGAGTGGATCCTAATCTGATTCTTAAGAGGGATTGGTTGTCAGATTACTTGATCTATCAATCTACTTCAGATTAAGATCAATCTAGATCAATTCCAGACACAAAATCCTAACAAGAATGAAGGTAAGTGTACTTTATGGTTTCACATGTGTGAAACACTGTCTGAGTACGGACTCGAACCTGAAAATCAAGTACACATTGATAGAACCTCAAAACAATCTATATGGAGATCTACCTAAAAATCTTATAGAAGTCAAAATTCGTCTACTTCAGCTTATTCCACACATGTGAGTTGTACTCTACACACGAGATGTGACACCTAACCAAAGGATGTGGCTCATGCAAGCAATAGATTGATGCCATTTGTCATATGTCTAGAAAACTAGTTTTTGGCCTTTTTAGCCACTAGAACTTGAATTAAATCATATGTACAACCTATATGATTATGGTCTATGACAAGTACACTATTTTCACACATGGGAACAGGCTCCACACATGTGTGTTTATCTATATATATTTTTGGCCTCTACCAGGCTTATTGTTGCATTTTTCACACGCATACGATGAGCACAAAATATATAAAAATATGTATGAATAAACAAAAAGATAGTTGTAAATAAATCTACTTTAGTAGTGTACAAGCCTAGAAGAAGAACAGTCTGAGGACTGAACATGAAGGTGCTAGGCATCTACATAAAACATCAGAGCATTGTCTCTTGTGTCACTTTCTGCCTTGTAAGCTACATTAGCTATGCTCAATAATATAGCTATTGTTCTAATTTAATCAAGATTGATTATTCAGTACTAGATACTACTAAGTGTCCTTAGAAATAGCTTAGCAGAGCTGTTAACTTGGGCGTACAAAGAAGCGCATCATGTGAAAGTACATAATGTGACTTTCAAACAAAATTATTCGAATATGTAGATAAAATAAGGGCAGTCGTTAAAAGGTTTAAGTTGGGAAGAGCAAGAGCTCCATTTCAAGTAGTACCATGAAAATGTTGAACAATACCTATCGGCAATTAAATCGGCATTTCATCATTTAGATTGACCGATCAAAGTCAACATTTTTGCCAACCTATGCCTTTCGGCATTGTCTTTGACTTAATAATTTTTGGATTTATGCCTTTTGGCATTTTTCTCGACTTGGGCTGAACTCCTTGTATACAAGTCCTTTGTCTACAGTAAGTTCCTTAGTAAAATATTAGGTCTATCATGCTATCGTGGATACCTGAAGTAAAGTAGCTAGTAATATAACAGGATAAACAAGATCATGATCAAGTGGGGTTTGAAATGATATTAAAGCTCCAAAAAATCAAGCATAAGATCCATATATCACTTTGTTCAACATTATTCATCTCATATATACAAATTAAACCTGAGCTAGATCTAGGGACTAGAGATTTAAATCTGGAAATATGGATCACGACGCTAGTTGATCCAAGATACTAGAATCTCTTCCTTGCAGTTCTACTTCAAAAATCTGAAAAATTCTCATCAACTGGGGAGTACGGGGCGACAGAGAAGGCCCTCAGGAATGGATGTGGTAGTACCTCACATAGGGCCTAACCACCATCAAAAGTAGTGCTCCTTAACCATTTTAGGCCCTCTCTTTTTTCTCTTCTTCATATAGGTCTAACCATTTATCCATAACTCCAAAATTATAAAGCATGAATGTAGGAATTTTTTCTCATTGGAAGGGTGCCAACCTATGGACCTTTCCGATCCCTTGAGGTTTTTCACTAGTGACCTCTTCGGCTTCCTCATCACGCCACAATAGTGGAGTAGATGGATGTAGTTGGTGCAAAATTTCAATAACATAAAAGAGAGATTCATGTACTAACCATCCCTCTGACATGCTACCTTCAGGCTTTTTAAGAACATTTTTTTAAGACTTTCATCTTTCCATAAAGAACATCCACCTAAAAAGTCACAATTGGTTAAAAATAAGTGTTTTATTTAATGAGTTCATGTATCAATTGATTTAGTTTAAATACACATGCAAAAGAAAATCTATGCACTTTTACCTAGTGTGCACTAGACCAGCCATAGAAACTTCTTCAACCAAGTGCACCAATAAATGCACTTGTGATGGAAGTCGGAAAATATCTCTCAAACATGCACACAATATCCACCATATCCTCATGTCTCTTGCGAAGATCCAGCTCACGGATTTCTTTTGAACACATCCATCTGCAACATATTCAATTCATTTTATGTCTATTTGAATTTCCAATCAATAAATACTAAATAAAAAAATGCACCAATTACATGTAAATACCCTGACAATGATTGATAGTTTGTATATGGTCTCACAAATATCTTTTGACAAGTACCCACGAATTGACAATGGATAGATGAATTGAATCATCTTAGTCAATCATGAGATTTAAGACCTTGCAACTTTCCATCCACTGTGAATGATGACCGTAGAGAATGGGCAAAAGTAGTTGGTGTTCTAATGTCATGAATAATGGAGCGCACATGGTTAAGCTCCTCCTTAATGAATGTCCAAGGTACTTTTGGAGCATGATCTTCACCATCCTTTATCCAATATTCTTTTTTGGTGTTTGATTCTTTTAGATCGTGCCTTGCAGCAATGGTATTCTTTTCACCAAGCATTTTTTCTAGCCGTTTGAAAGCCTGCCCAACAAATGGATACTATCAATCACTATTAAAAAAAGTATATGTCAAAGAATAATTATAGCCATTGTAGCATATCATGTAAATGTCAAGAATTACTAGTTGTATGTAATTGTAAACAAACTCCTATGTACACAAGATAGACATTGTTTGAATGATTACCTGAGCATTCACCCAATCCTGGATAGTCATGCATTGTCCACATTACAATGGCATGTAGTGTAAACTCCCTCTCATGTAAGGGGCGCAAAATGTCATATGCGTTTATCCCCTTCCACAAATCTTCCAACTCGTCAATAAGCGGCTCAAGATACACATCCATGTTCTTAACCTTGCGTTGGCCAGGAATTAGAAGTGCCAACATAATGTGTCCCTTTTTTGTACTCAAACAAGGAGGAATATTATGATTTACCAAGCAAATAGGCCAAATGGACCACGTAGTTGCTCGTACACCAAAGGGGTTCACACCATCTGTTGCAAGACCAAATCTCACATTTCTTGACTCATTGGCAATGCTTGGATACTCTTTGTTGATGTGTTTCCATGCAGGTGAATCTGAAGGTACCCTCATCATCCCATCTGTAGAGGTATGGTGTGCATGCCAGTCCATAAGTTGTGCAAGAAATTTACAACGAAATAAACGTTGCAATCGTGGAATTACTGGAAAATGTCGTAAAACTTTGCACGGAATGGGTGCCCCTTGCAAATCATCTCTATATCGAGGAGTATCACAAATGGCACATTTCTTGAGTGATTCGTACCTTCCTCGATATAAAATACTATCTTTTGGACATGCATGATATTGCTTGTAGTCCATCCCGATGTTAGACAACATCTTTCGTGCCTCATCTCTTGTCTCAGGCATGACATTCCCTTCTGGGAGAACTTTGTTTTTCAATAGTTTGTACATGACAAAAGAAGTCAATGTAAAAAAATTATCACTAGATGTCCAAACTGTGAATTTTGTTTCAAAGCAAAAATGACAAGTAGATGAGTTTTTTTTTTACTTCAATAATGATCTGAGGCTTTGGTCACTCCATCTATATTTGGCTTGAAGATTTAATAGAAGTAGAGAAGTCGTCAAATGAGATGTCTTTGCTCCAGAATACAATGCGATCTTTGATTCTTCTCGCAATTTCTTTTCTTGTTCTCGTACATATCATCCAACATGTCTCCCATGACTTCAAATTCATCATTCATTGGAAGCTCATTTTCATTGTTGGAACTTGTTTGTGAAGAAGTAGATCTAGATGAGCTAGATTCAGATGCATTAGTCTCTTGATTAATGTGCTCATCAATTTCCATCATCTGAACCCTTAATCGAGCCAGAAATCCAAGTTCCATTTGATGTTGAAATCACTAAAGAAGAAATCACAAATGAAAATATGAACGTAGAAAGGCAATCGCCAATGAGAATGCCACGTTTCGATGAAGAATGGCTAGAGGAAGAAAGTGATGATGAAGATGATAATAACTCTTATACTCATAGGCAGAGAAATTTACAATTGCACTTAGAATTAGAGACATATGAGTGTATGGACTTAGATAATGATGAGAATGAGGCCGAGCAATGTAATGAGAATATTGACTTATAATAGTGACTCACAATTCAAATGTTATTACAAAGACTGCTTGCACCAGTATCACAAAGATTGTATGCACACTATTGGCTTGACCTCAAGCTTTGAGTATTCAAGTATGTACTGTGGACCTGAGTTGCGTCCCCTTTTGGAACGCTCCGTTCCAATCGGATTCTAGAATGCTGCGTTTAGAAGTGAATTATTATTATTTTTAATTTGTAGATAGTGATCCCTACAAGGAAGGATTATAGACCCACTTTATGGAGGTAAGCGAATCATGAAGGGAACATTTAGACATAAGAAGGGCATTGAGTTGCCATCAAAAGTCATAACTCATATAGATACGATTCATTCACATTTCATTCATTTTCTTATACACACATTGCCTCTCTCTCTCTCTCTCTCTCTCTCTCTCTCTCTCTCTCTCTCTCTCTCTCTCTCTCTCTCTCTCTCTCTCTCTCTCTCTCTCTCTCTCTCTCTCTCTCTCTCTCTCTCTCTCTCTCAAAACAAAAAATTAAAACCAAAAATTAAAATCAACTCATTCACATTCAATTCATTTTCTTATACACACATTAATTCATTTAATTCATTTTCTTATACAATTTTTTTTTCAATCTCTCTTTTTCCTACTCATTCACATTTCATACATTTTCTTACACACACACACACACACACACACACACACACACACACACACACACACACACACACACACACACACACACGCACGCACACATTACCTCTCCTTCTCTCTCTCTTTCAGCCTCTATCTCTTTTCTCAAAACAAGAAATCAAAACCAAAAATCAAAATCAATTCATTCACATTTCATTCCTTCTCTTATACACACATCACCTCTCTTTCTCTCTCTCTCTCTCTCTCTCTCTCTCTCTCTCTCTCTCTCTCTCTCTCTCTCTCTCTCTCTCTCTCTCTCTCTCTCTCTCTCTCTCTCTCTCTCTCTCTCTCTCTCTCAATCTCAATTTCTTTTCTCAAAACAAAAAATTAAAACCAAATTTAGAATCAATTCATTCACATTTTTAATTCTCTCTCTCTCTCTCTCTCTCTCTCTCTCTCTCTCTCTCTCTCTCTCTCTCTCTCTCTCTCTCTCTCTCTCTCTCTCTCTCTCTCTCTCTCTCTCTCTCTCTCTCTCTCTCTCTCTCTCTCTCTCTCTCTCTCAATTACTCTCTCACAAATTCAATCACTCACACACACTCTCTCTTTTAAAAATCAAATGTCACAATTTTTTTTATACACACACACTCTCTCTTTCCATCCATCTATCTATATATCTATCTATCTATCTTCTTATTAAAACATAGAACCGAAATTAAAAAATAAAAACCTATGAGCTCTAAATCTGAAGCCTCCAAATTCACTCTCTAGAATTGCTGCAACATGCCTCAAGTTTCCTACAAAGGTAGCGCAAAAATGAAGTTTGCGGGAGGGAAAATACGAAAATAGTGCCGGATTCCAACACCCATAGGGGCCGTCAAAATTCGACACCAATTTTTAGAAGCAAAAAAGTCAAATCAACGACAAGGATTATTGATCTCCTTCAGAATCTGACACGTTCATATTGCATCAGATTTCAACAACAAACTAGAATGCCACCTCAGCAAAAATTTGCCACATGGCACCCATGTCGTATGTGGAATCCGACATATTGTATAACTGTCAAATTTCAGCATCTTATTTCAAATTATATTTCCGCCAGCTACTAGAGGCTGCCAGAGTTCTTCTTTATGGGAGTTTGACAAGGATGTCGGATACCAACATTTTATAAAATTTTTCGGAATCCGTTGCAACCACATTTAAAAAATGTGTCCTTTTTGTAGTTGTGTCTAGTCAAATGGTGATGTAGTTGTACTCATTGTCAATACTAGGTGGCTAGTATAGGTGACTAGCTTCATTTTGAGTGGTGCCACATCATTATTCAAACTCGACAATTAGTTGAGTCGAGTTGATTCAAGTCGAGGTCAAATATGTTGAGGAGTTCGACTCTTTTGAGTTTGACTCTATAGAACCTCAACAATTTGACTCGATAGTTTGACTGTCCCGTGGATATCTATCTTCGAATCTTGTGTATTTAGATTGTGCGACAATGAGAGTAAATATGTAGCAACATGAATGGATTGAAATTAATATGTGATTTAGGAGAGTAGATGAATAAATCCAACACAAACTCAAGTTTGTAAAGTACACTAAGCAATAAAATTTTCAATAAGATTTGATTCTCTCATAATAGTAACATCAATTTCATGTAAATTCAGTTTACATGAAATATTAGCTGAATTACCATTAGAGATAAAAATATATATATTAAAAAACTTGATAATTATAGTCCAAAACTATCCACAATTTCTTTTAGATCATTCATATATACTTCTTGGTACCAATACTTTTAAAACGTCCAAATATGAGGTATAACAATTGATTCAACTAGAATCTCTAGCACATCCATCAAGATAAAAAATGATTTAAACTCAATTATAAGTATCCTAGATACTCTCTTGAGTCAAATGCCCTTGTTTCTAGCATCTCATAAAAGAGAATAGCAATCACCCAATCTTAATGATTTGTTTGTCTCCTATAACAGTTAGAAATATAGTCTGAAAACCTTACACAAGCACTTACAAACTATAATCTGTAGTAGAATACCATCCACTAAATTAAGCAAACTCTCCACAAGTAAAAACAATCTACTTTACAAGAATGCCTATGAGATAGATTCAATCTCAGCTTAGTACTGGAGTAAAGAAATTTAGATTTTCAAATTACTGATCTAAATTCACAAGAACACATGTAACAAATATCTACGCACAATACAAAGGAGGACGCTCGGGCAAAAAAATTTTTGCGTGGATATAGTCGTGGATAGGCGTGGATATACGAGTGGATAAGGGCGTGTGGATGTTCCACGCAAGTGTCATTTTCGGCAGCAGATCGGCCGGATGTTGTGAAATTCAAACTGCATGGATCATCCACACCGACAACTGGCAGCTGGGCAAACCTCTGACACCCGGAGCTGGAAATGAGAATTATAATTTCACGTGGATAATCCACGCGTGGATAATCCACGCCATAGCAAAATTTACAAAAAAAAGGCTCGGCTTTCACGTGGATATCGCATGGATATCGTGTGGATAATCTACGCGAAATTTTTTTTATCCACACGAAATCTAGAGAGCTGGGCCGTGGATACCGCATGGATAATTTTTTTTTTTTATCCACGCAATTAAGTTTCTAGATTTTGCATGGATTATCCATGCGTGGATAATCCATGCAAGTTTTTTTGACCCAAAAAAAAACATTTGGCGCGAACCAAAATGTGGTTTGCTCCTAAACTAGAGGTCGACTTCCTTTTTTCTGTTGTGTGAGTCAGAGGAAAAGAGAATATAGATGGGAGTGAGGATGAGATGGGGATGAATGTGAGTGAGAAGATTGATAGTGTTTAGGGTTTTTAGTTCATTGATGGATGTTAATAGTATGTGTTTTGTGATTATAAGTTTTAAGATCTTTTTTGTTTGTGATGTAGGCTTGGATATGAAAAATGAAAAAAGAGCTTTCATTGCAAAGGATTGAAATATCAAGTGCATGCAAAAGGAAAAGCAAAGATTGCAAAACAATGGAGATACAATAGTAAAGGTAGATTCACATTTATTTTGATTCATTTGATTTTTAGTTGATAACTTAATGTGTTATCTATTGATGCATTATATTGTGGTTTACATTACTTTCCATTGTGCTTTTTATTACTTTCTATTGTGCATTCTAGCATGCAAATCATGTGCTAAAATAGATGCATTGCATTGAATTCATCAATAGATACATTTGCATTCCATAGATGTGCATTAAATAGACTATACATTGCATTGAATACATCAATAGATACATTTGCATTCAATAGATGTGCATTCAATAGGCTATACATTTGCATTCATGCATTAAAAATATATGCATTAAAATTTTTTGCAAGAATGATGTGATGCCAAAACATTATATTGATTGATTTAAAAAAAAGTACATTGATGATAGAATAAATTCTCCCTTCCTACATTGCCTTCTACAAGGCCTTACATTTAATTAAAAAACCTCTACTTATCATCACTTCCTCCCTCCTCACCTCCTTCGTCTTGTAGGTGTACTTTGGTGTCCACATTATCAAACTCCCCTTTGCTCTCATTCACGTTCTCTTCCACATTTTGCTCTTCAAAATTTTCACATTTTCTTCCACATCATGAACGTTTGAAGTTGTAGAGCCTCTCTACAAAATAGAATCAAAGATTCAATTAAATTGAGATTAAACTTACTTGTAAACCACAAAGTAAACAATCACAAAACAATAAAGGTTAAGAGTTTACAATTGGAAACAATCCATGGGATTCCATAAAAGCCTTAAGGCCGACATATCCATGATCGTAACCTTGTTTGTACTCCGCGACGGTCATGTGTCTTCCAAAATCACTAAGCTACATTCAACAAAAAAACATAGTTTAGCAATACAATATAGTTTAGCAATAAAAAAACATTAACAATCTCACTACAGAAGTAGAATCATAGTAAAAAATATTGAACTTACAAATTGGGCCTCTAGATTGCCCCTTCCTCCCGATCCCAACTGACTTTGGCCATGTTCAAAGAGCTTCTAGGTGGCAGCCCTACGTTGTTGTTCATACTTTTGGCGATTATTTTGCAACAATTCCTCTTTCACCTTCCTCCAATCCCTTTTGGAGCACCATCCAGGCTTCGTGGGATTCTTGGGATTCCTCACGGCTCTTCTCATCAATTGCCTTTTGTTTTGAATCCAAAGGCACATTGAATTCAAGGACCAAGTCCTACTAAAAGCATTGGATTGAGGAAATTCAGAATATAAAGTCTCTATTATTTTATTTTTGTCTTCAAGCGATTGGGAGGACCAATCAATCATGTAATCTTTACCAAAATATAAAGCAACTAAATCACGCAAACGGGCATGAACTACATTGCCACGCATATTTTTTATAACTCCACCACGTGGATTAAGATCATAATACACACTACACGGTTTTTGGGAAGGGGCATCTTTGGAAGCTCTTCTCTTGGATGATTCACCCGAAGAAGATAACACAAGATTTTTGATTCTATCACTTTGCTGAGGAGATAGATTCTCAAACCACTCTTGATTATATTCTTCGGGCTCCTCACGAGCTCTTCTCCTAGATGGTCTCCCACTTGACCTTCCACTTGACCTACCACTTCAAGACATTGTATCAAAGAAAAACTTTAAAAGTTAGAAAGTAGTGGAAAATGGGAGTGAAAGAGTAGTGAAGACTATTAGATTAGAAGAGTAAGCAATGATCATTAGTAAGCAAGATCAATACCAAGAAAGATCACTAGAGCAAGATCACTAGCAAGGAAGAGCAACCAAAAGCAAACAAGCAAGGAAGCAAGATCTATAGAGCTTGGAAGAGCAATAGCAAGCAAGAGCACTAAACACTAGATTAAGAAAACCTATAAAACTTGAAAGCAAAAGAAGATGAGCAAGAATGCTCGCGAAAATGCTGTTTTATTGGCATTCAAGTTTCGCATGGATTATCCACGCGTGGATGTTCCACGTGATTTTTTTTCCCTCTCTTCACACGTGAGAGGGTCCCCCACATGGGCTTGCATGCTTTAAATGTCATTCAATATTCTCAAAATCTTTTCTAGATTTTATGAGAATATTTTACTGTAGGATTTTACATAGAATATATTTTTTAATATGATGGAACATAAAAAAATCAATTCAAATATCATTATGGTAGTATTTAATTGTTAAAACTAGTTTTATATTGTATAAATTTTATTTTTCTTGAGATTTGACATACAAGACAAAACCATGGATAAGAAATAGTGAATATTTTACTAAACAAGTAATATGACAAGTTTTTTAAGATTTTATGACATAATATTATGTCAAATTGGTGATGTCATAAAACATTTAGTTTAATAATAATCTAGGTGTCATAGATTTGATATAATTTGATGACATAATTATATGGTCAAATAGAAAATTTTTGCATTTGTCATGTGGCCTCTTAAATAGTTGCATGGGGTCATTTAGATTCATGATTAAAAGCATTTATGTTATATTGAGGACCTTAGTGATATGTGACCTATATGATATATCTTTTTAATTGTTGGTGTGTGACCTATATAACCTTATATGAAATCACAGTAATTAGTTGAAATATCATTTAGCATTGTAATAAAGATGCTGATCAATGGTGTGCTATCTAGTATATGATTGATTGACATTGTCCAATTGCTCGTCTTTTCTTTTCGATTCGAGGAACATCATCTTGCATGCAAAGCAAAAATAGATAGAAAGGGCGAATGCATATTGCTCGTCATGAGATACCACGGCACACTAGGCCAATCCAAAGAGATTTATCCCTAACTAACTCGAGCCAAGTATTAATTAATCATATGAGTGATTGAGTGGGCAATGAATCAATTGAGTATATGACTGATTGTTTGATTTTGATCATTCCATCTTGAAAGAGAGAATTGAGCTCTATCACAGAAAAAAGGAGCAAGCAAGACTAAAGTACAATGAACAGCTATTGACTAGTTCATCTTCAAGCTCTTCCATCAGTCGATGTAAACCGCCTATTGATCCATCACATGTATATATATTGATTTATGTCATAATGTTTTTATTCGTAATAGTGATGTACTTCGATTTGGGTGAGGATTGTGATATAGTATATTGCTCTTTGGAAAGCCAAGACACCACTCAATCACAAATGAAGGTTGCAAATGCACTAAATGTACAAATACTATTTTGTCAATTTTTGTCACATGTTACAATTTGTCACATGTTAGAATTTGTCAATTTTCACTTGAATGACACTGAAAGAATTTGTGCAATTTGCAATTGGATTATTGGACTAGTTTCAACCAGAATATGATGAGAGGATACCATGTACATACACACAATGCAAAGGCCTTAGGATTCGGACAAGGAGGATTGTCAACGATCATATTTGGACCAATGGAGTGCACATAGAGAATCCAAGAGTACGAGAGGTAAACTCTTTAAAGTATTTTTTGGAATTGCTTCAATCTTTGACCCTTATGACACTTCAAGTATAGTTTGGCCAATAAATATTGAGCGATAGGATGAGTGCCACGATACTTTGAAGTTAATCTCTCACTTGCTTCTAAAAGAAAAAATCCAAATAGAATAATTAGATGAAGTTTATCTCTCACTTGCTTCTAAAAGGAAAAATCCAAATAGAATGATTAGATGAAGTTAATCTCTCACTTGCTTTTAAAAGAAAAAATCCAAATAGAATGATTGAATGTAGTTAATCTTGATTTCCATATCCAATCACCCATAATAGACTCATTCACGTCTGAGAGAGAGAGAGAGAGAGAGAGAGAGAGAGAGAGAGAGAGAGAGAGAGAGAGAGAGAGAGAGAGAGAGAGAGAGAGAGAGAGTTAAAAGTAACCAACACTCCCAATTCTAGGAAGGTGTGTAGCCCTTGTTTTCTTCCGTTAAAGATGTGGTTCAAATGTTTTTTGTTGGAAGATGAGTTCCACAAAAAAGCCCAAATGCCGTACGGAGGGAGCATGTGGTGACATTTTGGAGTAGGATATAATCGTGTGGTTCGGGAGTTTTGATTAGCACTCTATAATGTTCTCTCTGTTTTTCTCTTCATGTGTGTTTAGGGTGTGGGTGGGTGGGTGTGTGTGTGCATGCGTGTGTTTGTGTGTGTTTGTGTGTGTGCGTGTGTGTGTTTCATGCTACTGGTTTACGGTTTGTGTTATATATTAATTTATGCTTCATGCTTGAGAGAGAGAGAGAGAGAGAGAGAGAGAGAGAGAGAGAGAGAGAGAGAGAGAGAGAGAGAGAGAGAGAGAGAGCATGCAAGGAGACAACATCTCAAGGGCAAATCGTACATACATTGATGGACGTCCATATGTGCATGGAAACATTGCTGCATATATAAATAGTTCCATTGGCCACCCTCTATTGACGAATTGTGATTTTGAAGAACGCACCAATGGAAAAGAAGAATATTTTACTAGGAATGTAAAGAGCACTTATATAATGGTCTGTGCCACTAGATCTATCAGGTTTGGGGAGGAATTGTTCATCAAGTATAGTTTCAACCGTCCTCTACCCAAATGTTTGCAAAAGACAATAAGTCAAATGTGAAGATTTAAATTTCATTCATATGTAGAGATGTATAATCCATGCATCTTGATTGTATTTGGTTTGTGTCATTAAATATGTCAAATGTTAGGAGCATTATTCAGCATTTGCGTAGATGTTTACATAAGATAATAAGTGGAAGCTAATGAATGTGAACTTCATAAATATGTAAATATGTAGAAGCGTGCAATTCTTTGAGTTCATTGAATGTTAACAAGTTGAAAAGAAAAATGGTCTAATAGATACATTGGTATGTTCATACTTTTTAAACAAAGAGGTAATTCATATGCAACATCTATATCTATCAAGTATTGGGAGGAAATGTTTATCAAGCATTGTTTGAACCTACTTCTTGTTATTTTGGTATATAAGATTCTTCATCCTCATTTAGCGTTGGAGACAATAATCTTTGTAATGGTCGACGTAGATGATGAACGCAATACAACGGTCCTCATATAAAGTAATTACCTCGTTGTCTACGTCGTTTGACATATTTGATGCAATTTCTCTATCTTCAAATATACGTCGTGATCTTGTATTGAGTTGGACAACATATAACCACTAAGGAGATAATCGCTTCGGATGAAATATGATCTACAATAGACAAAATCAATGCACAATGTGATCACAATCTGTGTTCAAAGTGATCGAACAAAACAGTCACATACAATAGAGTGCAATTTGCAAGGTAGTTATATCTGTTCACAATGTCGTGGCAGCATGAACGTGTCATATGAGTTCATAGGTATTACTTTTGTCGAGTCAATTGCAAAGAATCTAGACACATCCTTTCTAATCATAGCATTGTTTCCACAATAGTTAACTTTGAACCATTGCATATCAAAGATGAAGTATTTTCCATTACTTCCATAGTCGACCTCGTAAATATGTTGAAGTGTGCCGACATAGTCTAGGTCACCTAAAATGATATTTGTGTCGTTTGCTCTAGATCAACTCTCCTGCTGAAAGTTTGCCATTATGCCACAATCAAATGTGCGTCTTTTGGTATCAATGCCCTTAATACGAAAGTAATATCTGTATGCCCATATGACATTGTATGTTTCGTATTGACACAACATATCTTAACATTTTAGGGTTTAGGATTTAGAACTAGAATAAACAAATTTATATCACCCTTTTCAAATTAAAAAATTACTTATCTGCCATGAACAATTGCGAGCAAATTCCCACTCTTGTTCTGTCACGTGTTCACCATTTTCAGTTGCTTTTTCGTGAGTATCATAAATCCATTCACATGTGCATCGAGAAGGTAATTGTTCTAATGACTCTTCATTCACATGCAAATGGTGAGTCACAGTCCTGTTCCTTCTCCTGAAAGAGTACATTTGTTTTTTCATCTCAAGGCCACACTTCTCTCCTTTTTGGCTTCTTTGTACTTCAAAATCCACTTGTCCATTCTTCCTCAATTGTATAAAATGAATGTGCCAAATTTTTTTCATGTAATGACGCAGACATTTTTCTTAAGACTTCTTTCCCTTGAGGTGATTCACCTTTAACGCATTTGTCCTCTTCAGCACGCCATAACTTGGTGCGCTAGGGTGTATTTGTGAGAGATATTTTGTGGTGTAAAACAATGATTCTTGAACAAGCCAACCTTCTGGCCTTGTCTTTTGTCTCACAAATTCTTTTAGAATTTTCATAAAAAGCTCAAGGTAGAACATCCATCTAGTGTGTATTGGTCGGGCAATGGAAATTTCATCAACCAAATGCACAAGTAGATGAACGTGTATATCCATGAAAGAAGTTGGAAAATCTCTTTCTAGCAAGCACACAGTTTCAGTCGTTTCGAATGCATTTCACTCCATTTGATCTCCTTTAAGGTGATCCACGTACAAGATAAACATTACATAAAATAATGTACAAATAACGGGGTGCATTCTTTTTGTATTATCATGTCTTTTTTGATGTCCCTAGTCAAAAATGAGTTTTGTAAATATCTAACAATTGATGCTAATTTGTACAAAAAAGTACTTCGTAGATTGTCTCCTAAGCAACATGTCACAAATAAGTTTTGTAAATACCTAACAATTGATGCTGATTTGTACAAAGTACTTTGTAGATTGTCTCCTAAGCAACCTTGAATAGTAATCGGAAGAATGAATTGCAACATCTTTAGCCAATCGTGAAATTTTAATCCACTTAATCTGTCATCTTTGGTGAAAGAGTTGCACAAGGAATGTGCATAGCCAATTGGAGTTCAAGCTTATTTGTCTTATGACATTTTTTACATGTGAGAGCTCTTCCTTTGTTAGAATCCATGGCACACTAGGACTATTTGTCATCTTTGGTGAAAGAGTTGCACAAGGAATGTGGCATAGCCAGTTGGAGTTCTTATTTGTCTTATGACATATGTGAGAGCTCTCCCTTTGTTAGAATCCATGGCACACTAGGACTACTTGTCATCCCACTTTCATCGTTTCGAATCCAATAAGGCCTCTTCACCTTAGCCACCTCCAAGTCTTGACGTGCTACAACAGGGTCTTTTTCACCAATTATATGTTTCAATATAGATTCACCCATGTTTTGTATTTATGCATAGGATCCAAGAGGTGATTGATTAAGAGATTATTCTAACAGAGTAATCGTTGGAATATTGATAATCTCTTCATGTTTGGAATTGACTTATCCCAAGAATCATTTACATCATGTTGTTTCATCCACTCATCATACCAATCTTTTACTCTCATTCGGATGGGTGGAGGTGTGATTAAAGGGCCATCTTCTGGTCTTCCCCAAGCTCGCCTTTGGTTTGTCCAAAAAGGATGATCGATTGGTTAGGTACTTTCGATGATTTTCATACATAACTTTCCTCAACAAATTTGTACTATGACAGCTTTCCAAATTTGGCCCACATATGTAGCATGCTTTATATCCAGATGTTGTAGAACCTACATTTATGATTGCATTAGAAAGTTCGCATATATTTATGAGATGTAATAGATCGCGAAAATAAATGATTATTATTAACAATCCAAACAAAGATTAATCATACCTGAACATTCACTCAAACCGAGATAATCATGCATTTTCCACACTAGAATTTCACGAAGAGTGAAATTTCTTTCTTGCAAAGGCCTTGCGATGTCATACGCATTGACACCATTCCAAAGCTTGGACAATTCTTCAATGAATGGTTCAAGATAAACATCCATGTTCTTAACCTTGTATTTTCTTGGAACCAATAGAGCTAGAAACAAATGTCTCATCTTTATACTTAGCCATGGAGGATTATTATAACTAACAAGAACAACTGGCCACATGGACCATGTTGAGGTTCGAACACCGAAAGGATTTATGCCATTTATTGCTACCATCCATTGCTAAACCAAATCATTAATGACGAGGTTCATTTTTGAACTCGGACCATTGCTCATCAATATGTTTCCACGTAGGTGAGTCACTTGGTACCCACATAACATCATCCATAGATCGATTCTTAGCATGCTAATCTACTAGTTGTGCCAAACATCTGCATCGAAACAAACGATGTAGTGGATGACAAGAAAATGACGTAACACTTTTTGTGGCACACTCGATCCTTGAACGTTTGTTTTGTATCATGATGTGTTACATGTTGGACATTGATCTTTTTCTGAATGCACACCCCTATATAAAATGTGGTCATTTGGACATGCATGAATCTTTTCGTTATCCATTCCAAGCTTGCTCAACACGTTTCGAGCTTCGTTTCACTTTTTTGGCATCACATTGTCTTTTGGAAGTATTTTTTGTGATAAACTACAAAATAATATTGTGTTTGTAAAAATGAATGCATAACCCTAAATCCTAACAAACAATATAATGCATTTAGGGTTTATGCACACCTGAACAATGACGTAACACTACTAGAACTCCATTTGTACGTAACTTGTAAGTTTAGAAAGAGAAGTGTTGCCAGTCGAGAAAATGATTCTCCTAGACACAAGGGAGTATCGGCTTCTTTGCGTAGTAATATCTCGTTTTCATTATCACACAACTCTTCACTTTCATCCATGTTCTCTCCACCCGTTGAGTGTGCACATTCATTGTTGGTTGTAAAATATGATTCAAACATGTCATGCATTGCTTCATTGTGTAGTACCTCAGTATCATTATCATGAGCATCATTATAAGTGAAGCTCCTTAGATCCTGCTTACAAATCACAAACACAATGGATAACACACTATGGAGAAACCCCCCAACTACGTAGAAGCATCCAATCAAACTCTAGAAGCCTCGCCCCCAGGCACAGAAACAAGAAGGATAAATATAGAGTGAGAGCCTGGCAATGAATCCAAAACCATAATGAGTAGGGCGAGTTTGGACCCAATATATAGAGCCAAAAGCAACCTGGGCACATAACCATGCATAGCCCTAAATTTCCTAAACATAGATTCACCTAGAATAGAGTCCTAAGCATGGACAAACTATTCATAGAATTGCTATTGATAACTCCACACATGCATACACTGTCTCATACCTTGTCTAAACTCCATTTAGTGTATTCTGGACCTCACAAGGATATTAGTTACTTTCGGGTCACGTCCAGCATGACGTGGCATAACTAATAGCTTGTTTCACTAGAGTACCATGTATCCAAGACTAGGTCCTAGAGTATATTGTATCCTATGTACTGGTCATGGACATAACATTCTTCTCTCCTTAAACTACTTCTATCCTTAGAAGCTAAACTTCGGGAAATTCTTCTTTACGATAGCAATTCTCTCCCAAGAATCATCATCCTCGATACAACCCTTCCACCGAATTAAGCACTTAGAGATTGAACGATTTCTCAATTGTTTATATCTGGTTCTGAGCACTTTCTCAGGTTCCAAAGGTACACTAAGCGACAAATCTTCCAAATGGGGTAAATCCTCATCCAATCCAACTGTATCACCGTCATGTAAACTTAGTTTCAAACGACTTACATGAAACACTGGGTGTGCAGTCGATTTTCCTTGAATATCAAGTTCATATGCCAAAGAACCAATTCTACGTTCAATCCTAAAAGGTCCACAATAACGGGTAGACAGCTTATAATGCTTCCCTGTACGTAATGTCTTAGAATCTTTTTGAATCCTAAGATATACCCAGTCATCAACTTTAAAATCTCTTGGAGATCTCTTAAGATCGGTATAGTGTTTAGTTCTATCCTGAGCACTACAGATACTATCCTTAGCCACTTGCAACATCTCTTGCATGTCATGCAAAAAATCAGCAACCTTTTGGATCTTAACAGATTTCGTCTCTACATTTACTGGAGATCTAGGTTGAAAACCGTACAAGGACTTTAACTTGTAGCAGAATGTTTCCTACTATTATATGCAAACTCAACCAGTGGGAGATAATCTTCCCAATGAGATTTCCTGTGAGAAACATACATTCTCAAAATATTTTCCATAGTTTGATTAGTCCTTTCTGTCTGTGATTCAAGATGATCAGAAGAACTTAAACTCAAAGAAGTTTCAAGTTTATGGAATACTACTGACCAAAAGTGACCTGTGAACTTAGGATCTCTATCACTAACAATGTCACTTGGCAGACCATACAACCGAAATAATCTTTCAACAAAGATTTGGGCTAATTCAGAAGCCTTTATAGTTGACTTGACTGGTATGAATGCAACTAGCATCCACTACAAACCAAATAGAATCATTTTGCCATTGGGTCTTTGGAAGTCCAACTACAAAATCCATAGATATGCTTTTCCATTTCTTATCAGGGATATCTAACGGATGCAACAAACCAGCAGCCTTATGGCGTTCAGCCTTTTCTAGTTGACAAGGTTTGCATTTAACAACATATTGACATATGGCTTGAGCTTTGGCCAATAAAATTGCCTTTTAACCAAGTCCAGAGTCATGTGTATACCGAGATGTCCTGCATAGGGTATGTCATGACATTCAAACAAAATCTTACATTTGAGCTCATCATCACCAAGTACGCAAACTTTCCCATTCCGAAATAGTAATCCATCTCGAATGGTGAACTGTTCCACAATCTCCTTATCTTTCCTAGTTAGTTGAATCTCTTGTGTTTCTGACTCAACACTGTCCACATTTCTCCTGGTCTAAACAATGTTCCAAATGTGACCAAAATGGGAGTCTGATTCATATTTTCCTCTTAGCGAAAGATATAGATCCATAGAAATCTGGTTGAATGACAATTCATTCAGTTCACCGATCCAACTTAGAGCGTCTGCAACTTGATTAGAGCTGTCTCTTATCTCACAGATTTCCTGTATCAATTTAGCCCATCGAGCTTTTCTCTCTCAAAGATCATGTTGATTACAAAAATACTTAAGAGGCTGGTGATCCGTATACACCACAAAATTACTACCATACAAGTAGTGTCTCTAGGTTTTAAGTGCATGGATTATCGCAAACAATTCATTTTCCTGCGTAGTATAATGCAACTGAGGACCAATACATTTTTGCTCTCAAATGCTAGTGGCCTATCCATTTGTAATAGAACTGCTCCAACTGCAACATCACTTGCGTCCATTCTCATGACGTAAGGTAAATCTGGATTTGCAATTTGTAACACAGGAGCTGAAACAATAATTGTTTTAAGTTTCTCAAAACATTGATTCAATTTCTCATTCCAAACAACAGGCAGACTAGGTTGATTCCTCTTTTTCTTTTGATAAGCCAAGAAAGGTATCTAACCATTGTACTTTATAGGTATGGCATGAAAGACTACAAGTCAACTGACTCACCTATGGATCCAAGATTCAAAGCATCAAAAGACATGTGCCCAAAGACTGAAGCAGAGAAGAAGGAGATGTGAAAATACTCCTATCGATCATGTATGCCATGATCTGCACTCGACCCGATCTTGCCTACACAATCAACGCACTGTCACAATATATGACAAATCTCGACCTACCTCACTAGAAAGCTCTATTGAGAGCACTAAGATACATTCAAGCCAAGAAGCACTATGCTCTGTGTTGTAATGGAATTATAGAGGATGCTCTAACTCTTAATGTTTATTTCAACTTTGATTGGGCTGGAGATGTAGACACACAAAAATCTACTTTTGGCTACTTATGCTTTCTAGAAAGAGGATCCATCTGAGACTCATGGAATAGTCGAAGGTAGAAATGCATTTCTTTGTCTTCCACAGAGTCCAAATACATCGTAGCCACCTCTACAACAAAGGAGGTCATCTGGCTCAGAAGTTTGCTCCAGGGTCTGATGTTCCCTCAATTCAGACCAACTATACTCTATCGCAACAATCATAGCCACATTGCTCTTTTTCTAGACCCCTGAACTCACTCTAGAACTAAACACATTAAAATTGAATTTCATTTTCTTAAAAAGAAAGTTCTGAACAAGGTTGTCAAATTAAGTTACTGTCATATTGATAGTATGTTGGCTGATATTTTGATAAAACCATTGTCAAGGGAGAAGCATATTGTCTTATGCAATCTTATTAGTCTTTATTCAGGATCCTAAGAGTTAAGCTTAAGGGGGAGTGATGTAGGTAATCTTTACTCCTACTCACTTGAATTTATCACTTGAGTACTCCTATACTATGTAAATATTCTCTCTCTACAACAACATGCAACCTTACTCACATAAGTCGAACAATCTATATATACATCGACTTTTGGAGCAGAGCATGATCGACTTCGACATACCTGACTCCGACTCCAGCGACATCGACTCAAGGGCAAACACTGGACTCGACTCATTTGACACCCTCAATGTTGACTATCACCACTCAATAGGAAGCTCTCTCTCTACTCTATCCATTACAGAATCTTCACAACCATCGCAATTGATGTATGTATATACACAATAAATCAGTTGATCAATATATAATATGAGAACAAGAACATGAGAAGAGAAGAGTCGAAGATCAATCAGAGATCAGCAGAAGCATGAATTAGAGTTCCTCCATGAACTCCATTGTATCATACTATTTGATTCCATAGAATCAGAGATCATTAGAGAGTGAAAGTAATTTTAGAAGTAGAGATATTATTGAATTTGTAATCAGCATAGTAAGATTACAGCACATAGTGCATCAGTACTGTGAACCATTCTCATGCACATGATCATAATCTAATCGTTGTTACTACAACAAGCTAATATAGATTCTCTATTTTTTTATGTGTGTTTAAGCTAATGAATGTTTTCTGATAACTTCTTTCTCTGCTATTGATACTCGTTTCAACAACTCATACATAATATTTTATTTGAAGGAAGCATGGTTGTTATAGACTTCTAATTGTTTTGCTTGTCGCATAGTTTGCATAAAGACAAGAGACTCAAAGAAAGGTTAGTCAAACTATCGAGTCAAATTGTTGAGGGTTGAAAGAGTCGAACTCGAAGGAGTTGAACTCCTCGACATATTTGACCTCAACTTGAATCAACTCGACTCGACTAATTGTCAAGTTCAACTATTGACATGGCACCAATCAAAATGAAGCTAGTCACCTATACTAGCCACCTCCACTATTGTGCAACTGCCTTGACAATGGCTACAGCTATGTCACCATTTGACCGAATCGTGACAGCCACGACTGTCGTCTACCAAGATGGTGACATCCACGCTTGCTAATTACCTGGATGGTGACATCCACTACTTCAACCAAGATCTACATCGAACAACTCAATGTCTCTATGCAATTCTATATATATCTGGACAAATGTACATTACAAAGAAGAAGATGGTGTTGATAATGTTAATTGTATTATTCATTGATAGACATACACTGTAGATGCTTTCAAGCATCAATTCTTGTTTCATCCGCAATTGTCTTGTGCTCTAGCATCTAATGGCTTGTATTTCTATACTCTTTTTGAATAGAATCATCATTTTTGATGATTGAACATAATGAGATGAACGCCAGCATCTCTTTCTGAATTGAATCTCATTCCAGTTATGTGATTTCATTGTCAGGATCCTCTCTTTACACTTGCATCCTATCCTACGGCATGGGATTGATGCTATTGGAGATTGATCAGTAGCTTCTCATTGGTTTGGGGAGGTTTGGATCCACTATTATTCCTTTGTGTGTGTCTTGTAGATAAAATCTTGGAGGTGCTTCCTCTTACACTAAGACTCCCACCACCAAATTGGGTGCATTAGGGCTTCAAATAGAGGTAATTCCTCCAATATTGCTATGGAGCCAAACCACCCAACCAAATGGAAGCCAAGAGTTGAATCCCAATGAGCTTCTCCCCCGAGCTATGATGACTGAATACAAGAGAGCAAAGGATTCCAACAATCAAAAACTAGAAAATAAGTAGGGAGGAGGGCGAGTTCCTATAAGTATATATAAGCACTTGGGGCCTATGAATATCCCCTATAAGATTTCAATTCTCATCCAATAGCTTTTGATCTCCTTTACATGCATATATAGCCGTCAAAGTCCATGCACTAGCTCCACATGTCCTATGGGTATGCTTGGGTCCTCACAAGTAATTACATTTTTGGCCTAGTATAAACTCGTACAATGGAATTTCAAACATCCACGTCAAAGATGATTCCGAATCCTCTAAATTGGACATGGACATAACAATATATAGTTGCTAAACATCCATAATATTTTACTCCTCACATAATAATGAAGATAAAAAGAGTGGCTAACCAAGATAGAGAAGTGGCAGTGGGAGCTTCAACGGAGTGGAAATGTTGTTGTTGAAGATGATCCAAGGGGACTTACGTTTTCAAATATGACCAACCCTACCACTACAATGTTCAACAAGGCGATGCAAAAGAGACTACCAAGTTTGTTAAATGAAAACCTTACACCTTTTGCATCATAGACATTCCTTAGGGGTTCAAGCTAAGAGGGTCTTTGAATGACAAGAGACCTTCCAAATACATAGAGGTCAAGGATGTAGTTGTATATTTCTTGGATGTCACTATGACTCCACTTTGGAGAATTATGATATTTTATTCCAATTGGCAATAAGTAGGTGTGCATAAGGCCCTACTCAAGGTCTTTGATTTTGGCATTGAAAAATTTATTTTATGAGTAAAGATTTTGGTATTTTCATATGTAATTTAATTTCACTTTTCAAATAAAATTGTGTTTATTTGTTACTCTAACTCATGTTCTCAAATTTTGTGATATAAACCATATGTTAGAAATTGTGATGGTGCTCACCTCCATAATATGGTAGAATATCTAGCCATCAAATATTCTTTAATTGATGGAAAGAGGTCGATACTTCATTAAAGCACTATCTAATAAATCGATTTTGAAAATATTTTGATTAATCGATAATGACAAAGAAGTTAAAGAGGCTGATAATTGATTTTGTGGTTTGTCCATACCAAAAGCCACAATAACTTGTGATTAGATTGATTCATGAGATGTTTTCACAGGTCTTAGATTTATTTAGTGATAGTGGCTAGTGTAAGTGTTGTCCAAAAGTGCAGACATGGATTTTAGTTTAAGAAAAAAAAATTAAAATGTGATTAATTGGTATTTTAGTTTTGTCGGATGAGATTTAGGAGGTAGATAAGATAGGACCAAATAAAAATATAGTGTTACTTCTCTTTGCAAAGAGTCTCAACCACCTGCTAGTGAAAGATGTTGTTCCGCCACATGCCCAACAAATATAAATAGTGCAAAGTAGCTACTCCTAATCCAAATGATTTGATTGAATTTATAAATTCACATTTGAAAATTTGACCAATATCTTCTCATGTTTGATGCATCAAATCTTTTTTGAAACCTGGTCAAACTCATTGGCTCAAATTTTCAATTGATAAATGTATATACAAAGAATATGTTTACAATTAAACATTTGTGGTGGATTTGTACAATAGTGCTTGCAATGCACACTTTTGTGCACATTTTGGTACAACCTTAGTATTAAGATACAACAAATTGTATTCTATTTCATTATCATTCAAATTTGAAACAAAAGTTTGCAAGTCATATTTGTGTTGATATTGTTGTCTTGAACATTGGTCTTTAGATTGATCAAACTTTCTTTCAATAAAAAATAGAAAATAAAATCAATAGTATTCAACAATTGATATCTACTTCATTGTCAACTATATTCACAAAGAAAAAAAATCCATAAACAATCTGAAATTTATAACTTCTATTTCATACTAATTTTCACAATGCTAAAAAAAATGTATTCTACTTGATTATCCTTGGCTAAAGTAAATTTGAAAAACTGGTCATTAACAAGGTCATTCATGATAGTCTAGAAAGTATTGGATTTTGAAGCACAAATCATAGACAATTGACTATATAGAATTTAAGAATCTACTCGAAAATTTACTTGGTAGAAGGATCAAAGTTTTGAGAACTTACAAGGTTCAACAATTTGATGGCATGAGATAAATCCATCAATTCAAATGTTGATGGCCCTTGGAATATTACAACAAAAGGTCTATGTGTTTGAGCAAAGAATTTTACAACTTATCTTTCAGAACAATTTCAATGCTAAATACCTTCACACACATACAATAGTACTACCACATTGCAACAATACAATTTTACCATATTATGAAAGTCCTTTATAAAGTCACAATATGAAATCATTGTAAGCCACATATTTGTCAGACTTTTTCCTTTCATTCCTATGTTTTTTGCATTTCAAATCTAATAAACTCTTTTATTAGTGATAGCCCATCAATAAATTATTGCATTAGCACCTTTTATATCACTATTTAACTTAACCATATCAACTTCATCAAAAAATTCTAGTTTATGATAGCTTGATGGGAAAACAAGTCAATATATTCAAGAATCCAAGAATAGAAGTATTCAAAAATCTTTTTGTATGTTTTGGACAATCGAACTAGAAACTTGCTTTTGTCTATTTCATGACACTATGCAAATAATCTCGTCAATAAATTCTCTGTCTTTAGATGTCTTATTTTGGTTCTTTTTACAAGCACTTAAAGTATCCTTTAATATAAAGGTTTTTAATTAGAATGGAATATCCTTGACTATTAAAACCAAAAGTGTCAACATCAATCATTAGCCACTTTAACAAACATGATAGTACTTACCTCACTAGAGACTACACTATAAATCATTGTTGTGCACATACTCTTTTCTAAAAAGTGTATTGAATGTGGTAACTTGAAATACCAAAATGTCAAACATGAAATATATAAAATATTTCAACTTAAAATTAGCTATATTTTTTAGTATACAATGTTTATGTATAGAAGTTTACAAAACTTCTAAAAAACCCTTTGTCTTCTAAGCCAATGAATTTAGGGAGCATATTTTTCCGGTAATCACAACACTCAAAATATTTCTTTAAGAATCTAAGCACTTAACATACTTTAACTAGTATTAGTATAAAAGTACTGGCACTATTGACGACTCCATCAACATGGTTAAAATGGTCATTATTCTGCACAACATCTAAAAAAGAAAGGTTAATCTTATGTCCCACCCAACCTATGATTATTAAAAAAAAGTCTCTTTTATAATAGTGCTTCAGCAAATTTGATGTTGTTTGAGCGTCCTTAGATCGCGTCCCACCATGAAAAACTCGCCTCCAAATGGCAACCGTGGAGTCAAATGTAGTCTTTACCACCATTTCTCAGCAAATTTGATGTTGTTTGAGCATCCTCAGATCGCGTCCCACCATGAAAAACTCGCCTCCAATGGTGCACCCTGCACGTTTTTCCAATAGAATGTAGTTTTTGGCAGATTTGTCTTCTTTATAGCTTTTCACACAACTTGCTCAGTACTTCTTCAAGATGACTATTTCTCCTAGGTTGCCCTCCTGTAAGTTGAATACAGTGATTTGCCACACTTCAGATGATCAAGAATTCGAGTTTCTTGATAAACTTTTCAGAAACAATGTTTTCAGACCAATTTTTGTTGAAGTTGAATTTTTCTCCACATTCAACCCTTTTTGATTTTGTAAGATGTTGTAGATGAAGTTGCTCTACTAAATACAAACTCAACGTAGCTTGTTTCAATGATTTCTGCTGAGAAACAACAATTTTCAACTTCCAAAAGTCTGAAAAATTTCGAAAATAATTGTAAAAAAATCCAGCTAAGGCTCATAGTTTGCCAATGTTAAATAGATTTCAGATCTATTTGTTGCTGCCTTGGCTTTCTAATGCCTCCAAGACTAATGTTATGTTCCCCATTGAAGACTTTTGTGCTTTAACACCTGCAAAATAGCCAAAAAAGGCTTTTCCTCCCACTCTTTGTCTCTCTTGACTTTCACTCCCTATGAAGGAATTTCTCACTTCATTCCAGAGCCTATGACAAGCCAAATATTCCAACGAGCAGGCACTGTGGAGCTCTGATACCATGTCCATGATATGATGAGCACTATCAATCATTCACCATAAGCAATAACCATAAGGAGGAAGAAGAACACACACTATAACAATATTACACTGAATAATGAAGAGTACAACAAACCCTGAATATATATATATTTATATATATATATATATATATATATATATAGCGAGAGAGAGAGAGAGAGAGAGAGAGAGAGAGAGAGAGAGAGAGAGAGAGAGAGAGAGAGAGAGAGAGAGAGAGAGAGAGAGAGAGAGAGAGAGAGAGAGAGAGAGAAAAAACTAGTAGTTGACTATAGACCAGCCTACATCTACTTACAAGTGTCAACAGTATATCGTAAACAATCATAAGTTTATCATTGATTTCTAACAAAGATATAACTCCTCCACATAGGAATGTAGCAAAGGCACTTATGGATTTTCTATCCATCTTATCACCTGCAAAGTCCGAGTTTGAGTATGCTCTCAAGTACAAATTAGTCCCTTGATAGATATTGCCAAAATTTCTAGTAGATAAGATGTATCTAAGCACTCTTTTGGCACTTTTCCAATGACATACTAAAGGACCTTGCATATATTGACTCAACTTGCTTACGCTAAAGTTTAGATGAAGTCTAGTGATTTTCAAATAGATCAAGGAGCCCATAAGGACATACTAAAGGACCTTGCATATATTGACTCAACTTGCTCCATAGGGGTGTCAATCCCTTTACAATCTTTCATTCCAAACTTTTTTAAAATGGAAGTAGCATACTTTGATTGACTAATGAAAGTAAAATCACTACTTCTAGATACTTCTCTTCCAAGTATAAACTTAAGAAGTCTAGATCTGCCATCTTGAATTCACTATACAAAGCTAACTTGCATCTCTTATGTCATTAAGATCATTTCTTGTGAGAATAATTGTCATAAAACGGTGGTCGTGAGCGCAACAGAGGCTCGGTTGCTCAGAGCGTAGGTGTGTAGGAACAGAGACACAATAGTTAGCAGCAAAATATTCAAGTAGAAGAATTCATATAGTTTGCGCAAATGAACGACACAGTAGTGAGGAAAAATTGTTTTTTGATAAAATATCAATAGTGTCATATAGATTTTCTCTTCGATGGTTCCATTGAGGAAAGTAGTCTAGACATCCATCTGAGGAACTTCGAGATCTACTGCAGCTGCAACAGAGAGGAGTAGGTGGATCAAAGTATGCTTGAGGATTGGGCTGAAGATTTCTGAATAATCCAGATCTGGAATATGGGAAAGGCCTTTGGCTACTAGCCTAGCCTTGTCACGATTTAGTCTTTCTTCAGCATTGTACTTTGCCTTGAATATCCATTTGCATGGAATTGGTTTCTGATCCTTTGGCAGCTCAGTGACTGTCCATGTTTGATTCTCCGTAAGAGAATTGAATTCGGTGTCCATTGTTGCTTTCCACTGGTCAACATCAGGAGTAGACATCACCTCAGCAACTGTGTTTGGTTCATGCATGAAGTAGCAGGCCGGATCATCCATAAATATGGATGGAGGCTGTCTGGACCTATTCGACCTCTTGGATTGAACTTTGGTCCTCTGATGTGGGTTGACTTGTTGAGGTTCTGACTCATCGTCTAAGTCAGCATCAAGATTCTACAGTTGAATCTCTAGATTGGAATTGACTGGTTGCTCGATCCGTGAGTCAGAATTATCAGCAACTTTCCCTTTGTGGTCGAGGAACTAGACTTCCACAAAAATGACATCTCTACTGGTGAATGCCTTCTCGGTATCCAAATTGTAGAGCTTGTATGCTTTGTGATTTTGGAAATAGCCGATGAAGATCATTTTCTGTTCTTGTCATCTAGCTTTTTGTTAGATCCTCAAGGATCTGAATGAAAGCTATGCATCCAAACACTCGAATATGTTTGAGTGATGGTTTTGATCCTATCCACACCTCATAAGATGTCTTGCCATTCAAGGCTTTGGTGATGGATCGATTCTGTAAGTAGGCAGTTGTAGTAACAGCTTCTGCCCAGAACTTCTTTGGAAGAGAGGCATGGGCCATCATGCTCTTGGCACTTTTGATGAGTGTCTGGTTCTTCCGCTCAGCTACACCAGTGGACTAAGGTGAGTAGCTGGTTGTGAATTGTTAAAGTATCCCATTGGCCTTACAGAACTCCTTGAATTCTATGGAGATGTACTCTCTCCTTCCATCTGTGTGTAGAGTTTTGAAATTCCTCTGGGTTTGGTTTTCTACAAATGCCTTGAACTATATGAAGAACTTGAATGCCTCGGATTTGTTCTTCATAAAGAGGTAGCAGTTCTTTGAGAAAAGTCATCGATGAAGGTTACGAAATAGAGAGCTCTCCCAGTGGAACTAGTCTGCATCGGGTTGCAAATGTCATTGTGTGTACAAGATCAAGCAAGACCTTGGATGTATGAACTGGGTGCTCCTAGGTAGAAATTGCCATTACCCAATTTTTGTAGGCTTCAGGTAGACTCGATAATAGAGTCATGAGTGCATCAGAATCTTCTATGACTGAGCCTATTGCAGTCATTTGCTCCATAAGATTTTTGATAGTGTTGAGGTGACTCAAAACACTACCTGCTTCAGACTTTTTGAGGTTGAAAAATTTCTTCCTCAGATGGAGCTTGGATGTAACGTCTCTAATGTTATAGAGAGTTGCTAGGATGTTCCATGCATCCTTAGTTGTCTGAGGAGCACGTATGTGGCTGATCTGAGTGTCCTTGATATTGAGGGTGATCATGGCAAATGCTTTTCCATCTCTCAATCTCCACCTGGTGATGACGTCTCCACTCTGTGCCATCAACGATGTTCCACAGTTCTTTGGCTAGAAGTATAACCTTCATCTTGAATTTCTAGAGATGGTAGTTATCTCCATCGAGTTTGTCAATGAGAGATGAACTGGATGATGGATCCATTCTGGTTGAACAAGATCGTTGGTAGAAACAATGACTGTCAGAATATTGTTGGTTGCGCATTTGCTAGAAAGACTTCTTGATAGAAACAAGACTGATAATCCGTAGTAAAAATGCAGATTACTGAAATGTCTGCCCTGATACCATGTCGTAAGACAATGGTAGTGAGTGCAGCAGAGGCTTGGTTGCTCAGAGCATAGGCATGTAGGAACGGAAACACAACAATTAGCAGCAAAATATTCAAGTAGAAGAATTCATACAGTTTGTGCAAATGAACGATGCAGTAGTGAGAAAAAATTGTACTTTGATAAAATATCAACAGTGAGTACAATGGCTTGAAGTAATAACTTCAGCTTGCTGAGCATGATAACGCTGGCTATAGATCCTTTGATAAGGCTATTTATGCCAGTCTTTGCATATGTACAAAAGTTGGTAGCTATCAACCGCCTTTGAGATATTTGTTTGTCCAGCTGTTTTAGGGTTACTCATCCATTGGGAAAGTCGGTCAACTAAAAAAGTGAAAAAGGCAAAGGTTTCTTAAAAACTGATTTCTAAGTTATTCTGGCCACTTGGCCAGAGTGTCGCATTTTTCGCTAAGGAGAGAAAAAAAGCAAAAAAGGCGAAGGTGCCTTAAAACTGATTTCTAAGTCATAAAAATCTCAAAGTGAAAATGTGAAGACCTTCAGGTTTTTCAGGATGCTCATTATTTGAACGATTTGTTTAAGACTGAGCATAAGAAATCTAACAATAATATCATCACCATACAAAACCAAAATAATGATCTTGCCATCATTACATTTGACATACAATGAAGGCTCATAAGAGCTTATCACAAAACCAATACAATAAAGGTAGTACCAAGCTCTAGGTGCTTGCTTGAGTCCATAAAGACTCTTCTTCAAGTAGCAAACTTTGTCTTCATCTCCTTCCTTGATGAAGCCCTCGGGTTGCAACATGTAGATCTCTTCTTCCAAGAATTCATTTAGGAAAGCATTAGTCACATCAAGTTGGAAAAGCTCTCATTTAAAAGTAGCAAGACAAATGATCATCCTTATATTGACAAGCTTAGCAATAGGAGCAAAAGTCTCATTGTAATCTATGCCTTTAGTTTGCAAAAAACCTTTTGCTACAAGTCTTGCTTTGTACTTATTAATGGATCCATCTTTATTGTACTTCAATCTATAAATCCACTTACAAAATAGTGGTTTCTTTCCATATGGAAGATTCACAAGTTCCCAAATTTGATTTTCCATCAAAGCATCAAACTCAATGTGCATAGCATTTTTCCAAGATTGTGACTTAATATCATCTTCAAAACAAGATGGCTCTTCAAGCATAGTAGTTAAGAAATTGTAGGAAGTAATAGGATGAGTGTCTTCCCTTTGCTTGCCCTTCTCAATATAGGTGAGCCTAGATGGCTCGGCCTTGTGCCTTGTAGACCTCCTTGGCCTTCTTGGATCTTGAGATAAATCCTCAAAGTCTTCATCATCTTGAAGCTCCTCCTCGGTCTTTGCAAGATCTTTGAAAACATGTGAGTAAGATGAGCTCTCATTCACTTTGGCATAATGAGATTCATCAAAGAGTAAATCTCTACTTACTTTAACTTTCTTAGAAATAGAATCATAAATCATATATCCCTTGCTACAATGACTATAGCCAACAAAAATGCCTTTAAATAAAGTGGCATCTTCTTTCTTCCTTACTTCTAAAGGAATATGGACATAACAAATATATCCAAAGACTTTCAAATCTTTCAAATTTGGGATTTTGCCATACAAAGCTTCAAATGTTGTGATTCCACCAATGGCACTATTAGGAAGCCTATTACTTAAAAAATCTGCACATGTAATAGCTTCTCCCCAAAAAGAAATGGGTAGAGAGGCATCTAATCTCAAAGATTTAGCACATTCACACAAAGATCTATTCTTTCCCTCAGCCATGCCATGTCGTTGGGGGTTGTAAGTAAATGTGAATTCTCTCTTAATACCATTAGCCTCACAAAAATCTCTCATGCTATTGGAAATGTACTCTCCTCCATTATCACATCTTAACACTTTGATGCTAGCATTAAGTTGCTTCTCCACTCAGAGATTTAAATTTTACAAAGGAATCATACACTAAACTTCTCATACACAATAGATAGGTCCATGTGTATCTTGTACAACATCTATGAAGGTTACATACATCAAAGCACCACCATTATATTCATGTGAAAATGAATGAACATTCGAGTGAATAAGATCAAGAGGAGAGGTAGATCTATTCGTAGATCTCTTGGGTTGCTTATGTATCTTAGATAGACCACAAGCTTCACAAAGCTTACCACACTTGACTTGCAGTGAATATAAACTTCTTAGAATCATTATAAGAGAGTAAGGTATAAAAATATTCCTTTTGGTGTGACATGTGGGAGCTAGCCCCACTATCAATCCACCATATGTCCTTGCTTGATGTTGGTGTTGTAGATGCCATGAAGGATAAATTTCAATCCTCCTCCTCCTCCTCAAGCACAATATTTCCTTGCTTGTCCTTCTCTTGATCATTCTTATTCTTGAAGCACTCGGAAGCAAAATGTCTTTTTTTGCCACAAAAGAAACATTTTAGCTTTGATTTGTCTTTCTTGGATTTTCCTTTGGAGCTTGATCCACCATCCTTGTCCTAGGCCTCCTTGCCTTGGTTTTTCTTGGATGAATGAGTCTTCTTTTTGCCTTTGAATGAGAAGTTGGCCTTCTCATCATCTCTTTGCAAGTACATGGATCAAGTTCATTTCAATCTGGTATGCTGACTCATCAGGTCTAGCATGTGTGGGGAATGCCACATCATCTAGATCAACCAATAAATGCAAGATAAGGCCCTACCTCTTTGACTCCTAACTGGGTGCCATTGCCTCACCATGATTTTGCTTGATTTGAGGTGATTTTCCTATATTATAGGAACTTACAAGATTTACTCCTATGATAAGCTACTGATCTTTCCACACATGGGAAAATCCTCTCACACGTGGGAACCATGTCTCATTCACATGGAAATGCTTGACCAAGCAATAAAATGATGCCAAGTGGCAATTTTCTACTTGACTAGCTTTTTACAAGTTCACAGTTGAGTAAATAAAGAAAAAATTCAATGTAACTAAATCTAGATGCATTTATGACTACCTGCATCCACACGTGGGAACAGGCTCCACACGTGTGGGATCAAGTTATGTACAAATGAACTTAGATCTAAAAGCTAGAATTTGACAATTTCAACAGTGTTCTCACTCTCAGAGATTTCTTAGATATGTTATTTACTCATGAGGAATAGAATTACTTAGTAGTTGAGTTACAAGATTCTCAATGAGGTATGTGACTAGCATATGTGGATTTTGAAGGAATCTACTAGATAAGGGCATATGTATGTGTATGTACTGGGTCATAGTGAGATTATTCTCATATGTGCATGATTAATCTTGTATGGATCCATTATGTATTCCTGATTACTAGGGCTATTTGGTGCACTTAACCTTCCGATGGGATTTCATCAGAGATTTGGTTCTATCGTTTCCATGTCTGTTACGGCATGAGCTACGGTTTGGCTTGGTATGCAATTGCAATGTAAATGTTTTGACTAGACATTTTCTATAAAAAAATTGCTAATAACATGTTTTGGAAATGTATAGAATTTCATTGTGTATATATTTCTTACTTTACTATTTTTGAACAGTCGAGAGATCTTTCTAGAATCTATAATTGGAAAGGCACACTATATAAGGGTGTGTGGGTCCCCATTTTGCCATTTCATCCTTAGTGCCATAGATCTTCCTTTGTTTTTCATCCTTCTATGCTCACACAAGTGCAAATTAGTGTCATTATTGCAATTCCTATACATTAGTACTCTACTATATCTGCATGGCGACCTAGTTTATGGCACCTATGAAACAAACAACAAGGAGGAATCCAAGGGAAACATCGTTATTGCACCAAGCCACTTTAGAAGCAATAGAAGCACGAGAAAGACGCTCGAGGAGTGGGGAGTAGGAGTAGAAGTAGCAGCATTGAACCTATGCCGGTGGAAATGGACCAGAATCAGAATGAGCGGGCAACAATGGATGATCCTAGGGAAGTTCCCATGGATTGTGAGCAAGTGCAGGGGGCAGGAGCAGGGGCAGCAACAAGTGGCTATGGATGAGCAAGGGCAGGAGCAGGGGCAGCAACAACCACCTCTAGATGAGCATCATATGGCCAGAGAAGCAAAGGATGTCCTGCTGCATGATTTTGGTGTGAGGTTGATGGGAAGCCCCTCTCCAACACAGAGCCAGCGCAACGTCACTCAGGCTTTTTTGGACAGTGAGATAGCTGCTTCTGGGCCGATTCCCAATTATTTCCTTGGGATCTTCGACCATCAGGCACCTCAAGAACAGGTGCCTCTTGGAAGAATTCACCTAATTCATTTTCTATGAATGAATTGCATTCTCACTTTGTAGTTTGAAGCAATTTGTAAGCAGATAATATTTAATGTCGTTTCAATCCGTTTTGGTCAGATTTCTTCATAAATTTTTTTAATGCTCTATATCCTTTTCAACTCACACCTCCTTGATCACATGCATTCAACTATTTCTCTAACATCTGGTTTCGGTTGAAACCTGGTAGCAAGTCTTCTTGCAATCTTTAAACAAAATGAATCACTCGTTTCATTTTCCACAATTTGCATCAAATTTTTACCCTTCATGAATTGCTTCATATGTTTGGTGCTTTGGAAATGATCTGTGACCATGTTATTCAAAAATTCTTTCGTCAATCTCTTGCATCTTTTACTAGCACCACCACCTGGTGTCAGAACATCTAGTTTGCACCCTTTAGTATTGTCTTTTGATTGGTCATCCGTTGAGACTCGATGCTTTCGCTGAAAATCCATATGATATCTTTTGAAGACTAATGTTTGAAGATTGCAATTCTTCAAACTTTGTGACAGATCTGGTGAGCTCTAATTTTAGATTTGTTATCTCTTTAGCCAATGTCTGATTTGTTTGTTGCAATGATTTTAATTGCTCATTCATGTATGTAATATGAATGTTTGCACTATTCACTACCATTTCATCTTGGATTCTTCGAGAATCCATAACTTGACAGTAGCCAGGAAGTCTGTTGGCACCATCACCAACGAACCTTAACAAACTATGTACATTACAAAATTGAGGAGAAATATTGGTCAATGGATTAGGTGGATACAAATCACCTTTTACCCATAGATCGATATTTTTCATTCCTTTTAACCTCTAGCAATGCATTTGTTTAGGTTAACACCATGCAGCTTTGGTTGTGGAATACTCCTTCTCTAAGTTCACATGCAAGTGACATTTTGTTCCCATCTTGAAAAAGTCCAAGGAGCTTAATGTTAGTTTGAAGTATGCATTTGAAATGAGCTAGACATGGAGTATTGTGTCATGCCTAGATCCTATGTGTTGTACTTTTGGGATGACATTCAATGATAGGCTTTGTCCTACTCTAAGGTTACCCTAGTATAGTCTATGTAACAAACCTACTAAAGTCTATGAAAATAGATCTTAGAGATAGCTCTTAACTCATGCTCACTCTATGTGGTAACCCATGGTAAAGGTGTCACGTAGGATGGATTAGCATTACACCAATTATGATTAAGAAACTTGTTTAGGCAAGGAAGAGGCCCTTTTTGAGTTCAAAAAGGGCCCTAATGCAGCATAATAGGGGACATATACTCCAGTATTTTTTAATGATTAAATATAGTTGGAGATTCCAGTTAGTTATGATTGACAAATCTTAAGAATCTAACTATTTGTGATTGAAAAATCATAAACAAATATTTAATTATTATCAGTGGATAATCAAAAAGCGTGTTAATTCTTAAGTATGTTGAGTAATTCTCGACCTACTAAATGAGTTGAGATTTTACATTAGTATTTTGAAAATCTAAATCTTTTTACTCCAATGTTTTATTGAGAACATATGGATCTCACAGCCATTACTTGTATAGTAAATTGTTTTTGTTTATGGATAGTTTTGCTTACTTAAGTGGATGGTATTCAGTTACATATTGTAGTCTATATGTGCTTGTGTACGAGTCTAGTCTACATTTTTGGATTTATAGGAGATGGTTAAATCTATTGAAATTCAAATAGATTGCTGATTTCTTGCATGAGATGCTAGAAATGAGACTTTTAACTCATTAGAGTAACTGCAGTACTCTGGATTGAGTTATAATTGTTTGAGACTTGATGGATCTCTTAGAGATTTTTGGTTGATTGAATTGTTAATCTTAGAATATTGGGATATTCTAAGAATGTTTGTATCTAGTGATGTCTTTTATTTGATTACTTATGTTGAGTCCAGACTTGAGCCTATTTGGCACAATAGACCGTAGATAACTATTAGCTAGTGATTAGTTAGCTTAAGATATTTTAATAAGTGTTTTCTCGTTCATTATGCAATAGTGCTTTTGTGTTCCTCTCTATGGTGTGTGTATTGTGTTTGCTTGCCATTGCAGCTAAGTGTGAATCGTATGCAAATTAATGACTTTGAACAATGTTGCCCACTCTATCGGAACCTCCATGCATTTCATTTTTATACTTGTACCAAGGCTAGATATGACTCACAAAATGTCTATGCCAGTATCATATAAAAGAGATAATTGCTGTGGATGCTATCTAGTAGACAAACATACCCATGTGACTAAGGAAATTAGATATGCTATCTACTATGATTGTAGAAGTGTAGAAGGTTTGTGATATAAATAATGAGTGGCGTGAAGCAAGAACCAATTAGTTTTGTGGCAATTTCTCTAGTGATTTTGCATAGTTATTTGGACATAGCCCAAGTGATTTTGCATTTGTTTGATTATGCGTATTCCATGAGATTTGCATTGTTGTTGTTGTTGAGAGAGAGAGAGAGAGAGAGAGAGAGAGAGAGAGAGAGAGCGAGAGAGCCCTGCACCCTTTATGGTCATGGGAGAATTGCATTGTTGCTCATCGACTGTTGAACCCTTGAGTGGAATTGAGAAAGCCCTTAGTGCCAAGTTATGACACAAAAGAGTTAAATTCATAGAGGAATTGTCCCAAAAAAAAAAACAAATCCCAACTATATCACAGATTCTGAAGATTGGGTGCAAGAATTTTATGAATCATTTGAGGTCAGGTGAATTGGTTTCTTGGACAACTGAATATCTTGTAATCAATACAAATAAGTGTTCACCAATTATACAGAAAAGTACACGTTGGGATGCAATGAGGGCTTATTCATTGCTGAGTCAGGATTGGTGGTGAATTATAGTCAGTGTGTGTATGATCACTAATGATCAGTATTTCAGTGGAGAAGTAGCACCAAAAGGTATGATTCACTCTGGTTTTGGTTGCTTTCTGATTGGATGTAAAGGGCCAAGGCTATGCAAATGTGGTGATCATATTCATGTTGTGAGCTAGTAGCTGGAAGTGTCTTACAGATGTAAATAGATAGAGTGTTTATGATGAATGATGTGCACTGTGCATCACACAGTAAGCTGCATTGAGATCCATCAGGTTGGGGAACAAGACTTGTTGTATGCTTGAACAAGCTATACATTCAATTTTCAAAGCTGTGGATAGGCAAAAACATAAATCAATAGAAACAGTAATTGTGTGCTATCATGAAGTAGCAGCTATGCTTTTGAGCTTGATGCCCTTGTACCTTTGTGCAGACATTAGGTATACAGCAAGATTTAAGACACTCAGGCTTGCCATAAGCCAGAAAAACCAGTCCAAATGACCTCTGTTGAGATTGTCAGAAATCCAGCCATCCCCATTGCCAGTTCTTGTGAGATGATTCACCACAATCACAAGCAGTGTGCTCACATAGTTGCCTAGAGCATAAGAGATGTATGCAAAAGCCACACCTACGCCTCGGATGGAATCAGGTGCCTGCTCATAGAAGAAGTCTAGCTGCCCTATGAAAGTGAAGACTTCAGCTGCACCCACCAGAAAGAATTGAGGAATTTGCCAGAATACACTCATGGGCACTGGTTTTTCTTTTTCGTCCAGCATTCCATGCTTTCTAGCTATGTCAAGACGATACTTTTCCACTATGGCAGCAGCCATCATTGCCAAAGTCATGATGAAAAATCCAGTTCCCATCCTCTGCAATGGTGTCAATCCCCTCTGATTCCCTGTCATCCGACGCATACAGGGAACCAAGCAGTATTCGTAGCAGAAGGTGCACATGATCACACTTATTGTGCCAAATGTTGATAGTGTTGCAGGTGGAAGCTTGAAGTTGCCCAACTCAGTGTTCATGGTTGCTCCTTGTACAATAAATAAGGTGAGCATCTGGACATAGATTGAGGAGAAGAGGATGTTCCCCACCCAAATAGGTGTCATCCGGATTATGCATTTGACTTCCTCCACTTGTGAGACAGTGCACAAGTACCATGGACTTTTTTCTGCTGTACTAAACTCTTGCGTGTCGATCCTAGTGGCTGCTTTGTCAAGAAACCTGTCAATAATCAAGCCAACTGCTTTTCAGATCTATGGCGTAGCCACATAAAAAGAAGAAGAAGAAGATACACCAACCTTAAATCTGATCATACACACCTAAACTCCTGACTATGCGCGATTTTCCGGCTTTCTGCAATGGCTGCTTCTTTGTGATCCTCAACCTCATAAAGAAAGTCACTGTTCAAGGGAGCTTCTACACCGATCTTACGGGCTGAAGCAACTAGAACCTGAGCAATCCGAACAAATGGATTTCCACCTGGCTTACTCTGCCGATAGTATGGAGTTCCACATAAGAATACTGAGAGCGAGACACCAAGAGAAGCGGCACAAAGACCATATCCCAATCCCCAGCTAATGTTGTTTTCAATGTACACCAGCAAAGTAGCTGCAATAAGGGCTCCAGTAGTAAGAGCAACATAGTACCAGTTGAAAAATACATTCTCTTGGTTTTTCTCACTTGGGTCAGAATCATCAAATTGATCAGCTCCAAGTGCGGACATGGTGGGCTGATAACCGCCATTTCCGAGCGCTACTATATATAAAGCGCTATATAAAGTTGCTCTTTGTACAGTTGTTGCCTGCCGGCATTCCAAAGCATTGTCTGAGCATGGAGGTGGCCTTAGTGAGGGTAGAGATGCTGATAACGAGAGGAGTAGAAACCCCTGCCAATGTCCAGTATCGATTTTTAATATTCTACATCATTGAGCAAGCAAGTGACAGTTCCGTAACACAAAACTGGTCTTCTCAATTTCCCAAAAATACACAAATTGAAGTGGGATTAGGAGTTGAATCCATACAACAAAGTCAATAGCAAGAAAGATTGATGTTGTCAGGTATCTGCCCAGATAAGCATCTCCAACGAAGGCTCCAATAACAGAAGTGAAAAAAGCAGTGCCAGACCAGTTGCTGACACTGTTAGCAGCTGGGGCGTTGCCATCATGTAAAACTTTGGTTAAATACAAGACTAGATTCACAGTCACTCCTTGAAATCCAAGTGTGGCCAGGCATTGACTCACTGCATTCAAGGGAACTGCAGTGTCAGCACGCTCAGCACAAAACCACAATAAAATCTGCTCTATATGTAGCTTTTAGAAAGACTCCAAACGCTAATAACCGTAATTGCAGATCAAAGCAAAAGATGAGATAATTTTCATGATAAATAACCTACTGCTAAGTCCTCTTTATTTTTGGCTGTGATCCTAATGATCTTCTTCCATGGAAACTACATGATGAATAACAGAAATTAATAAGGGCTTTCCAGTGTATTGATGACTTTTAAAAAGAACTGTTTGCGTATCAACAAAGACTCATTATCGGTGTTGACTAAGAACCGTCATCATTTTTAGAAACTAAATCGGATAAAATTTAAAGCCGATTTTGATACGCAGACTGCTGAGGGCCGCTACCAATTTTGATGGAGGCTGGTAGTTTGGAGCTCACAGTCGTGCTCCAGCTTTAACTTGAGAACCCAAGTATCTAGCTATTGCAAAAGTCTTCAATCATCATAACTTTAGGCTATAGACAGCACAAAGCAACTATTTGCCATGTAGATAAACATTCTTGCATTTGGGTCAGACAGACTGCATTAGTGCAATCGTTCGACCATTTTCGCTGACGAATGTAGGTTAGTGATGATATCCTGATAAAATATCAGTAGGAAGCTACAATGATACGATAAAATATTTCGGAAAAAGTAGGACGCAGTCATGCTTCATCCGCGTGACTTTTCATCCTCTAATTTCAACATGTTTGCACTGTTAACTCAATCCGCGCATGTATATGCCAAACGTGGTGATGGTTTCATTGAAGCAACAGAACCTTATTCTAAGTACATTCTGTCTAGTACCTGCAGTGAAGCAGTTCGTATCTTGAACAGGCAAGGTAGAAAGGAGAAGAAACCAGCGGTTGAAGGATATGTGCTTGTTAGAAAAGGATATAGAAATAAAACCCGGAAGAGGTTAGGCTGGATGAAGAGTAAGTGCACATCCAGCTCTTTTCTGTGAAGAATATCGTCAGGCTGTCTAGTATAAAACGCAATTATCATTCTTGGTACAATATTACAGGAATTCTTCCCAGTAAAACAGAATCAGAAATGACAAGAAAATGTATTGCAATTACCGTACTCTAAAGCCTTATTTCTTAATGTTGGACAGGAGCCACGAATTTTGTGTGTCTTTCTGGAAGTGGTGTAACCCACCGCATTACTGCATCATGCGTCTTGTGCGTTCTCATCAAAAAAACAAATGACAGGACCACTCAGCAAAATGTCGTTAAAAAATATCCTACGCCGTTTAAGCTTTACAAGCTAAAACTAGTACGGTATAAAAAACAGCTTGCGAGATGAGCTACCTAACAGCTAGAACGTTGCTATTGGTCAATGACTTTTTCACAAAGTCTATCTGAAAGTTTATATTGTATTATGTATTTCGCAAGTTACTGACGATCTTGGCGCTTTACATTGGTCATTGATGTGTGAAGATAATTAAACCTGTCCAGTATTCATTTAAGTTTTTAACCGAAACTCTACTCAATTCACCCTTCGCTTTGGAAAGACCCATACCAAGATGATAGACAAAGATGCTTAACTGCTGAAACATGATCTTTCTGTGTATGAAGCCTTTGTCTAATTTCTACACAAAGATGTCTTATATAAATTGTTCACCATTTAAGACTTTACTACTGCCTTCTGATTCTAGTATGCACTTGGCCATAGACAGCCGACCTTGAAGAGTAGCAAGCTCACCAAATAATTTAACTTCTAAAGTTCAAGAGTAATACTGCACCCAGAATAAATGGAGAGGTCTTCCAGCCACCAGTTGTGATTTTTCTCTTTCGCATTGGGATGACGGGCTCTGTGTCCCTTGAGCTCTCTAGATCCATGAATATCCTTCCAAGCTATGTTGATTAACCTATCTGTAAAACATGAAAAAAGTTCCATCATCATTCCATTGCTCCCGGAATAGAACCTCGAGTTGATTTTTTGTCTTCCTGCATGAGCTAAATCTACAGACGGCGTAAAATTCGCAGTTCTCTCTAGCTAATTTTCACATCTTTACTCACTTGTGAACAGCTAGAAAGAGCTAAGTCATAACATCATCTTTTCACAGGTGAATTTTGCTGGAGAACTGTTAATCTTTTTCTCAGATTTCATTTTTGGAGACAACCATTCACAAAATGCTGATTATGCTAGAGTCAAACTCTCTCTCTCTCTCTCTCTCTCTCTCTCTCTCTCTCTCTCTCTCTCTCTCTCTCTCTCTCTCTCTCTCTCTCTCTAAGTTCAATAAGTCTTTTGAAGATTTAAATGAGCTAGATCCAGATGTAGTTTCCAACTTTGCTACTTAACTAGCAGCATTAATTTATTGCAGTTAGCTGGCGCATGCACGAAGCATGATTCAAAAGAGGCATGCTCGGGCTTGCGAGATAGTGGAAAATGCTAATCAGCTGAGAAATTTTATAGCTTGCTTTTTTCACGGTTGACTAAAGCGCACACAATGGAATGCTTGGGATCAGATTGGATGTCATGTTTGAAAGCTAGAACGTCTTTTCAGTAGACAATCTAAAGAGGCTGATCGTACTTTTTTTTATCTGCAATGAACAATAGGTATTGCCAGGCCTGCATTACCTGTGAGGAGATTGTGATAATACAATAAATCTCGCAAATAGTGAGAAAATCTTTCTTATCAATGTCCTCAAAAAACAAAAAGAAAGATAACAAGAATCCATCTGTGATCAATAAAACCCTGGAGAAAATGAATTGACGTCACCTCTAAAGAATATGTATTTCATAATATTTAATGCCCCGTATCAGTTACAGAGGGCACATAAGAAGATGATAATTATCTTACAGTCATAAAGGGGGTTCTAGTATGGAAACTGCAATCGAGCTAACTTCATCCTGAGTTTTGAAAAGAGTCCAGCTTTTCTAATTCAGACTGATGGAATTCTGGTTAGCTGGCCGGTCCTCAAAGCTCTCTCGATCACATTTCAAAAGAAGTAAGACACGCAACCAAGCCATTAGTTTACTATACACACTAATGAATAATCTGTTTACTCATGGCATATGTTTCTGAGACGAACCTCTTGGAAATAAAAACCTTCGAAAAAAGTAGACCAAGGAAGATTCATCCAGATCAGGAACAAGATGTAATAATAACATGTAGTTCTTTTTATATTTGCACTCGTGATCGTCTCTTTCCAATCTCTGGACAACGCAATTTCCCGTCAAGGTTAAATTGTTGTTCAACTGGGAGAATTCCTCTCAATTTTCATCAGGAAAAATTGAATAAACAAACGATATTTCCAGTTGAATTATCTTTGATGGGATTTGAAATCTACCTAGATGATCACGTACGCAACGAGTATGGTTTTTCTGGAGTTAATGCTTTACAAGATCTATGGTTTAAACGCCACTCAAGCATTTCTTAGGGAAGATTCAACAGGACCGGCCCCACACGAATCTCCATGCAAAAGCAACAATTTGTGTCAAAAACTGTAGGTAGACCACACCACATGCACCACGAGAAGCCATTCGCAGGATTATTATAATATGTCAACACCGAAAGATATGAATGAAAACTCAAGCAGTCCCATATTGCTGTTAGCACTAGCAGGACAAGCACTCACGCCACACCAATACATTTGAAAGCTATTTAGCACTATACCCTACAAGCCAAAGTGGAAAAATTGCGTCAAACATTGATCGATCAATTTTGTGCTTTACTTTTATACATACAGCCAGAAATGAAAGCCGTGACATCCACTATAGAATAAGGGTAAATTTACATGCAAACTGGTGTTCGCACTTTCCAGGCACTGCTATGTAGCAGCATCCATGAACTGCAAAGTCTGCTGAACCCAGCATCCAACTCACCTAGCAATCCTCACTCCAACATATCCTGTTCCTCATGCCTTCACCACGAAGTGCAAAAGCACCCAAACTGTCCCACAACAGCCCTTTTTTAGATTCTCATTAAATATTGGATCAACTTTCCACAATGTATAGGTATATTCTAGCATTGTGGAATTGTAAAAATGTGTGTGTACGTGTGGGGGAGGTGGATGTGGGTCTGTGTGTACGTTCCTCCTTCCATAGCTGAGCATGGATATTTAGTGGCTGCTACACGTTCATGTATGTGTGTGGGTCTGTGTGTGTGTTCCTCCTTCCATAATTGAGCAAATAAACTAGTGGCTGGCTGTTATATCCTATGCTGGATGTGGGAAATTTGTGGGTATGCTCACCTCTAAGACTTCCTTCCATAGCTGAACAGATATAAGACTTGTGACTGCTATATCTTTTGGATGTGGGTCTGTGTGTATGTTGTTCATCCTTCCATAGCTGAGCAGATAGAGTGGCTGTTATATCTTATGCACCATCTAAAGTGATGACAGAAAAAGCATAGATCACTTTACCGCTGTGAGTAGGTGTGATATGAAGAAGAAAAAAGATAGAGAGGGGGAGGGAGAGGGAAGGGCGTTTCAAAATGGCAGCCAAAGAAAAGGAGCCACGTTGTGAGGGAGTAGTTGTGGTGTTCGAGAGTTGGGACCGCAACCGTTACACACAAAATATGAGGAGATAGGATAAAGAAAAGGTGGGGGGTGTCGTATCATGTTTAGTTGATGCACGAGTATTGTGTTTGGGGGGGTTGGGGTTTGGGGGCAGCTCAAAGGACCAAAGTATAACTAATAGACCCATATGATATAACGAACCATTTTTGGTGTTCCCATGGAGGGAGGGTATATGCTCTTTGGCATCCACCTATACCAAGACAAGGAACATACTATCTCTTCCAAATTCATTAATATTGATATAACTAAGCATTTATGGTGTTCTCATGGAGGGAGTGTCCCCTTGGGCAGCCACTTGTACCAAGCCAAGGAACATTTTAGCTCTTACAAATTCATAAATATCTAAATTTGTGGCTCATGCACAAACCGTAATCACCATAACTTATTAATGATTAGTCTACGCCTATGGCAGAGAGTGTTAGCTGATGCCATGCCCCGAGGTGTCGATGCAGAACCTCTCCACTCAAAAGGGCTTCTAGCAGAGATGAAGTTGAGAGCCGAGTCTGAGAGCACAAGAATTGTTGGTGCTAGGCTAAATTATACAATTGTGAGCCCCATGGTACGTTTCGAAAGATGGATAGCTCATGTGGGAGCTAGCAAATTAGATTATCTCAACTTGAGTTATGTTTTTCAAAATAAAGAGGCCTCCTATTATCAAGTAAGAGGTAGAACTCAAATCATTTTAGATTGGGGTTCACTCAGTAGTAAGAGGTGGAACTCAAATCATTATAGATTGGGGTTCACTCAGTTGTAAGAGGTGGACTCCAAAATAATATGTAATTGTGTTCAACAGCTTGTGGCTATAGATAGAGGCCTCCACCATGAGTTTCAAAGCATATATTGTGTACTGAAATGTTGTTGCTCTTTTAATTGAAGATTATTCTATTTGCATTTCCTTCCATTTGAAATTTGCATCCGCCAACAATTCCATCCGACGATTTTGAGATTTTTTCGATTTTTCGAGTTTCTTGAGTTATCTGGATTTTTCGAGTTTCTCAAGTTTTTTCGAATTTTCTCAGTTTCCATCCACCATGCATCCAACAACCACTTACAACAAAAAAAATCGGTCCGACGATCCCATCTGAAGTTCGCATCCGATGACTGCTAAAAAAAAAAAAAAACCAAAACACACAAAACAACAAATTTTTTCTCAGACACCTGCATCTACTCTTTTCTCAGATCAATATTTTCTTTTTTCTGAGTTTTGAAATTTTTGACCTTTTTTCCATTAGACGAGTTTTTCAATCTTTCCTCTTTTTCGAGTTTTTGAGATTTTTGGGCTTCTTCAACAAAAAATTCCGATTCGATGTGCATCCGATGACTACCTCACAAGAAAAAATCTGTCTCAAAGTTGCACCTGCCAAAATTTCACTTTTTGCATTTTTCGATTTTTTCAAGTTGTCTGAATGTTTTTCGAGTTTTCAAAAAGAGCTTCTGGGAAGCGTGAAATGATCCTAAGATCCAACTACTATCCACAGTGTCCTAACCAAGAACTTGCCCTTGGTATGAACGGCCATTCTGATAGTGGTGGTCTCACCATCCTCTTCGAGGATCAGGTTGGAGGCTTACAAAAAAAGAAAGGAGATCGCTGGTATGCAATGAACCCTATTCGCAACGCCTTCATTGTGAACATTGCTGACCAGATCGAGGTATGTACGTGCATCCGATTGCATCCGACGACCAGCACAAAACTAAAAAAACAAAGTTTTTTCAAGATTGCATCCGACGACTTTGTGTTCGACGATCCTATCTGATAGTTTTTTTTCGAATTCTCGACATTCTCGGATTTTTCAATTTTTTCGAGTTTCTCGGATTTTCTACTTTTTCGAGTTTTCTAGATTTTCAAATTTTTCAAGTTAATTTTTTCTAGTTTTCAGATTTTCGAATTTTTCGAGTTTTTCAACTATCTCCATATTTTTGAGTTTCTGACATTTTTCTCAGGTTTTTTTTTTTTTCAAATTTTTTTGACAAGCTAGGCTGAGGTATTGTCAATTATATATATATATATCAAAAACCAAACCAAAAAAAAAAAAGTTGAATCAATTCTCATGGCCAATCTACCCGAAGAACTTATGGATAAATTCACAACGCCCAATCATCCAAATGATGAGAACAAACCCTATCGCCTTAGATATCAGGTAAATCAAGACCTTGGACCATCCAAATGGACACCTAACCCTGATGATCACCTTGTTCACCATGCTCACCATACCGCCCGATCCGATATATGAACACCCCGTTTGGAATTATCAAAGTTTGATGGTAATGTGGACCCTCATAGATTTTTACAACTCTTTGAGAATGCATGTGAAGTATATGGAGAATATACTGATAATGCAAAAGTCCGACTTTTTTTGATGACCATGGTAGATAAAACACGAGAGTGGTTTTTCAACCTCGATCATGATGATCGACAAGACTGGTCAGAGTTGAAAGAGTCTTATATTAAATGCTTCCAACCTTTCAGACTCATAGAAAGCCCATTTTGTACGCCTTACTCCTATAAAAATAAAAAAAGATGAACGCGTACGTGACTATATTGAGCGCTTTAAACGTCTCAGTAGTCAAGTCCAGGAACAACCAACTGATAAAATGTTGATCATATGGTTTATAGTTGGTCTTTCCAGACGCATCCGTAAAGAGCTTAAATCTAGCGAAGAGTATTTTACTCTTAAATCTGCTATGTCCAATGCCATTCGTGAAGAAGATGAGAACCAGAATGAGAAAAGAGCTCACCGTGTATTCCCTGATAATTGTCCAAGTGAGCCCCGAGATTCAGACCAAGTCCGGAAATCTAAGTTTGAGTTGATGAATCAACAACATCAACAACAGATGGAGAAACTCAACAAAGAGTTTCAGCAAGTCTTATAATCTTTCCAAAGTCAATTGCCAAGGCAATTGTCATCTGGTAACGCTATCCATAGGTGAGAAGACATTGGTGCCCACAATGTCATGGCGCACATACCAGTAATGAGTGTCCATTACACCGCCCTTACGAACCGCAATACTGTATATTGTGTGATACGACCACTCATACCACATCTAGCTATAGGTACAACCATGCAACATGCAATACTCTTGACCACATCAGTATGCCCCACGAGGACAACCACAAGCGCAATATAACCCACGTTATATGTCTCTAGTCCAAGTCCAAGTCCAAGAATTGCCTAGACAACAACTAACTCCACAACAACAATGCTTGGCACTTCTAGGTTCAAGAGGATCTTCTCCACCCCAGGCCAGACCAACAGAATCGACCACAGGCCAATGTAGTGCATAATACCTCCTATGACACACCAGCCTATGAACCTACTTATGATGAAGGTCTTCATGTCATATACGTAGATGAGGCCTCAGTCTCTTATTCCAATGACCAATACTATTCAGAGGAGCAACCCCTACGGGATGCTACAAGCCATTCTCGATAGTGGGTCTGGCGTGAATATTATCGACTTGTCCTTAGCTAAGACATGGGGAATACCTACATTGGAAAAGCCTAAGTACAAGTTACGTATGGCTGACCAACGACACCTGCCAGTCACATAAGCAATTTGCCGATCAAAATTGTCGATTTGATTTTCACTATAGAGTGTGTAGTCCTAGATTTACCTGATGAACCGTACACCTATCAATTCCTTCTTGGAACACCTTGGTTAGAAATGGCCGAAGTGATTTAAGATTGGAAGAAAAACAAAATCGTTTTTGGCAATAGAAACAGGCGAATATCTGTCGATGCCACTAGAAAGATAAAGCCTGCACACACTGAGATGATTGGTCTTCAACTACCTATGATGACCTCGATAGTATCTATTCCACCGTAAAGGATCATTACGTGCAGAGCACCAATATCATCAATTGGGGACATGCCTTAACGACCATTGATTGTTTCAATGCCACTCTTTGTGCACAAGATGTTCAAGAAGAGGACCCAATTGAAATCACTATACACTCTACAGATATCAACAACTCCCATCTTGCCCTTGTACATGATAGATGCACTCCCTATTGAGTGGATGCCTGAAGATGCATTTGTTATGAACATATCCACCAATGAGGATGACATTCTTACTAGGAGAGAACATGAGTTATCTGACGACTAGCTAATTCACTTGCTCGATCCTGAGCGTTTAGGAAAGCGTCGTATACCGAAAGAAATTAAGCTTCCATCACCATTGGCTTGTGTGCAACATCCATAACCAATCAACACTCGTGTATACCGACCCAAACTAAAAGTCTATCAATGGGATGTACACAATGCTTAAGTTTTGAACACCATTGACGAAGATTTCATCTGAGAAAAACCACAAAAAAAAGTCCATGCATGACTACCATTACAGATCCACAAATATCTCACATGCTAAAAGAACAAATCAAGGATTGATGTATGATTGACTGATAAGCAACTCCAAATGCGTGAAAAGCTAAAACAACCAATCAAACATTTGATTCCAAATCAGAACAATCCTAGTCAGGCTTCATCATCTACAAGCTCACCTATAGAGGATATTCCTAAGATCCCACACGAGGTAGTCGATGATCCACTCTATGATGTTTCCCATCATTTTAAGGATTACACCACTAATGATGTCATCATCAGTATGGTTAAGCCAAAATGGGAGCCTCAACCATCATCAACTTCTTTTGAAGGACCTGCAAAGACCATACCCCTTAATCTGAAGGATGATGATAAGGACATCGACCGTATTTTATATGTAGGAGCCCACCTCAACCCTACCCAATTACAGGATTTGGAAAAGTTATTGCGCAAATACAGAGATGTGTTTGCGTGGAATCATAAAGAAATGAAAGAGGTTCCTCCTGACGTTGTCGTCCATACAATCTCATTGCAGGATGGTGCCATACCTGTCCAAAGGAAACCTTATCACACCAATCCTACCTATCGCGAGAAGATACGAGAAGATATTCAAAAGATTCTCGATGCTGGTTTCATTTATGACATTGAGAATACTAGTTGGATATCACCAATTGTGATGGTACCAAAGAAGAAAGGTAAACTTCATATCTGCCTGGATTTAAGAAAACTCAATGATCAAACAGAGAAGGATCACTTTCCCTTACCTTTGACCACACAAATCCTCAAAGATATGGCAGGAGCATAAGCTTTTAGCTTCTTCGACGGCATAATGTTATGCCATTCAGTCTGTGCAATGCTCCTTCCACATTTCAAAGGGTAATGCAAGGAGATTTCAAGGATCTCTTGCACAAAAATCTAGAGATTTACCTCAATGATCTTGGTGTGCATTCCTCTCAAAATAAACATCTCAATGCCCTTGAAAAAGTGTTCATTCATTGTCTAGGTTCGGAATTTCATTGAATCCTGACAAGTGCCAGATCTGGGTTACCCATGGTGTGGTACTGGGCCATATTATTTCTCAAAATGGTATCGCCACTGATCCTGAAAAGATTAGAGTCATTCTTGAAATGCCCCTACCTGGCACAGTGAAAGAAATTTACATCTTTTTGGGCCACACAGGTTAATATCAAATTTTTATGATACATTACGTCAATAAAGCGTTGTTAGTGTATCAAATCGTTATTGATCCAAGGTGGAAAAAAGACCAGATTAAAGCCTTTGAAGATCTTAAACAGGCTTTAGTTACTGCACCCATTCTTCGCATGTCTGATTATACTAAGGAGTTCCATGTGCATACAGACGCAAGTAAGTATGCCATTGGCGCTGTTTTGACGCAACCCGGAGAATTTGGAAAGAATTCTCAATCCGTTTTCTAAGCCGTCAGCTTGTTCCAACTGAGGTCTATTCCACAACAGATCGAGAAGCACTAGCAATGGTCTATGCTATTCAACAATTTCGACATTATTTGCTAGGCTAGCTTTTTCTTTTCTATACTGACCATCATGCTCTTCTTTACCTAGTGAATAAACCTTGCAAAACCGGACGAATTGCATGATGGTTGTTGATTCAACTTTCGAGTTGTTATTCGGAGGGGATCACAACATTTTTTGGCTGATCATCTTTCATGATTACCTAATGCTGAAGCATCTGATGAGCCAATAAATGATGAGTTACCAGATGCGTGTCTATTTTATATAGATGCAACTCTGTTATGGGCAGATGATATCACTAGATATCTAGCCACTAGGGAGATAGATCCTCAGTTGACCAAACCGCAAAAAATAAAACTTATTATGAAATCTTTACCATATCATCTTATTGCGGGACAACTATATAAGTGAGGTATTGATGGTATTACACGTCGTTGTGCCCACGAATCAGAAGTTCGACAAACTATTGCCTTGACACACGAAGGTATTTTGGGAGGACATTTCTCCTTTGATGCTACAGTTGCTAGGGCAATTCTTTTGGCAGGATTTTGGTGGCCAACCCTTTTCAAAGACACTTACGCGTATATAAAAGCTTGTGACGTTTGCCAACGTGCAAATAATACCAAAAAAACTGATCACAATCTTTTTACTCTGATACTTGAAAGCGAAGCATTTCACAAATGGGGTATTGATTTTGTTGGACCCATTAGCCCAGTAGCACGTGGCACCCAATCACGATATACTTTGATTGCCATTGACTATGCAACAAAGTGGATAGAGGTTAGAGCAACACGAAAAGCAGACGCAAAGTCTGTAGCATGCTAAAACATCCTCACTAGATTTGGTTGTCCTATAAAGCTTGTCAGTGATTGAGGTTCTTACTTCCTTAATGAAGTAATCAACAATTTACTGACTTATTATTTCGTTATCCATCGAAAGGATACCCTGTACTATCCTAGATGCAATGGACTAGTCGAGTCTACGAATAAAACGATCTGTAAAATCTTAACCAAGATAGTAGAAACCAGTCGATCAGATTGGGAAACAAAGTTATTCTCTGGCATATCACACAACACCAAAGCGAGCCGCAGATTGGAAAACATCGTTTGAGCTGGTATATGGCCAAGAGGCTATTATGCTAGTAGAATTTTTAATTCCATCCTTACGCGTCACTTTAGCTTATGCCACTGACTTGTGTGACGATAATGCTTATCAATACCAAGTTCAGAATCAACTTTTCACATTAACAAAATTGTGTGAAACACGACATATATCTTACCATGCACAGTTAGTCCACAAACGACGACAGAAGGCCTGGCATGATCGTCATGTCCGGACTAAGAATATTCATGATGGTGATAAAGTTTTACTTTACACATCTTCCAAAGTCCATCCAGAAAAATTGAAATTCCGTAGCCAAGGTCCTTATGTTGTCCAGATTTTTTTTTATCAATGGTGTCGTGCAATTAGAGACGCTAGAAGGCATATCCCTTGACACCTTAGTCAATGGTAGCCGCCTATGGTGATACTATGAAGACACATTTACGATAGGTCCTGTTTGAGAAGGACTTCCGGGTTATTACTTTTTTTTTTTGTTTTTTATCCATCTTCTATGTATAATGATTAGAGTTATTTTTTTTTCCTTGTGTTTTTCTTTCCATGTATATTCCTACCTACATTTTTCGAAAACCATTGATTTGATATTTACTTTTGAAAAATAAAAATATATCTGAAGACTCGATTTTTTAAGCACAGTCTAAAAAATATTTTTTTGATACCCACTCTTTTTTTTTTGTCTCTTGTAAATTTCTACCAACTTTAAAAAATTTCGATACTCGGCTCTAATTTTTCAGATTTTTTCGATACAGTATCAACTCGATTTTTCCTAGTCTTTTTACGAGCCTTTATAAAAAAAATTTGATACTTTTCATGTTTTCGAGTCTTTGTAAAAATTTCGATACTTGAAACTTTTCGAGTCATTGAAAATTTTTCGAGTTATGTAAATTTTTTTTGAGTTCTTGAAAATTTTTGATACTTTACAATTTTTTCGACTCCTCATTTTTTCGAGTCATTGAAAATTTTTCGAGTCAATAATAAATTTTTACATCATTTTTTCGAGTCATTAATTTTTTATTCATTAATTTTTCGATCTGTTATCCATTTTTTTGATACATTGTTTTCTTGAGTCACTCTCATTTTTCGAGTCTTGTTTTTTTTCCGACCATGAATTCTATCCGCTAGTTTCCGTAATAACTTGCATCTGACGTCTACCCTAAGTTTTTTTCCTATAAATTCGTCGGTCGTCTCTTTCTTTTTATGTTACAATTTTCAAAAAAAAGTCAGATTAACAAATCTCTGGCGCTTTTCAGGATTTCTGATCCAAGTTAGCCAATTTCAACTGCACACTGACCGCTCTCACAAATTCTTTCATTTGTTTTTTAATCCCCCACCTCTACACATGCATGCATCCGACACAACTGTTCTTCACATCCACCTTCAACTGTATCTGTCACTTGCAGCCGCCAAGTCCATCCGCCATTGTATCTCTTCTTTCTACATCACAAGTACATCTACTATTTCCATCCACCAATTGCAGCCGCCATCTGCATCCACCATCTCTCACAAGTAACCTTTGTTTGTATCTGCTAGTGTACATCTCAGTTGCATCCGCCCATGCTCAACCAACAGTTTCAGCCGACAAAACATTTGTATCTCCATACCGAGGTACCAAAGATGCCTCCGACATTGAAATTGGTTCCATGTGAACATAGTGCCATGCTCCAGTGGTACACACAAGCAGAGATGCTCTTCTAGTTGTTCGAGTTTTAAATTCCTAAGTGGAAGGGACATCAGAGTGTCCATATCAATTGATTGCCGGCCAACTGTATCAGAGAGGGGCCAACAATATCATTCGTCATTGTATCCTACCCCATGAGACAAGTCAGATCATGTCCCTCTCACATGAAGCAATGAGAGGTGGACACTTTGCAGCAGATGTAATAGTACGCAAGATTCTACAATCCGGCTGTTGGTGGCCAACAATGCACAAGGATACTGAGACATATATGAAGCAATGTGATGTATGTCAGAGGGCACGCAGACCAATGCCGTTACATCCTATATTGGCTCAAGCGCCATTTGAGAAGTGGGGACTTGATTACATCGGCCCTATTCACCCTGCTTGTAGTACCCAAGCCCGATATATTATCGTGGCTATAGATTATCTCAAAAAGTGGGTTGAAGCCAAAGTAGTGTGCATAGCAGATGCTAGGTCCACCTCGAAGTTCCTTTACAAAAATATTATTGTACGCTTCGGATGCCCAGTGGAGATAGTCAGCGATCGGGGAACTCACTTTGTCAACAAGACCATCAAGGCCTTATTAGAAGAGTTCTTTGTGATCCATCATTTTAGCACGCCTTACTATCCAAGAGGCAATGACCAAGCCGAATCTTCTAATAAGATTATGTGTGGCATTTTGACAAAGATAGTAGAAGCAAGCAGATCAGCTTTGGAGCACAAGCTACATGCTGCTCTGTGGGCTTTTAGAACTACATACAAAGGCAGCACCAAACAAACTCCATTCCAACTGTTGTATGGCCAAGATGCAGTCATGCCGGTGGAATTTCTCGTTCCATCTCTTCGCATTGCCACAGTGCAACGATTGGATGATACAAGATTGCTCCACCTTCATCACGAAGCGCTACACAAGTTGTGTGAAACACGCTTGTTAGCAGTCCATGCTCTTGCTGCAGAGAAAGCATGTCGCAAGGCTTGGCATGATCGAAAGATCTTCAAAAAGGAGATTTGGTCCTCATGTACAAGACAAAGGCGATCAAAGAAAAGCTGAAGTTCACTGGTGAAGGCCCTTATCGCATCACCGGCATCCTATCACAAGGGGCAGTGACTTTAGAAACAATGGATGGGACACCGTTTGCTACACCCATCAACGGTAGCCGGTTACGCAAGTACTGGTGGCCACCAGCCTTCCCAAACACTTCTTGAAGAGTTTAGGATAGGCTCCTCATCATCGAATAAAGCGCACTGGTAGGTGTCGTGGGACCGTCACCTATTTAGGTGGGGGATATTGTTGGGCACCTAGTGGGTCCCGCCACTAAAGTACTACTGGCTAAACTTACCAAGTGGGCCCCACCACAGTACACTGTACATGTAGAGTAATAAGTGCGAGGGCACTGGCTTCTTGCGTGTATAAGCCCAACCCAATGAGCACGCAATTTGGTTTTGTAGAACTTGTAGAATCAGGAATAAGTGACTGGTGGCCTAAAACTCTAAAATGACATTAGAGGCCCTAAGTCAAGTTGTTAATAAAAAAGCTAAAAGATCCCAAATTAGAACTCACATGAATTATGTGAGTGCCCTTGTGCTTTCTTAAAGGACCATTAAATTCATTTTGTGTTAGTTTAGGAGGCTTGGATTAGGATCCTTGCCATACCAATAGGAGAAAGGGGCAAGGGCCTTCCCCATCCATAGAAAGGCACCCTTTGTACCATATTTCTATGTTCAATAGGAGGAGGAGATTATGCCCAAATGAGATTCGAACATCCTTGCTTTCTTCTCTCTCTCTCTCTCTCTCTCTCTCTCTCTCTCTCTCTCTCTCTCTCTCTCTCTCACACACACACACACATTTTTGCATTTTATATTTTCTTTCCATTTGCTTCTTCTCTCTACTTGCATGTTGTTAATGATTTCTAAGAGAGTAGAGAGGATAGGATGTAAGCACCTCCCCCATTGTAATCTATTCTTCCTTCTCATGCTTGTGGTTAAAGTAGGGTGGATAGTTAGATGTGGTTAGTTAGGTGTGGTTAGAGTAGGATTTGCAAGCTAACTTCGCAAGGGAAGCACTATTCCCTTGAAAACGAATCTATGCATGACAGGTGAACCAAGGCCGCTACAAGGACTGTCATTGAGGAAGAATGTAAATCCAGATGAATCTTGTCTTTGCGCCCAATGGAATAGGTCCCAGGTACGGCCTTATCCCAAGTATGAACTTATTTTCATACCATTTCTCGATCATCTGTATGTACTGACTGGAAGTAAATGTGGCTCAAAAATAAAGCCTTGCCATCATTAGATGTGCATCTTCTGATTGCAAAGGTTGATTGACATCCAACATTATGGGTGGTAGCCCCTTATCCCAGTAGCACTCTAATCTCATGAGAAAGGCTATGGATAAACAATAATTTGCACTTTCTTGGACTACAATATCTGCATTTTCTCTATAGTTTTGTTTTCTCCCAAGGGTCTCTTCTCATAATTGGTACATAGTAGGGGTCGACCCTTTTCCAGCTTGGTGCCCTTAGATACTCCTGAAGCTGCTCATCATTATTCAGCATCATCATGATCCTTCAGGAGGGTTGTGGTCGTAAGGCATTTACGAGGCTGTTGAGCTTTGGGTATTCTTCTGTAGTTACTTTCTTTGCCCCCCTCGTTCTCCTTTCTTATAGGTCTTCTGGAATTCGTTAGACTCTTTCCGATCGTCGTACCATCTTCTGATCTTTTCTATCGAATAACTTCCTTGAGGGCCTTGTCAAATAGTCGTCCAAGGCTGTGGCACTCTTCGTATTAGAAATCTTTGGTGTTGAACCCTCGGACTTTGATTCAATGAAGATGTCGCTCTTTCCTTCTGGAGGGAATGAAGAAAGTCCGGTAGTAGGCTGCACAGTCTCATCAAGTGGATCTTGATCAGAAAAATTAAAGTCAGGTGGTGATGGAGGCAAAAACAGTTTACAAGAGGAGGGTAATGAATTAGTTATGAGGTTATACTATGTTGTTGGTGAAATGAACTATTTTAGAACATGGTCATCAGTTTTAAGAAACAATGTGGGGAATACGGTGTTAAGAGTGGATGTGGAGGTGGTTCAACAAGTAAAATGGAAGAGATGAAGGTTGGTAAGATGAAAATGGTTCAAAAAAATAAGAATGCGAGTGGGACAATTGAGTGTAAGTGGAGGAGTCCATGGCAGGTTTGTGGGCGAGAGCTAGCTGTGGAACCTTGATATGGCATGCCAAAGCCAACACCTTGTTGGTTGATGGATCGACTTTACTCAGGAGCTCCAGCATCATCATTATGGTCATCTTTTTTCTGCACTGATACACTTGCATCGAGTCTACAGGACATATTCCATATGAGGTCCATTTGTCGCTTTGACAGGAGAAGTTCCTCTTGGATCTTGTCAACGCTTTCTTTGAGTGTTGACAACTTCTTGTTGCTTTTGTCTTCTGAAATTTGATGGTTCCTCTTCAGGGCTTCATGTTTCTAGATTAAGGAGATATACTTTTCCATTTTTATTGCTGCTCTTGAAGGTGGAATTGGTATTTCGATGTCTTGTGGCTTAATTGGTTGCTTGACTATTGTCATCACGTCAGTTAGTCTCTTATTTTCCTGAGTCAGGAGATCTAACCGATGCTCGAATTGGTCTTGCACCTCTTAGGGAGACTGGAGTTGATTTGAAAACTGGTTTTGCTCTTCCAATCTCTTGATCCTTTCACTCTGCAACTTTTTCATAATTGTCAACAACTCTGCATCTCTTAACTAGAGGTCTTGCTTTGCCGTTCTGAGCTCATTTGTCTGTTGTGCTAGCTGGTCTACCATCCAAGTAAGAGGTCTCAGCATGCCACTTCAAGGACTCCTTGGTTCTTTTGGGCAAGCTATCATAGGCTGGAAGGGCAGAGAACTCAATAGAAAAACGATGGTAAGAAGAAAAAAAAATTGAGAAACTATGGAATGAGACAGTAATGGAACAATTAGTTGAGTATTTTCAATAGTATTAATGGAGGTGATAGAAATGGTAGCAACAGGGGTAAGAGAGATGGTGACGGGTGTGGTATCAACAATGGTGGTGGTAGTGGTGGAAGTTAATGATGTGATTAGTATGATTGTCTCTGGAACTGTCTCCACCTCCTCTTCTACAAGATCGCCTTCATCGAAGTATTTAAGAGCATCTACATCAATGAAGTTGTCTTGCTTCAAAGCAGAGGAGTCTTCAACTTTCTCTTCAGCCATTGGGTTTTCTTGGACTTCCACTATTACTTGAGCTGCTTGAACTTGATCTTCTACCATTGTTTCTTGATCAGGTCTAGCTCCTCTTGTCACTTCTACTGTGTCTTCGTGAGCAGGATCAGCTGCAATTGTGTCTTCTGCTCGTGTAGTTGCATGCAGCTCCCTTTCTCCCTCCCTTGAATCTGTTGTCTATAGGTGGATGGCCACCACAGATGATAGAGGTGACTGGACACAAGGGAGTGATGTAATAGCTAGAGGTGGTCCCGATGGGGACTGAGATCTGGAACGTCGAGCAGGTGATTGAACTAGTAGCTGCTGGGTGTCCACGATTTGGAGGTGAGGTGAGGAGGCAGCAGGTGAGATTCTTCGTCGTCTGGTGCATCTCTTTTGAAGGCTGCGTCTATTGTCTTCATCTTCATCTTCATTATCTTCATTGCATCTTCGTACCCAACCATTTTCTTTCGTTGTTTTCTTGGAGTCAGCTAATTTGTCATAGATGGTGGTAGGTTATCGGACTCTGGGTCGGATTCATGAGCTAGTTTGTTGGTGGTCATCTTTATCCTCTTCTTTTTCGGTGGTGTAGTATCAGCAAGTTGAGAGGCTGGTGGTGATGACCAGTCGTGTCTCTTCTTGATGCAACGTTCATGAGCTGCAGCAGCTTGTTGGGAAGATGTAGCTAAAGTTGTGGATGGTATATAGCCTCCGCTAGTAGCAACATCTCTAGGAAGCAATGCAAGCCTCAAGTCGATAGAGGATTGACTGTGAGCGATATCAAAAAAGATGTAGCCCAATGAGGTAACTAGGGATCTCTTTTGTAAAGCATTGATCAACTATCTTGAGATGAAACCTGTCCAATTATACATGTTGTGGCGTGCTTCATAGGATTTTCCAAGCATGGCAAAAATCTGGAGGGAAATCCACAATAGATGTGCCTTGCGTGTAAATGTGTACCTGGTGAGGTAGGCATAGGTAGCTCCTAATTTCTTGGATTTGATGGCTTCGAGCAGGATGCCATCCTTGTTCCTCCACTTGTCGACGAAGGTGTCGAGGAACTTGGCATAGGATTGCTGCATCATGTTGGTCAGCTTTACCGGTATCTCTTTATGACTTCTTGGGAAGCTGAAGGTAGTAAGACTGCTAATAACCAAGTAGACATAGAGTTGAAGATTCGAAATATCAATGCGGAACATCAGCTCTTTGGCTGCAAAATTTTCATAAGTTTGGTACATTGGGTAATATCAGCTCACCTTTGGTGTTGCCCCTTCGACCAAAGGTATGGTGTGTTGGACTACAGATGATGGAATTTCTTTTAAATCTTTGTAAGACCATGCAAAGCAGTCTTTATACTCCATTAGTAACTTCTGCAGTTTGGTGAATTGTGAGGGCGTGAGTTGCGCTCCCACATGAACAATTTTGTCTTCTTCACCTGCTAAATTCATCAGTTGAGTGTGAGCCGGTCCCTCATAGACTTGTTCTTCTTTTTTCTGATTTGCATCAGGTTCCCGTTGCACTTTTGGAATCATGATCACCACGTCATCCAAGATATAACTCTTGAAGTTTTCTGGCACATCATGGACTGGTGCCTTACTCGTTTCTTCCTTCAAAAGGTTGATCTTAGCACGATTCATGAGTGATATCTTGTGCATTGCTTCTGACATTCCTAAAGCTTTTATGTTGAAGCTTGGTCGGATGACCCTTGAGCATGCGCTTCAGCAACTTTCTTCTTGCCTTGTATATTGTTGTTGGTTGTTGCGGCCTCTTTGCTTGTTGTCTTCTGTTGAGGTTCTTCAACATTCACCACATGGTTCCGAATGTCTTCATCCACTGTTGCTATAGCCTCTTCGGGTAAATCGCTCCACTTGATCACCTGATTGTATCTTTGCTTTTGTTGATTTTTCTTTGGTGCAGGTGCTTTCGGTGGTGGCATCTTGGAGACTTTAGCATGTTGAGATTTCTGAGGCGGTTGAGCTGGTATTCGTTGAACTCCATAACGTGTAGAATCCATGTGGTGTACGATCTGCTCATCTGTCAGCTCAGCTTCCTCATCATAGGACAATGCATGTTGCCAAGGAACTAAATTATCTTGAACAGGTTCCGGAATAGGTTCTGGGGACACCCATGCTACGTTTATCATGTTCACCCCATATGAGATAGGCGTGTCAAGGGTGATTCCTCTCGGTGGTGATTCGTTGGGTTCTGAATCTGAATCTGGATTTGGATGACATGTATGCCCAGCCATACAGTCAATAATTGCCAATGCATCCGTCCACAACACGGTATCTGTTTGTGAATCATAATGAACACCCATTGAAGCTTTTGGACGATCAATGCTATGGTCCGTTGTGGAAAAAGTGTCATCAACTTTGGATGGTACAAGCTTCACCACCCATGCAGAGGGATCCACCTTTATTGCCCGCTCTCTATTCTCAAATGTAATTTTGTCGGTCCCCCAATCATGAACTACTTGTGCAATTCGTAACCAAGGTTGTCCCAACAAAACTCGATAGGCAGTGGGTGTTTCAGGAATGTCCATCACCACAAATGTGATGACAAATTGTACCCCTGCTATTTTGACAAGAATGTCTTCTACAATCCCCTTTGGCAACTGTGATGCCACGCAAATGTCAAAAATTGAATATCAACATAAATATGGCATAATATACTCAAAAATGAAGATATGAGCTGGTTAAGTATAAATCATGAAGAGGCCTAAGTCATTTTTCGAAAATATATCTCCGGGCTAGACCTTTAATAGGAAAAGACATTGCTTTGGATAACCCTTAACTAGGTCGTCCATACAAAATGACTAGTTATGAAAAGACATGTTAAACTAGAGTAACTTTAACTCATAGTTAAGTATACCTCTTATGGTATAGTTGAACATATTTTTAGTTTAAATCTTAACTAGACCCTTTCGCGGGAGCGACGCACCTATTGTTTAAAAGGTATGTTTGTTCGCCCCGTAGAACATATTTTGATCTCACACTTCAGTCTCGATCATCGAGAGAGAAGAGTTTATGCTCATGTAAGAGATTGAAGAAGTGAATAGAGTTCTGTGAGTTATTCTCCCTTATCTCTGTTCTCCGCACTGCTGAGTGTGAGTGATCTTGAGTCTGCTAACAATCTCTAATGCATTTCATGAATTACTCTCTGATTAGATAGACGCTCTAGTGCATTACAGTCGTTTGCTATGTTTTCGTAAAGCATGCTCTAAAGAACTGTCTTAAAATCATCTTATTCGTCTGTCGCGAATACTTTCTTTTCGACACTCGAATAATGACTATCTTTGTGCAGTCTAGCACGATCATTGAATTAAGTAGTATGTATACAAATGAGATGACAGTCGCTGTCTGAAAAATTGAGTCTCTGATCTGTTTTCCTGATTGGCATTGACATAAGTTTCTAACGTGCTCTAAAACCATTCGTACTCTTTAACCATTAAGTTGGACTTTACTTGTTGAGGACTATTGTCTAAGAACGAATAGTTCGTGAACTCGATTAATTAATTGTCTGTGCAGTCGCAAATACATTGAACAATTCCCGATTCTTTGTTGACACCTTAGTCAGCCAGAGTGTAGTCTATTGTACTACTCTGATAACATTTCATTTGTAGAACGCGCTTCCTTCAATTTGATAGAGGCCAGATTGTTGTTCTGGATTCATTAACATTACCCATTCCAAATATAAGTAATACTGGTTACTTTTTAATGTTTGCCGACAACCAGAATAACATTCGAAACCACCTGCCATAATTACCCCAAAAACATAACTTTCTAACGTTGTCCTCTGTGGGAACGATACTTTTCACTACAATATCTATATTAACCCTGTTGGTATAGCGCGACATATTCCAATTTTTGGCGTCGTTGCCCGGGATAATTTAGGAAAGTTATAAGAAATCTGAAGATCCATTTCCATCTCTAATGTATGTCAGATAGAGAATCGAGATTAGAAAGATACCGGAAGCTTAGAGAGGAGTTTTTACGAAGACAAAGTGAAAGTAATAGTTGAATAAATCTAGACGAAATCACTCAGTTACTTGAACTCCTAATTAGCTTCGGTATGGAGGGTCCTGCTGCACGCTTCACTTCTATCTCTAAAATTAGATATGATTATTTCAAAAGGACCAACTCCAATGATGTAGATAGTTATATCTCACAATTTGAGTCAATAGCCAATGCGAATAATGAGGGAACTGACGTAGACAAACTACGAATTTTCCCTAGTCTGCTAAGAAAGCAGGCGCGTATCTGGTATAGCCAGGTAGAACCAGGCCGTGTAGGAACCTGGTACCTGTTGAAAGATGCATTTCTGAACCAGTTCAGAGAGATAGGTTATAAATCTAGAATTTTTGGACGACTGACAATGTTCAGAAGAAGAGTAAAGAATCTCTTCGCAAATATACACGTAAGGTTAAAAACCTCATAGGAAAACTAACCGGTGTACATCTCGTGGATATGCAAATCGAATGGTTTTTGGCTGGTCTACCACCAAAGATTGATCGATACTACAGACAAGGGGACATGAACTCCTTAGCAACTGTTATAGCTAGTGTAGAAAATTTCGAGACGATTGACTAATATTGAAGAACTAGCTGAAGCTCGTGAGTCTTCACAAAAATTAACGAAGGAAATCCAGGAACAAAGAAAGAAGAAATATGACAGTCATATAAAAAAATGTGATCTTAAAGCTGATGATTATGCGCTGATATATGACAGTCGCTATCAAAGTTCCCAGGATAACTCCATATGCGATGGCTGGGACATTTTAAAGTCATAGAGGTGTTTGACAATGGTTCTGTGCAACTTCAATCACTTGAAGAGGAACTGTTACCTACACGTATTAACGGGAGCAGGCTAAAAAAATACTACCTTTGACCAAAAAAAAAATTATTTATTTTTATTCTTATTATTTTCTAGTATTTTTCTGATTATGTTCGCGACTTTTTTTTTCTTTTCTAGAAAATTTTTCAGAAATTTTCGTGAACTTTTCTACCACTGTTCAACATTTGTTCAAACTGTTTCGTGAATTTTTTGAGAATTTTTCTTGTCTTCTCTCAAATCTTTTAAGTTATTTTTCAAAGTATTTTCGAGAAACTTTCGCGACACTCTAACTGTGAACTGAAACTTCTCATTTTTTTCTCTTTCGAGAGTTTTTCTAGAATTTTTCTAGCATTTTTTTTCTCCAGTTTTTCGAAAAAATTTCTAGGATGACGCTCAACATTTTCATGAATTTTTCATGAAGTTATGTATCATTTACTAGAATCTCTCAAAAATGTTTCGCCAAACATTCTAGAAACTTTCTAGTATCGATACTTCGAGAATCTCTCAACTTACCTTTTAGAGAATCTTTCAAGAATCTATCTACCTACTTTTTGCATCCCTCTATTAAAGATGATGGCCACGTGATCCTCATTATTCACACGTGTGTACGCTCACATATCAAAACCGATATTGTTTCTCCTTAATTTATTTGTTGCACTTGTGGCAGATGAAGAACAACCAGACGACCAGCCCCAGTGGATTCGCACTATGACTGAGAAAGCCAAAAACCTAGTGGCTGAAATGTATGAGTTGGACAAGTACCATCAGCAACTTACGATGGAATTTGTCAACTCAGAAAGAAGATGCCAAGAGGATCTCAAGGCATCTTTCGAGAAGATTGATTCGCTCGAATCAGACAACACGAAGCTGATTGAACGAAATCGTTCTCTCGACACACAGCTTCAAAACTTAATAAAGGAAGCTGATTATTTAAAACAGATCAATAAGGCGATTGAGACCAAGTCTGATAATTATCAAACTCAAAATGATTCTTTAAAGCAGCAACTGACAGCTGCAAATCAACATAATGTCGCGCTCCAGAAACATTTCCAAGAGGAGCGAATGAGAAGACTAAAGACAGAAGCTGCTCTCTCTATATGCTCTAGTGCAAGGTCTATTACAGTCGACCTCACGAAGCTAAACCAGCTCCAAGATCAGATGCTCGACAATTTTCGACAAAAGCTAGCTGCTAAGTTGCAAACTCAAGACTTGGCAACTGCATCTACACAGCCAAAATGAATGCGGCGGAATCAGTCGAAGGTATGTGCTGACAGATTCCATACATTTGCTGAACACTTCTGGAAATGGTGTCCACCTGCTTTTAACATTGAATTACAATGGCGTATGGATTATATGATGCTACCAGGGCAGTAGGCATCGCCTTCGACGATTGGAAGCGACCATGGGAGAAGGAAGACTTTTTCTGGTTATGGGCCCAGCTTTCTATCGAGTAGAAAGGATGTCTCTGCTGGGGCATAATCCAGGGAAAGTTTAAAGCCCTACCTTTCGGGTCAACAGAGCTATACATAGGCTCTTCGGCTATGTATGCTCTCGAATACATTCGCATCAAAGAACTTCAATTTTTCCAGAACGAAGACAATAAGCGACATTTTTGGAAGCAAAAGTCGCAGTTTCAATTATACAAACCCAAAACTGTTGCGGATTTAGGCTCATTCGACGACGCAGGGTTGCTGATCAACATCAATATGGCTTATCCAGAATCATTCAGTCTATATGTGGATTGGGAGCGGAACCTTGCAGACTATTTTGCAGAGATTCGACATAATCTACAGGATAGAAAGAAGTCATTCAGATATAAGCAATTCATTCATTTTGACAGTTTGGTACCTTTGCGGCAAAGACATTATTTTTTGTTCAGAATCTTTATGCTAAAAGTAATTTTATTAGATTCTCAGTTCGATACTGTGAAGAAATCACTCTACGAAGTGATTCAGACGAAGATACAAAGTTGACTCAGGAGTTGTTCGATGGAACATTACTCCTTGTTAAACTAGAAGAATTCGGCAACCTCCTAGTTGGCCAATATACAAAATCCAAAGAAGATTTGTTGTTGATCGAAGCTCAACATAACTTGGAGCTGGCTCAGAAACTATATGAAGAATTGAATAATTCATAAATATTATTCATGTCTTTGTCATGTTGATGCCTATCTGTGCTACTGAAGCTAGATCTTTGCAGTTTGAAGATGTTTTGAATTCTGATTCCAGTTTTGTTCAAACAATTTCAACCCAAAATCAACCTACTCAACGCAACAACAAGACACATATTCTCTGAAGAAATATCTAAAGGACGAATCATATGAAGAATAATTTTTTTTCGCCTCAACGAAAATCTGACGACCAAAAATGTTTCTCGAATAATCCTCGAAATAAAGATTATATGTTCACAAGGACGTTTCACATTTGAGGAAGGGGATATGTGATGCCACGCAAATGTCAAAAATTGAATATGAACATAAATATGGCATAATATACTCGAAAATGAAGATATGAGCTGGTTAAGTATAAATCATGAAGAGGCCTAAGTCGTTTTTTGAGAATATATCTCCTAGGTACTTGCCTTATAAATTAAGGGCTAGACCTTTAATAGGAAAATACATTGCTTTGGATAACCCTTAACTAGGTCATCCATAAAAAATGACTAGTTATGAAAAGACATGTTAAACTAGAGTAACTTTAACTCATAGTTAAGTATACCTCTTATAGTATAGTTGAACGTATTTTCAGTTTAAATCTTAACTAGACCCTTTCGCGGGAGCGACGCACCTATTGTTTAAAAGGTGTGTTTGTTCGTCCCGTAGAACATATATTGATCTCACACTTTAGTCTCGATCATCGAGAGAGAAGAGTTTATGCTCATGTAAGAGATTGAAGAAGTGAATAGAGTTCTGTGAGTTATTCTCCCTTATCTCTGTTCTCCGCACTGCTGAGTGTGAGTGATCTTGAGTCTGCTAACAATCTCTAACGCATTTACTCTATGATCAGACAGACGCTCTACTGCATTACAGTCGTTTGTTGTGTTTTCGTAAAGCATGCTCTAAAGAATTGTCTTAAAATCATTTTATTTGTCTGTCATGAATACTTCCTTTTTAACACTCGAATAATGACTATCTTTGTGCAGTCTAGCACGATCATTGAATCAAGTAGTATGTATACAAATGAGATGACAGTCTCTGTCTGAAGAATTGAGTCTCTGATCTGTTTTCCTAATTGGCATTGACATAAGTTTCTAACGTGCTCGAAAACCATTCGTACTCTTTAACCATTAAGTTGGACTTTAGTTGTTGAGGACTATTGTCTAAGAACGAATAGTTCGCGAACTCGACTAAATTAATTATCTACGCAGTCGCAAATACATTGAACAATTCCTGATTCTTTGTTGACACCTTAGTCAGCCAGAGTGTAGTCTGTTGTACTACTCTAATAACATTTCATTTGTAGAACGCGCTTCCTTCAATTCGATAGAGGCCAGATTATTGTTCTGAATTCATTAACATTACCCATTCCAAATATATGTAATACTGGTTACTTTTTAATGTCTGCCGACAACCAAAATAACATTCGAAACCACCTGCCATAATTACCCCAGAAACATAACTTTCTAACGTTGTCCTCTGTGGAAACGATACTTTTCACTACAAAATCTATATTAACCGTGTTGGTATAGCGTGACAGCCACACACATAATTGATCAGCCAGTTTGATGGCAAACTTGTCAGCTTTCAGGCCTTGTAGATTCCACTTCTCATATGTTGTGTCGCTGATGTAGCATAGGGGTCCGTCACTGGGAGCGACAACCTCGCCTTCACCTGCATAGCAAGAAGAGAGAGGGAGAGGGGAGAAAGAGAGTGGAGAGAAGGAGAGAGAGATCGCCTAGTTGAGAAAGGCTACTAGGCAAGGCTTGGCCAACAGTATTTTAAGTGGTGGGACCCACTTATTTATTTGTATACATGAAATACCCACAACAGGGTCCACGGCCCAAAGTAGTGCCGGTCCCTCGGCACTAGGCTGCAACTGTCGTGAAGGGGCACTGTTGTCGGTTCGTTTATTGCTGGGACATGGGTGCTTCAGAAAAAGTGTGGATAGAATTCGCTTACATAAAACCTGAGGCTTTATTGATTGTTGATCAGCAAGAACCTGGATAGTAAGAAGAGAGAGGGAGAGGAGAGAGAGGAGAAAGAGAGTGGAGAGAGGGAGAGAGAGAATGTCTAGTTGAGAAAGGCTTTGGGGGCTCGAGCGCCTACCCAAAGCTATTCTATCCCAACATAGGGAGAGAGGGAGAAGAGAGAGAGAGAGAGAGAGAGAGAGAGAGAGAGAGAGAGAGAGAGAGAGAGAGAGAGAGAGAGAGAGAGAGAGAGAGAGAGAGAGAGAGAGAGAGAGAGAGAGAGAGAGATGGAGATGGAGAAACCAAAAGAGTTTTATTAGAATGAGAATGGAAGATGATACAATACAAAGGAAATGACTCCCTCTTATAGATTTTAGAGGTGAGCCTCCTTTACTCTCATTGGCCACTTCATTGGGGCAAGGATTATAATCCAAGCCTTTAAAATAAACACAACTTAAATTTATTGGTGCTAAAAAAACACAAGGGCACTCACATGATTCATGTGAGTTTTAAGTTGGGCCCTTTTAGCTTTTTTATTTGCAACTTGACTTTGGGCCTTTAATGTCATTTTAGAGTTTTAAGCCCCTAGTCTCTTATTCCTAGGAATTACAACTTGCTACTTGTGCTCATTGGTGGTTGGGCTTATACACACAGGATGCCAGTGCCTTGCACTTATTATTCTATTGTATTGTGGCGAGGCCCACTAGGCAAGGCTTGGCCAACAGAATTTTAAGTGGTGGGACCCACTTATTTATTTGTATACATGAAATACCCACAACATCATACAAAGTAGTGGAGATAAGATTGACACCCGATCCTCCATCTACAACAGCAGCTTCTTCTTCGAAGAGTTTGTGCTTGATAGGAAGAGTTATATTGTGCTGCTCACTCTCCCAAGCCGCTCCCACATTTAGAACATTGTTGGCTTCCTCAAATCTGGTGCAGAATTATGGTTCTTTGGAAGGTATGTCCAAGTCAGTGGTCAACCAATCTGACAAGACACCCTTTACTTGAGGTGCAAGTCGAAGGAACTCTCCAATAGAGATGTTCATTCTACTGGATAAGATGCTTGTCAATAGTGTCGTCCTTGGAGCTTCAGATTTTGCCATATGGAATGGTTCTTCTTGATGGTGTAATCGCACATTCACATCTGATCTGTGTGGTGAACCTTGCGATGTGTTGGCTTGTTGATCTCTTTCTGGTGCAGTATCTTGAGGAGCTATCGGTTGATATGCAGCTTGAGCAGCTTCCTCTGCTTGTGCTTCTTGTATCCAATGCTTGATCTTCTGATATCGTCTTCATTCATCCTTAACATTCGGTAAGGTAATCTCGCTCCTCCTGATGTTGAAGGTTGATCAACTGGCACTGATACAGAGTGTGGTGATGATGGAGCTACCTCCTTGTGCTTTTGTGCTCGTGTAACAGCTAACACTGGAACATTAGGATAGGGAGGTCTCCTTGGTAAAGTTGAGTGTGGAGTTGTTCTTGGACCTACTGATTGAACTGCAATCCAATTTAATGGTGCACTGGCGTTGGCTCTCAATGGACAATTCTTGTAGCAATGTCCATATCCACGCTCGGGACATAAGGACATATAAATTCTTCTGTTTGGACATTCAGCAATCCTATGTCCTTCTCCGCATCCACAACATCCATATAATCTGTCCCCTTGGCATTGTGGCTGTGTAGCGTATGTGGCATAATACTCAATAATAGCAAGATCGATGAATGGTTCATCAGGTCCATATCATTGTTGTATTTCCTGTTGGGGAAATGTTTTAGCTTCTACCGTCGTGAGATTCGCTTGGACTGCTTGAGAATTATTTGGCCCTGGTGGTGCTGGTAGTGCCATTTTTTGTTGTTGAGGGCCTGGTCCAAGCCTTGGTGCTACATTAGGTGCTCCTTGATGGTAAGCATAAGAGGTCTGAAATTGAGCTCTCTTTTGTTGTATGATCCGTGGGTTGTAGGGACAATACGCAGTGTCATGCGAGGACGCCTTGCACAGATGGCAATATATGTGCGTCAGTTTCAAATTTTGCTTCAGTACCAGACACTCATTGGAAGTGTGATTCTAGGTACAAATGGAACACCAAACATTGTCTCGTCGAGGATACTGCTGCTGATAAGGATTTAGTTGTGGTGTTGTACTACTAAAGAGCCTTCAGTTTTTGGTCAAACTGGACTGTGAGCTCCTCCATCTGCTGCCTGTGTAACTTTGTGATCTGTTCCATCAGCGATTCGTGGGACAAGCTCGTAGAGGCTAAGGTCGATGCAATTGAAGGAGTCAAAGCATGAAGAGTTGTAGTTCCTGGTGTAGAATCATCATCTGGTCCTTCATCTTCTTCTCTCATTGCATCTTCCATATCTTCGTGCAATGTGGCATACTGCTCCCGTCTTTTCAGCTCTCATCGGATGCTTCTAGGTAGTCCCGCTAGGAACCACATAATGACCGCATGATCAGGAGTAAGCACCGTATTACACTCGGATCTCAGGTGTTTTATCCATTCAATGTAGTCTCTGATCCTTTCTCTTTTTTCCATCTTGATTTTGCTAAGCAAGAGGAACGGGTCTTCAAGAAACTTCTGCAGTTTAAATCTGGTGATTAAAGCTGCTTTTACCACTTCCCAGTCTATTCGTTCTTGTGTCGTCTGATTGAAAAACCAGTCTAAAACCGACCTTGTCAGGGACATTGGAAATAGCTTCAATTTTTATGTCGGCTTGGTTTCACCATAGATCTTGCATGCTTGCCCATAGATCTGCAAGAATCTGATAGGATCAATGGATCCATCAAATTTGGGCAGTTCCAATCTGGGAGATCTTCTGATTGCTTGGAGAGGTACCGCTGGAATAGGAATATCTTGATCTATTGGATTTGGCTGATTTGGTCGGATCTCTTCCGCTGATACTTGATGTAGCTCTGGATTCTCTGCAGGTAGTATTCTACCATATCTCAATCTCATTCACTATGCAGATTTGATAATGTGAAGGTATATGACAACAGTGGATCTAAAAGGATCTTGTTCGAGTGATGATCAGTGGTTGATGATTGGAAGGGATGAAAGGAACACAAATAACTAACAAATTTTATTGGATGACAATTGAAATGGTTATTAAGAGAGATGGATGGATGGTGGCACAGATTTTAGTGGAGTTGATCACACAAAAAAATGGATGTTGTAACGGCGCAGTTGGCAATAATGGTGAGTGATAGATGGCCTCGATGGTGTCGGGGCGGGTGGGTCCGGGGGCTCCCCGTTGAGGCCTCGGCGCAGGGTTCTGGGGGATTGCGCTTGCCCTCAGCACTAAACGGTATGACTTGTATAAGATCGAACAGGTATTTCGCGGGCCAAGTCACTAGTAGTTTCAACAATTTTTTTGGATTTTCTTAACAGAAATCTTCGCTTGACTGATATATATTTTATCATAGTGTATTACCACTTTACGAAGCTCGGCGAAGGTCCATGTTGGCAAAGGATGGTTCAACGAAAGTTCTGAAAGCAATCTGGACGTGATTTGGACTAGGAACCTTCGCCACTATCCTTCTGATGGAGACTAACCTTCGCCGACTTTCAAGGAAATATAGATTGATGATCGGAGGGCTGGCCAAGGTTAGGCGAAGATTATCATGGTGAGAAATAGTCTGGCGAAGGTCCAGAAGGCAATTTGGCACTTTTGAGAGCTGGAAACGTTCACCGGACTAGTTATAGGTAATATTAACTTTCGCCCACTTCACAGATACTTCAAAACAATGTTTTATGACTATATTGAGCTCGACAAAGATTAATGATATACTAGTGAAGGTTTATGAAAGTTGGCGAAGGTTTATGAAGGTTGGCAAAGGTTTAAATTTTTCTCTGAGTACTGGGAACGTTTGCCTGATCACTTATTCTCAATATTGACCTTTGCCGACTTCACTGAAGCTAGAAGACATGGAAAAGTAGCTACTGACAAACTGGCGAAGGTTTATAGTAACTACTTTTGAAGATATTGAAGTTGGCGAGGGTTCTGATGGCAAATTCCTATATTTGATATCTAAGAACCTTTGCCAGAGACCGTACACTCAGTATTAACCTTCGCCGACCTCCAAGATGGCTCTGATGCTGAAAATGAAGTTGGGCGAAGATTGTCTGGGGTGTTTTGGGCTACTGTGAGATTCTAGACATTTTTTTACAAAGGTTTTTTCATTTTTCTGGTTGTTTTTTGGCAATTTTGGCAAACTGATTGGGAAATAACCTTCGCTTGACTAGTTGTAGGTACCGATGATGTGGCAGAACATACTGCCAGATGGGCGAAGGTTGGTCTGAGCAGATCAGAAAGTTATGAGCTCTGATAGGTGTTTTTTGGCTCTTTTCTAGACAGTTTGTCAAAACTACATGGTTTTTTCTGAATTTTCTGATTTTTAGGATCTATGGAAGGGATAGGGTGCTGGGATCTGATGTTTCTCACCTCTCAATCTCTCTCCACAGATCATACAAGCAACAAATCATGAAAAAACAACAAATCTAACCTCTACTCCACACTAAACTAGCCCCCACACATCCATTCCACAAGCAAAAATCACAAGATGAATGCATGCAACTAAAAAGCAAGAAAATGCTAATCTATTCCCTGGCAACGGCGCCAAAAAATTGTAGCGGCCTTGGTTCACCTGTCACGCATAGATTCATTTTCAAGGGAATAGTGCTTCCCTTGCGAAGTTAGCTTGCAAATCCTACTCTAACCACACCTAACTAACCACATCTAACTATCCACCCAAATATAAAATGCAAAAATGTGTGTGAGAGAGAGAGAGAGAGAGAGAGAGAGAGAGAGAGAGAGAGAGAGAGAGAGAGAGAGAGAGAGAGAGAGAGAGAGAAAGCAAGGATGTTCGAATCTCATTTGGGCATAATCTCCTCCTCCTATTAAACATAGAAATATGGTACAAAGGGTTCCTTTTTATGGATGGAGAAGGCCCTTGCCCCTTTCTCCTATTGGTTAGTTACAATGGCAAGGATCCTAATCCAAGCCTCCTAAACTAACACAAAATGAATCTAATGGTCCTTTAAGAAAGCACAAGGGCACTCGCATAATTCATGTGGTGCTCTTATTAGATTCAAGAGCATACATTTGATAAGATAACAAATTGCTCTCTAATTGATTCAAAATTAATTTCAAACTATTGAGAATACTAAATATGTCATCAAAAAAAGCTTCATGCTCATCTAGTATTACTTCATTACAACCTTGAGATGCAAAGATCTCATCAAATCAAAATGCCTTATCAAAGGTCATATGAGAAGCAAGCATGGATGTGTAGAAGTGTGTACCATTTTCTCTTCCTCGTGAAATGTGAGCCTCATTAACTCGGCCTTGTCTTTTGAGAATCTCCATGGAAGCATTAGTTGAGAAGACTCCTCCTCAAGCTTTAGCCAATCTCTATCATCACCTTGGATTGTTGGTACATATGGAGATCCTACCATCATCCTCTTGATTGAGATTAGATTCTCCTCATTCCTTATTTGCAAAGGAATGTAAATCTCAAGATCCCACAATCAACTTTTGATAAGAGATACATCCTAGGATCACCATATGATACAAGAGAAAAGAGATGTATATTTGAATGAATGATTTTCTCCTTTGCCATAATCTCATTCTTAATGGCAACATTAGCATCTAATTTAAACAATCTTCCTTGCTTAAATCCTCTTGCTATGCATACATCATTCTTCAAAATGGAACAAACTTCATGCTTGACATTTACATCTAATATATTATCCAGTAGTTGTCCAACACTTTGTAAATTCCTAGTGATTGATAGAACATAAAGCACATTCCTTAGATCTATCCTTTTAGTAGGTCCAAGACATAAGGGAATGGTACCAATACCATCTATTTTACATTCTCGACTACATGATGTAAAGATAAACTGTCTAGCATCATTATAAGAGTGTAGAGTTGAGAAAGAATCCCTTACATATGTCATGTGGGAGCTTGCCCCACTATCAATAAACCATCCCTCACTAGAATCTCTCTTGCTTGTTGATGTGGATGTAGATGCCATCAAAGATGAGATTTCCTCGTCTTCCTCCTCATCATATGAAAGGTTCCCTTGTTTGCTCTCTTCTTGTGCACTTTGCTTCTTGTATCATTCGGATGCAATATGCCCCTACTTTTCACAAAAGAAGCATTTGAGTCTCGATTTGTCTCTCTTCCTTGAACTTGATGCTTGATCCTCCACCTTGGCCTCCTTGCCTTGGATCTTCATGGATGCATTGGTCTTCTTCTTGCCTTTGAATGAGAAGTTCACCTTCTCATCTCTATCTTGCAAAGATAAGGAACTCATCCTAGTCTTTACATGTAGGACTCTACTCTCCTCAGCCACAAGCACACACTATGTAGCTTGTCAATAGAAGGCAGGCTCTCTTGAATGGCAAAAATCTGGACCAAATTGGAGTATTCATCTCCAAGTCCATTTAGGATTACTTGAACAAGTTCATTATCAAGAATTTTGTCACCAATAGAAGCTAACTCTTTGTTTGGTGACTTAATTCTGAGCACATATTCTTGTGCACTCTCATCACTTCCTCTCATGCTTTGCAAAACCATATTTCTTAGCATAAGCACTCTTGAAGTGCCGTTAGATTCATAAATGCCTTTTAATGAATCCCAAGCCTCTTTGGAAGAGACACAAGAAGCTACCTCTTTCAAGAGGTCATTGCTTACATTCATTTTTAAGCAATGCAAGGCCAATCTAGCCCTCTTCTTGTATTTTACTTGTTCTTCCCTCCTTGAGATTCTTCCTCAACTCCAAGAACAATATCATAGAGGCCATGGATCACCAATAGTGATTCCTTCCTCACTTTCCATATGGAATAATTTGTGGATGTATCTCACAAGATTCTAACAAAAATCCATCCATGGAAGACATTATGAATGGTGTGCCCTTTGAAATGCACAAAGATATTTGAATATGAATGATCTAAGATAAACTTCTAGTTCACTAAGAATCTTCTAGTCTTGTCCCTATCAAACGAGCCCAAGCTTGAATGATGGTATAATAGATCCACTCAAAATTCCTAGTAAAACACACGATCAAAAATTTATTCTAGCACCTTTTTGCTTGATATCACTTAACACTCTTAAGATCCGAACAAATCAACCTTAATGATCTGATCTAATGCTTCAAATGAAATTCTTCAATGATTCAAACATCTATTTGATCATTAGCATTTGATAGGTTGAACCTAGATCTAGACAATGCACCAAAAAGCACAAAATTTGGTGCAAGATTTTGGACCAAAAACAATGATGGAAGTTGTTTTGATAGCTGTTGTATGGCCTCACACGTGTGGACAACAGCCCAAAAATCGATTTGGACCAAAAAAGTTGAAGCTACCAATCTCTTAGAGCTTTCCCACACAGGATTAGATCAAAACCAACAATTTGACAATGATTTTCAAATGTTTAATGGATCATTGCATTCCTCTTGTACCAAGCTCTGATACCATGTTGATTTTTTGAATTTAGGACAATGATTGATTGAAGAAAGTCAATCTACAAGAGGTATTGATTGCCAAATCAAAGGATTCATCAAGTTCTATTGACTAGATCTTGATTTAGAAGCAAATCACTAACTATTTAGCAAGATCAATGAATGTAACAGTAAAAATCTATCAAGGGCGGCCTCACACGTGTGGAAAATAGTCACTGAATGGACTGTGACTAGAGAGAAGAGTACAACAACATATGATAGCATTCCAAGCATAAAATCACAATTCTAATGTGGCAATCTCAAGTAAATTGCATAGAATGGAAATATCTCATCAACTTTTCAATAGAATTGGTGATCTCTTTATAGATCAAGTACAAGGATGACCCGTATACTGGTCCAGTAGGTCTTCACACATGTGGGGAGTGCTAGATCATGTAGATCCACCAATAGGAGCAAGATATACTCATAGATCAAAGTTGACTTATCCTACTAGCTAGAATCCAAATGCTAGTCTCCACAAAAATAGGAATCTTTCTTATAAGATAGGATCTAGAAAAATATGTACATCTTAGCAAGTACATCCAGATCCACATGTGTGAACAACATCTGTACATGTGGGAGCATTTACTCATTCACATGGAAGTGCAAGCTAATTACAAGGCAATTGACCAAAATGACTTTTTCTTAGTTTCTAGTCAAAAGTCAAGTTCACACTTGTGTAGATTTATCTAAAATGAATCTAATTATATGCAAGTACATTTTCTACTTCTTTTCATACGTGGGAACAAGCTCCACACATGTGAGATCTCAATATGAACCTAGATCTAAAGATTAATATATTACATCAACCAAGTTAGAAGTGACAATTTCAACAGAAGTGCCTCCCAATGCAATCATTCTCACGCGCTGAACCGATATCGGTTGTATTTTTTGTCTGTATTGTCTTTACCTTGGCATGTTTGGATTTGTTTGAAAATGATCTGAGTGAACCTTTGCCGCAACAAATCCAAACATGCCAAGGTAAAGGCAATACAGACCAAGGCTATGAAGAAACTACCTAAGCAAGCTTTGATCATGAGGACTAGCTTTGACTCACTGAGCACTTGAAATAAGAACCTAACAATCGAAATTGAAGATGCATGAATATATAAAATCTCAATATATTTGTATAAAAATTTTTGTACATGTGAAATACATATTGGCTCATCCACATGAAAGGAGACCATTCACTTCTTTGTATCATCTATCTTTGGCTCTATGATTTCTAAATCTAGTTTTGCACCTGGCATAGGAAAGATTTCAACCAACATCCATATAAGCTTTTTTGCAGCCTTGTGTGTGTGCATGATTCAGTGAAATTCCCTCCGAACAAATGGATTATTTTATTTTCCTTTTCTCATATAGATAAGTTTGTTTATGATAATCGTTTTCAGCTTGTTGATCTTCTTGATAATCTGGTCATGTAATTACAATCCCTCATATCACTACAAGAAAAGGTGACAAAAATTGAGGAAAAAATTGCGAATTTTTTTTTTTGCAATTGGTTTTGGTCGAAATTGCGGAAAGCCAAAAAATTGTGAAAAAAATGCCGCAATTTATATTGTTATGGCAGAAATTGTAGAAAATCGTCCGCAATTTCTACCGTCATGGCAGAAATTGTGAAAAAAATTGCAAAAAACTTCTGCAATTTTTGTCGTCATCACAGAATTTGCAGAAAAAAGTGCAGAAAAGATTTTTCGCAATCTTTTGGTTGTGGCCGAAATTGCAAAAAATGTTTTCGCGGCAGAAATTGCAGAAAACATTGAATAAAATTTTTAGCAATTTTTCTCGTCGTGGTAATAATTGCAGACAAAATTGTGGAAACAAATTTTTGCAATTTTTAGGCCATGGCAGAAATTGTGGAATACGTTTCTGCGGCGGAAATTGCAAAAAAAAACTGTAGAAAGTTTTCCACAATTTTTCCCATCGTGGTAGAAATTGCAGACAAAACTGCGGAAAAAAAAAAGTTTTTCGCAATTTCTCCCGTTGTGGTAGGAATCGCAGACAAAACTGCGGAAAAAAATTCCGCAATAATTAGACATGGCAGAAATTGCGGAAATTGTTGCAAATTGTAGACAAAATTGCGGAAAATTGCAAACAAAATTGTGAAAGAAATGCGGAGAAAATTGCGGAAAATTACAGACAAAATTGCATATAAAATTGTGGAAATTTTCCGCAATTTTTGCCATCACGGCAAGAATTGCAGAAAAAAAATTCTGTAATTTTTTGGCTAGCGTTGATTACCGGAAGCCAAATTGCTTGCGCGTCGCAGTTTCTTTTCATTTCGATTTTCGATTTTTGAGCGCGAAGAGGAGGATATTTTTGCGCCTAGCAGTGGTGATGCTCTCTATGGCTCTTCTAATGATGCTTGGTCCTTCTTATGCTTTTTTGTCACAGCCAAGCTCTCTACCTTTTCACCATAGCGAGGGCTTGGAGAAAAAGTGGAGCATCGGACAAAAAGGTGAGCACCATAGCCAACATTCAAAAATTTATTTGTTTTTCTTTGATACATTTGTGTTTATTGTTGTTTATGTTCTTTTGTCACACCCAAAGCTCTTTACCTTCTCACCATAGCCAAGGCTTGGCAAAATGTTGAGCATTGGACACAAAGGTAAGCACCATAGACAACATTCAAAAGTTTACTTGTTTTGCTTTGTTACATTTGTGTTTGTTGTTGTTTAGGTAGAGCGTCATTAGAAAGCACCGTTGTAATCAGATTTAAGCAGTGAATAGTGATCAAGGCAACCAAAAATCAAGCAGCAATGAATAGGTGGGGAGCGCTCTTCAGTAGCCATGGAGCAATTTGGAGATTGAGTAGGCGCGGACCTACATCAACTTCACAATTTTTCCTCTTTAGCAGAATCGGAGGCCTCTCCAAAAACAGAGCTGTGAGAAAACAGATCAGTATGGACACATTCAGATCAGATAGCGCAGGCCTTTATGATTTCTACTTAGGATACTTTTGGCAAGATAGCCAACGAAGCATAGGTCGTTCATCTGTCATACCCGGAACAAATCCAAGCAAGAATGGTTATGTGCATTCTCTTATAGTTTCTGGTGTTATATTATGTTCAAGATTCTATAAATTTGTAAAAAAAACAATCATCAGTGATACAGTCAGCTTGCAGCTCTGACAGCAGAACAGGGAACTCGACCAGATCCTTTCCTGCTCACAACGTAAATCTGTTACACGCCAAGAAAGAACTGGTAGCTGTAGACAGCTGTAACACAGCGTTATGCTCAGTAGAACGCGATGCAGATAGTAGTAGTGACGACGGTCCATCAGCGTGCTTCCATCTCATTGATAATCTGGAGGTGGGGAGATAGGAAGAGAAAAAAAAGCGATGCATAGCAGGGTCCATACTCCCTCTTAAAGATTCATAGCTCCCCTTCGTTTCTCACAATCATAACGTTCTAACGCTCTAACCGCATTCCTGTATACACTCTAACTCAAGCTACCACTCTTTTTGCATTCTCACGCTCGCACAGACACCCCACTCATTCAACATCGTTGGCGCAATACTAAAGAACCTCTTCCTCCCATCATACCTCTTCTCATCTTCTCACAAGAATTCTCTCACGTAACATACAAAGCAAAATCTTCACTCCTTCACCCTTTCACATTTTTTCACTCTCTCCCCTGAATGCCAAAAGAGGCCTCTCCTCTTTATGCGCATCCCTCCAAGCTTTCCTTTCGCAATGCCAAGTTTTCATTTTTCAACCCCTTTATGCCATGCATCTCGCTTTCTACAAGGTCTTTAAATCGGGATTGGACTTGACGTGGTACCCCATTTGCTTTGAAAAGATGTTTTGGGTCACTGGTACTTGGGTACCACTTGTGTGAGCCACTTTTCTCTTTTGCACTTGTTGGTGGTGTAAATGGCAAGTACTTTACTTGCTTGTCTTTCTTAATTGGATAGTCCTCTTTGCTATTTGTGGTCAACCCCTACCACTTTTAGGTAGGATATTTTTTGTTATGCACTTTTTGGCCTCCACTTGTATTTTCCATTTGCGTGTCTATGGCCCATGGCTTAAGTTGTCGAGGTGATTTGTTTGCCGGGGTGCCGCTTCGACTTGCACTGGAATTTGCCAATATTTTTCCTGCAATTTCCTTGACCTTGTCCCACAATTTCCGACCGTTTGTTGAGAGTTGATTTTTCTCTTTGTCGGGTTTTCGTGTATCGTTACTGGCGAGTACTCATGACTTGGGGATTCTTCAAGACAACCGGTTCCCAGTAGGTAATTTTTCATTAATAAAAGTAACAGAGTACATTGAAAATTTGCTCGGCCATGCCGGCTAGTATAATCGGGCCAATTCCAAGGCCGTAAACTATTCTATGGGCCATTTCTAAGGCCTCAAAATTTGCTCTAGCCACATTTTGGACGGGCTAGGACCCCTATCTATGGGCAACTGTATGCCGATTTTACCATTAATAGTCGGGTTTTACATGCCGATTTTATACAAAATTGTGAAAATTGCTCTAAAAATAGTCCGATTTTTCGTGCGAAAATATCAGCTAACATTGGCGACTTCACTGGGGAGTGTGGTCCCCACACGAACGAACTCAGAACGCTCTTGGTGGTGAATCAACTACAGTGGGCTCAGCACCCTTGCTGGGTGATGCTAACCACAAGGATGGTGTCTTGAGTTGCTCTCTTTCCAAAGGCCATTGGTTGAGCCTTTAGAATCCATCTGCAACTGGTTGGTCTTCACTGCAACATCTTCAAATAATTTGGTGCCTTCATACTTGCATCAACCCACCCGTGACCTAAATGGCAAATGCTCCCACCCTTCATATTCAAGGCATGCCCAGCTCAGACCCATGCATGGAGGGATATGCAAATGCAGAGTGATTTAACATGGATGCAGGTTACTAGTGTTGTGTCTAATATTGCGTGAGTGCAGTGTGCATGTGCGTTGCAGCTTCAAAAAGGTTTCACAGATCGAAGACTAGATTTGCTCTTGTAAACACCGTCGATCTAAATGAGATGTTCCTAGCTTGAATCCAAAGTGCATAAAAATGATTTTTTTTTCCAGTGCTTTATCCATTGGGCAATGGAGTCTCTCTAACCCCCCCATGTGCTTCTATGTCAATCAAACGTATGCCCATTACAATAATGCACAATGCCCTATGCAGCTTAGAGTATATGCAGACTGCATGGATATGGATGCATTCATTCAACCTTGCAATCAATTGGTTCAATCACACCATGACTATATGATGTAGGTGCAATGGTGGTGGGTGCAAATGTTTTTGACTTTACATATAGACAGGAAGAAATTCACCAAACAACAAGATAAGCAAAGCAAAAAAATGAACAAATGAAAATAAAACATAAAATTCCTTATTTTCGCTTATCCCATAGGTAAAATCAAGGATAAGGGTATAGTTTGTCATCGTGTCATCTATCCAACATCGATTTTGTTATTTGGGTATTCATCTTCTGTGGTAGGTCTACCATGATGTATAGGGCTAGGGGCCAAAGAGTGCAACTCTTCTAGTTGGTGTAGGTAATTCTGATATACATCTGGATTCCATGGTAGAAATGGAGGATCTGCACGTACACCATCGAACATCCTTCCTATATCAAATGGTTCATTATCATCGGTCCTATCAATGGTCGGAGATATGTTATCTTTTACCTTCGATCTCTGACTTCTGATTCACGGCCTCTATCCCCGATATCGACTTTAGAGATATAGCCAGGTATGTCTTGCCCTCAAAGAAATGGGTCATCTGGTGCTCCAGTACCATCATGGATGAAAGTATCAACATTTACCACCATGTGGTCATCTATTGTCTCTTCTTGGTAGACGAATAAAAATTGTATATCAAATGATTATTGGTCAAATTCCTTAGGTGGGGGTTCATGATTCTTGTCGTTTTCTAGTTTTGTTACACAGCAGCCTATGGATCTAGAATTAGGGGGGTAACATACAGGGGCTGTCCATACTATGTCATGTACTTCTGAATGGTCTAAGTCACTCTCATTGTTCTCGTCAGGAGGCATGATATGCTTAGGCTGATTACTGGATGCGAAAGACCTTTCCTCCTCAGACTCAGCGGGTCTCCCAAGATTCACCTGTCGGCTGCACTCTTCCATCCACTCCTTTCTAGGTGGGTCTGTCGTAACTCTTTCTTGGTTACCATTAGTACTCTCGTCCTAGTCCTCTTGGGGATGAGTGTTCTTATTGAGTGTCGCGGGGGTCTCTTGTTGTTGGTCTTGCCTTGTCTATCTTGAGGAGTCCATTTAAGCTTTTCGATCTGTGAATCTTTAATCTTGCTATTTGAAATTTCACGGTTGGTTAGCCCATAACTACATAGAGATCTAATCCACCCCTCTGTTCATGGATCTGTATGCTTGTAGCCTCTGGCCTCTTGCCCACAACTAATCCCTTTGTAAAATTCTGCGCTTGAAACTTAGCCGTCATAGCCCTTCTTAGTGGTAATCGGGTCTTGACTAGTTTCCTTATGAGTGTAGTGCTAGTGGTTCGTCTTGGTTCCAAGGGAAATGACCTCGTACCACTCTCTGAGAGATCCATCTTCTACCCCTAGTACTGATCTAAAGTCTGGTTCGTCTTCACTGGTAGTGGACTCGGAGTCGTCCCCGCTACTAGATCTCTCTTCCCATTCCGATTCGAGTATGGGGGCTCTTTCTGACTGGGGGGCTTTTGGGTACCCATCTACTACGATGCGTTCATGGCCCTGTCCAAAGTACTCCTGCTGGGATGTCTACGATACAATTGCTCAGTCTGAGCCATGGTCGACCTAACAACATAGAATACCCCCGATTTCCGACATCATTCGCATCACGTAGAAATCTACCTGGATGGTTCTGTCGGCTACAGTGATTGGTACACTCTTAAGTTCTCCTTCTGGTTTTATCATGGAATTGTTGGCCAGTTTGAGGGTGGTCAACATGGCTGGTTCTAGTGTGAATCCCAATCTGTCAACGAGCTCTAGGCTAATAATATTTACGGCAGATCCTACATCGACTATGGCTCCTTTCACAACTAGGCCATCAATCAGTACATCTACCTTAGGACAATAATGGTCTAGGATTTCTGCTTTGATGTGTCCGATTGTAGGGGGTTCCAACGGTCTAGGTCTGATCATGCGTCGGATGGTGCGCTTAATGGTGGGTGACAGTTGGACCAATTGCCACAGTCCTATTTCTAGCTTCATATCCTCCAATGCCTGTGTTAGATCAATTTTTCCTGTTCTCAAGCTCACATCAAGATTTCTACGAATTTTGCGTGTTGTATCCCTTGCTCTCTTTGCCCCCCATTCCGATTTTTCCTTTCCCAGTCTTTTTCGGCCCTAAGATTATGGGGTGCCGTCTCCCTTCCAAGGTGTTCACCTCCCCCCGTTCCCTAGGTGCTGCAGCTTCTATCCCTGGCTTGATCAACCCTTGGTCACTAGCTGTTGGCTTGTCTACCTGTAGGGGTGTAGTTTTGGGGGTCTCACTTCGGAGGTTACTTCTCGTCACTACTAAGACTTCCTTCTTCAGTGTGGTCTGGTCCATTGTTTCTAACTCAATGAAGTTTACGGGTGCTCTATCATCCTCTAACCGTGCTTTCCCCTTGTCCTGTGGATCAATTTTGGGCCCATGTTGTAGAAATTGAGGGCCCCTTGATGGTCCAGCTATGTCTTGGAGCCTATGGTTCACGGGGCCTGGCATTCTATCGGCTGTATTTAGAGCCTCTTTATGAGTCCAACATCTATCCTCCAAATGCCCTGGCTTCTTGTAGTACCCGCAGATCAAGTTTGGACAATTTCAGTTTAGGTGATTTCCTTTACAATGGCGGCACACTAATGGGTTAGGGCCATCTACAGGGTGTCTTTGAACTATCATATTTAGTTGCCATTTCAAAAAATTCAATCGGTTGCTAGCGTGTGGATGTTCTCACTCATCACGTCCATGTATCCCTTCAGCATTGCTCGCATATCGTCCAATTCTGTATTGGAACCGGCACTCTCATACCCTCACTCTAGTACTGTCTCTGGGATTCCTTGATCATGTCGTCTAACATCTTGTGTCTGTGTCATCCGGCCTAGGTGAGGTTCAATAGCTTGTATGGGGTGAGGATTCACTACATATGTGGTTCCTATATTTGTGATCGGTCCCCCTCTCCATGTCTCGGGTCTCAAATTTAAACTGTTCAATGCCTGTGAAGTAAGAATAGAGTCAAGACAAATCCAAGTTATGCCTTACTAGCAATACTAACAACACGTAAGCCATAAAGTCAAGCCTCATAGCTCAGAAATCGCAAATGAGTGGACTAGCAAAACCACATAAAAAAATTGCTAGAAATATACCTTGTTTAGAGGAAAATCGGTTTGCCGATTTGAAGCCCCCAAGTCATGAGCACATATTTATCCTTCCGCTCCAGGTTGGGTTCTGCTACATTGCGCTCAGGGAGATTGTCATACTGCTCTGCTACATTCCGGGTCATTGTAGTGGAGTGCCCGAGATCAGTGCTAAGAGGTGGGACGCCCGAGATTAGTTCTAAGAGGCAGCAGGGTCAATGTATACAATTCGAGCCCAGGTAGAGCGTCAGTAGAAAGCACCGTTGTAATCGGATTTTAGCAGTGAATACTGATCAAGGCAACCAAAAATCAAGCAACGATGAATAGGTGGGGAGTGCTCTTCAGTAGCCGTGGAGCAATTTGGAGATTGAGTAGGCGCGGACCTACATCAACTTCACAATTTTTTCTCTTTAGCAGAATCGGAGGCCTCAGAAAATAGAGCTGTGAGAAAACAGATCAGTATGGACACATTCAGATCAGATAGCGCAGGCCTTTATGATTTCTACTTAGGATAGTTTTGGCAAGACAACCAACGAAGCATAGGTCGTTCATCTGTCATACCCAGAACAAATCCAAGCAAGAATGGTTATGTGCATTCTCTTATAGTTTCTGGTGTTATATTATGTTCAAGGTTCTACAAATTAGTAAAAAACAATCATCAGTGATACAGTCAGCCTGCAGCCTGCAGCCTGCAGCTCTGACAGCAGAACAACAGGGAAGTTTTTCATTGTGTATATAGTTTTTACTTTATTATTTTTCAACAATCCAGAGATCTTTTTGAAATGTGTGCTATAATTGGAAAGGCACACTATATAAGGGTGTATTGGAAAGGCACACTATATAAGGGTGTGTGGGTCCTCATTTCGCCATTTCATCCCTAGTGTCACAGAGCTTCCTTTGTTTTTCATAGGTTGATATCATCCTTCTATGCTCACACAAGTGCAAATTAGTGTCATTATTGCAATTCCTATACATTAGTACTCTATTATATCTGCATGGCGACCTAGTTTATGGCATGTACGAAACAAACAGCAAGGAGGAATCCGAGGGAAACAACATTATTGCACCAAGTCGCTTTAGAAGCAATAGAAGCACGGGAAAAGCGCTCGAGTGGGAGTAGGAGCAGAAGTAACAATATTGAACCAGTGGCGGGAGAAATGGACCAGAATCAGGATGAGCGGACAACAATGGATGATCCTGGGGAAGTTCCCATGGATTGTGAGCAGCAGTAGGGGCAGGAGCAGGGGTTGCAGGGGCAAGAGCAGGGGCAACAAGAAGTGGAATGAAAGAGCATGGGCAGCAGCAAGTGGCTATGGATGAGCAGGGGCAACAACAACCACCTCTAGATGAGCAGCATATGGCAAAAGCAGCAGAGGATGTCCTTCTACATGATTTTGGTGTGAGGTCAGTGCTGGGAAGCCCCTCTCCAACAAAGAGCCAACGCGACGCCACTCAGGCTTTTTTGGACGGTGAGGTAGCTGCTTCTGGGCTGATTCCCAATGATTTCCTTGGGATCTTTGATGATCATGGTCCTCAAGAACAGATGCCTCTTGATGGCTTTGTGGTTGGTTCGGCAGGAGTCGGAGCAGCTTCAGGGGACTCCACTCCGACACAATCACTCGAACATGTGCAAGGGCCTGTAATGGGACCCATGATGTCCTTGTTCATCGGCTCGGACCAAACACCCCACGCAGAACCCGTTGGGGAGGCTTCTGAGCATGTCACCCCCACATCACGGCCTAAATCTAAAGCTGTTTGTCGAAAGAGAGGTCACTCGAAGCCTTGACGTCTTCCGCGGACCATCCCTCAACCACAGCCGCAACCAGAAGCTCCCCAGGTGCCTCGAGCTCAGTCAGCACCAGAGGTGCCGGAGGACCTCCCGCAAGACCCTCCCACGCAAGACGAGACAGGTCATAGCCAGCCAGCAACACGAAGAAGGGCAGTCACACTGCCACCACCCTGACAAGGCAAGGTCCTCAGAAGGATGCAGCCTCCACAACCACGCCGTCGAAGAAAGAGTCGTATTCCGAACTGGTATAAGGAGATTCAAAAATACCATAAATCCATCGCATTCCTCATACCGAGAGCTCCATTTGTCCGGACCATCAAGGAGATCATGGATAAATTCTCTCTTGGGCTCAGAATTATGGGCGAGGCTGCTTTGGCTAGGCGGCAGACATGTATTTGACAAATTTGTTTGAAGACTCATTTTTGTGTGTTGTCCATTGTAAGAGAGTTACTATACTTCCAAAGGATATGTTGCTGGCAAAGAGGCTAAGACGTGAGAGGAATTAAAAATGATGTACTCCAAATTTTGATATAATATCAGCAGATGATCATTTTTATCATCAGACTTTGTTGAATTATTGTGTGAATTCATTTTATGATGAAATATAGTTTTCTGTGAATGTTTTTGGTTCACTAAATTTTATATCAATGAGTGTATGTCCAATGCTGATTTTCACGCAAGGACGCGGAGGCGGGGTGTTTGACTGAGTCAAACGCCTGCCCTCAGCCGCCATGCATGATTTGCACGCAAGGGCGCGGAGGGAGGCTGTTTGACTCGGTAAAATGGCACTTTAATGCCCTTAAATTTAGATGATTGGTAGAAATTTTCATAACCTACCATAATAAATGAAATTTTCGAACACATGCAGTTGGAATAGAAATATTTTTGAAAAAAAACACATTTTTCTTGAAATTTTTTTTTACATTAGCCATGCTTCCAACAGTGATTCTGATCTATTTTCTAGTCCTACTGTTGGCTTCATTAACTCCGATGCTAACTTAGCAGCATCAATATGCTCCTCATAAGGTCCAACCGTTGAGGCCAGAAGTAATCTGGACTCAAACCCCAGGTAGAAGTCGTTCAAGATAGCGCTCCTTCATACACAATAGGCCTTTGGTGCAATCTGTGGAAGTTGAGCATCTTCAAGATGCTTTGATAATGCTTTGCACTTGACCAGCTCAGTGGGCCCATCAGGACTATACTCATTGCTGAAATAGAAGATATAGTTGTTTGGGAATTGTCCAATGTAGTATGCCAGGGATGCATCTGGCCTTCGCTCTGTTCGGCCCTCACGAGAAACTCCGCTCCTCATTGCAAAACTGTCAATCTCCATCGCATACTGCAATACATTATATAAGAATGTTAAAATTACAATGAACAGATTAAGAAATGGGAATAAGCATGGACGAGAATATTTGTTGACAAAGAACTTGCCTGAGATCCTTCATCCTCATTCTCACTTTTTGCAAGGACAATTCCACGGCCTCTGTATGGCATCTCAGTTGTGCCAAACGGAAATTTTCCAAATTGTTTATATTCAACCACCGATGGTTGCAGAGTCTTCAGTTCACACAAAATTTTTGCCAGAGCTTACCCAATAGTATCTGCGTCATCTCCAATCAGCTGTCGAAATGTATCGTCTAGCACTGAGTGGTCAAAGGTGTTGGTGCCATTTTGCAATTTCACTAATTCTGCCAACATCTCATCCTCTCGTAAGCCGAGGATTTGTTGCAAGTCATGCAGAAACAAATACTCTTGTCCATTAATTATCACTGGGGCAAGGTCACGTATTTGCAGCATGTGATCGGAGTTGTCCACGTCCTCCGGTTGAGCAGATGTTGATGCAACTGAAGCCATTTGTCGTGCAAGCTCTGCTTCCTTCGCGGGGGTTAATTCCTCTTCTGCTTCTTGCGCTTCCATTCCACTGACGTTCATGCTAGGATCATGTTTTTCTTCAACGGTATTTGTACAAAATTCATTCAACCAAAAAATTATAGTCATTTCACCTAACAATAACTTGTTTCCTACACTTTTGAGATTAAAATTTACTTGTTGATCGCACGTAAACTCCAAAAAGTGCTCGTTCCCCAGGTGGCTAACAAACTTGTTGAGTCGGATAGCAAAAGGTCTATTTCCTTTCCATATATATGCTAGCAAATTATATGGAATCCAAGAATTATCATAGCCAGGTGTTCTTACCGAGTAAGGCATCAAGTTCTCTTCTATATACTCACTTACATACCTGAAATCATCACTATTTGCAGTAGAGTTGTAGGGTATCTATTCTGGCAGTGAACATAGCATAGATGTGATCTATTTGATTAGCAAAGGTTGCGTCGGCCAATAGATTTGCCAACTTTGTCTTCAAAGGATGCATTGTGAATGTAATGAGACAATACAAAAAACTAAAAGTACAAGTGCAAGTGCAAAGCATTTAACTGAAACTAAGAAAGCCAAGAGAGCAAGAAAAATGTGTGCTTGAAAATGAGATAAAGTGGTCTTATATAGGGAAAAGTTTTTAAAAAATAGACATGATTTTAATATTGGACCAAATAAAGTCTATTTATAGTAATCAAATAAATTATACCACCATACTTCAAAACAATGTAATATTCTCAATAGATTCTATTTGTTCATTGTCTGCTATTTCTGAAATGCCATCCTCTTCATTGGATGTTCTTTGCCGAGGAACCCACCTCTTCCCTACATGAACCCGAGACATCCTCCATTCCCTATGTCTTGCATTAGCTGTGGATGACTGCCCAGCGGCTCTTCTGGCTAAATTTGATGAAGGGATCATTGAAGTCAACCATCGAACCCATGTTTCTTCGATGTTTTGTCTGCTCAAAACTCCTCTATAAAACCACTAAAGTATCTCTACCAAGGCATTGCTTAGACCTTTACACGGAATTTTTGAAATACGTAGCCTTGGCCCTGTAATGACTCTTCTCCATCCCTTGGGTATTCCAAATAGCCAATGATCCATATGTTTTTAAAATCCAAGGTCCATGAGCGTACAAAATGTGTTGTTTGCAAAAGAAACTAATTAGTACATTTCACTTGGATAGAACTTACAAAGAAAAAATAAAGACAAAACACTCACAATATAATGAGTGATGTGTGTTTCTCCCCATGCATCAATCATCAATCGAGTGAATGCTTGTACTTCCGTCTAATATCTATCGTAATCTTCCTCCCTCAAGTCTTTTTATTGATAGTCAGTGACAAAGCATCAAATGCTTGCCACACCTTTGCATGTGTGGCAACCATACGGGGATCCGAGCCAATATTTGTTGTGCATTCACACACTCTCTTCCAATACTCCCATTAAAGCTTACTTTCTCGTCTAGTATGATTTGACAAGAAATGCCTTGCCTTTGCACCCCCCATGGAAACTTTTGCCGACAAGTCTTGAGTTTTTCCAATCAACTCAACGTCCTTGGAAAGATTCACAGGCCTCCGTGAAGTCCCATTTCTGATAACACTATCTCTAGATTTTGAATGCTAACATCCGTGCAAAAATGGACTCTTTCGAGAGGAATATCTAATATGAGACTCCATGCTTTGTCTAGATTGTGCCTGTTTGGTGGAACTCGTTGGTTGCAATGCAACACACCTTTATTTTGGCCACTTTCAGACATACAATATATGCAAAAATGTTTGGCATTCGCACCGAGCCCGCAACCAAACATGCATTTTAGGGTCTTCAAATCGGCAGCTAAGTGCCATTCCACAGTAAAATTTTGCCCATTAACACTTAGCAATTCTCCTCCATTTTGTGCTTGTATTACCTTGGATATATTGCATCGTTCAAATACCCACTTCAACACATCGTGGGTCTCTTTATGAACTTCGAATGCAGCTATCCACCATATATGATTTTCGGATTGCACACTAAATTTATTGGACTCACTTCCAGTTGACTCCTGCAATGCTTGGTTCATCAATGTGATTGTAACACGTTCTAGTTTGCGACCTTTTACGATCTCCGCTTCATCCAACTTAATGACAAATATAACTTTGCCTCCAATATCTACAATATCAAATTCTTGTAAATAACATACACACAATAATTGTTGCTTACGAAAAATAGAAAAATAATATTTGAAATTGTTGTGAAACGAACTCACCATCTCTTTTGACATTGTAATGTCGTATCATCATTGCTTGGACCTTTTCCAGATCCAAAAATATATTGTCGTACTGGTTATAATGAAAATGAACAATAAATCCCTTTTGCTTGCTGGATATTTTCAAAGTATCATGAATATGGAAGAATTCACCTAATTCATTTTCTATGAATGAATTGCATTCTCGCTTTGTAATTTGAAGCAATTTGTAAGTAGGTAATATTTGATGTCGTTTCAATCCGTTTTGGTCAGATTTCTTCATAAATTTTTTTAATGCTCTATATCCTTTTCAACTCACACCTCCTTGATCACATGCATAAACTATTTCTCTAACATTTGGATTCGGTTGAAACCTGGTAGCAAGTCTTCTTGCAATCTTTAAATGAAATAAATCAGTCGTTTCATTTTCCACAATCTGCATCAAATCTTTACCCTTCATGAATTGCTTCATATGTTTGGTGCTTTGGAAATGATCTCCGACCATGTTATTCAAAAATTCTTTTATCAATCTCTTGCGTCTTTTACTAGCACCACCACTTGGTGTCAGAACATCTAGTTTGCGCCTTTTTGTATTGTCTTTTGATTGGTCATCCGATGAGACTCGACGGCTTTGCTGAAATCCATATAATATCTTTTGAAGACTAATGTTTGAAGATTGCAATTCTTCAAACTTTGTGAGAGATCTGGTGAGCTCTAATTTTAGATTTGTTATCTCTTTAGCCAATGTCTAATTTGTTTGTTGCAATGATTTTAATGTTGAATTTCACACGTGTGGGTTGTCCACTACATGTACTTGTGATCTCCTAAGGTGTGTAGATGCACCAAGATCAAGACTAGATTGAGATTCAAGATCTATCTTTGATTCTATAGCAAAAACACACTACTACATGCATTCAATCACTTCCAACTCTCACTCACACGTGTGGGAAGTATTAAAAAAATAATCTAAGTAAAAACAAGCTGCTCTCCTCGAGTAGAGAGAGAAAATGCATCAAGAGCTCTCGGGTAGAGAGAGAAAGCTAGAAATCCAAAAACTCACAAAATCCATGAAATCACCAAATAAATTGGATCCAAAATGAGGAGTACAATGATACTAGTAGATCCACGAGCTACCACTATGCTTAACTATGATTGGACCATACTTTGTCACCTCTTGATCCTATTGGACCATTGATCCATGAACCTCTTAATTCTATTGGACTATATTCAAGCACACCTCAATTTCCTATTGGACCTCACAAGGTTCCACCTCTAAATCCTATTGGATCTCTTGGAATTCATCAAACAAAAGCTTTACACTTGTCTACACTCTAATTGGAACGTGTTTAGCCTCTTACTCTATTTTGGCTCAATCGTGGCATTACAAGTGGAAATGCATAATTTGCCATCTATGCCAAATTTATTCCTATCAACATCCTACACCTAGATGCTTGATGTAAAAAACATAAGACCCCTATATCTAGCATAGATAATCTTTTTCGATTCTTCACACTCCTCCTAAAAAATTATCTATGAAGATTTGAGCATTGATCTTGATATAACTCCAAAATTAGATCTATGCTTGATGAAAGCACTTTTGCTCAAAGGCTTGTTGAGTAGATCGACAATACAAGAGGACGAGTTGACATGCTCCAAATAGATTTTTCCTCCAATAAGCTTTTCTCTCACAAAATGGTGTGCCACTTCTATGTGCTTGCTTCTTGCATGAAATATGAGATTATTGGCAAGAGCTTGGGCCGAGATGTTATCACACTTGATCATTGGTAGATCATCCTCCTTGATGCACTTTAGCTCCATTAATAACCTCTTGATCCAAAGCACTTCTTTGGTAGTTGTAGTGAGTGCTTTGTACTCGGCCTCACATGAAGAGAGAGATATAGTATCTTGCTTTTTGGAAAGCCAAGATATTATATTGCCTCCAAGAAAGATAGTGTATGCACTAATAGACTTTCGATCCATCTTGTCACTTGCAAAGTCCGAATCCGAGTTGCCAATAATGGATAGACCTTCACTTTTATAGAGTAGACCATAATCACAAGATGAAGATACATATCTTAGAATCCTCTTGGCCATCTTCCAATGATGGATCTTAGGATCTTGCATAAATTGACTCAATTTGTGCACACAAAAACTTAGATCGGGCCTAGTAATGGTAAGCCAAATCAAGGAGCCTACAAGACTCCTAAAAAGTGTGATGTCCTCAAAGGATCTTTCATCACCTTTATTAGGATCTTTTACAATTTGCTCCATTGGAGTATCTATGCTCTTAGAATTTTCCATATGGAATTTTTTTAACATAGAGTGAGCATATCTAGAATTGGCATATAAAGACATGATTTTCATAAAAATCATGTTTCTAGTCCTAGGATGTAATGCATATCTCCTAGATCTTGCATTTTAAACTCACATCCAAGTGCTAGCTTGGTTTCATCAACTAGCTTGATACAACTTCCACAAAGAATAATGTCATCAACATAAATTAGAAGAATGACAATATTGCTATCAACAAACTTTAGATACATGGAAGGATCATAGTCACTAAGAGTAAATCCTAGTGAGTTAAGAAAAGAATTAAGTCTTGAATACCATGATCTTGGTGCTTGCTTGAGTCCATAAAGACTTTTGAAGAGCAAGCACACTTTGGACTCATCCTTGATGAATCCTTGAGGTTGTTCCATATAGATCTCCTCCTCAAGATAACCATTTAGAAAGGCATTGGATACATCTGATTGGAACACCTTCCACCTGAAAAAACAAGCAAGAGAAATAAGAATTCTTATTGTCACCATCATTGCAACGGGTGCAAAGGTCTCCTCATAATCAAGACCATGGATTTGAGCAAATCCTTTGGCACATAATCTTGCTTTATGCTTGTTGATGGTGCCATCATGATTGAACTTGATCCGAAATACCCACTTGCAACCAATCACATGCTTGTTGGATGGAGGATCCACAAGCTCCCAAGTATTGTTGGTGATCAATGCATCATACTCTTGCTTCATGGCATCATACCACTCCTTGGTATTGAGTGCCTCTTGTACATTCTTTGGCTCTTCATGAGAGACATAAAAAACATAATTAGTGGAATCAAGAACCACTTGTTTGCCTTTGTCAACATATGAGAGCCTCTTAGGCTCGGATCTATCTCTCATGGATCTTCTTGGTGAGAAAATTCGAGGAGAGTCTTCTTCAAATCTCAACCCCATCACATCATGATTGTCTTCAAAATCAATAATTGATGATGCATCCATAGATTTCTTGATCTCGGCCTCTTCAAAAGATGAGTGTTGATCTTCATGATAGACAACATCTCTACTTTCAATAACTTGAGAAGTAGAGAGTATAACGACTCTATAGGCCTTCTTGGTGGATGAGTATCCAACCATGATCCCTTTGCATGCACTAGGATCTTCCTTCTTCCTTGTTTCCAAGGGAATATGGACAAAGCATAAGCATCCAAAAACTCTAAGGTGATCAACCTAAGGCTTCTTCAAAAATCAGATTTCATATGGTGACTTTCCTCCAAGAGCTATATGTGGGAGCCTATTGCAAAGATAATTTGCACAATTAATGGCTTCTCCCCAAAAATATTTGGGCAAAGATGCCTCAATTCTCATAGATTTTGCACATTCACATAGAGATCTATTATTTCTCTCGACCACTCCATTTTGAGATGGAGAGTAGGCACAAGAAAACTCTCTTTTAATGCCTTCAAGCTCACAAAAAACTTGAAATTTATTGGAGATATATTCACCACCTCCATCACTTCTAAGAGATTTAATCTTGAATGAGAATTGCTTCTCTACATAAGCTTTGAAAATAATGAAATGATCAAACACCATAGATTTAGAAGCAAGAAGATATATCCAAGTGAATCTTGTGTAATCATCAATGAAAGTAACAAAACAAGTGGCTCCTCCCTTGCTTGTAGTTGATGAGAAATGCATATCCGGGTGGATTAACTCCAAAGGATGTTTGCTTTTGATAGAAGATCTTGTAAATGGCTTTTTGAGAGATTTAGCAATAGCACAAGCCTCACAAGGCTTGATCTTCTTGGAGAGTGACTTTGGCAAGCCAATAGCTTTGGCTTCTTTGATCATAGAGAGCATGGATTTGTAGTTGGGATGTCCCAACCTCCTATGCCATAATTCCTCCATAGAGAGCTTGTTCACAAGAGCAACATTACAAGCATTCACATACTCATTTGGATCTAGTTTATAGATGCCACCAAATCTAGATCCTAATGCAAGTATCTCATCATTCTTCTTGATAGTGCAAGTATCAACATTGAATTTTACATCAAGGCCATTATCAAGCAATTGGCCAACACTAATAAGATTCTTGGTAAGCTTAGGTACATAAAGAACTTTAGAGAGAGAAAGAACTTTAGAGGATGCAAGCTTCAAGGGAATGTTCCCTATGCCTTCAATAGGACATTCAAAATCATTTGCAATGTATATTGATTTCTTGACTCCATTATAAGGTGCAATAGAAGAGAAAGAGTCCTTGGAGCTACACATATGTGAAGAGGCTCCACTATCAATATACCATAGGCCGTCCTTCTTGAAAGGAGTAGATGAGAAACTAGAGACCATAAGAGATCCCTCTCCATCACTTGCAATAGTGTCTTCCTTCTCATTGGTAATATTGGCTTGCTTGAGTTGATTCTTCTTCTTGAAGCAATTGGTGGCATAATGACCTTTCTTGCCACAATAAAAGCACTTGATCTTCTTCTTCTTGAGCTTGGATGATGAAGCATTAGAGGAATCATCTTCCTCCTCATCTTTGTCTTTGAATTTGACTTTGTCCTTGCTTGAGGATTGTTGATGTTGGTTCTTGATCCTCCCTTTGTGCTTATCCTTGGCAAAGAGAGCTTTGCCATCATTCTGAGTGAGAGAAAGCTTGTCCATCCTCAAGATCTTGTACTCTTGTCTTGATTCTTCCGAAATTGGCACACTTTGGAGAGCCTCCAAACTTGGTAGCTCCTCCTTAATGCCATAGGATTGGACAAGGTTATCAAATTCACTTCTCAAGCCATTAAGAATGACTTGAATTAGCTCATTCTGATTGATGGAATCACCAATACAAGCAAGTTCTCTATGAATATCTTTTACTCTCAAAACATAACTAGATGCACTCTCATCACTCTTTTGGGTACTTTGAAAGATTTGATTCCTAAGAGTGAGAAGCCTAGAGGTATTTTTAGCCTCATAGATAGACTTGAGACAATCCCAAGCTTCTTTGGCTGTTGTACAAGTACCTATCTCCCTCAATATCTCATTAGAGACATTCATCTTAATGTAGTGGAGAGCCATCCTAGCTCTCTTTTTGTATTTTTGAACCTCTTGAAGAACTTGTGGTTCTTCTTCAAGGCCAAGAACTATGTCCATCACGTCTTGAAGGATCAAGATGGACTCCATCCTCATTTTTCAAATTGAATAGTTTGAAGTGGTCAATCTTTCACTTGATTCCAACAAGGATGAACCCATTGAAGACATTTGAAGTGAAGAAAACTCAAATGATGAACAATAAATGTTGCTACACACTCTCAATAGGATCCAATAAGAGAGTACTATCTCCTCCTATGAAAGATCTTGCAACTATTTGTGAATTGATTCTCACTAGCTACACAAATCTCACTAAAACAAAATCTATTTCACATCAAATGATGGAGTATAGGCAAAGTTAGGATCAAACACTCTTAGCACGTGTGAAGTACTCTAAGAAACCAAATTTGACTCAAATACAATGATATTGCATGAAACAAAATGGCTAAGATCTCAAAACAATGCCTAGATCACATATAGATGAGATTGGCAAGCATACAACTGTGATTTTGGATCAACCAAGCAATCTCTTGACCAAACCAAATGTGTCCACCCAGGTCTAGGTGCCCTACCTAACCCTCTTCAAAATCTTATAACTTCTGATTGGCTCAACCAAATGGAATGAAACTGATTGCATCAAAAACTAGACAAAAATAGCTTCAAAACAAGCTATCAAGCAAGATAAATGGATCAAGCATGAGAGAGAACTTCCAAACTGAAGTTAGATGTAACTCACACGTGTCTGAGCACCTGATCCCGTACAGTACCAGGTCAGACCCAATCAATGTCCTTTTGATCTCTTTTGATCCAAGATTGAACAAGATAGCTAGGAAAATGGGCCTTGACAACTTCTAGCTCAAGATTGATGAAAAATTTTCACTTAGATGGATCAAAATGCATGGTAACCTTAGGTAGGCTCTGATACCATATTGAATTTCACACGTGTGGATTGTCCACTACATGTACTTGTGATCTCCTAAGGTGTGTAGATGCACCAAGATCAAGACTAGATTGAGATTCAAGATCTACCTTTGATTCTATGGCAAAAACACACTACTACATGCATTCAATCACTTCCAACTCTCACTCACACGTGTGGGAAGTATTCAAAAAATAATCTAAGTAAAAACAAGCTGCTCTCCTCGGGTAGAGAGAGAAAAAACATCATGAGCTCTCAGGTAGAGAGAGAAAGCTAGAAATTCAATAACTCACAAAATCCATGAAATCACCAAATAAATTGGATCCAAAATGAGGAGTACAATGATACTAGTAGATCCACGAGCTACCACTATGCTTAACTATGATTGGACCATACTTTGTCACCTCTTGATCCTATTGGACCATTGATCCATGCACCTCTTAATTCTATTGGACTATATTCAAGCCCACCTCAATTTCCTATTGGACTTCACAAGGTTCCACCTCTAAATCCTATTGGACCTCTTGGAATTCATCAAACAAAAGATTTACACTTGTCTACACTCTGATTGGCACGTGTTTAGCCTCTTACTCTATTTTGGCTCAATAGTGGCATTACAAGTGGAAATGCATAATTTGCCATCTATGCCAAATTTATTCCTATCAACATCCTACACCTAGATGCTTGATGTAAAAAACATAAGACTCCTATATCTAACATAAATAATCTTTTTCAATTCTTCACATTTAATTGCTCATTCATGTATGTAATATGAATGTTTGCACTATTCGCTAGCATTTCATCTTGGATTCTTCGAGAATCCATAACTTGACAGTAGCCAGGAAGTCTGTTGGCACCATCACCAACGAACCTTAACAAACTATGTACATCACAAAATTGAGGAGAAATATTGGTCAATGGATTAGGTGGATACAAATCACCTTTTACCCATAGATAGATATTTTTCATTCCTTTTAACCTCCAACAATGCATTTCGTATGAGTTCAGGTTAACACCCCATGCAGCTTTGGTTGTGAAATACTCCTTCTCTAAGTTCACATGCAAGTGACATTTTGTTCCCATCTTGAAAAAGTCCAAGGTCCAAGAAAATCTTCAAAAATGAATTTGGCATAATGTTAGTTTGAAGTATGCATTTGAAATGAGCTAGACATGGAGTATTGTGTCATGCCTAGGTCCTATGTGTTGTACTTTTGGGATGGCATTCAATGATAGGCTTTGTCCTACTCTAAGGTTACCCTAGTATAGTCTATGTAACAAACCTACTAAAGTCTATGAAAATAGATCTTAGAGATAGCTCTTAACTCATGCTCACTCTATGTGGTAACCCATGGTAAAGGTGCCATGTAGGATGGATTAGTATTACACTAATTATGATTAAGAAACTTGTTTAGTCAAGGAAGAGGCCCTTTTTGAGCTCAAAAAGGGACTTAATGATGGATTGGATTATCATTGATCTGAAATATTATTCTATTGAGGTGAATAGGAAGTGGTGAACTGTCTTTTAATACCATGTTCAGCCAGGTAGTCGGACATCTCGTTAGAGATGTATTCATCGCCACCATCAGCTTCCGTTGTTGCTGCTACACTTGATTCTTGCCCTTGGAATAGTCTTTCTTCTTGAGCCATGGATTTGTCTTTGATGGATAGGCTGCTAGTCTTTCTCCGCATTTCTTCTTGAAGAAGATGACCGATCACCTTTTGAAGAGTGAGGTCGGGTTGTGTGGAGATCATCACCACAAAGTGTTCATACGATTTTGGAAGAGAAGAAAGCAAGGTCATGATGGCATTATCATCTTGAATAGAACATCCTACAGTTGATAATTGATCCAATAAAGACTTGAAGCTATTGATGTGAGAAGTGATGGCAGTAGAATCAGACATGCTAAGAGCAAAGAACTTCCTTCTAAGATGTGATCTAGTGGTTACATCATGAGTCTCATTGAGATTTGATAACAAATCTAATGCATCCTTAGAGGTTTTGCATGTGGTAACGTGGAATATTTGGGAGTCGGCCAGATTGAGTGTGATACATACTAAGGCCTTCTAATCTTTGATCTTCCAGCTTGATCACCATCTTCTGGTTTCAGGTCAGCACCTTCTACTATATCTCAAAGATCTCTATTTATCAACATCATCCGGAGTTTTAACTTCTAGATGTAGAAGTTAGAACCATTGAACTTGTCAATGATTCTAGCCTCGTTGAATAATGACGAAGAGCTACCAAGTTGAGACATGATAATAGTAATATAAATGGAACAAACTTAATCTCTCGATTTATTTGAGCTATGCTCTAATACTAATCTGATGGGGCAAGGGAGATAGAAGAATGCGAACGAAGAAGAGAGCAGGGATATTGCGGAATAGCTCTCCTGTTACAATCAACTTCTAGATGCAAAAATAGTCTAATAGAAAGTTTATGCTGAATATAATTGCAGCATTAAGTGCTCTAATTGCCCAACAGGATCTTAAAAATTAATATATACTCTCAAAACAAGAGTACAGTCCACCAAAGAGATTAGAAATGGTTTGTGTGTGGTATTACTGGAAGTCAGATTTAATGTGAAGTTTGGTTCTGAAAGAGCAATATGATATCACGAGTTCCTCAGGCATCGAAGACAACCATCATCTAATCAAAAACTAAGGAGTCATAGACGTTCGTGTTCTGATCAGAGTGAGTAAACAAGCACGATCAAACATCGATAAAGTTTATTCAATCACAACAAGCATTCATCTACATTATACACAGATAGAAAAGCTGCTACTACTATATTACACTAAAGCATAATACAAATAGCAATTACAACCAAAAATTGACGACGTAATTGGGAGGCTCAAATAATACAACTCATGGATGGAGCAACTTGTAATCTGTGCTTGGATGATCTATTTCTAGATTTCATCTGTGTATTAATTACATTGAATGTTTGTCACCTAATCAAGAAAGCCGTTGTACTTGGAAGTATATGTCTTTTGTGACAACTATACATAGTATATATACGACCAACATGTTAGGATCGTTGATGCGGACAAGAACGTCGCAAATTTTAGGAAGTGGCTGGGAACGTTCCTCGTTCAAAACAGACAACCTTCAGCATTTTCTCTCCTTTTGGGTTTTTGCAAAAAAGTCGAAGGTGCCTTTAAACAAGTTTTAAGGTGCCCTTAGAAAGTTGAAGGTGCCCTCAAAAGGCGAAGATAGACTTAGCAGTTCAACTTTCTCACACTTTTCAAAAAAAATGAAAGAACCGAAGGTGCTCTTAAAACAAGTTTAAGCTGCCCTCAAAAAGTTGGCAAAGGTGTCTTTAACAGTTTAACCCCTAAAAATAGAGGACCTTCTGTAATTTTCTCTCTCTTTGCATTTTTCAAGAAAATGCGAAAAAAGGTGAAGCTATTGAAAAATTAAACTGTTGAACTGTAAACAAGTTGACTTCTTCAAAAAAATAATTGAACAAAAGAAGTCGAAGGTAAGTGTTGCAGTTTTTGAAAAGTGCAAAAAATGTGAACTGTGACACTTAGTATATTTCTACATACTATTCAAAAAGTAATGTAAATCTACAGACTTGTTCCAAATGCAAGTTTGTGGAAGTCCATGAAGATGGCCAAGTCTTCAATGACTTCAAGCTAGTAAACTTCACATCTAAACTTGAAATTATGATGGGGTTGGTTACCCTTTGTTGGAGATCAGCCGAAAGTCCATTGTAGACGTCCTTCAAATAAATTGGTTGTCTAAGTTATGATTCCAAGGATGCAACTATGGGCTTAATTTCCAACACTACTCACCTCAGTCCAATGGTATAACTGAGAGGAAGAATCAGACACTCATCGAAAGTGCCAAGAGCATGCCAGCCCATGCTTCTCTTCCAAAGAAATTTTGGGCAGAAGCTATTACTATAGCTGCCTATCTACAAAATCGATCCATCACTAAGGCCATGAATGGCAAAACACCTTATGAGGTGTGGATAGGATCAAAGCCATCACTCAAGCATATTCGAGTGTTTGGATGCATAGCTTACTCTCAGATCCCCGAAGATCTAAGAAAGAAGCTGGACAACACCAACAGAAAATCAATCTTCATCGGCTATTCTCGAGATCACAAGGCATACAAGCTCTACAACTTGGACAGTCAATAATCATTCACCAGTAGAGATGTCATTTTTGTGGAAGACAAATTCTTCGACCACAAGAGAAAAGCTCCATCGACTTCAAATTCCAGAGTAGACAACTTCGAACTTGAAACTGATCACAAGCTCGGCACCGACTCCAACAATGAGTCTGAACCTCGACAAGTGGAACCTGATGTTGACCAGTGGAAAGCTGCAATGGACACTGAATTCGATTCTCTTATTGAGAATCAAACACGGACTGTCACTGATCTGCCAAAGGATCAAAACCCGATTCAATGCAAGATATTCAAAGTGGAGTATGATGTTGAAGGTAGATTAAATCGATACAAGGTAAAGCTTGTCGCCAAAGGCTTCTCCCAGATTCCAGATCTGGATTATTCAGAGACCTTCAATCCTATCATCAAGCATACTTCGATTCGACTTCTACTCTCCTATGCAGTTGCAGCAGATCTTGAAGTCCATCAAATAGATGTCCAAACTGCCTTTCTCAACGAGACTATAGAAGAGAAAATCTATATGTCGCAACTAGAGGGATACAAGTTGAAGGGTAAGAAGCACCTAGTGTGCAAAATTCACAAGGCTCTCTATAGTTTGAAACAATCACCAAGAGCCTGGTTTCAAAAGATCAACGTATTTCTAATCGAGAATGGTTTTATTCCAAACTTGGTAGACTCAAATGTTTATTTCAAGTCTGTTTTTAGTTCCTTCATTATCATCGCTCTTTATGTCGATGATACGTTACTATTTAGTAAAAATTTGAGTTTATTGAAGGATACAAAATGCATGCTAGCACAAGAGTACAAAATGATTGATATGGGTCCAGCCCACTATTGTAGCAGAATCCAGATCTATCGAGATCGACCCAACAAATAGATTTTCATCAATCAACAACGATATCTCACTAATGTGCTGAAAAAATATGGAATGAACAATTGCAAATTGAGCTACCCACTCAACCTGATTGGTCTGAAGCTGTCAAAGGAGCAGTGTCCACGATCCGAGGCAGAGAAGGATGAAATAAAACAATATATGTTTCACTCCATCATCGGGTCACTCATGTATGCTATGCTCTACACTCAACCCAACTTGGCATACTCCATCAGCTCTCTCAGCCAATTCCTATCGCCGTCCAGGGCCAACTCATTGGAAAGCTCTCATGAAGGCCATGAAGTATATCTAAGCAACCAAACATATTAGCATCTGTTATGGAGGTAGCCAATCTACCCATATTTTTTAAGGATACACAAATGCAGATTGGGCAGGAGATATCGACACCAGAAGATCGACTTCTGGATTTGTATTTTTATACAATCAAGGCCCAATATCTTGGAACATCTGAAAGTAGACCTCAGTAGCATTATCATCGACCGAATCAAAATACATAGCTGCCACGAATGCTAACCAAGGAATCAATGGCTTACTGTCCAGCGATGGACATCAAACACATGCTATTACTTTTTAATATCATAACATTAATAATTTGAAAACTAAAAAATCAACAAAAAAAATAAAGTTTTTAAAGTACTGAAAGTTAATTAATTGTTACCTTTCTCATCATTGGTCTTTGCTAGTTGTTTGGCAGACTTTAACAACTTGCATGTCGAACAAACTGTCATTCGTGATTTTTTTGGAATCTTCACCAAACCAAAATCTCTCTTCCAAATCCTAAAAAAATACGAGTAACTTAAATAGGCAACATTTTTTGTCTTCGCGAACGCCTTGTACATAAAAAATATCTCCAATTTTGTAAAATTATCTGGCAGGTGAAAATATAATGAATTTGATAATTTTTCTCCATGCACATCTACAAAATGTTTTAGCCAACCGTAGCATTCAAAGCATCCGGCACAGTTCTACCCTACAGTGTTCCTCACAATGTTGGATCTTTTTGAAGTCGTGCGTGCATTCTTTGAAGGCGTGAATTTCTAATTGCATGAACAAGTTTGTAGGCTTTTCGACAAACCTCCGTTGTATTTAAAAAATATGTATACGAGTTTTTGTTGGGTCTCACTGTGGCACACAAATAGTAATTCTTTTCATCTTTATTTCGCAAAAAAAGAATTGGATCTCAACTCTTTGATCTCTTTGTTGTTTAATTTCTTTAAGCAATAAGATGAACAACAAATAATGCATTGTACCTTTCGAATCTCTTCTCTTGTAATCAATTGTTTTTGACGTTTTGTCAAAATAGGTGAAGATTTCAAGTTTCTCTTATATCTTTCCTTTATTTTGAAATCATATTTGTATATTGACCCCATGACATCTGTAGTTGTGTGAATAGGTCCAGAAGGTGTGGGACTATCTGCTTGAACATCAGGTTGTTGTTGGTTTGCCTCTATTGGTTTAACAGTATCAGAAAAATAAAGATTCTCAACAAATATAGCTCTTTGGATTTGACTGGATTCTGGATTTGAGAAGTGGACTTTCTTCGAATATGTGAACACGTCGAACATGAATTGATTGACGGGGATCCGTAGATTTACTTGAATCCATGACTGAGTGAATTGAATCATATGAATCATCACTAACTAACTCTTCTGATTCATCAAAATGATCTTGCAATGTTGTTTCTCTAATATCTGAATCTGAAGATGAAGAACACAAATTTGTAACAAGTTGTGTTAAAGGTGTCATTTCCTGAAAAGTAGTTAAATGAGAAATTTTAGATGTTATTGTTGATGGGAAAACACAAAGGGTATTAGGATGAGAACTTGAAGGAGTGACTTTATAATAGTAACTTTCATTAGGAATATCAGAGGAGGATGACTCAGATGTGGCTACGTACTGAGTTACAACTATAGGAATAGAAGAAGAAGAACTACTTGCCATTGCAGAAATTAAATTTTTTTGACTTTAGTCCTATGCCAAGCATAAACAAAAATAAAAATATAAACGTAAAAATAACCCAACAAACAAAAATGTTACATTTTGCAATACTAGTCATAGAAAGAGTTAAACAGACTATGCCAACATCAATAGAACTACACACTGAAATTCGCAAAGAGTGCATTTAACATAAAATCAACAATAACAAAGATAATTTCCAACTACAAAATATCACGCCTAAATGTTAAAAAGTTAAGGTTAGGGTTAGGTCTTCGTTCTAACAGTAGGGTTAGGGTTGGTATACTTGACACGGGTTTGTTTTAATGGTTGGTGGTTGAACAAGTTGATCGTGAAGAAAAAAGTTGGTCGCGAAGTAAAATGGGAGCCCATTAAAGTTTGAAGGTCAAATTTTTTTTACTTAAGGACCCCAAGAGTAAGACATGGCACCTCATTTGCGAATTTGTGTTCAAGGTTGTCGTCAGAACGATAGAATCATTCATTCGATGACCTTCTATAATCTTGCGCATAGCTATCAGCAATCCACTTCTTGTCTAGGTAATATTTGTAATTTTTTAAACTTTAAAAGTTTTTCTTTATGCTCATCATAGTATTGTGCCGTCATATTCTTAAAAGAAATGTACAATTTCTTTTTTATTTTGCAACTATTGGGTATGCTCAGCATAGAAACATTTGTTCCTCGCTCCCATGTCTTATGCTAAGCATAACACCTCTTCAATCTTAAAGTATGCTCAGCATAAGATATTCTCTTAATTTGAGAAGAGCAAAAGAGGTGAATGTCCATTTCAAGTGCAAAGTAGAGTCCTTGCTGATCAGTCCGATGATGATGTGGAGCAAGAGAGCTTGGTCAATGTTCTTGTGAAAGAACTTGACAAAAGTCGTTCGATATTCATTTTGGATGAGAGAATGTTTAAGATTCGACTTTGAAAAGACGATGCCATTAAAGTGTATTTTGACAAAGCTCTTGTGACATTGGTATGAACACATTAAAAAGAATAAATTATATTATTTGCAATGGATTAGATTTTATATTATCTGGTATTATAATAAATCCGATCTATGCTGAGCATAGATTACTTTATGAATACTCGAAGTTCTCTAACATTATTCTTTTGTTTTCTTTCATGTAGAGCCTCAAACAATGTTTAAGAAAGGATCCAGTCTTTTCTTCTCGTAGTACAAAGTCAGTGGCAGTGGCACGTGGCAATATAGCTTCTTCCATTGTCCCATCCCACATAGATGCTACTGGTAAGTATGCACCCTCCGAATCAGCCCCCTTTCCCCAAAAAAAAAGAGATCTAAGGCTGCTGTACATATTGAATCCGCAACCGAAAAATCAAAGTCCAAAAATAAATCCATGGCCAAGCGACCAAAAGTAGTTCCTTCTGAAGAAAGTAGAAAAAAGTCAGAAGTGACCACTTTAGTTTTTCCTGGAGCCACTATCCAACCGTTGAAGGATTTATTTGAGATCTCTAAAATTAGCGATCAAATTCATAAAACAAAAAAAATTAGAGAAACTTCATTAATTCTGGATATAGACTAGTGTGATCGATCTACCATTGATCCAGCCACTGGAGATCGACCAATGGAGGTTCAAGACCTAACGACACACATGTACATAATTTAAAAATTAAATTTAAAGATCATACGCAAGTAATTGTGACACCTTTTGTTGTTTTGGTAGATCCGGTTGAATGTAGATATGTTTTCAAATTTGATTTTTTTTCTTCAGGTTCTTATCATTTTTGTTTTGGAAGGCATTCATAGTTTACAAGCCAGAAAACAATTGTCCCAAGAGTACCCTCATGTACCTTATTTCCGAATTGTTAGTGTCATTGCTTTTGCTAGGTTGACAATGGAAGAAACTAAACTTCTTGCCTGGAACCATAACATTGACCAAGACTACAAGATGAAAATGATGATCATCCATAGGATCATATTTTTTTACAAAGAATTTGTCAGAGTTTTCAAAGTTGGAGATTTTAACCAGTTGGAGCTTAAAGCACTTTGTGCCCAAGAAATAGGCCTGCCATTTGATTCTAAAAATCCAACGCAGAGCCTTATTAAATATGATAATTTTTATCAGCTTGCATTTCGTAGTGGCCAGGTGATTACTTTACTATGTTAAGCATAGAATGTTTGTTTTAAAAGTATTTATTTCAGGTAATTGATTTACAATGCTTAACATGCAATGTTTGGTTTAAAAGTTTTTAAAATTAATAAATGAAATTTTGTTTTTATAATGTTATTTTTTCAAGTGTGGGCTCTTGTAGATAAAAGTTTTGACAAATGGAAAAATTTTGAAATAAAGGGCCAACCAACTAACGGAGCCTCAAAATTTTTAAAAAAAAAAAAATTTGTTGCCACCACACACATTAAAACCCATACCAACTGAGATGGGTATTTTTGAGTGGAAGAATATGTAGGGAATAAATTCCTTCGAGGGTTGTTAATGGTCAGCTCAAAATGTGAGATGGATCTGACTAGCTCTACTAATCTCTCTCAACTAGATCAACCTCTCATTAATTGATGGAGTATAGGCAAAGTTTTGGTCAAACTATCTTTGGCACTTGTGAAACACTCAAAGAATCCACAAATCATTCTTATACAATGAAATTGTAAGCTATGACCTCAAAATGATGACTAGATCTCAAATAGATGGAATTGGCAAGCCTCTTCTTGAATTTTTTGGTCAAACTAGCAAGATATGGGTCAAACCAAAGTGTCCACACAAGTCTAGGTGCCCTACCTAACCCTCTTCGAAAGATTATAACTTTTTATAGGCTCCACCAAATGGATTAAATTAAATTGCCACAAAAAGTAGACAAATCTAGATTTCAAGCAAGCTATCTAGCACCAAATTTGGATCTAACTTGGAAGAGAGCCACCAAATGAATTTGGATGTCGTTCACATGTGTTTGAGCACTTATTTTTGTACAGTACCAGATCTGGTCCAATCCATATGATTAACCCTATTGTCCGAAAATCACTAAGATAGCATGGGAGATGCAGTCAACACACTCTAGATCTTGATTTTCATGATGATTTTATAACTATGGATGATAGATGCATCAAAAGCTTAGGTAGGTTCTGATACCATGTGAAAATTCACATGTGTGGGAATGCCCTAATATGTGATCTCTTAAGCAATGCTTTTGCACTTTAGATCAACTCTAGATTAAATCCAAGATCTATGTCAAAATCTAAGGCAAAGAGGCAAATCTACATGCATACATTCATTACCAGAAGTGTTTCACACATGTGGAGGCTCATCATGAAAAAAATAAGGCAAATTAAGCTCCTCTCCTCAAGTAGAGAGAGAATAGACCAATTTTGCTCTTTGGTATAGAGAGAGAAAATACACACAAAATTGAGAGATCTCCAAATTGACTCAAAAACTCACATAAGATTATGATAGAAAATCAAAGTACATATAGAACTCGTGGAGATCCATGCTTCAATCCTATTGGACCCCTTAAACATAGCCTCTCTAACCCTATTGGATGAGTGATGCAACATCCCTTACTTTTGATTGGACCCTTCCAACAAATCTCTCACTTATGATTGGACTCTTTGACTTTTGCCAACACTTTGACTTGATCACTCATCATAGATAACTTGGACACTTGTAAGCAACCTAACTAGATCAAGGTACATCACAATTGACTTTTGGCCTAATCATGACAAAACATGTGTATTTGACTATTTGACTTCTATAGCCAAAATTGGCCCTATCACCTAGTGACACCAAGATGCTTGGCTAGCAATCTTTATGACACCCCTAAAGTCAACAATATAAACTAATTCTAACTATTTTACACACATGGGAACATGCTCCACACTTGTGAAATGTACTCACAAACATAAAATCATAAAATCACCAAGATAGATTGTTGACTATTTTTCACAATTTCTATCTGTACAATTTAACTATAAGTAATAAAAAAATAAATAAATTAATCCATAATGTCAGTTGTGAGCTTCATGGTGGTTGCGCATCATTGTCTACCAAAATTGCTCGTAGGACCTTCATTAGAGATGTCATCTTACGTCGTTGCTCGTAAGTCTTCATTTCCTCTTCGTATTGCCTCGTAACAGCTTTCCTTACGGGCTTGTTATGAGCAATGTCATTATGTCCTGTAACAGCTTTCCTTACGTGCTTGTTACGAATGATGATCATATGCCTTGTAACAGCTTTACTTACTTGCTACGGGTAATGTCTTAATGCCTCATAACAGCGTTCCTTATGGATGTGTTACGAGTTTTTTGTGGAATCTTTATTCTTTTGGGAACTTGTAGCGATCATTATGACTCTTAATAGGAAGCCTTATGAGTTTCTTAATAGTTGTTTACGAGTAGTGACTTGCAAAAATTGATGAAGTTAAAAGGCTTCAAATCATAAGGACTGCATGTGTAAAGACCACCAGGAGGACTACTTACATGTGTTTTAATAATCCAGTTGATGGATTATATTTCTCTCTTTCATTAGATAGAAAATCATTTTTCTGTGAATCTTGCATCTACGTCAGACACTCTAGGAGCAAATTTTCCAAAACACGTTCCATCAAAACAAAGCACGTATTAGATCTTGTGTAGTGATCTTTGTGGTCCAATGCCAACTTCATAGTTAGGAGATGCACTCTATTTTATCACCTTCATAGATGGTCTATAGTCATGTTCATAAAATATAAATCAGAAGCTTTGAATGCTTCAAGAGATTCAAGGCCATGGCTGAGACCCAAACATTTTACAAGGTGAAAGCACTCTAAAATGATGGTGGCGGTGAATACGTCTCCAATGAGATTTTTGACTACCTAGCTGAATACGACATTCGAAGACAATTTACAAAGCAAAAATGGGATTGTAGAAAGGAAGAATCGAACGCTTCTCAGCTCAGCCAGATCTATGCTACATCAAGCACACCTACCTATGAAGTTTTGGGCAGAAGCTACTGCCACAGCTTGTTTTGTGCAGAACAAATCCAACACTAAAGCCGTCAACAACAAACCTCCTTATGAAGTATGGCATGGAGACAAGCCTAGTGTCAGCCATTTGAAAATATTTGGTTGTGTGTGGTTTGTTCATGTTCCTAAACATCTTAGGAAAAAACCGGATCATAGGACTAATAAATGCATCTTCATTGGCTATCTTGATGAACATAAAGGTTAAAAAGTCTTTGATCCATCCATCAATGTAGCATTCGTTTCTAGGGACATTTTCTTCAAAAAAGGTACTTTCTACGACTTTTAACAACCACAGATAAATGATGATGTGTCATTTCATCCTATTTTATGCAGCATAGAATCTTCCAATCATGATGCTTTTTCTACAGATCCTGTAGCTACAACTACAGAAGCCGAGCAGCTGACAGTACCTGTCACCAGACTAGACCAAGCTAGCTTGAGCAGATCTGGACAAATTCAAGAAGAAGCACTAGTGCATTATGGTCAACCAAATGTTCGCAGATCCTCACGGACTCAAACAGTTTTTAAGAGGTATATATATCAATGTTTCTGGACTTCGTCATAAAGAACCAGAGATCCTAGCCGAAGTAATTAACTCCAAGGATGCTATTAAGTGGCAAGAAGCTATGCAAAACGAGTACAACTCACTTTTGATGAACCAGACCTGGACCCATCACAAGAGAGTTATCAACAACAAGTGGATCTTCAAGAAGAAGATCAACTCTGATAGTTCCATCGCAAAATGGAAAGCACGGTTGGTGGCCAAATGATTCACTCAAGTCCAAGGAGTGGATTATCAAGGGATTTTTAGCCCTGTTGTCAAAATGCAGCCAATTAGGACTCTGGTTGCATTAGCAGTCACGGAAGACCTCGAGATGCATCAAATGGATGTCAAGACAACATTTCTCAACGACCACATCAAAGAGGAGCTGTATACTTCCAACTGAAAGAATTCGAAGTCAAAGGTCAAGAGCACAAAGTGTGCAAGCTGCACAAAGCAATCTATGGTCTGAAACAGGTCGCAAGCGCATGGTTTGAAAGAATAAACTCTTATCTTATTCAATTGGGTTTTGTCAACAATTTAGCTGACTATAATATTTATTCCAAACATATAGGTGCCAGTTTAGTTCACATAGCTCTTTATGTAGATGATGCATTTATTTTGTCTAACGACACAGTCCTACTACACAAGTCCTACTACATACTACTAAGAGTGATCTATCAAAGGAATTTGACATGACTGATCTAGGCGCTGTTCATTCTTTATTAGGAATTCACATTACTCAAAATAGACTTCAAAAGAATATCTATCTTAGCCAGTAGAAATATCTAGAAAAATTTCATATGTCTGATTGCAAACCGGTTGACACACCAATGGATCCAAGTATAGTATTGACTAAATCTTTTTGTGCTGATTCTAAAAGTGAAGTACTCGACTGATTCCAAAAGTGAAGTACTCGACTTAGCGAAGTACCCTTTTCATTCACTGATCAGATCTTTGATGTATGCCATGTTATGCACTAGACTAGATCTAGCATACACTGTTAGCATGTTAAGTCAATTCATGTCTAACCCTAGGATCTCTCATTGGAAAGTACTAAAGAGAGTGATGAAATATATTCAAGGAAGTTTAGATCACATTTTATGTTATGATGGAAATGCTATCAACCCACTCGTCCTGCGAGGCTACTCTGACTCATATTGGGAAGGAAATGCCTCAACTAGAAAATCCACTTCCAGGCTTTATTTCTTTTTGTCGGGGAAACCGATTTCGTGGAACTCAAGAAAGAAAAAATCAACGCTTTTTTCAACCAAAGCAGAGTACATCGCAGCATGCCAAGCTTCAAAAGAAGCCATATGGATCAAGTTATTACTTCACGATTTGCATCACACTCAATTCAATGCTACCACCATTCTGTGTGACAATTTGAGTTGTATTTCATTGTCGCCGAATCCCAGATTTCATGGCAAGTCTAAGCACATAGAAATCCAATATCACTTCATTCGGGAAAAAGTTTTATTAGGGCAAATGATTCTTCAATACTACTCCACAACAGAATTGGTTGCGGACATCTTCATAGAGCGCTTCCTAGGATCAAGCATCAGAAGTTTTTCAGTATGCTGAACCTAACAAAGACACCAAGGCAACCGTGACCTAAAGGGAAACTGTTGAAAATTAAGTCCACAATTAATTCCTTGGCGATAATTTCTATTTCAATATTCTTCCTGCACTTTTATGATCACTGATCTAGGGTCAGATGCAACCTACTTTGGTTCTATGTCCGCTCACAGGAATAACAAAACTCAGACAACCGAACTATTCGAAGAACGACTGCATTGGGCTTCCGGCTGATCTTCATCCACGGATTAAAGACTAAAGGATAACCAATCCTATTTTCTTTTTCACATTCGGACGTTAAGTCAAGTTATTTGAAGGACATTGAAGAACTGGCCATCTTTAACAAATTTCCATTTTGAACAAGTCTACAGAAATACACTATCTTTGCAATAGTCTACTGAATTGAACTGTTTTTTGCACAGTTCGCATTTTTTCCGAAAGGCGAAATATGCGAAGTCTCGTCTACTTCGACGAAATAAAATTTTTAAGCTCATTGTCGCATTTTTTCAAAATGCGAAAAATGCGACAACCTATCCATTCTGACGACTTCGAGCTGTTTGACTAACACTACTACCAAGGCACCGCAAGAAACCGCCAAGGCACTGATGACAAGCATTTATTGTAATGTAGTGTATAAATAAGTCTTCATCAGGCACTCTATGTGATGCTCTACCAACAGAGCGAATGATATCGAGTGTCCAAGTTACACCTCCATTCATGGTTGTAACATACTCAGTGTTGTTCAAGCTTTCATTGTAATATAGAAACAACATGTTCCATCGTCTGTGTTTAATGTAGATGTATGATGTTGTGATTTGATTATAAGACTCTTAGCATTTGTTCAGTTACTCTGATCAGATCACAGATGTGGGATCGGACACTATTAAGAGTCTCAAAAAAGTCAAAAAATAGTGTTTCTTTTGGTGTTGTTTTGAGCATGAATGGTTGTTGGAAGTTTGGTAGTTTTTAGAGTAAAATTTGAAAATTTTCTACAATGTTCAAATTGCATGCATGCGTGTGAAGCAATAGAGTGCATTCCTAGTATTAAAAATGTTTTTTTGGATCAATTTGCATGTCCAAATACATGGTACTGGGTGTACAGTAGGTTGATCAGTGAAATCACTATAACGGTCGCCAAGTGTAGATCTATCGCATGCAACCAAAAGGACACCTGTGGAGCAAAACCACCCAACCAATAGAAAATGACAAGTCAAGTCCCTAACTACTTCACTCCCAAGCCACAGTGACTGAGTGCAAGAGAGGAGAGGATCCTGAATTCAAGAGCCAGGATCCTCTCCTCTTTTGCACTCTATAATCGTGGCTCAGGGGTGAAGCAGTTAGGGACTTGACTTGTCGTTTCCTATTGGTTGGGTGCTTTTTCTCCATAGGTGTCCTTGCATATGGAATAGACTCTTCTAATAAGTAGTTTTTGAAGCTAAGACTCAACCCTCCTCATGAACCATCTATTTCCTGTTAATGGATTGGTTATGAAACGTCGCTGTTTTTGTTAGGCTTTTAAAACACAATGAAATAAAGAGAATTAGTCATAACAATCTGGAATTGGATAGAGCATCTTGGTTTCCTTCGAGGTAACCCATCTATGAGAACCTTTTGTAATTTGATTCTGTCTCGATTTACTGTCCTCCCACTATTGAATGGAATGATGATTTTTGAACTTCAGAAATCTAGCTGTCTTTTTAGTGGATAGTTGGTTTGCACCTTGCTGCTGATTATGTTGAAACAAGGTGTCCTAGAAACTAACAACCATTTGAAAATGGTCGTAGCAGCTTGAGTTGTAGATCATTATAGTGTTTGAAAGATCATTGAAAGCTATTCAATCAAATATTGAATACACTGATATGATATTGGATAATTGGTGGCACTACCTCTGAGTCGCCATTGTCAGGGGGATTCCTAGTTGCATTATTCTTCCCCCCTTGAACTGCTTCTATACTCATAAGTGGAAATTAGGAAATTTCTTCTTTATGCTTTCAACTCTTTCACATAAATCACCATCCTAAGTACGACCCCAGAACCTAATCAAGCACTCATAGATGAATGTTATGGCCATTGGAATAGTCCTAATATGGTAGACTGGCCCTTTGGTATTCAAAATTGTTGGTTATGCCTCGATTTAATTCTATGTCAGGGCCAATTTGTAACTAATAACATTGAGAGGACCAGAACACTCTTATTGAGATATGTGGAGCAGTGCATGGCATGTGAAGGTTGTATGCATGAGGATAGCATGGGATATGTGACCTATGTTTAAATGGACTGCATGGGAAGTTGCATGGGTGCATGCATAGGCTTCCTATCCCTATGTATATGGGTAGGGACATGACCTCCTCCATTCTACCTTAACCACTACCCCTAATAAAAAAAACAAGAGGCAAAGCAAATAAGGCTAAGCCATGCACTCATCCCTCGCAGCCACTACAACCATGAGCGCAACTCGAGCTCCTCCATTGCTGCAAAAAACAAAAAAAAGTTTACAACTGCTACTCATGCCTCTCCTCCCACAGTTGCCTCTACTGCCACCAAAGATCGCATCATCCATCCTTGTATGAGCAGTAACAGTGTTTCCACTTTTAGTTACCTCTGCAACAACTTTAGAAGATTGTTATATACTTCAATCTTGTGCTGTTGCGAGGGAACTGTAATCGGGGAGGAAAAAAGTACTGCAAGTGCAAAAACTTTATTCTACCCATTCATTGACATGTTACCTTCATTGCTTCCTACAAGCTTCCATCTCGATTTTACCTCATGCTTATAAAGCTACAAGTTAACAAAAGTGGAAAGAAGATCAAGTATCACTTTTAGCAGGTGAATGATTCCTCTGGGGAGGTCTCTACCCAGTCTTAGCCCACTCAACATTGAGGAACTAGTATAACTGCAACTCCAATCTATGTTCCACCACATGCAGGTTCACAGGTGGATTTGTGTATTTCTAATCCTCAGCATGCAATTCCTATAATCATGCTTCCACTTGCATACAATTCATACCAGATGGAATAAATTGATTTGCATTCAATCTGTAAATGAAGCTAGAACACATGACTCAAAACATTATGGAGTCGTGCATGTTATCATAATATTTAATCAAGCAAAATCAAGCTATTAGACAAGCAACAAGATCTATACATGTAGATCATTTGAAAGTTTTCTTAAGAAAACATGAAATGAATTCACACTAATTCTCAACATCTTTACCAATAATCGTACATGTAGAAGAGCACTCTACAACTAGTTTTGAAAAGCACGCAAACAAGAACTAGTGAATCCACATTGGAACTTCTCTTGAGAAAATTAGCACGAGATGCAAATCCAAGTGCTTCCAACTTCCAATCTGATGTAGAGCTTGTCTTCAATCCCATCCGAGACCGCATCTTAGCCATGCTTTGATACCAATGTAAAGACCATCATGAGGACTACTAAGATGATGATAGGATCAACACACATAGAGACTAGTGGGAGCCAAATCACCCATCCAACTGAGATGTATCCAAACACCTCGCCCTTGAGCCATGACAAGTGAATGCCTAAAGAGAGGAGAGAAACCAACAATCTAGAGCCAAAAGCTTAGAATGGAGGAGGGTGTGTCCCTACCCATATACATAGGGTTAGGATGCCTATGCATGCGCCCATGCAATCTTCCATGCAGTCCAACCATCTAAACATAGGTCACATATCCCATGTTATCCTCATCCATATAGGACACCTGTTAGGGACATGTAGTTTGTGTGTTTCCTATATGTACAATTTTCTTTGTAATACATTTAACTTTTGTTGTGCCATCTTTGAGAGCTTGTAGTGCTTGAGCTACAGTGATTGTGGTTGTGATATGCATACTACTACTATTGCACTAGACCCTTAGTAAGTTCACAGTGGTCCCAGGCTAATCCTTTTGTTTTTTGTTTTTTATAATAAGGTCAACAAAAATGATGATGCTAACTTGCCATAAAAAGTTCATGTCATTTACAAAAGTGGTTATGATTGTATTTGGTGAAGGAGCTCCCAAACTAGTTTTTACTTGATTGGTGAGAGGTGTTGCAATACATAATTTCTTACAAAATTTTGGAGTGGAGTGAGTGGCAATAGAGAAAGGATTTGATTCTTCTTGTTTCTAAGTAGATGCAAAAATTGTAATTTTCTTTTGCCTTGGAATATTCAAGAAAATTTTCAGTTTGTAAGAAGCTTTGAATGTGGTATATGCATTGTTTGAAAATCTAAGAACAATGAAGCTCAAGTTATTATTGCAAGCCAAACATCAAGAAAACTAGTAATTCTAGATATAATTCTTCTTATATAACATCCAAGATCCAATTATATCCATATGCTACATTATGAATAACTAAAGGTGACAAAGCAAAATAGAATGTGCAATACAAAGAATATGCACTATTTATTTATCAGTTTGGTTCCACCTTGTTTACAACAACGAGCTACGATTTGTAACTTGTAGTGAGCAAACATATTTTGCAACATGACTGTGATGGTAGTTTTGAGCCCCTCCTAATCGAATGGTGGTGGAGGCAACCCCACCATGATTGACAAGAAACGAGCATCTTGAGCGACACAAGCATTCGTGACAAGCGAGCACCAAGATTGACAAGCGACCTTTGCTAGTGACAAGCCATTCACAATCGGAGAATAAGACCTTTCCATATTCCCCCCTCACCCGGTCAAATTGGCATCAAGCAACAACACAAGTTGCTCAACGGGTGAAGAGGTTTGCAAATTTTCTAGAAATTAGCTCCTAGACCTGTTCTCTCCGGTGCAGAATTGACGTAGGCTGATGTGCAGCGGCGGTGACGGGGTGAGCATGGAAAGTGCTCCTAATAAGAAGCATTCCAAGTGCAAAATAAGAGGCTCCAACTCTTGTGTAGAGTATAGAATGAATACTGTAGATAATGCAATGTTGTTTTCAAGAGCACCAATCACTTGATCCACATAAAAAGAAGTGGATAAGAGATCCTCCTCTTATTCCCTTCCCTTTCCTTCCACGAGGAAAGAGAGAGAGCGCGCGCGCGAGAGAGAGAGAGAGAGAGAGAGAGAGAGAGAATGGATGGACGCTACATCGGCTGCGTGGAGCTCTCCTCCTCCTCCTCCTCCTCCTCCTCCCCGTTCACAAATCGTCTGGAGGTGCGATGTGATGCGTCTCAAGGTGATGCAATGCTGCTGCAGCTACTGATTTTAGTAGCGTAGCAGCTCACAAAAAAAAAACTGCAGATCCTTGCGATGATCGGCGTGGGCAGCCTCGTATTAGCTCCCTCCCCCACAGCCCCTGCCTCTGCCACTGCCACTCTGCTCTGTTCTGCTGCTATTTTCGTTGCTCCTGCTCCCCTCTTGCCATCATCGCACGTTTGGCTTAATTACAGGATTTGCGAGAGGCTGAACATTGCGGGTCTATGGATGGTTTCCAGGAAGAAGTTTGCTGTTTCGCGAGAAGAATGCGGCAAATTGATGGCATTTGCAGATGGAGGTAGCAGCAGGATTTGGCAGAATATGGTTGATCTGCGTTTGAAAAGGAGTAGTGAGTGCTCAGGTTATGCCCAGGCGCTGATTTTGGCTGGCGCATATGTTTTACTTCAGCTGAACAATTTTTTCTCCAGACGAAATATTTTGAAAGAGGTGCATAACCAGCCAACTAACTTCTTCATTGTGGAATGCTAGCGTTGAAGTTATGCCTCTTTTCTTAATTCAGTGTTGCTCCAATCCTCATGTTCTTGTGCCGATACGAGAGTAGCATCTCACCTTGAACTCATCTCTCTGCAATTTTATTGTTTCGTTTTAACATCCGGAAGAGGTGGCACAAAGTACAAGAGATGGAATAGTACATTCAAAGGACGAAAATTTAGTTGCAGGCCAGGTCACTATCAAGTAAGATGTAGATTTACAAGAAATGCAGCAAGCTCAAGAGTCTAAGTTTGGAAGAGCAGGATAGGCAAGGGCTGAATGGATGTGGACACTTCTTGCTGCTACTTGTTGTTGTGGGACTCTGTTGTTGAGTGAAATTGTCACACTTCCATCCCTTGCTACACTCAATAAGCTTATTTTATTGAAAAACCATGCCAGTGCGAAATGCTGGGGGTTGCAAGCTGAATATTATGAAATTATGCAGACAGAGAAAGTAAAATAAGTGTAAAGAGCTAAGTGATAAAAAATCTTCATGAGAGCACAAAATGAAGATACTGAAGAATCTGAGCAAAGGGGTATGTATGATACCACTGATTTCATATGCCATAGATGCTGGCATGATGTACATGCCAAAGACGTAATCTGTGAAGGTTGGAACTATGTCTGAACAAACTACCTCCTTGGTATCACTCTGCTATATGAATGGAGCAGGACATGCCAATCAGATATAAATATATGCCACGAAAAGCATCAATAGAAGTCGGTGAATAAAAGTACACCAATGGAACTATGCTGCCAAAGGTACACCATGCAACATGCAGGGCATCTCTTGAATATAGAAATATATAGCATTGCAATGTCCATCATACCCAGAAATATCCAGCAATGTCTGTCCTTACAATCCTCCTGTTTTCTCAATTACCCTAGCTTCCCAATGCAGCCTGTGAACCTGCAAACAATCAAAGAATCGTGCTTTTTCAGAATACGATGCTTCCAATCTTTGCAGCTCCACCACATGCAAATCTTCACACCACTTTCCTTGGAGCTTCCAATGCTCCCACTGCCAATGCAGCCTCCATTGATTCGCGCAGACTTCAAGCACTCTTTGAACAATGCATTCTTGTGATTTTCTTTATGTTAAATTACATTTTTCTAACTAGTTCTACTTTGTCCATCATGTCTACTTTTCCTCCACTACTTGTACTACTTTGTTAATGGTCCTATTGAGCAAGTCTACTTGTTTAGAAAAGATATCCTAATGACTAAGGTACTATTAATGTATCATGAATTAATCTTAACAATTAAAAGCACATTAATTATGCTTAAAAAGTGCTAAAAAGTCTAATAATGTGAAAAAGTTTGAAATTCTTTTTATAAAAGTAGTTACATATTTGAAACTTATTAGAGCTTTACTGCGCGGTGGTAGCGGAAGCGATGAGTAGACAACCAAACAAATCAATCAGATAGTCAGACAGAATCATAGAAAAGCATTGCAGTATTGACACAGATCTGAACGCAGAACCAAACAGAGCTGTAATCAGATTAAGTATAACGAAATATACAGGTCAATAATGCAGGTGAGCACAAAACAATAGCGGACGTAACCGCGTGCTTCACAAGGCTAATCACAATCTGTAAAGGTTATGAGCCTATTAGTGACAATCTGTCTGAAAGAGAATCAATGTGTTAAAGCATCTACAATGTCTATCTCACATGTTACAAATCATGCTTCGTTCTCTATGTATGAATACTGAAAAAGGTATTCACTATATACACAAATTTTACAGGTGTGCAGATGAAGAAGGTACAAAAGTGGTTGTGCCATCTGTAGGAGATCGTGGGTGGCTGCCGTCATTGTCAAATTTGATTGCACAATGCATGGAACGAGCGTGAGGAGGCCGTGACGTCGGGCTTCGCAAAAATTGACGCTGGTGAAAATGCGAAAATTGCGACACTGTTTCATTTTTCAAGAATCCAAATGTGTCCTAAAAATGTGAAGGCCATTATAGAATGGCCAGCTTTTACCAATCTGTTAGGTATTCAGACTTTTTGTGGTTTATATGGCTTTTATCACAAATATATTAAAGACTTTATCAAAAGTGTTTTTTATTAAAGGACCGACTTAAGGGGAACATAAAGCACTTCTCTTGGAAAAATGATGAGCAGGAAAGTATTAGTGATTTAAAGCATGCTACAACTATGATTGTGTTACTGAAGTGGCAAATCCAAATTAATCGTTTGTGGTTGAGATGGATGCTAGTGACCTTGTAAGAGGAGCAACATCAATACATGATGTAGGATCAGTTGCTCTTGAAAGCAAGATGCTAGATATATGTCAACAAAAGTATAGTGAAGGAACTCATCTCCACGGTTCAAGCTTTGAAAATTTGGAAGCACTATTTGTATGGTGCTAAGTTTGAAGTTTTGACAGATCATGACCAGTCTTTAGTATTTCAACAGATCATGACCAGTCTTTAGTATTTTGAAAGCTCCATGGGCTGAGTTTATGTTCCCTTGTTCCCGTTCCTTGGCAACTATGGTAGAGAGGGAAGTTTAGTGTTGTTGCTAATCCCCTTAGCTAGATGCCTATGATTAATGAGTTTAGTCTTTCTTGAGTTCGTACTAACTCCCTAGAGTGTTGAGGGAGAAATGTAAGCATGAAGCCCATGTCTCAAAGATGTGGAGAGTGATTGAGTGCCCCAAAGTACACTTGGTGCTCAGGAAAAATTACTGAAGAGTATACTTTTTGTTGAGGGTGAAACACATATATACAAAATTCTAGGAGGAGATATCCAAAATTGCATTGAAGAGGTTGATGATAGGGCTTTTGTTGCGCCCAAGAGTTCACTTCTTGTTTAGGCAGAGCAAGAGGAAAATCACTTTTGACGGTAGGTGGTTCATTGAAATCCCATTATGATAAATTGGATAGTATCTTGATGAATTTGCTCAAGGCACACTGGGTGAATGACTCTATGTAGGTGATCATTGACTGATAGACCAAGATGGCTCATTTTATTCCAACCATGAAATATGTGAAATTCTCCAATTAACGAGGCTATTCATGGAATATGTGAATTCATAAGTGCAGAATATTGAATTTGAGGTAGGAGAAAGATTATCAAATTCTTAGAAACCTTGAAAGACTTGTAAGTTTTCTAAGTTGTCGCCAAGGCGTTCCGGTCCTTACATGATATTGAAAAGAATGGGTGAGGTCGCTTATAAGTTAGCTTGCTATCCAATTGTGGATAATGGCTGAAAAAGTTTGGGTGTATCCAATACCTTGTAGATGATAATAGCCTTGTTGTTGTAATGGCACCCCAGGGCCTAGTTACTCTGAATCAGCATTGTTTTCTGCTATAACGAAAGGGCAACATCAAAATGAAAAACCCCCAAAAATGATTTGATGATTTGAACAAGTACAAAATGATTCAAACGTGCTCGAATCAAATGAATTGGCCGATCCAAACTGCAAAGTTGAATTGGCCCATGAAACATTGATTCTCGAAAGCCTTGAAAAGCATGACTTTTTCTAAGTAAAATCTAGCAATTTTCCATTCTCGAGTCTACATCTCTTCCACCCTCCGCTAAACTCATCTTGTAAGGGAGTGTATCTACCTACTGGACTTATCCTTTGGATGATCTTAATCTATACTCCATGTATTGTCCAAGCAGAAACCCAGCTAGCATGTAAGCACATTTTTTAGTGTTGTGTTAAATCTGAGACCCCTACCTAGCATATTGTCACCCACATCACCACAAAAACATCTAAAATAAGATGCTTCAAGCTCCTTAGAATAAAGAAATGAGCCCACTAGGTTGCTATTTATCATATTGATGGAAAGCTGCTATATCTTGCCCAACTCAAAGGACATTCTAGCTTCTGTTACACCCCACAAAGAAACTAATTTTTTACTTTGATTTTTGCCCTTCCAGGTATTAGGTGTTGTGTCCATCCACAAGCTACACCTCACCTTGAATTCCTTTCAAAATTTGACACGGATTGTTAACATTATTCCTTTCATCCTGCAGCTCTCAATTTACTTTCTAATCCTTTCATTTCCCCTAGTGTTTTCTCTATCAAATGCTTTTATGTTGGCTAGTACAAGATGAACCTACATATAATAGTAACCTTTTAACTTCACTAGTCTCATTGATCTTGAATAGAAGTACATCATAGTCCCAGTCAACTATACACCAGAAGATTGAGGCATTTGCTCTTGGATCTCACCATTCTTCTCTTAGTACCTTTTATCTATTACTAAGCCGTATATGTGAGCTCAGCTGTACGGTTACCTTATCTTCTAAGTTTTCCTGGATCCTGCAATGCTTGTGAATTCATTGTGTCAGTGTAAATTGTTGATTCACGACAGTTCTAGAGCTAACCTTGAGCCTTGACTTTTAAGCAGTAGAGGATCTTATACAGTGACAAACTGGTAACTAAGAAGACTTAACAAATGGAAGTTGTTAAAAGTTGGTGGATTTCTATAATGACTCCCTCTTCTACCTCAAAGCACTGTACAGAATATTTGCACTCATGAAGTAGCTAATGTGTATCTTTCTCTTGAAAATCTGACGTTCACATCTATGATGGACAATATCAGGACTTAAAAAGAGTAGTCAACAAAATGCCACATTAGCAAATATTAGGCCATTACATTGTAGCAACTAGCCATGCTCACGTATTAATTACTTGTACTGTTTATCTTGGTCATGAGGTACTCAGAGTGTACTGGATTTACTTGCAATGTACTTACCTATGATAAATGACTAAAAGGGTGGTCCGAATGCCATAAGTAATGTAATTAATGGGGACTGGCCCTTCTATGTATAACAAGACTTTAGTAACACAAGATAATTGTTGAAGGACACCATGGTGATTCTTCATCTTTCTCAGTTGGAAACTGATTGTATTGATTGTGCATATTCTCCAATGCAAGCACTATGTTTGCTCTCCCTTCTCCCTTTCTTCAGTTATGATTTTTGCTAAACCACGTTGAAAATGTTGTTCATTTCAGATTAGTTCATCAAAAGCAGCTTAGAGCAAGGAGAGCTATTGGCTAGACTAATCCTCAACGAAGTATAAGAAAAAAGAAATTATTATCTTGCAGACTGGAGAAAATCATCTACCTCCCCAAGAATCACAAGTTTGGAGCTGAACTTTTTTGAAAATCAAGAAAGGATTTTATCAAGCACCAAACTAGTGTAGTCCACTTAAATGTTGGGCAGTTGTGAAGAGTTTGAGCACCAAAAAGAACTGTTCAGAATGTTTTCATAACAGCAACACGTACGTTTCAACTTGGTCAAACAAACATTTATAATCACAAGTATATGAAGTTGGAGTGACAAATGCTAGTTCTTTCTTAAGCTCTGCTAGGGTTTAGTGTGTTTCAATGGCTCCCCTTGGTCTGTACTCTGCTTAGGTTCATTATTATGCTCATTTGAAATTTGACTATATTTGCTGCCTCCTGTGAATCCTTCCCATATGTCTAAGATATTTTCCTGTAAATCAATAACAGATCAAGGTTTTCGTTGGGTTGGACCACAAGGATCTCATACTCAATTATGGAATCCGCTGCACATAAATTTTCTGTTCGCAAAATCTAATTGCTTGGCCATTCTGTATGCTACCAAGTTAATGCAGTTGAGAGTACTCTATGCTATTCTCTTCCCCTTACTCAAATGCCTTCGGCTTATGCCTTTTCATGGAAATGGATCAATGAGACAGTAAATTCATGGGTACTATCATCCATTTGAAGTTGTCATACTGTACAATGTGCCATCATATCCCTTTGCAGATCTTGGCAAAGAGTCGATACCTGAATACGTCATGTTCATTCTAAAAGCTTTGCAATATTGCACAATTTCATTTCCCATTTTGATTATCATGTGTCTTCTAGCACAGTGCAAGGAACATGTCAAACAAATTAGTAGTTTCATAGGATGACAAAATTGTTCAATGAATTAGAGTATATGAGATGGTCTTTTTTTGAAATCTTGAAGTACTAGTGTCCTGGATGAAGGGTGACCAATAACTTTTGCAAGCACTGAGATGACAATGGCATAGTACAAATTATGCAGGAGGCAGCGCTCTTCAGAAAAGGAGTTTCTGCTCAAACTAGTTTGTATTTTCCCTTCAGTTGTAGTCTGTAGTCAAATTTGGCATGTCCATTGCTTATTTTTATCTTCATAATGGTTGTTAGAGCAGTCGGGGTAGAAGATGTAAGCACTTTCATCTCCTTCGTGAGTATTGATTTCACTGGATGGGTGTGGTCTTCTTTGACAGCTGCGGTTTGAGAAATTAACTATCTGGGATTGGCAGTACTCATGTACCTATGCTGAAAACACGACGTTAAAATTTGCAGCCATATTCGTTCATGCCATGAACCATATAACTTTTCATAGCAAGGAGGATACAAGTGCTAGAGTATCACGTTTTTTTACAAATCACCTCTTGGGGATCTTTGTCTTTCCACACAAGCTGCAACGTATCGCTGGTCCTGTTCACACACCCTTCATTAATATCAAAGCCTGCAGTGATGCTACAGATCAAGACATGTCTGATCTGATTAAGGCATCAAAGAAAAATCAGACAGACACAAGTAGTGAAAAGGGTCAGGATGATGGTTCTTGCTGCGATACAGCCAAAATATTGAATATTCATGAATCTGATATTTCTTTGGAGACACAAGATCTGTCAAGATATAAGGGAGCCAAAATTAGTAATGACGAACAGACAAATATTAAAGAACTTCACAAAGAGTCTAGCGAGCAAAATAGTTCATTACTTAGCTACAATTCTAGTAAAAGTGAATTTGAATCTCCTCAAGAGAAAAACATGGATGCCTTACCTTCTTCAGCTAACTTGGATGGAAGAGGTCTTGATAAAGGATATAGTCTCCTGCAAAGAGTTGAAAGTAACTTCAATACAGTCTCCAATTTGTCCCAAGAAAGCTTAGATATAAACAAATATGCTACTCGAAGCCAGCTTCATGAGAGCATGGGGGATTCAATGTGGATAAAGCAGGTTGAGGATTCAGGAGGCACAAACACAAGCATTGATGCAAGTGGTGGCAATTTGAATGGCTATAGGAAGGGTGGTAGCTCCTTGAAAATGGTAAAGCCCACCTTAAAGAGGGAGAAGGTTTTTTTTCCTGAAGAGGAGACAGGTGTTCCGATGGAGTTAGTGTATTCTTCAGATGAAGAAAAAGCCCTGTCAACTTTGGACAAGGAAGCAAGATTAGAAAGCTCCTTAAAACAGAAGCTTTTAACAATCAGGCAAATGGCTGATGCTGGATCATTCTATGAAGCTCGCAATCTCTGTCAACAGGTTTGAAACTTCCTTCTGATCACTTTACACATTGCTATGTTCTGAAAACTTATTGCTGATAAACTACTGGAACTTGGTTCTGTGCATTGTTTATTATCATGTTGAAAGAAACTAGAGCATAATGCTGAAGTATGTCATGCTTGCTTCTTTAAACATAAAAGAAAATCAATCAGAGCATTTAGGTGTTCAAGCAGGAAATCAATATTTGTTATGCTTACTGAAGGTGATTGTGTAACTAATTTAATCGATTTATGAACACATCAAGGCCTTAAGCTGGAGCATGATACAGAACCTCTACAATCCACTGATCCTTGCTTGAGTTTGGATTTATCTGCCAATGCACTGAATACCTTTGTAGGTTAGGTGTCTATCAAGGGTATACACATATGCATATACATAATCAGCTCCATCATAAAATATTTCTACTCTTTTTTCACACATGAAAAATCAACCTCATCTTAGTTGTTGACGTGCTTTGATATAGAGCTCTTTTCCATGGATTCTGTTCCATTCAGGGTTTAATCAGAGCCAGTTGTTTGGATGCATTCTGATTCGAAACCTTTATGATCTGATGTAATTCCAGAAAGTTACATGCTGGACTGATATTGTTTTAAGACGATTGACAAGATGTTGTTACAAAACCCATAATCAGTTAGAAGTTCCATTCTGGGTTCTCTTCATACAAAGGTCAGGTTTATATAGGTCATCTTCAGCCTAGATTTCTTCAAAGTTCAAAGGTACTTGTGTGCTGACTATTTTTCTCAACTCTCGTATATTCATTAAGATTAATCGATGTTTCTTCTAGTGATGGGGCTTCATCTATAATTTCTTTCTAGGATCTTGTTCTAAGGTTTGTCAACACAAAACCATTTCTTATCTCTTCGTATCTGGAGTTAGCAGTTTTCTTTTATGTGATGCTCGAGGCTACAATAAATTTTCAGTTACGCATTGTATCAGATGGTGCACCATTGGCTTCCTATATATAGATCAAGCTTCATGGATTTAGATTTGAGTAGGGAAAACTTACATTGACTCAACAATCGATTTTTGTTGCTCCAAGGCTTGATCCAATGAATTATGAACAACCAGCCTTAAGAACTAGACTTAAAGGACAGTGGAACCAAATATCAACCACACAATTCACCCAACATGAGTTTTGTAGCCAAGGCTGGAAAAAAAAATCAAAAGTAGGTGTCTTGAATGAAGGAATAGGAAATGTGGATAACATTTCGTTCTGATTGACATAAAATTTAAGGGCAATTTGCAGATTAAAGTTCACCTTCTACATGTTGCACTTGGAATTTTATGTCTATGAGAATGGAAAGCTGTCCAGAATGCTGGTGATCTGGAACGCTCGTTCCGGATTACTGTTGCTGTGGATTGCAATCCACTGCAACGCTGGCTCATACATAGAAGCCATAATCTCCTATGGAGGTGTGATAAATCTGTAATTGATTTCTGACGGGAAACTCTATGTTCTCATGCCATATGGTCCCTTTTTTGAGTGTGATCCTTTAGTTAGTGATCTCTTGCACATAAGTGGACTTCCTTTGTTACATCCACTTTGTAAGGTAGAATCCATTTTGGAAATATTCCTCCCCATAAGTTTTTAAGGTTATTAGTTTGCCTACTTTCACATTCTTGTTTGAACGAGCAGATGCCTGTCTTCTTTCTTATTGACATGATGCTTGTCTGCATGCCAGTCCCATAACATATTTATTTTTGAAGTTGATGTCTTTTGGCTGTACACCCTCGTGATTTGAGAAATTAACCTAAACAGGGGGTTGGAATGGGGCTGAGATATTCTTGTCGGACATTGTACTTGTTTAACTTTGACATAGTGACATTCCTTCATCATGCCTTTGTTTTCCTTTCCAGAAATAACCTTCATAATGCTTGAATATGCTCTTGACATGCAACAAGTCATGTATGCAGCAATTTAGTAAAGTTAGCGTTAAATCTCTGTGCATGGTATGTATGCCTACGCTTGGGAGCTAATGGTCAGATTAAACATCATAATATTGCTTCCATCTCTGCATGATGAAATGGATGCTCTCAGACTGGTGGACTCCAGAAAGTACATTGCCTGTTGGTAGCAGGATTGGTTACCTTTATCCTATGATTATCAATCTCTCTAGTTCAGCATTTGAATCTGTTGTACTCTTTGCTATCTTTGTCGTTCCATTGCCAGTTTTGAGAGAGTGAAGCATAGGTAGAGGTCTTATTCGGTGGTAAAAAGATTATTTATTTGAAATGATAAATCCATACTACCTGAAAATTCTGTTTTCCTGGAATAATTAAGTACTAGGATATTCTGCCAATCATTACCTTAGTAGCATAGTTCTTTTGTAGCCATCCTTTTCAATGCTCTCATCTGTGATTGCTACAATATCATCAGTCTTGGAGTGGGTGAGCACCTTTTGACTCTCATTTCTCAGTTCTTAAGTCTAAATTAGTGCATCCACCTTTCAAATACATGTGCATTTACAGACATTTCATTTTTTGCAGTTGCTAGAGAGATTTCCAGGCAATCCCAGGATACTTGTCCAGTATGCTCATGTTGAAAGAAAATATGGTAGGTTTCTATTGAAAATTCAGATTTTACTGGTTTCATAGTTAAACCAGCTGTACTTGTTTTTAGCGGTACTTGTGCTTATGCGATAAGTAGTGTATTCAGACTACTACAGTGAAGGCTGCTCCGTGCAGTTTTTGTTTTTCAAAGATCTGTGGTGTGCTCTTGAGGAGAATAATTGTCAAAATTCTAAACTTCTTTGTTTTGACAACCTTCTACACTCATCCAAAGCTTTTATCTAGAGGAGGTTACACAAAGTTTATTGTTTCTTGTTCTTGTTGTTTTGTGCTTACTAAATCTTGAAGTACGATCTGATATAGCATGTTACAAGGCTTTTGAACAACAATAGATTCGTATTTATGTAAATAATTTCTTAACGCAAAATTTGTCAGATATGTAAGCTTTGGCTTGCGTTAAACTATGTGCGATTTTCCTCCATCTCATAATGCTACACCTTCTAGAAGTTCATGTAAGTCCCTGCAGACTGCTGACCTCTCCTGTGGATAATGGTTTGCCGATTTTTTGCATGTGCTCTAGTTTGGTCAAATATATTTGTGCCTATCTATATTGAAATGAGGGAGAAATTCTTTCGCCTTTGCTGACGCAAGAAATAGAGAAACTCCTGTGTAGATAGAAATTCCAGTTGGAGCATTTCTGAAAAGTTCATAGGTCAGAATTCAAGCTTTTTGGAAGAATGACTAGAGAAGTCACAGTGCAAACAGAATGAAATTGCAAATTTTTTGTGCATTTATGAAGCTGCCGAATTTCATCTTTTGAAGGGCTTTTGTGGCAGGTAGCTTGGTAGCAGCAAGAGCTTTATTTTCAGATGCAGTTCTGGCTTTCAGGGCATTACGAGATTTCACATCAGAGTACATTCGTGCTCTTCAAGTTTGGGGCTCGTTAGAGGTGAAAGCTAAGGATTTTATCAAAGCTCGGCACCTGTTTATGGAAGCGTTCCATGGTGCTCAAAAGGTCTTGCTATTTTTTACACTAATAAATGTTCTCTGTTTCTTAGACCTTGTTGCTAACAAGAAGTAATATTTGTAAACCTTTTCTGTTTATTATCTTCACTGCTATGGTTCTACAGATGGAGCTCCCTTCTCCTCAGAATTCTCTGGTGACCAGTGTCTATGGATTGCATTCTTGGGCCATGCTTGAGGAGAAGTTGGGAAACTGGAGCAAAGCTAGAGAGTTACTTGAACGAGCAACAACCATTCAGCCCGGAAATGCAGTTGTACATCAATCACGTGCCCTTCTCGAAGCACGTGCTCACAATTATTCCACTGCCAGAAGTTGTTTTAGACTTGCAGTGAATTCTGCACCCGATGATGTCAAATGCTGGCAGGCAAGTAAAAAAGCAAGGGCAACCTCCATCTGGACTCTCTCAAACTTTTTAAGGAACTTCAGCATAACACTTGCATACGTGAATGTTGCATAATTAAACACATTTTTGTGAAAAAAAAAATTCCCATTTCTCCTTCAATAAGTGCCCTGTTGGTGTAGGCCTCCTTTCCTCTCTTCGATGTCAGAAGTTTTTGACCCCAGTCAGCACCACAAAAGAGGACATACAAAAACCTATTCAATATTTATTACAAACATACTGTTGTTCTCCAGTAAGCTTCTCGTCATTACCATTTATGTAGTTTTACAGTTAGTGGGTTCTTACAGGCTTGGGCATTATTTGAGGCGAGTCAAGCAAAGCCACGAAAAATGCGACAGTTATTTAAGCGTGCTCTTTCTGTTGATCCAAAGAATCTACACTCACTGCAGGTTTGATGATTTCAGAAAAGTTGCGGAATCTGCTTCATGTATTACAATCTATGTAGGATCTTGACTTTTAACTGTAGATTCATCTATCTCCTATTTTAACTTTGGTTGAACATTAGTAGAAGCTCCGAAAGGTTAGTCTTGCTGATAGTTGCCCACTTCTCTCTGGATGAATCTCTTACATCAATAGGAGAAGTGGAGGATGGGGATCATTTGTAACCAGGTTATTTAAATTTCATGGAGGTTTTTTCATTCCTTGAGTTTGTCCTCCTTTCTTGTGATAGACCAATTTCTCTTTGTTGGTCTCAATTGTCGTTTCTACCCGTTGTCATTAATGTTCAAATCTGTTCTTCAAAAAGAACCAGAAGCTAGTGTTGGAATAAATGGCGCGTGTCATTCCAAGGGCTGTTACTTAAGTGGTTCTATTTTTCCACAGGCCTGGGCGCATCAAGAGTCACTTCTTGGAACAAATACATCAAGAGAGTCTGCAAGGAATCTTTACAAAAAATGCACCGAAATAGATCCAAAAAATCTGTTCTCTTGGCAGGTGAAAGTCAGCTATTTTTATGCTACTGTTCTCTCTCTCTCTCTCTCTCTCTCTCTCTCTCTCTCTCTCTCTCTCTCTCTCTCTCTCTCTCTCTCTCTCTCCATGTCTCACCACATGCTTCTGAGGATGAATCCAGAAATAGTTGTCGAGGAATGATGCTCCCATTTTTGTGTAGACTGTATTGCAGTTTGCCTGAAGGCCAATTTATATTGCACATCAAGGTGTTCCAATTTGGACTAACCCTGTTATAGATAGACTGGCAATTATGAGAGGATTCCATATGGCTGGTGACAAAAAGCACTCTTTCTGTAGATGCTTGGGCCTTTGCTGTTGGATGCTCATACTGCTCTTTGGTGTTCGTCTCTCATTTTAAAGACCATACAATGTGAAAGATTGCAGTAGTTGACTTTTCAGCTTATTCAGAAGTCAGATTGATGTTTTCTTGGGTTCTTTGTGATGTTGTAAGCAAGCTCGTCTAACTTTCCAGGTAGCAGATATTTTTATGTTAAGTGTTCATTTCTATCTAGATTTAGTTGGTGTTTCTGAGAATATTAGCCCATATATGAGAAAATTAGTTTTTGTTGAAATCTTGTTTCTGCTAGAGGCTCTCACTGTTCTTTTTGTCATCATCTGATTTCTTTCACACACATTCTACCTACATGTTCAAAGAACTACTTTTAAATCCTTGTTCAAGCGTATACCTTAATTTCAACTTGTTGACTAGAAACTTTTTGTCCATGTTCTAGTCATGGGCAATACTTGAGCGGGACTCTGGAAATGTTCGTGAAGCACGTAGTCTTTTTGAGAAGGCACTTGCAGTCAGTCCATCTAGTGTTCCTTGTCTCCAGGTGCAAGACTCCTATCCTTTTGGAAAAGAGTGTGCTCCTAAAGCATTCCTTTTTGCAAAAGCTATGCGTTAGCTTGACTTTTTCCTTGTTTAGTGATGAAGCATGACTATGTATCTTCAAATGGATTTGCTAGAGTCTCCATAATAGTGAACTTGTCATCTCAGTTGGCATACTAGGGCTAAATCTGATGCAAATTTTCCATATTGTATACAGCATACGTGACCTGAAAAAGCATCTCATTTCCTTGACAGGCTTATGCTTATACAGAAAGGATGTCTGGCAACTTACAAGCTGCGCGGAGGCTTTTAAGAAAGGCACTTGTTATAGAGCCAGAAAATGCAGCTGTGCTCATGGTTTGCCTCTTAGTGCTCCATTATTCAATTACATCGTATATGTTTATGAGCAATCCATTTTGGATGAGATAACCTGTAGCTTACATATTATTTTGCAGGAAGCAGCCCTAGTAGAGAAAAGCTTAGGTCATGAAGATGCTGCACTGGAATTCTTCAAGTTAGCCCGAAAAACTGACAAGCAGAAAAGTAGGGTCAAGCGTGAAATGTTTATTTCTCGGAAAAATTCACCCCGGATGAAGGTGAATGCGCTAGTCAAGGTAAAACCGCAGACAGCAGCAACAAACAGCAACATTAAAGCCATGTAATTCTTTCATGAAAGATGATCTCCGTCCAGCAGCAGCTGGGCTCAACTACAGAAACTCTGTATCGCAAAACAGGAGTTATACCTTCCCACTAGATACAAATCATGTAAGCTCTTGTGCTTAATTTCCGTGATGTAGCACCTTGAGAGGCTTTAAGCATGCAATGTATCGTGTCATTCGATTCTACCACGTTTTGTGAATTACAGAGCTTATTAGGAGCAAACCTCTTCTTCAGCAAATCGCCCGAAAGAAAAGAGTCACATTTCTCACTTTCAAATTTTTATTGGTTGGCAGTTTTTAAGCAAGATACCAGAGGCAGTCGTTCTGCATATAAATGAGTTTACAATGCGCCCTTCATCCGGGGAAAGTTTGATCTCTATGTACACATACCTTCTGCTAAATGCTCAGGCAAATCCTTAGAAACTGTCACATTGTTCAGAATTTTTGTAAGGATGGCTTACCTTCATTGGCTCTTGCTCTTTCTATAGGAAGTTCTATCTCATTCAGCAAAAGCAGCTATATGTTAGCTATCCAAGTAGCCTGCTATCCATATTTTCTGCCAAATTCTAACCTTCACCAATGTTTGCCAGAAGTTGCTAGACTGTGTTCACCACCATCTCTTGACATGCTATGATAACAATGTAATCAAATAGTAAAGATTTTGTTTTGAGAAGGAGATTTCTGGACTTGGTGTATCTCAATTTGTTGCATTGTGTTTGTTCTGATTGTCATAAACATGACACTTAACATGCCAGGCACTTTTTTTCCAGCCCATATGGTAGGAATCCATAAAGCTTATCTTCATAAAAAATTGGGAATTTTATCTCAATCTGAAAGGAATGGTAAAGTGACCAGAGGCAAATGAGGGTATTGAGTTCTGGGCACATGACTAGATTTTCTAGACTCATCTCTAGTGGAAACCTTGAAGGAGCTTGCTTTGTAGTGAATGATAGTGAGATTAGGAATAGAAGTTCAATGCAATGTCAAAACTACTTTGAAGAGCCTAATCAAGAACCGCTTATTACATTCATATTGAAAGCAAGAGAAGCAAAATAACATTGCATTACCACAATTACACATCAATTTGGAGAACCAAATCCATTCTCTTGCTTTAAGATGGAGTATCCACACCATTAAAGAAGAGGGAAGCATAAATGCTAGATGCCAAGACCAAAAGGTCTCCAAAGGTCTCCAAAATTATGAGATTAGTCTACTTATAGACAAATTTAAAAGTTCACTAAATATAATTATATTGTAAATGCCACTTAATGTTAGTTTGCCATTCATTAGCCTATACAGACCTAAAGAGAGATCGACAGTCATTCATTAAAGGAATGTAACATTTTGGGCTCTATTAAGCTTTATAAGGCATTATTGCATTAATGCTAATTTTATTGCACATGACATTCCCCCTACTTACATTTTTTTTTTTCAAAAATTGAAGTACTTTGTGTTAAATTCTTGTATTTAGGATATTGTAATATTAAGTATGTATGTGTGAGATATTCAACTTGGTAGAAAAAGCCTGTAGTTTATTTAAAAAACCTTAATATACAAGTTAATTCCCTTGTAATTTTGAAGAAGAGGTTGATGGTCTACAATTTTGTCTTGAAAAATGTCCAATTCCACAGGGGTTGACAAATTGTTACGCAACCATATCCTTGTTTATCTACTTCTGAATCATCCCTCCTACTTGTATAGTTATCCAAAATATCTATTTGTTCCATTACATTTGGTGATACTATTACTTTATACATCGCTCCATATTATTTAAAGATAGTTTTGATTCTTAACACCAATGCAGAGTTTTTCACCTTCTAAAATTTTGAATCCTCAGAGTATTTCATTGAAAACATTGTGCAACATGGTGAACAAAAAAGGAAAAATGACATGAAGACCCATTTTTTATTTAATTTTAAATACCAATATTCAAAATGCTCTACAAAAATATATTGTAATACTAAGAAAATATCTAATTTTGTCAAAAATGTAATCAGGCTAAAAAATTTAAAAATACAAATTATTATTAAGATTTTCAAATCGGCACATTTTTAAAATAAATCAATCAAAAAAATCATTAATTACACAACCACTAAAATAAATAAAAATTTGATGTTGACTTGTTTAAAATATTATTTTAAACAAATATATTTAAACCTAATAAAACAAATAGCGATTGCAAAATAAATTGCTTTCAATCAATCAAATTATATGATTTGTGAGAAATTGAAATGATTATAATGTAATCAACTTTGATGATATTCATCATTTTTTTCCAAGAAAGTGAATTAAAATAGTTGTAGCGTAATCAATTTTGATAATACTCATCATTTTCAAATACATAAATTTATTATTTTAAAACATTTCTAAAAAATGAAAACACCATTTTCATATATATAAATTTAACATTTTTAAACATTTCTAAAAATGAAATATTATTTATTTTACCATTAGTATTTTAAAAATTTCAAACATAATTTATAAAAATCAAAACACATTTACAAATAATTTCAAAAAAATTTAGTTAAACCTAAAAATTTTACGGCAAAATTGTTATGTTGAATTACAAAATATTTAATGTCATTCTATCATTGTATTCCTACTAAATAATTTAACTATTTTTTAGTGGATGCTGCAAAAGCCCTATAAGTGCATAGAGATCAACAAACAATGGAAAGCTGGCCAAACAATGAAACAAATGTCTAGAGTATCCTCAGAAATATTCCGGCCTTGTCATTGACAGCATGGATCTCAAATATATATATATATATATATATATATATATATATATGTGTGTGTGTGTGTGTGTGTGTGTGTGTGTGTGTGTGTGTGTGTGTGTGTGTGTTATCTCATTTTACTAGAGTGCCAAAAAATTTGAATGAGGCAGAGTTCATTGAAGTTCATCTAGTTGGAGCACTTGTGTTTAATGGCATGTTGGAGTCCAATGTATCTTTGATTATCCCAACATTACAAATGATCCAAATTTGACAATCACCATCGTGCATAAGTTATCTGCGAATTTGGTGAAAATCTTTCGGAAATAGTTTATTTGCAGCTTGACAACATTACTAGGGAAAATAATATTAAACTATCCAAGTATACTTGTCCAGGCTAGTAGAGAATGTTTTTGGCAAGAAAATAAACAAAGGATTTTTTGGTGAGCTACATCCATGATCAAATTAATCAAATGTTTAGTTATTTTTCCAAGAGACTGAGACGCAAGAAGGCATTTTTTTTCCTAGTGCTTCAAAGTATTGTCAAAGAATCATATGTGCCAAAGCCAGTTGTGTCGTTACTCAAACACACATATGATTTTCGTGATTATATTAAGGCATCCAATGAAACAGAGAGTTGTGTTGCTACTATTGATGACATTAGCTTTCGACATGAATTTAAGATCAAATGTAATAAAAAAAGCATTACATCATTATGGGACAAACAGTTTTCAAATGTTCATGGCTACCACCTAAAGGAGTTCGTTTTATGCTCAATATGCCTTCTACTGAAATCAAGCTTGCTGCATTGTCTCCCTTCAAGTCCATGCTAGAAGAACAAAAGGTGCAAAGAAAATATTGTAAGGTTGATCCAATTGCCTCATAAAATTTTTTGAAATCAAGCATTCAAGCAGCTTATCAATTTTTTGATGAATTTAATCGACATTGGTGCATGGACTTTTTCAAGGAACAAAAAACCAATTTGCTCAACCGCGAAGATGCATCATTAACTGAAGAATTTTGTTGGCCTTTTAAGTTGGGAGCTTCGACTGCAAATTTTGAACCTTCCAAATCTTCCACGTCATAATATTTGTTTGCAACTTATCCAAGGCGAGGAACGTGAAATTTATGTGGGCTCAAGAAATAATACACAAACTATAAAAGCTGCCAAAATGAAGTGGTGTAGTGATCTGAATGAAATTCAAATTGGAAGTCAGAAAATAGTGAAGGACATCCATATTGGATTGTGAAAGTGCTTGGATTCATTCAAAATAGTAACCAAACGAAAGTACTATATGTCCATTGGTTGTGCACCACTTTAGCGAATGCTTTTTTGGGAAGGTATAAATTTGAAATGTTGCAAATAGTTCCGAAGGGCAAGAGAAGCGATTGCCAAAAACTCAACCAAGTCGACGATTTAGATATACAAAATGTTGATGTTTTGGCTTTTAATTTTGAATTAATAATGACCAATCATCTATGAAAGTCAACTATATCTATATTGAAAGAACAACTTTGATTAAACTTCAACATAAAATCTTGAAAAACTTTAAACAATAGAGAAAAACTTGAAAATGAAAAAAAAATAATGAATATTGTTAAAATTGTAAAATCTAGCTTGTAGATTCTTGCCACATGGCACCATCTTGGTTGACCAAGTGTCACCATTTCATGTACATAGTTAGGTAAGGATTAAAAGTCAAAGGAATCATTTTTAGATAAGTTTCATTGGCAATCCTTGAGCCGCAAGTCGAGTTCCTATAATCTAGGAGTGATTGGTGAGATTTGCTGCCTATTGGATTATTCTCCTTCTTATCAATCGACTAATCCGTTTTAATCTTTATCCGTTGTTTATCCGGTTCTGCAGTTTTTTCCCCGTTCTTTTACAATCTGCAGTTTTACAGGTGTTTTTACACAATCTGCAGAATTACACGGAGTTTTACCACAGTGTCGCATTTCACATTTTCTCTCACTTTGGCTTTCTCACCTGTCAGGAAATACACGGAGTTTTATCTTAGTGCCACTTCGGTTTTTCATTTTTAGGCAAAGCTATCGCCTGTCAAGAATCTCCTGTAAAAATGCAGTGTCGCTTTTCGCATTTTTCGCGTGTCAGGATTTGCGAGCAAATATGCAGAGTCGCATTTTTCACTTGACAAAATGTCGCACTTTTTGCTTTCTCCAAAGAGCCTCAAAAGTTAAGGAAATGACTCTGGCAAAGTGTAGGCAACACTAAATCGGTTTTTAAGGTAGTCGCATTTTTTCGCAAAATTCCGATACTGTCGTCTTTGCGACAATGTCGCCTGTGGCTGTTTTAGTTCATTTTTGCAGAAGTGACAATTTGGTTCATTTATGCAGACAGAACGTTTACGGCCAATTTCGCCGCTTATCAGCAATCAATGACAAGGAACCGGATGGATGCCAGCGGATACCAGCCAACTGACAATCGCAATTGACGACCTTATTTCTTAGTATAGATGGCTGATCATATTTATACAGTTTTAATGTAAGCAGTTTAATATCAACAAATATTGCAAGTTAGCTCTCTATCAAGCTTTCAAACTTGAACTCTCTTGAGCATTCTAGCTCAGTCTTTTAGAGTTATATTTTAGAGTCGCTATTGCACTATTGCTTATCAGCATAGCTGCTTATTATCAGACTTATCCTCAGTTACTTAGAGACAACTTAGAGTGCGCGGTTTCTATCCGCTAGTGTTTTGTGCTCATTACCATCTGATTTTATTTTTTTGAATCAATATCTATCTTTTATTGCGTTCAGTATATGTCAGAATGCATGCATCTCTGTATTTCCTATGTAACTGATAAAATTGTCTGAGAATTCAATACTTCATGTTTGGCTACGTAATCAATTAGTATATAGCGATTTCAAAGTTAGTTGCTAAAGATTGAACGTGATTCCCATCACTACTACTTTGTTCAATTTTTGATAGGTGTAGTCATGCACTGGAAGTAGGAAGTTTGCGCTATGATTATCTAACCTATTTTCGACATGGTATTAGAGCTATTTTACTATTTCTTTATCTGATTCCTTCATGATATTAGAGCGAAAGCTCTAATACTTGATATCTTTCGCGATATCAAATTGATATCAAACTCTTCAGTTCTTTTGAACCTTTCAGTATCAGAGAATTGTTTTCCTATTGTTGGGATTACTACATTTTAGCGTCATCGATATAATCGACAGACAAGCTGAATGGATCCAATTATCATTTGTGAAAATTTAAGATGAAGATCTTGTTAATCGCCAATGAATTATGGGATGTTGTTACAGGTACAGAAGTTAAACCTGAAGACGACGACTCAAAGTGGAAATCGAAGGACGGTAAAGCTTTTGCACTTATTATCCTCAATATATCAGATACACAGATTGGACACATAGCTGAAGCTAAAACGTCAAAAGGCGTTTGGGACATCTTGAACTCACTATATGACGTGAGGGACGTAACTACCAAGTTACATCTACGGAGGAAATTCTTCACATTCAAGATGTATGTTTGTGATTTTCTTCAGAATTACATTAACCAGTTTAAGAATCTCTTGCAACAGATGGTTGTTGTCGAATCAATCATAGACAATCAGGACGTAATTATGACATTGCTTTCAAGCTTGCCCTCTACATATGAGAACTGGGTGATGATCATATCGACACACTTGGACTTAAATCTTACTAGAGTTATCACTATGTTGTGGCAAGAAGATAATCGAAGAAGTCAAGACACTTCGTCGACTTCCTCCTCTTAGACTCTATATGTCAACAAAGGCTCTAAGCGACAGAAGCAAAAAAGCTCCAAGAAGGCTGCAACGAATCAGAAGCCGACTCAAAGTCAAGAACAATCATCGAATCCACAATTGAAGAAGAAGATGTTTTGACATGGATTTCGCAGATTTGGAATATGCTCAAAAATCCTAAACTCTGGACAATGTGATGTAGATATGAATAGGTGAATGACATGTGTTCTTGAGATGCTCTACGGAGGACTGTCGTGCAGTAGCTATTTCTCATGCAAAAATCAATCACACAAAATAGGTGAAGAGAAACAAGAAAATAAACAAACGGGACAGGGAGTGAGAACTGTATAGCTCTTGTTGAACAAAACTTGTATTCATCAACATGTATAATTCACCTGGACAATTTCATGTTTCTATTGATCTTTCAGAGTAATGAAAGAACTCTCATAAGCCCTTGTCAAAAACCCGGCAAGAATAGTGATACTGAATCTACCATCGTTGATAGTAGATGTTGTAAGATATAGCTTGAGATGCAGGTATGGTTGAGGGACTATGTCCTGAGTACCTCTCAAAGCAAGAGATTCAGAACAGAATCTCTATCTGGATTTCCAATTCCTAGATTTATTGTGTATTGGCACATTGGAAATATTATCAACATGTGGAAAGACAAATAGATTTGAGGTTGTAAAAGGGGAAAAAAATTGTCAATTCCCTATGGAGGTTGCTCTTGGTTGGACATTGTAGCATGATGACGGAATATCGGTTTCACTTTCTTTCGACAAGGACTCATTTCATATTAGTGTCTTTTTGCATGATAGAGCTGGTGAATTGCATGGTAATATAGAAGTTTGCAAGAAACTTCTCAAGTGAGCAGCAGATTGTAGGACTTACAGATGCACACTCCTCTACATCTCTTCTACATTTGATGCGCCAAAAACCGATGGACGGATGCGCCCCCTACTCTGAAAAAACAGCTGAGAAACAAAAGCATGCTCTCCTCTCTTTCAAAAAAAAAAAAAAAACGTGCCTCAAATTGCTTCAAAAATGCGTGCCTCCACATCCGATCCACCTGCAAGCTTTAAGACTCTATTGGAAAGCAAGAGAAAATACACAAAGAAGGGCCTAAGAAATATGGCTAAAGAAGGATGAAAAAAATGACGGCTAAAAAGAGTGACGAGAAAAACGACGACTAAAAAACAAAAAACCCTAAAAACTTAGCAAAGATGACAAAAGAAGATGCGAATAGCAAAAAGGGATGCTAAAAGCAAGTAGGATGCAAAAAACAAGCAGATGCAAAGCAACAAGCAAAAAATATAGCAAGAAAGAACTTGAAGAACATAGGGAAAATGAGAAAAGAGCGGCAACGGCGCCAATGTTGTATCAGTCAGCATCCACACCGGCTATAGCTCCAACTAGCATGACTATGGTAGTCTCCCAACTAGTTTACGCTATGGCTTCTCCAACTAGCTTGGATATGGATGCAAGAAAGACAGTCATGAGCATGGTGGTGAGTATGGGTAAGATCCTCTCTTCTCTTTTTTCTCTCCTTAGTTTCTAGCAAATGATGGCTTAACCTAAAAGATAAAACCCTAAACTAAATCTCATCCTCTAAGGCTTACCCTACTAGAGAATGGAGGGCCTAGATTAACTTAACTTGTTGCCAGATGAATAATATACAATACAATGTGAAGTAACACAGTACATGAAATCACACAAGGGAGAACACTCAGAGAGAAAGATAGGCATGTATTGCAAATGAGGTTCTTTTCGAAAATGGACTCTTCCACTCCTATTTCTACTTGGAGTGGTGGTCACTTACAGAAATGCACTGTGGGAAAAGTAAGCTACGGAGACTAACTTAACTTTGAATCACATTGGTGCCATGGGACAAACCCCCAATAGGCCTTTGTGACTAGCTTTTACATAACTTGAAATTACATATTTATGTGTAATGCCCATGGCAATTTAAACTTAGAACTAAATAACTTAAGCCAGTACGGATATCATAAAAGCCTAAACTTGTTGGGCAAGTTCTACGTTTAAATCCTATCATGCTTGTATTTTTGAAGATATTCCACAGGATGGCTAGAATATTCCTTGGAATATCGGCCTACATTATCCCCTCTGTCAAAAACTTGGCGGTCCCACACCAAGTGCAATGTTAAGACCCCACTCCTTATGGTGCTGGAGGAGTCAAAGTCGGTGCAGCTTGTAGATGTGGAACTTTTTGTAAAGTGTTGCTCCGTAGGAGATGAAGTTTTAAAGACGTACGAGCATCTCCAAAAGATTTGGATTGAATCAGGTTGGAGTTGGCTCGTTGATGACTTGCTTCCAATTGCTCGCGCAAACGATTCAACGGATGATGTACACGAGCGTAGTATTTCTTGAGACATGATGTGAATGCCACACAAGGGGTTACTGAAACGGCAGTGAGGTGAAGATGGAGTGGGTGTGATAGGGGGTGTTGTAATCTCGGAAGTGGTGAAGGTGGATAGATGGAAGGGGCTGGATGGATCAAAATTCCTTTGCTCATTACTGTCTTTTGAAAGCACTTTTGTCAACAAAAGTTTTCCATTTGATGTTTCTTGCAGCTGTTTGGATTTTTTTTTTTTTTTTTTGGACTTAAGACATGGCTTATAATCGTTGTTGGAAACCTCTAACACCCTTGAGTTCGTTGCTTCAAACGCCAAACTATATCAATGGTATGTTGTAGATGGCGTAGATTTGTCTGCTTCACGAACACAAAGGTACTGTAGTTGATAAACTATTGTCTTCGAAAATACTATGTTGACAGAGATCTCATCTTTTGACGTTGTTGTGCCACTGCAACTTCTTTGAGCTCTTTGCACAGTTTGAGAGTTCTTTGAATTGTAGCAATTGTATCTAGAGACCTGTATGACATTTTTCTTTTTTTCATACACATAGTCATGTGCTTTGGAGTTATCAAGAAGCTGATCTCTTTTGCGGCGACACGACTGGCATTTTATTGGTGAGAGCCTCTATCATTCTTGCTTTATTCCCTTGGAGCTTTTAAACAGCATCAGTGGTCTGCTGCAGATGTCGTATGTAGCAATATGTTGACTCTCTACAAAAGACTGTTATGTTGGATGGGGAGCGATCGGTCGTGGATAAAAAGACTCTGGTTGAGAATGTAAAAGTGGTGTAGGATGGTTCATAGAACCAGAGGATCGAGGTTGATGAAAAACTGGGCCTATTGGCCTTGGTTGGCCTTGGTTGGCCTATATTGATGAGGAGCTGAGGCCGCCGTGAGTGCAATCCAGATGGCTGTGTCTGACTTTTCACTATTCACATACCATTCCTTTGTGTCGCCAAGTAGGATCATGGGGAATAGTCTGAGCTTTTCAGCTTTAGAAGTATCGCTGTAGAATGTACAAGTGTTTTCGAAGTCTTAAAGAAATTATACGAGGTTGGTTTTCCCATCAGATTTGGTGCATCAATCCATGGAATTCTCCTGTCCACTTTGGGAGGAGGCTGATCTGACTTCCCACTCATGGTGCTCTAGCAGAAAATCAATACTTAGGGGATGGATGGTGGATGATGAGTGTGATATCCTACTCTTGCTTATCTATGGCTCCCTACAAGGTTATATCCAAGGCAATCCCTACTGAATATACTTAAAGCTTCTCCCAACTAGACGAGGTAGGAATATGTGACCAAGATGTTGATGGTAATTGTGAATATGTACAGGCCTAAGTATAAAGATATCTCACTGTTTCACTTTTGGCGGTGACAGATCTCATTTTCATGCTTGGATTGATGATGCGAAGTTTTCAAGTTTTGATCTTTCGAGAGGTACTGGGGTATGACTTTGCTAGTTTTAGCTCTGGAGAATTCACACACAAGTGAAGAGGTTCGCACAAAGGCCAAGCTTGCCAAAACGAGTACCGTGCGAGTACTATTTGGAGGAGGTTGCTATGTTTCTCTCACCTTCTCTAGACCTTCCTGATGTTTCTGAAACCTCTGGTCCTTAGGGCAAAAGGACCTCGAACCTATTTGCATAGGCCATGTTTGATAATTTTAGGGGGCCTTTTTCGAATTCTTGGTCAAGAGATGTAAGTAGAGTATTCGCAAGGAATCGTTTAGAGATATTTTGCATCTATGCGAATACTTACCATGATGAAATATGCAAAAATAGCCATTTTTGCTCTGTATCTTACCACTGGTGATAACATAGAGTCTCATAATGTTTTCGAGTTATTCCAATGAAATCTGATCCTCGTTTGACATGTTTGGCATTGTTGACACGCCACTGTCATTTGCCTCACTAGAGTCTCCCGTTCTCATATTTACCACTTGAGGGTGGCAGTACCTAGACATGCCTCGTACGTGGGAACTTACTCACACACTATGAGCGAGGTTTGTGGTGCGAGTCTTCCCAAGAGCTGTTGTGTGAGTCATTTTTGAGGTGTACGAGTCATTTTTGTCAAATCTGAGTCATTACCTCTACCACTCTTGCACGAGTCATTTTTTTGCGAGTCATCTTCTGTACGAGCCATCTGCGAGTAGTAAATTACTCTTGCACGAGTCATTTTCTTGTGCGAGTCATCTTGTGGGCGAGCCATTTTCATAGTGTGTGAGTAAGTTCCCACATAGACATGCCTCGAGGTGAAAAATGACTCATACGTGGGAACTTACTCACACACTATGAAAATGGCTCGCCCACAAGATGACTCGCACAAGAAAATGACTCGTGCAAGAGTAATTTACTACTCGCAGATGGCTCGTACAGAAGATGACTCGCAAAAAAATGACTCGTGCAAGAGTGGTAGAGGTAATGACTCAGATTTGACAAAAATGACTCGTACACCTCAAAAATGACTCACACAATAGCTCTTGGGAAGACTCGCACCACAAACCTCGCTCACAGATCAGAAGAAGACAAAATACCTTGAAATGACTCGCACAGTTGTGGGACTACCTTGGAATGACTCGCACAAAGGGTAGGCAACTCGCACAAGGTCTTAGCTTCCCAAAACTAGCTTGTGCGAGTATGGTCAACATTATTTGTGCAAAAATGGTCAATATGGTAGAACTTACCAAAAAACCGTCAAAGAATGACTCGCACACTTGATTGTCGGCTGAAAAAGGTGTTTTACCTCCAAAATAAGGCTGTGCGAGTAGGTTTGAAAGCACTTTTGACAATTATTCAAGAAAATTGTATTTGGTGGTCATTTCGCACAAAAATGACTCGCACACCTCCAGAATGACTCGCTCACCTCAAAAAATGACTCAGAAGTGACAAAAAATGACTCGCACAACAAACCTTGAGGTGTAGAGGTAATGACTCAGAAGTGACTCGCACAACACCTCAAAAGTGACTTGCACGGAGAGCTAGTATAGCTAAAGTATGCAACGCAGACACAATCGTCAGTGAAGTGGGCAAATTCTGATATTTCATAGAATGATGGAAATTTTAGAATTTTCGTTATGGCATAGAAATCGATACTCGAGCATGGTCCTAGGAGTTCATGCAACTCCAGATCTATTGGTTGGGAGGGTGGCGAATTTCCTTCGGGTGAAAACATCCTCGAAAACTAAAATTTTCTTATAACCAATCAGATTTGGCCAAACAAACTTTGTGCACGGTGCTGGGAATTGCAGTGACCCTTTTACAGATCCGACTACTGAATACATGCCACCAAATCCTGTCCACGGGACTTTCCAAGGACATGGGAGGCCCCACACTGATGGAGTGTTTCACTACGGTATCCAGTGCGAACGATGTTGTGGAGTAGTTCCGACTGTTGGACCTTGGTACAGATCCAATAAGCCTAAGTTGCTTTATCAATTCTCAAGCATCGCTTTTGGGAAACTAGACTATCCATTTGTGAGAGATGGAACGGAATTTGCTCCTAGAATGAACTTTACAAAAATATGGAAGTTGCAACAATGGAAAGCTTCCATGGCCCCAGAACATACAGCTTGTACATATTGGAGGGTGCTAGAAACCTGTCTGAGCTCGCTACTAGTTGGGCCGCAATTGCTTCCCTTCGGATTTTCCCCCCGCATTCGACCGCGGCCGCCCCCAACAGGCGGAGTGGTAGGCACCAACACCACGTAGGTGCAGGCCGTGTGGGGGTCTCACCCACTAAAATGGGGGAAGGTAGTCCCCCCAAAGAGCCTGATTACTCAGAGCCCACCGGCTGCCCAGGGGCGACAGTCGCGACCTCCCAGAGTTGCCCCGGTTCAGTCCGTCATGCAGAACAGAGGGGCCTCTGACTGCAAAAAGTGCGACCATAGTCGCACACGCCAATCCCGCCTCCGAGCCAACCCACCGGGACCGTCCCTCATACGGTACAAATCGACCACTCACAATGATCCCCCAGACCCTGTGCCACTACCAGCAGCCGGAGGATGGGTAGTTCTCACTTGACTATTGGCAAATTTCTTCATTAGTAGAGGAATGACTTCAGCCAGAAATTCGGCCATCCGTTCGTATCCCCACTTCGGAGTGTTTTTGCCCGGGACACCTCCCCACATAGGTAACCTTATTCCGCCTATGTGGCCACCAGCCAGCACAGGCCACTTATTCTCAACAGCGAGGGTACCCGAATTGCGATCGTTAAGCCAATTGATAGCTGGTTGCAAGAGCCGTTTCCTATGCTCGGAGATGGCTGGGCATGACAAGAGCAGATGCCCTATACTGTCCCCCTTCCCATCTTCCCCGCACATAACACAAGTGTCCCGGATGCACGGGTCAGCAATGCCGAACCGGATGGCACGTTGATTAAGTACCAGCCCTCCCATCCTTAGAAGCGCAAGCAATCTAAGGCCGCGGTTAACTTTGTTTCCCTTCAGCCCCCCTAGGGCTAGGTATTTCCTAGAGGCCAAAAAACTGTGTTTGGTATAGTTAGAGAGGCCGGTGCTTCCACGTTGTATGTCCCATCGGTCCCACGTGCTCGTTTTTACCCCCTTTTCATCCCTTTGCCCCCTCGAGGTAAACTTGTTCACCCAATTATTAGTGCGTTGGAACCAGGTCCATTTGGACCCCAACTTAAAAGCGACTTTTGGGGAGCTAGCCACCAGGAGTGGCGCCCAAGTATGAAGCGAAGGTAACTTATTCAGAATCCGGATGCGGTGCGAGGCAAAGGACGCCGCGAGAGGGGGGATATTGAACTCACGACAAATGACTGAGGAGCACACAGACGTGGATTTACCGGCCTTCCCCAATGTCCACTTTACAGCGGTATTGATGATACCTTGGAGGGAGTTCAAAGACTTCTGATCGTGCATTCCAAAGAGCTCAGCACCGAAAGCAAGAACCGGAACCAACACCACCTTAATGAGAAGGATTCTTGAGTTCATCAGGACTTTTCTTGAGACCAGGAGATGTCTCATGCCATTCAGTGCTTTCAACCCAGAGGCGTGTCTATCTTTGATCGCCTCCCTAATATTCCAGTCTGGGGTCAGTGTGACCCCCAAATATTTATAACTTTGGCACTGCTGCAACTGTGTGGTCCCAAGAAAAAAGCTAAAATCCCTCCCCAAGTTCCTATTAGGACTCCAGATCATAACTTGGCACTTGTCATAACCGAAGTCCCATCTCCCACTTGGTGGCCAACGCAAAGATCCGATTCAGTGCCTCCTGGAGCCTCTGAGGGCTGTCGGCCAAAAGCACAACATCATCCGCGTAGAGTAAGGCTTGCACCTTATTACCAAGGCCAGGCACCAAAACACCAAGCGCCACATTTTCGTCAATGATATCATTAATAAAAATGTTGAACAGGGTAGGTGAGGCTGGGCATCCCTGCCGAACTCCCCTTTGCACCGGAATTGGCTCCGACAATCCGCTACCAACTCTGACTTTCACGCTTGAGTGTGCATACAATCCCTTAAAAAAATCCAACATCCTACCGCATACCCCCGCCACTGCCAATTTGTGGAGGAGAGCCCCGTGAGGGACCATGTCATAAGCCTTACGGAAATCGATGAACGCCGCAAAAGTAGGCAGGCCAATGTTTCTGCGTCGAAGGATGATTTCCTGAAGCGAGACAACTTGGCCCGCGCACTCCTCCAGTTTTCTGAATCCCGCTTGGCCTCGGAGAAAAAACCCATCGCTCTCAAGGGATCCCGCCAAGCGACCAATCAATATGGAAGTAAGGATTTTAAGTGCAACGGGAATCAGAGAAATGCCCCGATAGTTGTCCGCCCTTGAAAGATCACCTTTTTTCGGGATCGAGACCAAGATCGAGGTATTTAGTGCTTCGGGGATCCGCCCTGTTTCCCACATTCTAGTCATCAACGCCATCAGGGCTCTGGTCATAGGGGTTTGGGGCCCCTCTGGATCCTCCAGTATACACTTAAACCACTCCACCGGTAATAGGTCAACCCCTGGTGCCTTGTTTGACTTTGCCTTGCGGACAAAGCGAATAACCTCATCCCACGAGAGTGCACCGTTGATCTCATGGAGATGCCTACTATGTGTAACCGAATGTTTACGCCAAAAGCCAGGGTCCAAACTGTGCCCCGAAGAATCCCTCAGGAGCGAGGAGTAGTGCCCGTGCCAAATTCTTAGGATGCGGTCAGGACAGGCTTGAAGCTGTCCTGATTTATCCGTCATTGGTTGGCAACTCCCAACACCGTTCCGCCTCCCCATGAGGTTTTTAAGCCATCTCCAAAACTGCTTATAATCCCCCGACCTCGCGAGCATTTTACCTCTTTCAATTATTCTGTCGAAGTTCTTGATCGAGGCGACTTGAAGGAGAAGCTTCACCCTAGCCGCTTCTTCTTGCCATTTATTCCAGCTCTCAATACTGCCATGTAAGCGAAGTTGAGTCCAGGCCTGAGAATGACGCTTCAGAGCATGCCGAATGGCATTAGAGGCCAACCCCACCGTCTTTTTAGGGAGCGGCGGTGTCAGGACCCCTAATTCCTTGGCTACTCTCAAGGAGGTCTCTTGGAACATGCCGCAGAGTGTTTCCATATGCAGTTCAGAGATTGGATCGGAAATCACCCGGTCCAACTCACCCCACCCTGGGTGAAGCAACATCTCTCTACGCACGAGTTTAAGCCGAGAGCGGTCGAAATTCGGCGGAGAGGGTTGCGGGGGGGGGGGGGGGGGGGGGGGGGGGGGGGGTAGGATTAGGAAAAGATTTGCTAGAGTGCACTCGAGACAACACCGGCCAGTGGTCACTCAAGTCACAATTTCGGTTCACTTTAGGGCGAGAAAGGAGATCACGGGCAGATGAATTGACCACAAAGTGATCTATCATCGTTCGTCCCTTGCCCGTTTTTGTGTGTAGCGAGGAGGGGGAGCTCGCCACTTGAAAAATTGACAGATGGCCATTGAATTTCTTCACCCATAGGTTGATTGCCTTCAAAGACATGTTCCAGTCTCCCATGATGGCAATCGGGTGGTCACCGTTAGCAGCCGCTTTAAGAGCTTTAGAGAGCTGGCAAAGCATGCTACGCCTGGCGGGGCCTAGCTGTTTTTGTGGTACATATACCCCACCCAGTATCCATGACTTACTTCCTAGTCTCGCGCCAGATACCTGCACGAGGATCCAGTTCGGGTGCTCCACCCCAACCGGGAAGGCCGCCAAACTCTTATGAATAGCTAGGGCCACTCCCCGCTCTCCGGTATCACCCTTGCGGGCGGGGCGCTCAACCACAAAGTACTCATGAAAATTTAGAGGCCAACTCCCGGCGTAGGCCCGAGTCTCCTGTAGTGCGAGGCAAGCTAGGCGCTCCCTCCTAAGTAGTAAAGCCACTTCCGTCCGCCTACCAGAGATACCATTGATGTTAAGGGTCATCAATCCATTCACCTCCGGTCTCACTTTTGGCATGGGAGTAACTGGGCGATATCGTCCGCCTCGGTCATGGTAATTGCGATAAACACGTGCAAATAGGCGGAGCTTCCTATAGCAACAGATCGCCTCAAGAAAGTCATGGGTATCACCGCGAATGTAGACATCAAACCGACGAAACTTAGTTCCACCAGGCTGAGTAACATCCTGCCACTTAACCACACTCCTAAACAAGCTGAGGGGCAGAACCTGTTTCAAGAGGTCGCCAAAGGCTTTTCTAGAAAAGGTGCCAGCCCCCCAAACTACCAATCTCCGAAGTGGTTCAACCAACTGTTCCCCGGCAAAATGTTGGAAAGCTTTAGCTGCCCCGAGGCGAATCACCGACCCAGAAACTAATTTGCAAACGCGAGCAGGGGGCCGTCCCATGATGAGCACAAGAGGCTCCGAGACTCCTCACACGCTAACGTTCCGAAGCCAACTAAGTGAGATAAAATAGCTGACAGACAAATGAAACTAGCCACACGAGATATACTTACCACAGGTCCACCCACGACAAGGGTCCTTTCAACGCAAGCCCACACCTTAGCGCTCCTTAGTAGCCCAACCGGGTACTAACCTGAATCGAGTACGGGGCCAACCGAGTGTTAGAAACCAACCAAGCTAGCTTTAGAAAAGAGCTCAACCAACAACAATCCAAAAGCAAAAGTGCACAAAAGTAGACAGAAGACCCAAGGGAGGGGACAATATGCACCCAGCGGTGACAGCTTGTCCCCGGCCAAGGGTCGAGGATTGCTATTAGCCACCCGGAGGTGTTACCGGTGGGACCACGAGGAGGTCAGCAATCCCTAGGCGCCGTCAGGACCCACCCTGACGACACCACCCCACCAGTGTTTCACTACGGTATCCAATGCGAACGATGTTGTGGAGTAGTTCCGACTTTTGGACCTTGGTACAGATCCAGTAAGCCTAAGTTGCTTTAGTGATTCTCAAGCATAGCTTTTGGGAAACTAGACTGTCCATTTGTGAGAGATGGAACGGAATTTGCTCCTAGAATGAACTTTACAAAAATATGGAAGTTGCAACAATGGAAAGCTTCCATGGCCCCAGAACATACAGCTTGTACATATTGGAGGGTGCTAGAAACCTGTCTGAGCTCGCTACTACCTGTGCGAACACTTTCTGGGCAGGGAATAAGCAAAAAATGCTTCTGAGCGCTTCTGTCCACACGTATATAGAATGTCCTCCGTCTGAGCATTTGCACATTCACTTTTACTATATCTTGCAACAATAATTTTGTTTAGCTACCAACTGCAACTACAGTAGCCCACTGCCTGATCCCTGTAGTATCAGCCCACCAGTTTAGGTAAGAGGTCTCTTTGTTATCTAAATCAGCTCGCATCTCAAGAGATGTCAAGTGGGCGCAAACATCATCTAACACATCCCATGTTCCCGTCCCTGAGATGGCAGAAACTGGTATAGGAGTGAACCCAAGACACCAAGGCGGGATGCGGCTGAAAACGGCTAAAAAAAACATGTTAGAATAACAGAGGCTACCCAAGAAAAGCTCGTGAACAACAGAAAGAGGCATGTGGACAGCAGAGAGAGGCCCGTGGCATGCAGGCTTATGTGCATGTACTACAGGTCCAACCAGCAACGATGGAGCCTGTTTCACATCTAGCAGCGATGGTGATAATATTCTCAATATATATCAACGCTAATTTGCAGGTGGACCTACGGAAGTTGAAATTTCATTGTTTAGCGTGTGAGAACTACTGTCAGAATCAAAGAGCAATGTTATAGACCACCAATCAGATCTTCTTTGTGCATTGCAGCTTTAATCATTCGTTGAGAGTGATCTGGATTGGCAAGGAGCAATGTCTTCTGGATCGAGGCTCCTTACCTTTGCAGGCGGCGTGCAGTAGCTGCCAAGATATTCACTAGACTGCCCCAGTATGAAAACTACAAGCTGGCTAAGCATTGTGAGAACAATGAGATTCTCAAAGGGCTAGGTTCTCAAGGCCCTTTGTTTGGAGGCAGGGTGGACTGTGTGTTCAGTGGGACTCATATGTGGACAGCGGATGGTAGCACTTCGTTGACATGAAGGTGTGCTCAGATCAGAACTTGTTAGTTTGGAAAGAGCCAGGCAGAACTGATGTTGGAAAGGCAAAACTAACACTGGAAAGAGCCCCTCGAAAGAGCCAGGCTGACGATGTTGATGGCCTCGTGGAACATGGTTGGTGGCCTTGTGGAATGTGGCTGGTGGCTTTGTGGAAAGCAAAACCTGGTCAAAACTTACGGAAGCACGCTCCTCTACATCTCGTCTATATCTGATGCGCCAGAAACCGATGGACAGATGCACCCTCTGCTCCGAAAAAACAGTTGAGAAACAAGAACATGCTCTCCTCTCTTTCAAAAAAAAAAAAAAACGTGCCTCAAACTGCTTCAAAAACGCGTGCCTCCAAGCTTTTGTGCATCCAATCCACCTGCAAGCTTTAATACTCTATTGGAAAGCAAGAGAAAATACACGAAGGGCCTAAAAAAGATGGGTAAAGAAGGATGAGAAAAATGACGGCTAAAAAACAAAAAACCCTAAAAACTTAGCAAAGATGATAAAACAAGATACGAATAGCAAAAAAGAATGCTAAAAGCAAGTAGGATGCAAAAAAACAAGCAGATGCAAAGTAACAAGCAAAAAATATAGCAAGAAAGAACTTGAAGAATGTAGGGAAAACGAGAAAAGAGCGGCAACGGCGCCAATGTTGTATCTTCAGCATCCACACCGGCTATGGCTCCAACTAGCATGACCATGGCAGTCTCCCAACTAGTTTACGCTATGGCTTCTCCAACTAGCTTGGATATGGATGCAAGAAAGACAGTCATGAGCATGGTGGTGAGTTTTTTGATGGGTAAGATCCGCTCTTCTCTCTTTTCTCTCCTTAGTTTCTAACAAATGACGGCTTAACCTAAATGATAAAACCCTAAACTAAATCTCATCCTCTAAGGCTTACCCTACTAGAGAATGGAGGGCCTAGATTAACTTAACTTGTTGCCAGATGAATAACATGCAATACAATGTGAAGTAACACAGTACATGAAATCACACAAGGGAGAACACTCAGAGAGAAAGATAGGCATGTATTGCAAATGAGGTTCTTCTCGAAAATGGACTCTTCCACTCCTATTTATACTTGGAGTGGTGGTCACTTACATAAATGCACTGTGGGACAAGTAAGCCACAGAGACTAACTTAACTTTGACACTGGTGCCATGGGACAAACCCCCAATAGGCCTTTGTGACTAGCTTTTACATAACTTGAAATTACATATCTATGTGCAGTGCCCATGGCAATTTAAACTTAGAACTAAATAACTTAAGCCAGTACGGATACCGTAAAAGCCTAAACTTGTTGGGCAAGTTCTATGTTTAAATCCTATCCTGCTTGTATTTTTGAAGATTTTCCGCAGGATGGCTATAATATTCCTAGAATATTAGCCTACAGTGAGGATCCTATCGGGAGTCACAACTGGCATGGCGGGCAGGTAGGATCTTATTGGGTTGTTTTGGACAGTCTTTGAAGCTGTGTTTTCTGACACAGTCGGGACACTTTGCGTGGTACTTTGTCTTGACTGGACAATCAATCATGAAGTGGCCAGTTTCACCACAGATGAAACATCTGTTGTTCGATGGCCCTTGCGTGATGGCATAGACATCTTGTATGGCTAGTGGTTCTGGACTTTTTGGTGTATATTCATGATAATGCAAGGAATGTCCAGATTGTGACGGTTGTTCTTCATATCATTAGATGGCATGTGCTTGGATATGCTGATATGAAGGACAATCATCAGCAGGATGCGTAGCCCAGCAGTGTGGGCACCATATTGTTTTTCGTCTATAAGGTACTTGTGCAGGGTTTAGTTGACCAGGCATACTTCTTTGGATAGACTTCATGGTAGTTTGAAACTCATTGGTGAGTTTCTCCATCTATAGTTGATGTTGCTTGTTAAGTAACTCCAACTGGGATATCCAAAGCTGATCTCGAGTATCCTCGATTGGCTTCGACTATGGACAGGAGCATGTGGTGTTTTTCTTTTTCTGGATTCGTCAACATTTGATTCTTCGTCTTCTTCCTTGATGGCATCAGACGCAGTCGAGATCTGACGCGATGCCTCGGTCGAGATCTAACGCGATGCCTGGGTCGAGATCTGACGTGATGCTTCGATCGAGATCCGACGAAGGGCTTTGGTTGAGATCTGACGAAGGACTTCGGTTGAGATCTGATAAAGGGCTTCAGTTGAGATCTCCATTTTTTTTTTTTTACGATGCACCTGCGTGGGTCAAGATGGTAAGAAAGGGAGGCTCGGCTGAGATGGGAGAAAAGGCACTCAGCTGAGACGTGAGAGAAGGCGCTCGGCTGAGTTGGGATAGAAAGAGGAGTCAGCTGAGATGGTGACGGAGGGAGGTGCAGACGATGGGTATAATGTGGGTGGAGGAGGATGTAGAAGGATATGAGGATGTATGTAGGCATGTGGAGGGTGGGTGTAGGTCGTTCTGAGCTATGAACGGATCTAGAAATGTTTCAAATTGCTTGTATGGATCCGATCAAAGGTAGTGTTGCAGCATGTAGCATTTCAGAATGTGAGTGGTGCAAGCGGCAACGACGTCAATTGTTGACTGATCCTTTGCTTGGGAGGATCTGTTTACTAGTTCTTTGTTTCTTCTTAGTTTTAGAACTGTTTATGCCTATTACCAGGCTCGTTTGGGCATTTATTGGCTGTTTTCTTATTTGTTGCAACGCCCAGGCCAAGCATAAACGGACTGTTTATCGTTGTAGTTTATGTCCTGTCTGTCAGAGGACACTCAAGGTCGTTTTCTCTTGAAAGCACTCACACTCAAGTAGGGATGCAAGTCATGAACATTCATTTACAGATCAGCATGCAGCCCAAATGAACATTCAACAATTTCTACAACTACCTAGTCTAAAAACGAGTTGAAATCAGATCCTAAACATTCTACACTAAGCTACACCTGCATTAATCCATAGAACTTAAACAAAAAACTAATCTACAGCATTTTAGAAGTCCAAGAATCAAGAAACCAACCAGTCTTTTTATTCTTGGACATCCCAAGAACATCAAGGACTAGAATGTTGGAGGATATGAAAGATTTATGCCACATTTCTAGCCTATTTAGTTTACCTGAATGCTGATTCCTACATGAATCCACAAACAAGAAATGAAAACTAAGCCACTCTAGAAAAGCAGGAAATCTAATCCACTCTACGATCCACAACCACACACAAAAGAGGGAAGGGAAAGATCATGAATTCATTCACTCAAGAAACAAGCATGATCAAGGAGCTCAATGGATGCACCTAAATCATGGAGGCTCTTCTCATTTCAGCATGTAGTTGATACAATATACAAAAAGCCCCTCTTCTCAAAGAGGGAGTCTCTCAAATAAGCAAGAGAGCTCTTTAGGTGGCATCCTAGTGGCATTTCCACATTACACATATTACAAGTGGAATAATACTCTCCACTAGAGGTCACCATCAAAAGGTGGCTCACTCTACTTTCTTAAAGAGGGGTCTACTTGCATTTATTACATTAGCCTAGAAATACTAGTTCCTACATGGTCATTCCATATTTCGGGATTCACCATGAGGCTTACACAGTTCTTGCTTGTCATTCCTAACTAGCATTTCTCGGCTGTCAGTCTTCGTTCATCTCATCTTCTTAGAGACCTCCTCGGTCTAAGGTGAGAGTTGCTCTTGGGTAGCTCTGTCCGAGTATCTTGGAGATCCGTCAAAATCAGCCAACAGAACCTTAGTTGAATCAGCAAAGTGCATGTTATCACATGCGACTCTTCTGAAGTGCTTCTGGGTTGAAGCTGTTTCAACAACAACCTATATTCAGAACAGATGTCCTACTAAAGGCCTCTCAAACAAAACACCATTCGAAGTTTGGACAGCTACCAAACCTTCTTAATCAAACTTACGAGTTTTTGGATGTACTGCCTTTGCGTAGATACCTTGTGATCTCAGGAAGAAGCTCGACTTCCAAAGTATCAAATGTGTTTTCATCAGCTACACTACTTCAGATCAAGCCTACAAGTTGTTCGATCCCATCGAGTTGAAGATATTCACTAGCCAGGATGTCATCTTCATAAAATATTAGTTTCAAGACCTCAAAGGAAAGGGCAGTTCCCATGTAGCCGACCTGTCAGATTCTCCTGATGCTTTGAACTTTCCAGTTTCGCAGGCGACTATTCCCATTGAAGGTCCAAGATCTTCTACTTACGACGAACAACGACGAGTCAAAAGATGATGATGTTGTAGTTCAACAACTACAGTATGATAGAAATGATCAACTTTCTCTATTATCCAGAAGATCTTCAAGAACCAGCAGACCACCCAACCGATATATCGATGAGTCTGCAGCCTACCTTGTTCAGGAACTGACGTCTGTCGAAGAGGCACTCAGTTAGTCTGATTCTGATCTCTAAAAAGAAGCTATTGATAAAGAGTATTCATCTCTTATCAAGAACTAGACATGGACGATTGTCGAATTACTTGCTAGCAGAAACGTAGTTGATTGCAAATGGATTTTCAAAGTCAAGTACAACGCAAATGGAAGCATCAATAGAAGAAAGGAACGACTTGTTGCCAGAGGATTTTCTCAGGTATACAACGTCGATTACTTTCAGTCCAATAGTCAAGCATTCTTCTATTCGACTTTTGCTATCATTTGCCACTGTAGCATATTTGGAAATACATCAAATGGATGTACAGACAACATATTTCAATGGAGTTATTGAAGAAGACAATACATGGTGCAACCCGAAGGTTATATTATCGAGGGTAAACACAATCATGTGTGCAAAATCCATAAGGCACTTTATGGCTTGAAGCAATATGCTCGAGCATGGCTTCAAATGCTTAACTCTTATTGATCACGGCTACACACCTAGCTCTTCAGATTCAAACGTTACTTCAAAGCAGTGCAACAATCATTTATTTTTCTCACTTTATATGTGGATGATACATTCCTTTTCAGCAACATTACCGATCTGATAAAGAAGCCAAGACAATGCTATCTCCGAATTCGACATGACCGATCTGGGCAAAGCTCATTTCTGCCTTGGTATACAAATCCACAGAGACAGAAAACAAAAGTTGGTCTACATCACACAACAGAGGTACATCTACAACATTTTAGTCAGATATAATCTGATCAATTGCAAAGTAGCTCTCTCACCAATGGAACCAGGCCTCAAATTGTCAAAGGACCCTAGTGTCTCCAAACACTTCACGAGAAGTAGTAGATGCATGAGTATCCTTACCATTCTATTATAGGATCTCTTATGTATGCCATGATCTGTACCAGGCCAAACATAGCTTTTGCAGTCAGCTCTCTTAGTCAGTGGTTACACATATGCGAGTTGGGCAGGAGATGTAGACACTCCTACTTCTGGATTTACATTCTTCCTCAACAATGGTCCAATTTCCTGGAATAGTCGCAAGCAATCTTCGATAGCTTTATCTTCCACTTAATCAGAGTATATCGTAGCCTCTCAAGCTACAAATGAAGCAATTTGGTTGAGAAACTTACTTTCAGATATCGGTCTGAATCAATATGCTTCGACGACATTATTTTGTGATAATCAAAGTGCCATCGCTTTATGAGCCAACCCTAGATTTCATTCTAGGAGTAAGCACATTGAACTGAAGTATCATTTCGTTAGAAGCAAAGTTCTCAACGAAGAGGTCAGATTGCAGTTCTGCAGAACACAAGATATGACAACTGATATTTTTACCAAAGCATTAAGTTTGGATACACACAGAAGATTCTGTGTAGAACTAAGTTTGAAGGTCAAGGCATTCAAGGATTCAAATTAAGGGAGAGTGTTGGATTATTCTCCTTCTTATCAATTGACTAATCAGTTTTAATCTTCATCCGTTGTTTATCCGGTTCTGCGGTTTTTTCCCCGTTCTTTTACAATCTGCAGTTTTACAAGTGTTTTTACACAATCTGCAGAATTACACAAAGTTTTACCACAGTGTCACATTTCACATTTTCTCTCACTTCGGCTTTCTCACCTGTCAGAAAATACACGCAGTTTTACTTTAGTGTCGCTTCAATTTTTCATTTTTTGGCAACGCTATCACTTGTCAGGAATCTTGTTTAAAAATGCAGTGTCGCTTTTCGCATTTTTGGCCTGTCAGGATTTGCGAGCAAATACGCAGAGTCACATTTTTCACTTGACAAAATGTCGCACTTTTTGCTTTCTCCAAAGAGCCTCAAAAGTTAAGGAAATGACTCTAGCAAAGTGTAGACAACCCTAAATCAGATTTTAAGGCACTGTCACGTTTTTCGCAAAATCCTAATACTGTCGCCTTTTGCAACAGTGTCGCCTGTGGCTGTTTTAGTTCATTTTTGCAGAAGTAACAGTTTGGTTCATTTATGCAGACAGAACGTTTACGGCCAATTTCATCGCTTATCAGCAATCAATGACAAGAAACAAGATGGATGTCAGCGGATACCAGCCAACTGGCAATCACAAGTGACGACCTAATTTCTTAGTATTAAAAGTTGATCATATTCATACAGTTTTAATGTAAACAGTTTAATATCAGCAAGAATTGCAAGTTAGCTCTCTATCAAGCTTTCAAGCTTGAACTCTCGTGAACATTCTAGCTTAGTCTTCTAGAGTTATATTTTAGAGTTGCTATTGTGCTATTGCTTATCAACATAGCTACTTATTATCATACTTATCCTCAGTTCCTCAGAGACAACTTAGAGTGCGCGGTTTCTATCCGCTAATGTTTTGCGCACATTAGCATCTGATTTTGTTTTTCTGAATCAATACCTATCTTTTATTGTGTTTAGTATATGTCTGAATGCATGCATCTCTTATTTCCTTTGTAACTGATAAAATTGTCTAAAAATTCAATACTTCATGTTTAGCTATGTAATCACTTAGTATCTAGCGATTTCAAAGTTAGTTGCTAAAGATTGAACGTGATTCCCATCCCTACTGCTTTGTTCAATTTTTGATAGGCGTAGTCATGCACTGGAAGTAGGAAGTTTCCGCTACGATTATCTAACCTATTTCCGACACCGCCAATCCCATGAGTCACCAAACTCCACCTACCAAGTGGATACGCGTGCTTGGATAAGGCATTGGAGGCCAAGGTTAGGTCTATGTCTATTGTTATAAACTCTAATTCTCAAATTTGTGAGGGATAATAGATCTTCTTGTGGATTATTGTATACACTTTTTGAGAGAAGCAAGATTGGGTGACCTTGCGTAGTCTTGGAATTCAAGGGTGAGTTGAGTGATGAATCCTTGCATGATCTATGATCATTATGTATTGACTTGAGGCTTTCTATCCACACATGTATCAAGTCCTCATAATGATTACTTTTGCGTGAATGAGAGTGTTAATTCCATTGAAGGTGAAGGGACAGTCAGGGTCGAATTTCAAAGAGGTGTTGTTAAGTTGTTGTCCAATGTTCTGTATATTCCGAATCTTACAAAGAATATGCTTTTCATAAGCAAAATCACTGATTCAGATCGTAAAGTAGAGTTTGATACAGAGGATTGCACTATTCTTGACAAGTCTCGAAAATTTTTGGCATTTGATAGACTTTGTGACTATCTTTATAAGCTTAGTCATTGTTATTCCACTAATAGTCAAGCACTCATTTTTACTTCTGAATCAAATCATTTGTTGTGGCATTTCAGACTAGGCCATTTAGACTTTAACAGTATCCCGCAATTGTCCTAGCAAATGTCAAGTCAGAACATTGTGCAAGATCTTCCTGCTATTAGCAAATCCGAGTCTCCATGTGCAAGCTACATTATCAGCAAACATGCTAGAAGTCCATTTACTTCAGATTCTGTTCACACTTCTAGAGATTTGCTAGATCTTGTACATAGTGACCTTTGTGGCCGAATGCAGACTTCTTCCACAGGGGGGAACATTTTATTTTCTAACTTTTATTGATTTTTCAAGAAGGACTGCCGCTTACTTTATGAAGAATAAATCCGATACTTTCAAATTCTTCAAGTAGTTCAAGGCATCTGCAGAGAACCAGACCCAGAGAACAATCAAAGCAATATGTTTTGATGGAGAGGGAGAATACATCTCCACCAAGTTCAAGAAATTTTGCAAAGCCTACGGAATACATCAACAATATACCACGAGCTACTCCCCTCAGTCCAATGGAGTAGCAGAAAGGAAGAATCGGACACTTATTGAAAGTGCCAAAAGCATGATGGCCCATGCTGCTCTTCCAAAGAAGTTTTGGGCAAGGCTATCTCCACAGCTGCCTATTTGCAGCTTCGATCCATCACTAAGAAATCATAATAGGGCTAGCATAGTCTAATCCACCCAACCATTGTACACTCCTCTTATAAAGAATGTCAAGGACACCTAACTACTGTATGTTTGTTAGTACCTAACTTAGAACCTTATCACTAATAGACCCCTATGCTGAATGTAGGCCTTAATGGTTATAGTACTAGCCCCATGGATCTCTTGCCCAGTGTTAGGTTTGTACACATACGCATGCAACTCACATTGGGCAGTTCAACTCACATGGGAACTTCCAAATTTTAAAGAATCTCAACGAAAAAGCTCTCAATGGGCTTGGTAACAAAAACTATATTCTTTTGGTAGTTGTAAGGGCTTCATGCTAGTAATATGTTAACTTTGCTCTCGAATATAGAAAACAGATGTAAAAATCTCTTCCCAAAACTTTAAAGCAAAGATGTTTTTCACCCAAGTTTTTTCACAAAATTCAACAGCTTGTTTGAATCCTTTAAAAAAAGTAGCCTAGACATAAATTAATCCAGAAGTTAATGAGACACGTAATTGAGGTGATTCGTAAACATAGAGATGGTACATCAAAGATGCTACAATGAAAAGTATATATCGGACTTGTCAAACTTTTGCCTCTCCAAACAAAAGTGTCAAAGCATCATCAATTGACTTACACTCCTACAAAAAAATACCTTCCATGTTGATTTCAAAAATCTTTTTTTATGAAAGACAAATGAACTACGAGTCCAACTATAGAGAATCAAAATATTGCCATATAAAAGTCTTCAAGTTCTAGAGAACACAACTGGATGTAATCATCTTCCTTAGAGGAGGAGGTGAAAAGCTTAGTTTATGTACAAACTTCAGATCACATACTCCAGAAACTAGTTCTCAAATGCCAATCTCTAAACTTAAAACATGTTAGAGCCTAATGATCGAGTTCTGACAATTGATTCCTACAGTCATTTAGTTGATCAGTCAGCGAGCTGATCTAAAAGAGAGCTCCTTGATCAACGACTCTTATTGATAAACTCACGCTCCTCCTCCTCCTGATCCGGTGACTCCTAAATCAGCATTTTGATTTGGGTTGCCAAACACAGGTCCTCCTTTGCCACTGGCGTCCTTCACCTTGTCAGCCTTCATGTCCACGGGTACACTGGGAGAATCCTGAGCAGCAGATACTACCTCCTTTAATTTTTCATGTGTCGCATCCTTTTTCATCTCATAAGTCGTAGCAGTCCGGCTGCCCGGCGGTTGAGCACCCTGAGCTCCAGACATATCCACCAAAAAATTCTTCCGAACCCAGTTCAATCCAGTCACAAAAACACGGTATGAATCTACTTGAACACCAAAAGAGTCTGTCAGAAGCTGTATGACTTACAAAGTGCAGAATTAGAACTTCAATCGCGATCCAGGAGATATCTCAGATTCCCGCATGCAACTCGGTTACAGAACTTGCTCGCCTGGTGCTTGAATTCTACGTGTTGTTGCACTGGAATAGTAGTAATAAGGATCAGATCAGGATGAGGACGAACTGGATCAGTACCGGAATTTTCGTATATGTTTTGCCAAAGCCAAGTGTCTGTGTTAGAATGAGCCCCGTTGCTCATACATGACCTTACAAATGTCTTTAAATAAGGCTCTTTCAAAGATGGAAGAGCCACCTGTGACCTGGGTTAATATTAATTCATGCCATGCATGATAATTAAGGCTTCTGAACTAGCTATAGTTGGTGACATGTTCTTTAAATTGTCTCGAATTTTCCTTTTCATATTGACTCACAAGAGTTCAAATTAGCAACAAAATTAGCAATAATGGAGCTAAGATGTTTGTAACATTCATTGATGATTATAGTACATTTTGTTGGATCTATCTACTAAAGAGCAAGGATGAAGTGTATGTTGTCTTTATCAAGTTCAAGAATGCAAGGGAGAACCAATTTTTTACAAGGATCAAGTGCTTAAGGAGTGGCAGTGGTGGTGAGTACATATCTACCAAGTTCAAGGCCTTTTGTGATGAGAATGGGATCAAGAGGGAGTATACAACATCAAGGACCCCACAACAAAATGGACTGGCTGAAAGGAAGAATAGGACTTTATGTGAAAGTGCTAAAGCTATGAGGTTAAGTGCTAATCTTGACAAACCATTTTGGGATCAAGCTTTGTTGTGTGCCAATTTCTTGTGCAATAGGTGGCCGAGTGCTATTTTGGATGGAAGGACACCTTTTGAGATGCTATTCAGGAGGAGGACGAGTGTCAACTTTCTAAGAACCTTTGGATGCACATGCTATGTCAACATTACCCTTGATGATATGACCAAGGAGGATCCATCTTCGAGAAGAGGTATTTTTGTTGGATATAGTGAGGTGAGTAAAGCCTACAAGGTTTACATTCCTTCTACTAACAAAGTGATTGCTAGTAGAGATGTCATCTTTGATGAGGGGAATATTCCAAAAGTGTCTTCAAGCATGATTGATGGTGGTGTGGATGGATCTAATATTCTTGATGTTGATGAAAAGGATCCTACTTTGGATGGTGATTGAAGAAACAAATCATTTCTAATTACAAAGCTTTGCTAGCTTTCAGCCTTTTGCCTGACGAAGATGTTCGTGAACATGAACGTCAAGAGACACGAAACACGAAGGTTTCACGAACGCGAAAGTCAAGAAGACACGAAACACAAAATTTTCGCGAGCTCCTGACAGGAAGACACGAACGTTAAAGATTCGCGAATGAGAATCTTTTGCGGTCGAGCACGAGAAAGTCAGATGATGGAAACGAAACCAACGACGCGACACAAAAAATGTCGCGAAAGACTTTCTGCCCTCACGCTCCAAAGAGTACCAACCAAGATCATGCAAGTACCCAGAAGTACATATATCTAACCTGATGGCATGACGTCAACAGATACACTCTAGGTCGTGGCTAATCCTCCACTCTTGTAATTTCCTTATTAGTTGTAGATGGTTAATCACTCTAAACTTAAAGTTACATAGATCAACTATATACTTATTGGATGATACTTGACAAAATACAGAACACACATACAGTGTAGTAGTCTGATGCTTGTAAGAAATCAAGACAAAATACAGACGATAAGTCTGCCTGTGTGCGAGACAAGTTTTGTGATCAGGATCCACAAGATCCACAAGTCTGCTAGTAAGTGAGACATCCATTCGTGAGAGAACTGCATTTCTCTCACGCCAACGCACTGCGTGGATCTGCATGCAGTGCCTGAAGAATCAGAGAAAATCAATAGATAATTCTGTAGCAATTGTGCACATGTCAATTTATGATGTATGATCTTGAATACAAATGTTTCTACTATTAGTCGTGTGTCTGATTTTCCCATTCATTTCAATTCCGCACATTGGTTGAGATTTGTTGAATGCTGCATTAATTTATAAATGTAGATCAGTAGTGCCTAACTACATTCTGGAGGACTATAGGAGTGATTCAGCTGGCAGTGTCCAGCGACCACATCTGAACTCCATCCGAATCGCAAGAGAATCGCGGTCGTGACAGTTTTGCGATAGTTTCGCGAAAAACCGTTTTCTCTCATTAGTGGAATGCAAAGCATATCACCCTTATCGATTCTCATTAGTGGTATCAGAGCCTACCTATCTTGTTATAGTCTGACATAGCCGAGAAGCTATCAGATCTGCCAAGCATTCAGACAAACAACCATCAACGAGCGAACAGACTCCAAGAAGCAATGGCTTCAATCAGTAGCATGCAGAGCAAGATTTGCACAGTACTTGATTCTTCAGGATCTAACTTTCTAGCTTGGAAAGTTAAGACATCACTGATACTCAAGGGCGAAGGACTTTTCCCCTGGGTGGATGGCATAGAAGATATGCCTATAATATCAAGGAAGGAGCTACGCGAATGAGGGCAACACTCTCCAAAGCTAAGGAGATGTGGGATGCATTACTCACCAGATTTCAGACGAAATCAAGAAGTCAAATCATGATGCTGGAAGATCAACTGACGAATCTACAGTGGGATGGAAAAGACCTCACTTCTTTTGTAAGAAAGATGAAGGATCTGTTTCTATCACTACATAACTTTGGAGCAGAGAATGCAGTGTCAGTTGAGAAGCAGCTCACGTACCTGTTGACAGCCTTACCCAGATCGTTCCAGACAACGAGAACCCTGCTCGCGAAAGATTCTACCATGAATCTCAAAAAGGCGATTGTCGAGATTCGAGAGAAAGTCGAGGCCAGAGAACACCTTGATCACAAGGATGGTTCTGACTAGGCCCTCTACGACAACAAAGAATAATCCAAGAAACAATTTAAGCCTAAGAGGGAGTCGAATCAGAGGCAGGATCATGATTGAAGACTAAAGGGAGGTTGAAGCAGCAAGGTGCAGACAAGAAGAGTTGCGTGAAATGCAGAAGAAACGAGCATACAGTAGATACATGCTGGCTCAATCCCAAGATTGAGTGTATTCACTGCCACAAGAAGGGTCACGCAGTCGTGGATTGCCCCCAGAACCCGAGAAACAAATCAGCACAGAACAAACAAGAGAACAGCAACAGTTCATCCTATGTCGAGGAGCCCAAGAGCTCCAACATGGGCGAAGAAAGAACGAACAAAAACTGTTCGACCACCTATATCTGTGAAGACGTGTGCGCATCATCAACATCTGACACACATGAGGTGATCCTAGATTCAGGAGCCACCTCACACTTTGTGACATCAAGATGAATAATGTCTGATTTCAGAAGTGCTGATCCTTCAAGATTCATACTTCTTGGAGATGGATTTAGACATCAAGTGAATGGTATTGGTTCACAATGGCTCAACACCAATGACAGAGACAGACGACTCGAAGATGTTCTGTTCGTGCCTACTCTGCAACAAGACTTGCTTTTTGTAGCAAGAATAGCAGATGCAGGGATGCGTGTGACGTTTTCTAACGAAGCATGTAACATGATTGACGCCAGTGCCAGTACTTTAATCGCTCAAGGCAGAAGGAAAGAGAACCTATATCATCTGAAGGTACACCTACCTGCAGATCAGGTGCATCAGACTCATGATGACTCGCCAGACACTTTGTGGCACAGAAGACTATGCCACATGAACTCAATGGCACTTTATCAAGCAATCCATCATGGAGCGATAATAGGGGTCAGCATCTCGAATGCAACCGGTTCGACCACTTGTGATGCACGTTTGAAGGGCAAGATGTCATGCACTCCATTCATCAAAGACTCCTACAGAACGACCAAGATTCTGGAGCTAGTGCATTCTGACATCTGCAGACCATTCAGTGTGATCTCAGTAGGAGGTTCAAAATATTATATAACCTTCATTGATGACTATAGCAAAGTTGCCAGAGTGTACTTTATTCAGAATAAATCTGCCTGATTGAAGCAGCCAGATGCATGATGGCCTACTCGAAAGCTCCAAGGGTACTATGGGCTGAAGCAGTAGCTACATCCGCATACATCCAAAATCGAACAGGCAAGTCTAATGTTCCTCACACAACACCACATGAGCTATGGTGGGGTAGAAAGCCCAACCTGTCTCATGTCAGAATCTTTGGTTGTGCAGCTTATGGACACATCCCTGATAAGCTTCGAAAGAAGCTTGATGAGAAAGCCGAGCAGGGATTTTTGGTAGGTTATGACAATAATTTGTCATACTACAGAATCTACATGCCAGACACGAACATTGTGAAAACAGTGAGAGATGTCAGATTTGAGAGAGCAGGAAAATGGCCAACAACGATCCTGTCAGCTACGAAGTTCTGGAGAGACAGCACTATGACCTGCCGCCAATGACAGAGGGAGCAGAGGACGAACACGAAAACATAGATTTTCGAGTCATCTTCCATTCAAGCGACAAATCAGAAGAAGAAAGATTCGAGATGTAGCCTACTGCCACAGTTCCTGTAAACCCAGATGGTTCCGGACCAAGTAGAGCAGACAAGGGCAAAGGCATTGCTTTTCCAGGAGGATCTCCTAGAAGGTCGACAAGACCACAAAGAGCACCAACGAGATATGTGCCAGGCAGCTCAGCTTCCACATCAGAAGAGTTCTGTGAATTCAGTGAAGGATAGATGGATCCAAGCCATGAACGAAGAGATGGAGTCCATGAGGAAGAATCAGGTATGGACGTTGGAACCATTACCACATAAGCGCAAGATTGTCAAATGCAAATGGGTCTTCAAGCTCAAATAGGAACGTCACAAAATACAAGGCAAGACTGGTAGCGAAGGGATTTTCTCAGAGATATGTTATTGACTACTCTAAAGCCTTCTCTCCTGTCGTCAAACATTTGTCCCTACGTCTGTTATTTGCATATGCAGCAGCTTATGACCTCAGGATCCACATTGTGGACGAGAAGACAGCCTTCTTGCATGGCGAACTAGACGAGGTCTGAAATAATCAGCCCAACAATGGTACAAGAAGAAAGATCAAGCCTTGAAATCATTAGGATTCAAGCCTCTGTTGGTTGATTCCTATGTATATGTCAGAGTTACAGATGGGCAGATCATCATCGTGACTGTATATGTGGACGACACTATGATACTTTGCAGGAGTGAGCAACTAATTGCTGAAGTGAAGACAGACATCTCGAAACATTTCTAGATAGTGGATCTGGGAGAAGCCAGGTGTTACCTAGGCTTGCAATGAAAGAGACTATGAGGGAGGTAAGTTATACCTCCACCAGTCCAGATATACCCAGAAGATCCTAGAGGACTTTGGGATGCTGAACTGCAAAAGAGCGAAAACTCCAATGCTCGCAGGGACGGTACTAACAAATGATGATTGTCGAAAGACTGAGGAAGAGAGAGAACGGATGCAGCTAACACCTTACAGGAAGCTGATAGGATCACTGATGTACCAAACTGACAACACACATCCTGATATTGCTTATGCAATATTCAAGATGAGCCAATTTTGTACGAATCCAGGCTCGACACATTGGAAGATTGCAAAGCGAATTTTGCAATATCTTCAATTAACAAGGGATTATGGCTTGTGCTATTGTCGTGATGCGGGTTTTAGGATACTTTCCTACAACGATGCTAGTTGGGCATCTCTCAAAGACGATTGTAAAAGTGTCTCAAGAGGATGCACCATCGCATCAGGTGCAGCAGTTCTCTGGGTCAGCAAGAAGTAGACCATTGTAGCCCAGTCATCCTACGAAGCAGAGTACGTAGCAACAGCAAAAGTGGTCAACGAGATAATCTGGCTAAGGCAGTTCCTGGACGAATTGGGCAAAATAAGGAATGAGCCTCTGGTCTTGCAAATGGACAACACCTCTGCAACAATACACTTGATGAAAGATCCCGTGTTCCATTCCAGAACTAAGCACATTGCGATCAAGTACCACTTGATCAAGGATCTAATTGAAAAGAAGATGTTGCAGACCACCTTCAACCGAACGAAGGACATGGTTGCTGATATCTTCACCAAAGCCCTGGACAAAGGACTCTTTGAGAGACAGAGGAGTAGTCTCGAGATTGTAAAGTTATCATGCTTTGAGAGGGAGCTGAAGAAACAAATCATTTCTAATTACAAAGCTTTGCTAGCCTTCAGCCCTTTGCCTGACGAAGATGTTCGCGAACACGAAAGTCAAGAGACACGAAACACGAAAGTTTCACGAACACGAAAGTCAAAAAGACATGAAACATGAAAGCTTCGAAAACACCTGACGGGAAGACACGAACGCGAAACTGGATGATACTTGACAAAATACAGAACACACATACAGTGTAGTAGTTTGATGCTTGTAAGCAATCAAGACGAAATACAGACGATAAGTCCACCTGCGTGCGAGACGAGTTCTGTAATCAGGATCCACAAGATCCACAAGTTCGCTAGTAAGCGAGACATCCATTCGTGAGAGAACTGTATTTCTCTCACGCCAACGCACTACGTGGATCTGCATGCAGTGCTTGAAGAATCAGAGAAAATCAATATATGATTTTGTAGCAATTGTGCACATATCAATTTATGATGTATGATCTTGAATGCAAATGTTTCTGCTGTTAGTCATGTGTTTGATTCTCCCATTCATTTCAATTCCGCACATTGGTTGAGATTTGTAAATGCTGCATTAATTTATATACGTTAATCAGTAGTGCCTGACTACATTCTGGAGGACTATAGGAGTGATTCAACTGGCAGTGTCCAGCGATCACATTTGAACTCTATCCGAATCACAAGAGAATTGTGGTCGCGACAGTTTCGCGAAAAACCATTTCCTCTCATCAGTGGCATGCAGAGCACATCACCCTTACTGATTCTCATCAGTGATGATGATGGACCTTCATCAAGTCAAAAGCCAAGGAGAACATCAAGGGAAAGACAAGTACCTTCAAGGATCACATATGATCAAAAGAATAAGCAATTAGTTTCTGGAAATTATGTTGCTTTCCTAACCTCTTCGAATGAACCTACAAGTGTAGATCAAGCAAGGAAAGAAGAGGAGTGGATCCAGGCAATGGATCTTGAGTATCAAGCTCTTATGAAGAATGGAACATGGAGATTGGTGGAGTTGCCTAAGGACAAGAAATATATTGGATGCAAATGGATCTTCAAGGTGAAGACAAACCAAGATGGATCTATCAACAAGTACAAGGCAAGGTTAGTGGCAAAAGGATATGCTCAACAACAAGGGATTGACTATGATGAGACCTTTGCACCCGTGGCAAAGATGGTAAGCATTCAAGTCATCATTTCACTTGCTACACTTTATGGATGGGATCTGTGAAAAATGGACATTTCAAATGCATTCTTGAATGGTGATTCTGAGGAGGAGGTGTACATGGAGCAGCCCGAGAGCTACATTTCATCAACAAAGCCAAATCATGTGTGTCTACTACAAAAGTGCTTGTACGGCCTTAAGCAAGCACCAAGGAGTTGGTATGCTAAGCTTAACACTTTTTTACTCTCTCAAGGCTTTGTTATGAGTGAGTACGATCATTCACTTTATTATAGGTTTGTTGGAAATGATGTTACCATCTTGCTAATCTATGTGGATGATATCATCTTGAGTGGCGGAGACAATCAAGATGTGGAGGATATCAAGAATGCTCTTAAGAAGGAGTTTGTGCATGACCTTGGTAATTTGCATTACATAATAGAAGTCATTAGATCTTCTCAATCTATTTTCATTTGTCAAGAGAAGTATGCTAATTCTAACCTAGAAAGATTTCATATGGTAGATGCAAAAGCTAGTGATACACCTATGGAGTCTCATGTAAAGCTAACTATAAGAGGCAAGTGTGAGACTATCTTCGATGGAAGATGATAGCAAGGCTACTGCCTTGTCATTTTTCTCCCTCCACTCGCGTAGCTCTTTGTCTGATGTCGTAGGCATCTACACTGTGCCATCCACCCAAGGGAATAAACCTTCACCCTTGAGTATCAATGATGTCTTAACTTTCCAGGCTAGAAAGTTAGATCCTGAAGAATCCAGAACTGTAAAGATCTTGCTCTGTATGCTGCTGATTGAAGCCATTGCTTTTGAAGTGTGCTCTTTTGTTGATCGTTGTTTGTTTGAATGCTTGGCCTCTTGGATCTAATAGCCTTTTGGCTATGTCAAATTATGACAAATGTAGGCTCTGATACCACTGATGCGAAAGAATGCGCGAAAGAAAAGAATTCGGATGGATTTCAGATATGATTGCTGGTCACTGCTAGCTGTATCATTCCTACAATCCTCTAGAATGTAGACAAACACTGCTGATCTATGTTTTGATTAACACAGCATTCAACAAAATTCAAACCAAGGTGCGAAATTAAATGAACAAGTGAATCAGACACATGAATAGCAGCAGACTAATTTACATTCAAGATCAGACAAGATAAGAGTGATATGATATGTGTGAGGGCGGAAAAAGGTGTCGCGATGATTTTCGTGTCGCTTTGTGTCTTTTGACTTTCGCGTCATCTGACTTTCTCCCCCTGTACCGCGAAAAATTCTCTTTCACGAATTTGTCTCGTTCATGTCTTTTTGCCAGGGTGTTCGCAAACATTTTTGCTTTGTGTCTTTTGACTTTCGCGTTCGCGAACATTTTCATCAGAGCGAGGGCTGAAAGCTAGCAAAGCTTTGGTAGTATAAACGTTTTGTTTCTTCAGAGTGAATCAAAGTTCCTGCGTAAATTCCATTGTGTCTTAACTATCTAATTCCACAGAATCAGAGATATAGGAGAGAGTGAAGGACATTCAAGGAATAGAGATAGTTATTTAATCTGTAGCTAGCTAAGTAAGATCACTGCACACAGTGCTCCACTATTGTGAACTATTCTTGGGCACAGGATCGTGATCTGATCGTTGTATTCCCAACAACTTAATTCAGATTCTCTATTTTCTAATGTGTATTGCATTACGAATACTTTCTGATAATTTTCTTTCTTAATTGACACTCACTCAATTCGGAATGTCTAATATCAAAGAAAGCATGACTATCTCGGACGCCTAATTGTTTGTTCCATTTATGGTTGTCTCTGACACCTATCAAGACATTCCTCCATTCGATCTAAGTCAATGTTGATGTTGTAGTTTTGGTAAAGATCCTGTAAAGTTCTCTATGTTGGAGCTTTGTATCCTATTCCGCACATAATTTATTCGAGAGCACCCTAACACTGCTGAGGAGTGTAGCTTGAAAAATACTGTCTTTGAATCCCAAATTCACTTAGAAAGTCATTCATGGCATTTGAAATGAACTCTCCTCCTCCATCTGTGCGTAGAGCTTTAATCTTCCTTCTTGTCTGAGTTTCAGATAGTCATTGGAATTGTTGAAAACACATACACACTTCTGCTTTGTTCTTGATGAACATGACAATATTTCATCTAGAATAATTATCGATGAATGTAATGAAGTACATTGATCCTTCGCATGATGGGGCTTAAATTGGGCCACAGAGATCACAATCAGATCCATAATGCCTTTAGATCTATGAGCTTGGGCTTTGGGAATCTTGACCTTGCTTGTTTGCCAAGAATACAAGTCTCACAAGTCTATTTCGGTGAGGACTTGTTGATGTCTAAGCCTTCGACAAGTTGGTTGCAAACCATATAAGCTATAGCTCTCTTATAAGTTATAGCTCTCATATGGAGATGTCTTAAGCATTGGTGCCATAGCATAGTCTTATCTGATGAAGGTGTAAATAGATATTTTTCTTTTGAAGTTAGTGCACATTCATGACTTAATGTATCTCTATACCCTTTGACTAGAACTGTCGAGTTGTTGTCTCGAATAAGGCATTGATCTACATCGAATGTGACAATGTGGCCTCGATCATTAATTCGACTAATCAATAATAAGTTCTTGGTCAAGGTTGGAACATATAAAACATTATTGATAAGTCGAGATGAACCATCGTTGAATCTGATGGTAACCGTTCCTTTGTCTTCAATCTTTAGGGAGCTAGAATTTCCAACAATAATGTTGTTGTCATGATGTATCGAAGAAAAATTTGTATACTAGTCTTGTCGGAATGTCATGTGTTGGATTGCACCTGAGTTGAGATACCAGTAGATAGAATCTCATTCAACTCTGCTATGAACAACTTTTGGTTGGATTTGTCTTCAAAAGCATAAGTGACTACAGTATGAGTCAAATCCTTGATATTCATGGATATCAACACAATATGAGATAAAAATTACCTTAGTCATATGGCCTCTTTAGCTGCAACACAAGTTGTTGCATACTTTGATTTAGTCGAGGAAAGAACAATCATTAATCTTTTTCTAATGTTCCAAGAAATTAGTCCACTAATAAGCATGAAAATGTATTTTGATGCAATTTTATGTTGTCAATGTCTCCAACCCAATCTGCATATGTATATGTCGATAATACGTTTTGTTCTATAAATTTGAGTTACCATAACAATTGTCATCACATACAAAGTAACGATTAGAAAGGAACTTCTAATTGATCTGAAGTATAAATTCACATCAACTACACTAGAAATAAAGGCATTTGCAAAAGAATGTATCTATCCTATGAACATGCTGCAAAAAAATGTACTCCATAAAAAGCTTTGTGTAGCTTGCAAAACAAAAGTTTCTTCGCCTTGCATCTCATGATATCCTTATGACTGCTACATATAGTACAGATATCTTCTTCAAGGATGCCATTGAGGAAAGATGTCTTTATATCGATTTGGTGTACCTCAAGATCTAGCACAATTGCATAAGAAAGTAATATATCTAATAGATGCAAGTTTAACCACTAAATTAAATGTTTCTTGAAAATAAACAAAATGTATATGGGAGTAAACCCTTTTGCAACAAATTTTGTCTTCCACCTTCCAACCATGCCATATGCATTATATTTGACCCTCAAGATCCACTTGCAAGAAATAATGTTTTTTTTTGGGAGGAGGCACAATAGTCCACGTCTCATTTTTTTTAATAAAAGAGTAATATTCTAAATCCATGGCGTAGTTCCATAATTTAGAATCTGCACTTTATGATTTAGAATCCATGCACCCTCAATAGAATATGTTGTCTCTCTACATGACGTTAGGCTTTTTTTTTTTGTTAAATTTCTATTAATTCTATTAACCTTTTAACGCGCAAGTATACACTCTACATTGAGAATTAGGCCAAACCAACAAGGAGCCCATGGCTCCCAATGTTAATGACAAAACATCCCAACTGCACGCCTACCCTTTTGTGGTTGGATTAACACTCTTCCTTACAGATGCCAAAGGCATGTATGCTGAATTGAGTCTAAGGATAGCAAGATGTATTGCCTACTCTATATGGCAAAGTGTATTGACATGTATGCTGAATTGAGTCTAGGGATAGCAAGATGTATTGCTCTACTGTATGTGTAGCAAAGTGTATTGCTCTGTAGAGCACACATTAGATGTTTTCATTTTCTTTGTGTATACAGGGAGCATGGTTACCTGTCCATAATGGCTTTGAGAAAACTGAGGAGATTAAAAAGCAATCCAAATTTGATTGAAGCATGCTAGTTTCTTGGAACTTGGCTGGGGTCCTAGTGTACACACTATGAGGAGGCTCCTTGGGTTCTTGTGAGGAACAGCTACCCAGCCAATTCCACTATACAAATTTGCATTGTGCAAAGAGAGAAACATCAAACTCCATCCACTTTGATTGTACAAAGTTGCATAGGGTAACACTAAATTGCATGGATATTTGTACATTCTGCAATAATACCTGTACTTCACTCCCAAAAAAAAATGAAAAAAGAGGATAAGTCTCGGATTTCAAACTATTTGTCAATAGCCTTAAATCTCTCTGTCCTTTGCTCTTTCTTCACCAATTCACCAACAAAGTAGCTCTTTATTTTCTTTGCTTCACTTGTTTTGCGATGCACTGCTTGAATCACCCCTGCATAACACAACACTAGGTAATTCACAACGTTTTGTCTCGGATGAATTCTCGAATGGGTTTTGATTTGTTGCTTGCTGCTGTTGTTTCTTGTGCATGCTTTATTGATCTCATCCTCTGTGTACATGCAGTCGCTGTAGGTGCACAGGGTGTGGAGGTCTGAGAAGTAAGTGGGCATGATGGCTGAGTGTCTTCGATCGGTTGCTGTAGCCGGTAGGTTTGCGGGATCAAGCCTTGAAAAGCGATGTGACACTCACAGGAGACGATCTGCCACAAGAGGGCGTGCAGATATGAGTAAGCTGAAAATGTTAATGCGGCTAAGGGGGAAGGTGGGTCGGGAATGGAGGGGCAAGTTCGTGATCTTTGCAGCCAATGATGGTGTGGAGGTGGAGCAGGAGGTGAAGGGAGCCATCCTTCCTTCGGGGGAGTGGCCTGAGAATTTCTCCATCCTTAATTTTGAAGATCTCTCCAAGCACTACGAGCCGAGTATTTTTAAAGCCGAGGTTGGTATAGTTTTTGGAAGATCTAGCTGAATTGTACGCATTTGCAAGGCTTTGAACTTGAGTACATTGTTTGCTTATGTAGATCACATTTTCTTTTGTTAGATTGAAGGTGTTCAGTATTTGAAGCTTATCTTGTCCTTTGATCAGCTTGCTCGATCAATTCTAGTAACTGGGCCGGATTAGACACAGGAAGACGAGTTGTTGCGTTTTTATTTGCTTTGGCATTTGCATTTTCTCTTTTTTACAGCGTCAGCATCTTGCTCAGTTGAACTTTAAGTTCAGAATGTCTGGATCATGAATAGAAGCAGCTATAGAATCTATTTTAGTTGACCAACTCTTCTGAGCTTCAAGTTTACATGTTTGCGTGTCATTGCTGTTTTGTAAACGTGTGCCTATCTATACCCACGATTTCACTATGGGCCTGATGTGACACTATGACAATTTAACTATCACGAAATATTACATTGTCTCATCCAATCGATCCGGGCTTGTTTTTGGCAGTGAGTGCATTGCAAATTTATCTTTATGTTACATTACATTGCTGATCCACTGCGTATATCCTTTCCTGTATGACATTTGTATTGAAACTGCAGGCACAACCTTCAACATTTCTGGCAGATGTGATGTCCAGAACCATATACACGGCATCTCCGAAGGAACTCCTGGAGGAAGTTGATCATCATTTTGCTCAAATTTCTGGCCTACCTGTGGTCGATGAGACTTTGAAATGCATTGGAGTTTTATCCAAGAAGGATAGAAGCAAAGCCTCAAAGGGGGTATTGTATATTCTGTGAGAGAGAGAGAGAGAGAGAGAGAGAGAGAGAGAGAGAGAGAGAGAGTCCTTTATAATGTCGACCTGGTAGGATCTGTGGAACAAATTAAAAGTTCATAAAATATCCATCTTTCACATTCCTATATAGGTGTTGCTTATATAGCAAAAGCTATTAGTTAGACATTGAACAACACGTAATGTCAGGAGCTTAGGGTTTGTAGGTATTTTGGAAGCACCTCCATGAGCGGAATATGCATCCACCTTTCTCTCTCCTCCGGAATGTCCGTTCTCTCTCCGGAATGTCCATTCTCTCTCCACCTTCTCACCTTGCATTACATCGTGGAAGGCCTGTGGGCCTTAGGCCTTCCGCCATACAAAATATGTTCAAATCAAGTTTATCCCCCAAGTCTTCTAGAATCTTTTTTCTACACTCTAAAATTTCTGTTTAATAAGTTTCTCAAACATACTAGATTGGTTTTCGTGGTCCAAATGATGCATGTTATGCTTTTCTTTGATCTCACTATATTTGTGGCTAAAGAGAAGCACATGTGCATCATGTTCTACAACCCCTTTGTTTCATGTCCTACAAAGATGTTCCTTTTTGTTAATATTATTCCATTTGCCAATTTCAATAGCCAACTTATGAGAGTTAGTCTTTATCCTACATACATGTTGCCTTTTCCTTTTCAAAGTGACCTCTTGTGGAGTAGTTCTCTCCCCCATTAACAACTACGGGATTCTCTTTTGTAGATCATCCTAGTACTATCTAGTGCCAAGCATGCTTAACGCGTAGAGAGAGAGAGAGAGAGAGAGAGAGAGAGAGAGAGAGAGAGAGAGAGAGAGAGAGAGAGAGAGAGAGAGACCCATCGTGTTTGATGGCTTGTCCTATGGAAGCAAGGTAAATTTCCTTTATTGGAACAGAGTTTAAAGAGCCCTTATGGGAGACGCAAATAGTTCATGGGAAGGCATCGTAGACCTATATGAACAAGAAATCAATTTGAAAGTGTTTAATAGTATGGAAAGCATTTTCTATTTTAGATACGAAGATTCTTTTATGATACTTAAAATTGCGATGAGTACCTGAGTTAGATATCTAAGCCTATGGACATCTTACTGCTTGTGAAATCTATGAAACCCACCCTATTGATATCTTATCATAGAGTTCTAGAGGGTGAGATCTCGGAGTGGGCCTTATGGCTTGAAAAAAATGTTTTTGGGGTCATGTTTGAACGTGAAAGGGCCAAAGTGACCATACTTCATGTCAACAGCAGGGCCATTCATATTGAACTTTCTACGGTAAAAGTGGACGTTCCATGTATTAGTCCATAGTATAGTTGCCTTTTGTAGGCACTTGGCTATCTTGTGGTTATAACTTATCTTTAGTGTAGTAACATTTAATTGGGCCATGTTGACTTCTTACTTGGATTTTATTTGTATATACATGTTACCTTGTAGGCCATCCATATAATTTGAAGAAACATGTGTTTCCTCCAAAGGGCTATACATGTGAGGTTCAACATAAGCAGGTTCATAGCATTTAGGCTTAGGTATGGTGAACTCCAATGTGCGATTTAGGATGTGCAAAGTGACAACACCTTTTGAAACTAGCACAAGATGCAGTTTTCTACCTCCTATTCAAATGACAAAATTTTGACACATCCATGGGTGCCCAATGGTAAGAAATCTACAACAATAACGAGATGTGAAAATTGCCATTGTAGAGAAAACAAGAGATGACAAACTAAAATTAGGTTCTCTGCTGAAACCAAAGAGAACCAATAACAAAACAAATTGACACCAAGTTATTAGCAAGCAGCATGATATAACAAAAGTAGATAACGTACTCATGTGACATGCTCGTACAACAAGGCTTTAGAATCAGTCAATTGCAAAATGATTAGTAATTACTTCAAATATACTTTTCAGAAGCCAGTGAGAGCTGCTGCCCGCGGCTAGATGGTGCTTAACCTATTGAATGAATCCCAAGGCTACTTAACTAGTGACTAAATAATAAAACAAGTACTCTTCGGCCCTTAATGAATCAAATGATCTCACAGTGCTAGAGAGTATCAAGATGTGCCCTAATTAAATGTCCATAAGTAATCTACAATCTATGTCATTGAAACAAGATCTTTTATTTAGCCTTTTTTTTGGGTCTAACTTCATCTTTTTTTATTTTTTGGTATTAGGACTTGGAGCTATACAGTATTATTAGCAGGTTGTGCTTGTCAATAGAGGCTCATAGTCTTAGATTTCTGCTGTGAATATTGCACTCTGAGTTGCATTGTTTTCTACCTTTTACAGCAGAAAGTTTTCAGGGACTAGTAAGCCTTAAAATTGTTTCTTGTGCTGGCAGCTAAAATCTGCTGTTGGCGAAGTCATGAGCTCTCCTGCAATTACTTTATCGGCAGATCGAACTGTATCCGGTCTGTTAGTGTTTGCTAGAATTTGATTTGCAAGCTGATGATAGGTTCTTTTACTTTAGTTCAAAACATTTGCGGGCTTGTAGTTTCTTGGTTTAGATAAGTGCAAACTTTCTGAGCAGGGTACACCTATTTAATTTTCATTTTGAGGATGTTGGTTGCTTATTATTGTTGTCCTTACATGCTACTTTATTATTCGGAAATCAGGTGAAAAAATTTGTGACTGTAGAACTGAATGAATGAAAAAGTTTCTGACTGTAGAACTGAATGATTGATATAGCTCTTTGTTTATTATCATTCTTGCAGACGTACTTTAGTGGTATAAAATAGGAATGCAACATACCATGCATTTTTTGGGTCTATTTGTTCAGTTTATACGCAGATTTGATACAGCTCCACAGAAGCCTTATTGAACAAAGGAACAATAGAATGATTCAGTCAAATCAGTGAAATTGTTGAGTTTCAAGCTTCTTGTTGTATTCGTTAGCATTGTCTGTACTTTAGGAGTGGAGCATATTTGCTGATTGAAGTTTTTGTTTGTTCCTTGAAGCTAATACTTAGAAAGTTTAATTAAAGGAATTTGATAGTCATGTCTTTAGTTCAGGCTGGCCATGGAATTAGTGTGAGCTCATGAAGGCAATCTTTTTAACAACTATGCTGATCAAATTTTGGATCAGTCTTACTTACACAAGTAAAACTACACATAGATCACAGGAGTTCATGGGATATTTGCCATGCAGATGTCAATGCTGCTAGCTTACTGCAGAATGGTAAGAGTTGTCATCATGAAAAAAAAAATTTTACTAAGCTGTCTGGATTTATGCAGATGCAGCAGTACTGATGTTGAAAAATAAAATTCACCGTATACCGATCGTCAATGAGTCTGAGCAAGTTGTGGGTATGAGATTGACTTTGAAATTTTTTCAACTATTTAGCCATACATTCATTTCTACAAAATCAACATCAGTAAAATTTGCCTGTTTTCTCTGACCATTTAAGACCTCAAAGAGGCAGGCATAAGCTTATATACCATGGGAATGATCATTTGGATGGTTCACTTTTTGTTTTCTGTCAAAATTTCAGGCATTGTTACAAGAACTGATATTTTTACAGCACTAGAGGGTGGACCTTGAGTCAGGGGACCTTATGTTTGATGGGACAACTTGAGGATCTCTGCAGGAAAAAATTGAAGTCTTGGATGGCAAGTTTGGGCTGCATTTTTAATTCTGAGGGTATACTAATTACGATATACATGTAAAGTAGTTGACCGGAAATTCCCAAAAGATGCTAGTGAAGAAGTCTTCCAGATATGTACTTTCTGAAGATCTACATTTGTTGAGTAGAACTCAAACAGACAAATATGCCCAAGAGAAATTTCATGAAAAGTTATTTTAATGAATAGCAGGTTTTACATGTACCGGTTCAAAATACACTATTTATTCCTTTAAATGCCACAGCTTTGTGCCGCAGGAACTCTGATTTGTGACCATCGCCCAGAAATTTTTCTTTTTGTTGTTGCAATATCCTGAAATGGTTCTTTTCCAGGTTTCTGGTGATCAAATGACTGTTGTAACTGCATAAGGATTACTTTCCAGGAAAGGTTTTGAATCAATGTCTAACAATATGAAGGGTCGTACTTAACATTAGGAAAAGGTAACACAAATTAGTTTCAAGTTGACAAGTGTATAATCTCAAGAGAAAATGAAGTTATTGCTAGAGGATCTAGAATTGGTAATTTGTATAGACTAGATTCTAGGGAGAGTGCTAACATTTCAGATATTGCTTATGAGACCAAGGGTCTTTAGGAGGATCTGTGGCACAAGAGATTGGGACATCCCAATTTCAAAGCCATGCAATCTATGGTCAAGGAAGGAAAGAAGAAGATCTACCAGAGCAAGATCTGAGCCAAGAAGGCTCACATATGATGAAGAAGGCTTCGCCAAAGTACAAGTCAAGACTGCATCTTGAAGAACTGAAGAAATATAAATTCAACAAAACCGTAAGGCACATACACCCTTTTATAAAAGAACCCAATACATCAAACTCTAGCTTCCTTGAAAAAGGATACCAAATATCACATTTATAACATTGTGCATTTCAGTCTTAGATGCACAATGTTTCGGAACATTGTGTTCCAATCACGTTCCAGAAATGTTAGAGTTTCGATTTGGAACATTGCATTTTTTTTTTCATGCACATGTTAGGGTGGAAAAGAACAACACCTCAAGTGTTTGATTATCTTAGAGTCCAAACTCTAGCTTATTGTCATAGATGTTAATTTATAATCATGCATGGTAATGAGTTTATTAAGGAGCCTTCTAGAAGTCGTTTAATATCACATTTACTGCAGAATCCAGATTTATAGTCTGATTGAGAATGACCAAAGAGCATAAGGACAATAAACTACCATCCAAAAAACCAACGTCGACAAACTACCATCCAAAAATTAACCTAGAGATTACCATTTAAAGAATTCTAAACTTTAACAAACTGATATCAGACACTGTTGATGCAGATTAAATAGGTCATACAAAGCTTACGAGTGAAATTACAATTTATACGATTCAAAAACATTGAAAGTGATCCACATTTACTTTCAATTTATACGATTCAAAAACTTTGAAAGTGACCCACATTCCACACGTGCCTCATGAGAGAGATCAATGTCATAAACGATCTAATATATATCAAGGAGTGGGCTGATGGCCAAGTACATGAGTCTGATAGATGGACAATGGACTCAAAAATCATGTGACATAAAATAACCCTGAATCCATATAATATATATCAATATATATCAAGGAGTGGGTTGTTGGCCAAGTACATGAGTCTGATAGATGGACAATGGACTCAAAAATCATGTGATGAAAATAACCCTAAATCCCTATAACTAAGAGGTGTATGAATATTCTTCCTCATCACCATCATGACTCAAAAATCATGTGACATGAAAATAACCCTAAATCCCTATGATTGGGAGGTTTCTGAATATTCTTCCTCGTCACCATCATCAGTGGATGAGTAGGAAGATAGGGAATCCTTGGTGTGTTGTTGTGTCCCTAAACCTTTGCCTCTACCTCTACCCCTACCTTTGCCTCTACCTTTGTCTAGGGCCTATAGGTCTACCAAGGCCTCACAAGGCTGATGCACCCTCTGCTCACGATATTGTTGTCTCAACATGCAAATCCATCATATGCTTTCTCATCCCTTTCCGTACAAGTGATGTAGTCTCAATCTATGGATGCTCCCTCTTCCTATGATACTATTGTCTCTAGCTCAATATGCAAATCCATGAGGCATATCCTACACCTACCCCTCCCTTTGCAGACAAGTGATATAGACTGGGCTTGTGTTTTGGCATTAGGATCAACAAACCAAACATCCTCGCCAATGTCCATCTCCATCTAGAGCCTCCTCATCATCCTCATCATCTCTCTTCTCAACCTCATCCCCATCCTCCTCTCATGCATCGTCTAAATCAACCCTAGACATGGACCTAGTGGTCTCGTGTTGTCTCATATCAGTAACATCTCTCTACATGTGCTTGATTAGCCTTACGTTGGTTGTGTCATAAATCGACATGTTTAATTGGAGAATGTTAACTCTAATGTGTCTTTTTGTGTGCGTAGGATACCAAGTGCTCCAATTTTGCTCCTAAGCCAAAGCAGAACTATCTTAAGCAAGGATGCAAGTGACAAGTGGTAAAACTTAGGGCAAATTTGCCTACCACACCACATTATGTGAGCAGCTCTTGCAAAAACTCACGATACTCACCCTAAGATCCAATGAAACATCTCTGTTCGTGTTCAAAATCCAATATATATCTCTTGATCCTATCACAACAAGGGGCCATAACCTGCACAAAGACGGGGGGCATTGTCATATTCTAAAAAACAATGAGGAGTCAAGAGCACAAAAAAAATATTGACAATCACATGAGTGCTGAAAACAAACACAAAGATAGGGGGGGGATGTTGCAAGATTTTAGAAAGCAATGAGTCGACAACATACAAAAATTATTCAATCACACGAGACTTGAAAACAAGATGGGTTAGATAGCCCTATTGAGTGTAGGATGTAGCAATAGTCGTGGTGAGTAGCCCTCCACCTATATAAAAAGATTAGAACACAAGGATAGATGTTTAGCTATATGTAGTTGTCTACTTTAGTTGTTTTCTAACACACACTACTTTAACCCGTCCACCTAACATTATCCACACCACATGTCCAAGATGTAAAGAGAAAGGGAGAGAAGATAAATGAGGGAGGTTAGCTCATGTGCTTAAAGCATTCTAACGGGAAAACATTAAAAGCATAACTCAATAAACATAGCAAAAGTGGTAGAACTAGAAAGCGGTGCATTCAAGGCCCTCTTCCAAAACTAGCCAAGATGCCATTTTTGTCAAAGGCTAGGGAGGCCATTCGAGTTTCTCCTTTTGTACACCCTAGAAGCCCAAAATGTCAATGGCTAGTGGGTGTACCTCCCAAATGTTTTAGCCTCCAAGGTGTTTTGGCATTTAATATCCAAATTTTGTGTGAGGCCCTTTTTCAACCCCCATTTTTAGTAGGTGGCCTTCATTTTTGTTTGGGTACCTGTGTTTTCGGCCTTCCTTCGATTTTTCAAGGGTCATGCACCTACTGCTCATTTGTCTGGGTTTTTGAACTGTTGGGTAACCACTTGGCCCACACATTTCGTTAACTGTCCGTAAATTGCCCAAACTTTGTCGTTAGGGTTTCTATGACTCTTTGACATTGAATCCATATTTCCTGGTCCCGTTTTTACCCGAAACTTTTCTTTCTCGGTTTTTTCTTCTGTGGTAGACTTTTTCGGCATTCATGACTAGGGCTCCCACGACAACACGGTTTCCTTGAAAAATACATTGAGTGATCATATATTAGTAAAAATGGACTCAGTACATGGTATGATTTTAGCACGGTCATACCGGCTATTTTTTTTACAACTGGCCATTTTTTTGAAAAGCCGTAAAATATTTATCGGCCATTTCTAAGGCCACAAAATTTGCTCTAGCCTCATTTAGGGCGGGCTGGGACCCAGACCTAAGGCAAATTTTTGCCAATTTTATTCTAATAACCGGAATTTACATGCCGGTTTTTTTAATTATTGCGAACTTAAACTTCAATATTAGTCCGAATTTCCGAGCGGAAATATCGGCTAACATTGGCGACTACCACTGGGTAGTATGGTCCCCATACGATGGACCCAAAGCCTCTGGTTTCGCAGACCAGCTCCTGGTGGTGGATGAAGTTTAGTGGGCTCAGCACCCTTGCTAGGTGATGCTAACCACAGTGAGTTGGCAGGATGTCTTCAACAGCTTCCTATCCAAAGGCCATCAATTTAGCCCTTAGGATCCATCTACAACTGGATTGGATTTAACCGCAGCATCTTTGAACAATTTGGTATCTTCATACTCGCAGAAACCCACATGTGACCTAAATGGCAAATGCTCTCATTCTCATCAGTGTAAGACAATGCCCACCTTCGGACCCATGCATAGAGGGGTATGCAAATGCAAATCTCAAGATTGGAGATAGGATGATATGGATGCAAGTCAATAGTATTGTGTCTAACACCGTGTCATTGATGTGTGTGTGAATGTATGCACGATGAGGCTTTAATGCTCCAACTCTGAAACCGATCCAGACTGGTGATTACCAACTTTTTTTTTTTTTTACACTCAACTTATATTCTCTAAGAACTGATTCAACAAGGAATAACCATATAGTCTCCTGTCTGTATTGACTCTTCTCTCAAGCCCTATATTTTGACTGTAGTCCATGTAGGACAACTTACTGTCCTAAGATCCAATACACAAGATGGTAGGAAGTATTGGTTTTCCGCTAGTCTATGGAATCAATTAGAAAAATCGTCCTCACCTCTTATGGATGTGTGAGGCATCACTCATCCTCACAAATTGGTTCGAGATCTGATAGAGACGGTTGAAGTCTTTTTCTTTTTTCTCTTTTTTCTTTTACTTTTCACTTAGTCTTTCTTTCTCTCTCTTTTTCTGTTTTAGTAGGGACCTTATAAAAGATGGTTTTCGGTCAGTGGAGATGAAGAAGAATCTTCTCAGTTGTCTGGTATCAGTAGGTGGACAAACTGATTCAAATGTAGACATTCGTTGCAGATCATCCCTTTCATCTGATCTGACTTTAGTACAAGGCATAAATATCTTTCAGCAACTGTCTCAAATGGTTCACTACTCAAAGAAGTAGTGACGTTTCAAGCTTGTTATCTCATTGTATGTAACCATCATGTGGAGACTCTCAGTTTTTCTTTATCCATCACGTCCTGAAATTCTCCAACTATCCAGACAATCATGCCTTATCTATTGGGCGATGGAGTCACTCCCCACCCCTCTGCACTGTTTTTGTTCCCACTTTTTCCTCTCTTATCCTCCCTTTAATGCTTCTGATCAAACACTCATGCCTATAGGAGAAAATATGTAATGCCCTATGCAGCTCAAAGTATATGCAAAATGCAGGGGTATGGATGCATGAGACAACGGTCTTGCAATCAAATGACCAAGCACATTGTGCCTACATGATGCAATGTAGCGTGAGTGAATGGAGTCAAGTCAACTGAGATATTTGTAGATCACCGTTTACAGTGTCTATGAATCTCACATGTAGTAATAACGAATCTCATACTGAAACAATTTTTTTTTTTTAGTGGTATTTTAAAACAAGATAGAATGTTGACCAATAAAGAAAATATAACAAAACCAAATCGGCAAAGTAAAGTCAAACTTATACCACCCTTCGACTCCCCCATGTGAAATCAGGGATAAGGGTGTAATGCTGTCACCTTACCACATCTATCAAACATCCACCTTATTGTCTGGGTATTCACCATGCGTGGTAACCCTAACTTGCACTTCAGTGTTTTTTGTCCTATTTTTCTTTGGCATATTCAGTTGTTTGTGTATATGATAGGTGGCCAAAATATCTATGTCATCATTTGGTTCAAGGAAATATCCTAGCACCATGTTTTCTTCATGCTCGGATTCTTCATTGCTGATGTAGTTGGGTAGTTCTTTGTCCCAAAGGAACGGATCGTATGGTGTTCCAGTACTATCTTGGATAAAATTATCAAAGTTTACCACCATGTGGTCATCTATTGTCGCTTTTTGATATTCGAATAAGCGTTGGATATCAAATGATTCCGGATCAAATGCATCAGGTGGGAGTTCATGATTCTTGTCGTTTTCTTGCTTCACTACACAACTACCTATGGATCTAGATTTAGGGGGGTAATCTACAAGGGCTGTCCATACTATGTCCTGTACTTCTGCATAGTCTAAGTCGCCTTCACTGTTCTCGTCACGAGGTACAGCTTGGTCGTCGGTGGCTTGTTGATTAACAACATATGTGAATGATATAACCTCCTTAGACTTAGTGGACTTCCCAAGACTCACTTGCCGATCACACTCTTCCATCCACTCTTTGCTAGGTGGGTCTGTCTGTAACCTACTCTGAGTTAGCTTCGGTACTCTTGCCCTAGTCCCCTCGGGGATGAGTGTCCCTATTGAGTCGTGCGGGGGTCTCTTGTCATTGGTCTTGTCTCATCTATTCTGAGGAGGCCGTTTAAGCTTTTCGATCTGTGAATCTTCAGTCTTTCTGTTTAAAATTTCGTGAGTGACTAGCCCATAACACTGTAGATCTAACCCAACCCACTGTAACCGATGTCCATGGCTTTGTATGCTTGTAGATCCGGGCTTCTCACCCAAAACTACTTTCTTCACAAGATTGCATTCCCGAATCCTAGCTTGTATAGCCCTAAGGAATAATCGAGTTTTGACTGGGTTTCTTCGAAGTATAATCCCTTTGATTTGTCTCAATTCCAAGGGGAATGGCCTCATACTAACTTCTGAGGGATTGTTTCTTCATCTATATGGCTTCTAATCAAGGGTATAGGTTCTTCTATTCCAACAGTAGCTATTAAGGGTGATCCATCTCTAGGTTCAGTGTCTTTGGAGTCTATCAGTCGCTTACTTGCTCCCTCACACTCTTCATTAGAAATGTCTATTTGTACCCTATCTTGGGTTACCCTCAGCCGTTTCTTTTCTATGAGTGTTTCTGCCAAGTTTATCGGGGGCTTCTCTCCTTCCGTTCTAGTCACCTCACCCTGAGAGGTCACTCTACAATCTATCTGCGGTTGATTCCAAGTTTGGTAGGTCTAAGTACTTCATCATCCATGACATCATGGCCTATCAGTTCTTGTCTTCGATTTCTAGTATTCAAACCATTCTCTTGTGACCAACATCCATCCTATGAATGGCGATACTCCCTACAATATCTGCAAAAGGTCTTGGAATGTGCAGGTGCAACACCTCCTACGAAAGTGGGACTATCAAGTGGTGATTTATCATGTTCTACTGGTTTGATGTTCGCTTTCAATGGTACCATATGGTTCACAGTTTTCATTATGGCTAAGATGGTCTGGCATTCATTCGTAGCAAGAAAGGCCTCCTCTATGGTTCTAGCTCTAGACACTGCTTCTTCAAATGATGTCACCCTAGATTGGCGTACTTCTAGCTGAATAGCTGGTTGTAGGCCCCTCAAGAAAAAGGTGAGTACTAATTGAGATGATACCTCAGTCGCTAGCCCTATGTTCAATTGGCGAATGAGCTTTTTGAGTCGTTTAACATATAGGCGTATTGATTCGCTTGGTTCTTGTTGTATAGTGGTCAGAGCAAATATCAAGCTATCGATATTGTATTTGAGTCCAAACTCTGATAAAAATAGTTCGAACAATTTTCCCAGGTTGTAATGGAAGCTTTGGGTAAATCATAGTACCAGCCCCTGGCTTCTCCTACCAGAGTTGTGGAAAATAACATCAGCCTATGTGCCGGATTCACAATTGCATTAACAACCATTAGTGTCTCAAAATCTTCGAGATGCTCATGGGCATCTTCATCATTGTTTCCATGGAATTGTGGTAGGGAGCCTACTATACTAGGTACTCTCTCAGTGTCATTAGGAACAACTATTGGCTGAGTGACTCTCCTTTTCACAAGGGTGATAGGTATAGAGTCAGGTGTTTGCATAGTTGGTACTTGAGCTCGATCGTCAACTTCAGCTAAGACTTCTTCGTTTATGTTATGATCATCATGATTTTCTTGATTGAGATACAGATGTGACTCAACCTCGCTTTCATTCATTGTTTTCGATTTTGACACTATGTCATCACCTACCGTCTCTTGCTCACTTACTGCTTTATCACCTGCCACCTCATTGGGCTCTGGCTCTTCATCCTCAGATATAGTCTCCCACTCAGATTCATCACTATAGCTCTCCACTGGTTCAAGAATCTTGTCCTCACTATCATTTTGTGTTGGGAATTCTCCTATCTCTGCTTCTTGTCGGATGTCATTTGTGTATGAGGCTTCCCACTCTTACAATGAGAGTGCTATTGCTATTTCTGGATCGGTTGTAATATCATCTCGATCCTCAAGAATAATTGGCGTTGTGAGGTCTTGTGGTAACTGTTCTCGACTCTCTACAACTTTTGAGGGGAAGAGAGGTGGGTCTCTGGTCAACTTCCTTCCACCATCTATGGTTGGACTTGGTTCTCTAGGCAGTAGACTAGTCTCATGCAATGAAATTTCTATAGCCAAATCTAGCTCTGCATATGAAAATCCATCTAGATTCAATTGGGATTCCTCGGTCCATTGTGGTTCGAGTCGATGGTTCGATCACGTGGCCTTCTAGTATAACATATTTTTCTTTAGGATCTATCGTATCTAGTGTTGTTAATGTAAGATCTTTTCTTTTAGCCTCATTTAAATCAAAGGTCCCTAGAAATGTGTCTATGGTTTCAACTAGTTCTTCTTCTGTCAGCATCTCAGATATATTTGTTAGTTTATTGAGGTCATAGAGAGGTTCTTGATCGTCTAATTCTAGAGGGGGCACTTCATCATCGCCTATGGCCCAATACCAGCCAGTACAGAAGCCTTCATTGTCTCTAGTTTGGGATGACCCTAGATCAACAAAGTGCATTTCTTTATTGGGTGGGTCCACCAGTAACCCCCACATCCACGAGAGAAACCGTATGCCTAATAAGTACAAATCCTCCATGATAGCAAGGTTGGGTCGGTTGAATGCCAAAAATGGCAAAATCATGCTAGATTAGTCTCATAACTAACATCTTCATAATTATGGTGTATGATCTCCTATCGAGAGAATCTGGCTCTATTGTTTGGATAACACTATCCTAACCATTGGTATCACAAGAGCTTCCACAATCCAACTAAAAGTTGTATCATGTTGAGGTACGAGGCCCTCATTAGATCCAATAAGAATGCATATGATATCTCAAATTCAGACAACCTCAGATTTCATCCTATGAATAATCTTTTGGCAGGTTGATGCACAACCCTTGTCACTCTCTTTGTAGGATTAGCACACATCTCTGTGCGATGCTAACCACTTTGACCTAGTAATTGTCTTTCAAAACAACATTCGACACTAGTCAAGTAGCTCGCACAAAGGTGTTAGTGTGCAACTGACAGTCTAACCAGCAGAATCGTTCTCAACACATACAATTTGAGACACATGAAATTTATAGATCATTGCTAGCATGACTACTGTCCAAGCAATATTCTCTTATCAAGTCACTCCCGGCAGACGTACCAATGTTAGGTCCATTTTCGGCAGGAGGTTGGTCCAGCCAAAACGTCCTAAAAGGGTCAAGGGGCCCCACCTCTAATGGCGGTCCGGCCCTACGTGAGCAACAGAGGGTTTGTCACTTCCAACCCTGATGGCCTTCTCTATTGCCCCGTGCTCCCCAACCGATGAGTGTTTTCTAGGCTCTCAGAGATACGGTTGCAAGGAGGGGGTGCTAGTACTTTTGGCTACAATAATGAAGAAAATGAAAGTTTCTGGAATATGAACGGTGCGATTGAAATGTTAACGGTTCAGTTGAGAGAAAACTGAACCGAAAGTCTGTAAAAAAAAAAAAAAAAACAGGCCAGAAAGATACAATGGCTAAAAAAATCAGCAACCCATCACTCACACCAAGCCCTCAAGCAAACCATCCCACTCATTTAAGATATAAGCCTACTAGTATGACAATGGAGTACAACCAACCAACCAACCCTCACCATGAAATCACTCTCAACAAAAGCAATTCTCTCAACACATTACTCTAATGTTCAAGCACAACCCACTTTGCTCATCAACAAGCGTAGATTCAATCCCAAGGAGTGCAAACAAAAACTCCATCAACCCAATCAAGCCTCCAACAATCAATCAACTAATTGGAGGGAAAAACACAACTCTCAAACCAAACCAGAAGCACCCAACCTGTTATCAACTACAAGTGAGTCTACTCTCAATCCACTAACAAACATTCAACCCCAAACATCCATCACTCCACAAGCAACTATGCAAGACAATACTTGTACCAATGCATAAGCATACTATAAGGCAAAAATCACATTTAACCATCCATCGAACCAAACTTACAAGGAATCAAACCTACTCATCAACAAAGATCTCTTAAGCAAGCACGCATCTTCCAAAAACTTTCAACTCTAAAAAACTCTCAACCAACATCACATCAAACTACCACATCATCATCTATTCACCCAACTATCATCCAACTATATCTTAACACAAAGAGTGGCCTCCTTTTATAGTAAATCCCAAGTGTCCCCCTTCAAAAAAAGGCTTTGCTAATTTTCATGCCCTTCAAGCCCTCTTTACCATTTGTCCTCAACCCATTTGATAGTACACCTAGTGGCCTCCATAAGAGAGTGGGGGAGTGGTGCATTCAAGGCCCTCTTCCAAAACTAGCCAAGTTTTTCATCATCTTGATTGCTAGAATGATTTATGTTCCGTAATTTGTAGTCGCATGCCTAGGATCTTGAAAGCTTCCGCATAAGAAAACCAAACGAAAAGAATCTATTCGCAAAACCAATCTGTTGGATGGTATTAATGCTCTGAGGTTATCACTGCATGATACCTGAATAGTGAGTCTCTAGGCAACACAATATGGCTACAACGATCCAGACGAGAATAGCAATCAGTCTTGATGGCGAAAACTACAGAGTGTGGAAATTCAAAATCAAAACGCTTCTGAAGGGTGAAGGCATCTGGTCGGTGACCGAACTCACAGAGGTGCAGCCTCCAAAGGAAGATCCAAGGAGAGTTGAGTGGATAAAAAAGGATGAGCGTGCAATGGAGATCATTTTTTCATCCATCAATGAAGAACTACTCATGCAAATTGAAGACTGTGAAAGTAGCCATGCAGCATGGAAAAGACTAAAGCAGAAGTACAAAGTGAGGATTGTCGCTTCAGTGATGCATCTTCACAATCAGCTGTAATCCAAACGATGGGATGGCAATTAGTTGGATCAGCACGTTGAGAAGATCAGAACGATCTTCGTTCAATGTAGTGGGTTTCTTTCCTTGCCTATCCTCAATCCAAGATCTAATCAATCTAGCATTGAGGAGATGAAGTTAGTTATCATGCATAGATTCATTCCCATGAGAGCGATAGCATAGTTCAGATTTCAGCATGAATGGAAGATTCGCATCTAATTCTACCATCCACTAACCCTGAGCATTAACACTACATCCATTAACACTAGATCCACAATGAAGATAGCTTACTCTTTCTCTCTCTCCCTTTCTCTCTCATAAAAGTATAAAAACATGCAATTCCAATAACAATCAGATTCAACAATTAGCAAAACACAATAAAAGCATGAGAGATGGAGGAAAAGTGATAGAGAGCAAGGACATTCATAAATCCATTTCAGAAGAGAACAAATCTGCTTTATTGAAATGAAGATATGTACATGTGTAGCAAACTCGAGTTGGCCCCTTATATAGTAGAGAGGAGGACCCTGGACTGTCATGGAAGTTTCCAAATGCATGATGGCCTATTCAAAGGCTCCAAGAGTGTTGTGGGCTAAAGCAGTAGCTACAACTGCTTACATTCAGGACAGGACAGGAAAATCTGGTGTTCCTCACACAACCCCACACGAATTATGGTGGGGTAGAAAACCCAATCTGACTCATATTCGAATCTTTGGTTGTGCAGCATATGCACATGTTTTTGACAAGATTCAAAAGAAGCTTGATGAGAAAGCAAAACAAGGATATCTTGTAGGACATGACAATCATTCGTCATACTATAGAGTCTATATGCCAAAGACAAACACAGTGAAGATAGTCAGAGATGTCAAATTTGATGAGAGCAGAACAATGGCCAACAATGATCCTGTCAATTATGAAGTCCTTGGAAGACAGTACTATGATCTACCAATTGTGACAGAGGGAGCAGAGGATGAACACTCAGACGAAGATGTTCGAGTTGCACCTCATTCGAGCAACGAATCAGACGAAGAAAGATTCGAATCCAGCCTACTACTACAACACCTGTAAACCAAAATGGTTCCAGACCTAGCAGATCAGATAAAGACAAGAACATTGCAGTACCAGAAGGATTTCCTAAAAGATCGACAAGAGAACGAAGAGCGCAAGCAAGATTTGTACCAAGCAGCGCAGCTTCTACATCAAAAGAGTTTTGTGAATTTAGTGGAGAACCACAAACATTTGAGGAAGCAATAGAATGTCCAAAGAAGGACAAATGGATCCAAGCCATGAATGAGGACATGGAATCCATGAGGAAGAATAGCTTGCAGTATCTGTAGAACAACTTCTTCTTTGTCTACAGATTTGACTATTTTTTGTGCTGTGTTGGTTTCTGGTATGACTTTGATTTCTTCGGGCCTTTCTTCTTCTTCTGCTTGGTCGTGCTCTTTTTGGTGTATAAAGCGTGAGAATCAGCTGAGGAACTTGAGGCTTCGTTCCTCCGCGTGTCTTCCTGCAACAACATAGTTATGACTCTTGAAAGAGTTCTTGATGAGTTGTGATGATCATCACCCAGCTGTCGTATGAGCTTGGCAAGCTTGTAAGCAGTTGCATTACTACGTCTTGATTGTCTATAATAGATCCGACAACGATCATTTGCCTTAGTGGGTCCCTGAATTGATTAATGTGATTCTGCAAGGAATTACCATTCGCCATCTTGAGGGAGTAAAATTTCTTCCTGAGATGTAGCTTGGAAGCTATATCATGCACTTCGTATAGTGTGCTCAAGATGTCCCAAACTTCTTTCGATTTCTGGGCCTCAGATACATGGCCGATCTGGGTATCCATAATGTTGAGGATGATCAACGCGAAAGCCTTTCCATCCTTCAGCTTCCATCTGGCGATTGCTGCATCATCTGCTTTGGGTTTCCCTTATGCACCTGTAACAACGTCATACAATTCTTTAGCCATTAGTACAGTTTTCATCTTAGATTTTCACAGATAGTAATTGGCTCCATCAAGCTTGTCCATTATGGGACTGGCTTTCCCTTGGGAATCCATGTGGAAGAATTAGTCTAAGTGATAGGAAAAGCTATCAGTGACTTAAGTATGAAAATCTGGTACAAAATTATAGAACAAGAAGACAATTGCTCTATCTGCTAGTAGAGTCTTGTACTGTGGTGAAGATTAAGCATAGCAATATTGACATAAATAAATCGCGTGCTCTACAAAGCTAATTCAATCTGTAAAAGGACCTTTCAGAACGTATCCTTCAGGCTGGATCATGTAGATATCTTCTTGTATAACTCCATTCAGATAGGCTGTTTGCACATCAAGTTGATGTACTTCAAGGTCGACAACTGCAGCATAAGAAAAGAGCATTCGGATCGACGAATGTTTGACTACTGGACTGAAAGTCTCACTGGAGTCGATGTTTGGGATCTGAGTGAATCCTCGTGCTACCAGTCTTTTCTTCCTTCGATCAATTGCTCCATTGGCATTGTATTTGATCTTGAAGATCCATTTGCAGTCAATGATATTGCAGCAAATAGGAAATTCGACTAGTGACCATGTCTAGTTCTTGATAAGAGAGGAATACTCTCTGTCCATAGCTTTTCTCCAGAGATCAAAATCTGGTGGGCTCCACAGTAAGAAATCTCATAGGGGTGTTCAAATAGATGCGTTTTTCTTTTAGGTGTTATCTCTGAAAAAGGTTTATATATTGGCTATGCTTATTTATTACTCTCAAAAATATTGTGATAGTATTATTGTTGGAGAGAGAGAGAGAGAGAGAGAGAGAGAGAGAGAGAGAGAGAGAGAGAGAGAGAGAGAGAGAGAGAGAGAGAGAGAGAGAGAGAGAGAGAGAGAGAGAGAGAGAGAGAATAGAGGGTGTCGTGTGTGAGAAATGAAAATTAGCTCAAAACAAGGGAGACGAACACGAATGAGAAACGAAACACGAATGAGAAATGAAACATGAACGAGAAACAAACTCGAATAGAAAGTGTTCGTATGCAGTGGAACAAGCTACACGACTCTCTCCGTAAGCATGACTACGCCTATCAGAATGAACAGAGCGTTAGTGATGGAAATCACGATCATTCTTGATTACGCAACCAAACATTAATAAATGAAGCAGCAGAAGAATAATTTGTCGTGAACAACAAGACAGATTAGGTGTCGCGAATGATTCGCGAAGAGCTAGATTAAGCTCAACTAATAATTAGTCACAAATGATTCGCGAAAAACAAGACTAAATGTTAGTCGTCTATTACCAAAATGAGCAACCAAAAAAGTCAGATAGAATGAATAATAAGCATAGCAATATTAACACAGATCTAAATGCAGAAAAAAGAGCTGTTATTAGATTAAGTATATCAAGTATACATGTCAATAATGCGGTAGAGCACAAGACAATAGCGGGCGAACCTGCATGCTCTACGAAGCTTATTTCAATCTATAAATGAATGAAGCCTTAATATTGACAATAAAAATCAATGCACAAGGCATCTACTTCATCTATATCTCTGATAAGCTTCTGATGTTAATTTACATACACTCTCCTCTTCTCATCTTCAACCGTCAGACTGAATATGCAAATGGTATTCAGTATATATACAGTCTATTACCAAAATGAGCAACCAGAAAAGTCAAATAGAATGAATAATAAGCATAGCAAGATTAACATAGATCTGAACACAGAACAAAGAGCTGTTATCAGATTAAGTATATCAAGTATACATGTCAATAATGCGGTAGAGCACAAGACAATAGCAGACGAAACCACGTGCTCTATGAAGCTTATTTCAATCTGTAAAGGAATGAAGCCTTAATACTGACAATAAAGAATCAATGCACAAGGCAACTACTTCATCTATATCTATGATAAGCTTCTGATGTTAATTTACATACACTCTCTTCTTCTCATCCTCAACCGTCACACTGAATACACAAATGGTATTCAGTATATATACATAATGTTACAAGTGTGCAGATGAAGAAAGTATAGGGTGGATGTGCTGCCTGTAGGAGATCGTGGGTGGCTGTAATCGTTGTCCAGTCTGTTAGGGCATCTACATGGGGTGAGCGTGAAAAGGGTGCGACGTCAGTCTTTGCTGAAGTGAACATTGGTGAAGGTGCGAAAAATGTGTCACTCTTATGAAATTTAGTAAGACATTGTTGCCTTTTTCGCCTGTCACTGTGATTCTTTTGTCTTTTCTTCGCCTATGAGAATTTGTATGTAAATATGCAGACTGCATGACAACGTGACTAAAAAAAAGATGCAACATAAATAGAGACAGATTAAAAATGGGATTTAGGAGAGTAGAGGAAATAAATCCAACAATTATGTGTCCCGTTACGTGCTGGTCCACAATGCCTTTGAACAACCAATAATATCTATTGAAAAAGAACCACGTGAGAGGATACCTGACAAAAAATTATACATCACACTTCAAACCTAACCCATAAAAATACTATTTGGGATATCTTATGGATGTAACAATAATAGAACCTCCCTACTCTAGACATGACACAAAGTGTAATTCCAACGTTAGGGTTCAATCTAGAATACGTCTAGATTCTATTACTCTTAAGTTTTGAAAGTTCTTTACGAGAAGTTCTGATTTTTGGCTTACATCAACTATCCAACTCCATCTGAGTTTCAAGATAGCTTTTTATCTTTTTCCAATGAGAAAAAGATTAAAGCCAAAAGTTCTCGTGTATCCTATGCACAAAACTCTTTAAATGAATCCCAAAGTAACTGATAAAGGTACATGTGTGAAAATTTGAACCAGTTGTAATCTGACACGTGTCCATTACGGATCTGCTGAATGGACAACACGTGTCTTTCGCACATGTGAACGTACAGGCCAACTACAAGATGACACGTGTCTCAATCAATTGTTGACAGCTGCCTCTCCAGCATGTTTAAGCCCGATCAGCCAATGAGAAAGTGCCACATGGTAGGTGACCCGTTGACTCGCACGTGTGAACAAAAACTATAAAGGAAAAAAAATCTGATCTTCTTTTTCACTTTTTGTTCCTCGATTTTTGCAGATATCGCTTCTGTATGCGATGTTCATTTTTCCATCCCATACAGCAACTGCACCTTGTGCACACAAAAGCGATATTGATCCCTATGTACTGCTATCCGCCATACATATTTTCTTGAATTTTACAAATATCACTTCTGTGCGCGGTCCTTCTTTTCTCTCTAAGACCTACACCGCATGCGCACAGAAGCGATATTGGCCTTTAAGACTATTGCTATTTTTCGTACATATCGATTATGTGTGCGCTACAGCTCACCTCCATTTGACGGACTGCCGCTCTCTTGCACAAAATTGATATTTGATTTTCTTAAATCACCAATGGTTTCTAGTTCCTGATTTAAGAGAGAAGGTCCATTGTCGAAGTTTCTCTATGAGTTTGGAATATTCGAAGACAGAGAGTACTTCAAGTCACTTTTTCGTCCATTTTTGCATATATTCCATATTGTACAACAGAGTGTTGATGTTTTCTATGAGCATTATGTCAAATTTAGAGATGTAGCCACCATTCCAATCATTCCCTAGGGTGAATTTTCTTTTATGCATTTTAGTGACCTTGTACATTTCTTTTCCCTTCACAAGCAGAGATTGGATACAAGAACACTCGTCCTCTTGAGCAGTCTAAGGTTTCTACATCTTGTAATATATGTAAACAAACATATAGATATCTTGAATATCATACATGTTTTGTGTTTTTTTTATTGTTTAGTTATTGGATGAGGTTGAGACTTCAACCACTCAACTTGTGAATCCCTCTCCCTCCAGGACAGATATCAATCACTTCTTGATCGACACCCCTGAAAAGGATAGTGATTTTTTGATGTAGATACAGACAAGCTTGGAGATTCTTTTGCTGGTTGTAGTGCCCTTGTGGAGGTGGACTCTTCGAATTTATAGTGTCATTCATTTTTTGACTTGCCCAAATATTACATAAATGACGATGTGTACATAATCACTACGGATATTTGTGGTTTCTTTGACTACCGGGAAAATGAGGTCCTTTGTTCACTATTAGACACTATTTCTGATCTCTAATATAGTAGATTTTGAAACTAATGACTTGGTGCCATACATTAATTATGAAGATGATGAAGGCATGTTTATAGGTGACGATTGTCTTAGCAAGGCTTTATCAAATGTCCGGGAGCATGAATGAAGTCTTCCTACTGAGGAGGAATTTGTAGCCTTTTAGGTTCAGCTAGATTTTTCTCTTCCATCTCAAATGGAATTTATATATGATTCCTCTTCAATTGGAGGTCACAATTTAGATCATTCTGACCTAGTTGCAGCAGATGATGAAGAATCTGTAAGTTTGTTGTTTCAAAATGTTTTATTGAATTTAATGGCTTTGCTAATTCTTATGCAGAATGCCCTTGTGATAGATGATTTTGATGCCCGTCGAGGAGGCTTCAGACATCACACCCCCTCATTCCATAGGGATGCACATCTCTTAGATGCATATTCAATCAGAGAGTTTCTCCATGATAATACAACAATTGGAGAAGATACCAAATCTAATGACAATGAATGAAAATTTTCTATTCTCAATTTATATTATCAATGTGATTACAATGTTTTTTGTTATGCCTATGATGAGCATCTTTCTTGCTCTATAAATTTGTGAACTTTTCTAAACTTGTCATAATCTAATTTTAACTCTTTTGTAGAACCATTGAAATAGTTGAATAATGTAGCTTCTCTTTTCATTAGTTCTCCCATATTGAGTGTTTTGATGGAATGCTACTCGTGCTTGCCAATGTGATTTCTCCATTTCTTGTGATGGCCAGGTACTCATGCTCCCATATGTATTCACAAAGAATGTTGTGTGATCTCTGAGTATGTGTTGTGGAATAAGAGAGAGAGATAGCATTAGAAAAGAAAAAATTGCATAAGTAGCTATAGAAACATTAAGGTTATATTAAAGCAACTGACCATGTAATGTGTGATGTGATCTGGGCCCCATGCTTTTGAAAGAACATCGACAAACTCCACACAAGTCTGTTGAACGACAAGCTTATCTGCATTTGTAAATGTATTTTTTCTCAAAATTTTAATTATTCTATCCAATTTTTTCCACACATCAACCTTATGTAGTCTAGTTGTACCTCTCACCTCAAAATCCTGGGTTGCAGCTATGATATCCTTCCAAACTAAGTGCTCAATATTTGATGCCTTACTTGTATGGTTTGACAAAAATCTATGTGCTTTTGCTCCTCTTATGCTTGGCTTAGATGGTAAATCTCTAGTCTTTCTTGAAAGGTTTTCATCCTTTGTATTTTCACATGACCCTTATGGAGTTCTGCTCTCGATAGTACATCTTCTAATCTAGAGATATCTTGTTTTGATGATTATGTTGGCTTGGTATTCCAAGCAAATAATATGCGAATATAAGCAATTTTTTCTATTATCCTGACTTCTGCATGAAGAGTACAAATATGTACATTCTTTAAAGGAATCGGCAGAACATGTTTCCAATTTGGATCTAAATTTTCTCTTGTTATACTTGAACTTCTTGTAACACCTTTCGCCATTTTCATGCAACGTATACAAGGTTCCTTAGATGTAGCTCCATGAGACACATTGTACATGCATTTTAATGTTTTCAAATCACCTGCCAAATGCCATTCCACATTGAAATCTCATTTTCGGGGTACATTGAGCTTTACATCATCCATATGCTCTTTGATGATCCAAGGATAAGATGTTCTACAAAATATCCATGATAAAATATCATGATCCTCTCTCAGAACCTATTAACAGACATGTACCATGAATAGTTAGTCTGATCGTAAAGCTGATTATTCTAATTAAAAATTATAATCATATTTAGTTAATAAATGATTAAAGATACCTGAAAAGCTGCCAACCATCAGATATCGTTTTCCGATTGGACCTTGAAGAAGTTAAAATCTCTCTGATTGATTGATTGTCCAAGTGCACAATTCATGAGAGTTATACTAACCCTCTCCATCTTTTGTCCTTTACCTAATTCTGACTCATCTAATTTAAGTACTTACCAATTACCTTTTCCACTGTAATATCATAAAATTAGTCATATATCTCAATAATTGATTTACATCAACAAATAGGTTGTTTGATGCAATTGTAGGAAATGGATCTTCCTTCAGTTTGATATGTCTCTTCAACATGAAATGGAGTGCCTATAATTTTATGCATTTCTATGTTTAAGTTATTTCACACATGCTTCAAATGATATGACCTTGGAAGAGAAACTTTTTTAATACAAACTTGTTTAAATGCTTCTTTGATAAGTTTGAATATTGTACCATATGCTTTTCTGCTTATCTCAGCAAAATCACATGCACCTTGGATTACAGTTTTATCTAAAAAAATTTATATGTCCATCATCAAGCCCTCTGCAATTTTAGACTTTATGCGTGAACTCTTATTATTCATCAACATAAATTCTCTTGATTTCCCTACCAATATACAACCCAATGTCTTTTTTATTGAACCATTATCCTTATATTTTGATTTGCAACCAATGCAGACCTATATAGAAAAAAAAAAATTGGAAAATAAAATGATCTAATTACAAATAAACACATTTAATTAATCAAATGAAGGAAATTAAAAATATTTACTTGAATGCACGAATCCTTCTGTTTCGATAATCTCCCCTTGAGAGATTCTGAATATCCTTGCAAGATTGTCGCTTTCATTTATTTTTTTAGGTTTCTTTGTTAATGGTTTCACATCTTTCAATAATTGTAAATTCTCAGAACAAACTGAATGCAATATTACTTGCATTTGTTCAAATTCTATTCTAATATCTAATGACTCATGATTTGTTTGAAGATTTGTATTTTCTTGCAACAATTTTTGTACAACACTCTCTCTCTTATAATAGTAAGAAGACATAAATCTGACTTGACTTTCCAAAAACTGAATCCTCTGCATTCAAAATGTATTTTCATAATTTTGCAATCTTTCACAAATTCCAATAAACCATTATATTCATTGTAGATCCATATAACTAGCTGAGTTCTTGAGGAGAAGATAGAATATTTTAGAGTATTAGGATCTTGAGGATACAAAGACCCATCTATCCATAGATTCAATTTTTTTTTTCCTTCAGTTACATATTGACGATTCTTGGACTCCTCTTTTCTATAAAGGTGTCAAATTAATAGGAATGTCCAAATGAAAATGATACAAAATCATTATTATAAAAAGTACAAAACATGTCACAAGCTTCAAAGTATTCAGAATAGAAATACTATAAAAAAATATTTGAGTGCAAATATATTCTTACCTGATGCAAGATAATCAATTTCTGATAAATGCCTATGTAATGGTTATTCCCTCCATATTGAAATATTTAGATAGCGCTCATATTTTGATATACACCACAAGATGGCGCTCATATTTTGATTTCAAACATCAAGAGAGAACACACATTCAAAATCATATTTGTTAAACATCATGCTTGAAATATAGTGGACATGCCTCAAGGGAAGAACCTCAAAGGTTGAAAATGGGTGTTCAGCATTAAATACCAAGCCAATGATGAAACGGAGATGCACAAGGCCAGATTAGTGGCAAAAGACATTTCTAGATAGAAGAAGTGGACTTTGAGAAAATGTTGGAGGGTTTGCAGATCCCAAGACAACCCTAACCCTAGTTGATAAAGGAGAGGGATTTGGCACCTTGCGTGTGTAAGTCCAACTCGATGATTACATAGTTATTTGATTAGTTGAAAGTCAATAAAAGGACTTTAGGCCTTTTTGCGGGACTTTTAATGTCGTAGGGCCTAAATGTCAAGTTAGTGAGTAAAGTTGGGTTTTCCTCCAATTTTGATGGTTCCCACACTTTTTTAAATTTGAATAAAAAGAGAGGCAAGACTGGACCAATAGGATTCAGAGGCCAGGGTCCTCCTCTCTACTATAAAAAGGGACCAACTCGAGTTGCTCCTGATGTTCATTTCCTCATTTCAATTAAGCAGATTGGTTCCGTTTAGAAATGGATTGATGAATGTCCTTGCTCTTCCTCTCTTTTCCTCCATTTCTCATGCTTTCTTTGGATTTTGCTAATTGTTGGATTTGATCATTATTGGGATTGCTATTTTTTTATGCTTTTTGTGAGAGAGAAAGGGAGAGAAAGAAAGAGTAAGTTTCTATCATTGTTGTGGATTTAGGGTTAATGGATGTAGTATTAATGCTTAGTGTTAATGGATGTTAGTGTTAGATCCTCCATTCATGTTGAAATCTGAACTATACTATCGCCCTCATGGGAACGAACCTACGCGTGACAACTAACTTCATCTCCTTGATGCTAGATTGATTTCCCATTTCTCATGCTTTCTTTGGATTTTGCTAATTGTTGGATTTGATCATTATTGGGATTGCTATTTTTTTATGCTTTTTGTGAGAGAGAGAAAGGGAGAGAAAGAAAGAGTAAGTTCTATCATTGTTGTGGATTTAGGGTTAATGGAAGTAGGGTTAATGGATGTAGTGTTAATGCTTAGTTTTAATGGATGTTAGTGTTAGATCCTCCATTCATGTTGAAATCTGAACTATACTATCGCTCTCATGGGAACAAACCTACATGTGACAACTAACTTCATTACCTTGATGCTAGATTGATTAGATCCTGGGTTGAGGATAGGCAAGGAAAGAAACCCACTACAGAAAACTTTTGCCCCGACCGAAAAAATAGAGTCAATCAAATTGGTCATTGCTTGGGGGAAAATAGCAATTTCAATCTCTTTTAATTAGATGTGAAAATTGCCTTTTTAAATTGGAATCTTGTGAAAAATGTCAACTAGTTTAGTTGGTTTATCTTGGCAATTTTGAGGCCAACATGAAATTTCAACTTAGAGATAGATTTATATTTTTTCAATAAAGGCATAAATAGTGTTTGTACTATTTTTGGAAAGTACATTTGTGGATGAGATTGGATTTGGACCCATTCTAATTGGCTACAATAGATACATTGCATCTAGAAATTCTAGGTTTTTTATGAAGTACCTAAAAGAAACCAAATTATGGCAAGTTTAGGGCAATTGGCCAAGTGAAATTTTGAAAGCTATAGATAGTAGTACCAAAGTGGAAAAAGTATCATTGTATTTTTGTTTTCTTTTTAAGTTTTCTTTTATATTATGCAAATAGCTGTTTTTTATATTCAGCTTTATGGGAGTGGGCATAGCTTCTCAATCTCTTCTATGAGCAACATAAGACAATGTTTGAATTGTGAATTATATTTATGTTGTCATGTTTCAATTTGTTTTTTGGCATATGCTTAGCATAAGTCTTAACTTATAATTTCTCAAATATTGCAATGGCAAGTAGTTCCAACTCTTCCATTCTAGCAGTTGTGACTCAGTATGTAGCAACAACTAGTCCTGTTCCACTAATATTCCTATTGAAAGCTTTTTTTACAAAGCCACTCCTCCTGATTCTTGTCGTGTTATTTGCAATAATACGATATCAGCGTCATTTACTTGTTCATCATCTAAAATTTCTCAACTTAATGCTTACCAGGAAATGACACCTATAATGCAACCTCTTACAAATGTTCATTCTTTTCCTTCATTTAGGTGAACATTTTTGTGTTGAACAAGATGAAATAGTGAGTGATGATTCACAAGTTTCAATTTACTCAATTATTGATTCTAGTGAAACCACAGATCATCATCAGTCTGTTGATCCTCGACATTTAAGATTTTCACATATTCAAAGAAGGCCTACCTCTTAAAGTAATCTTCATTGCATTAAATCTAAAATGGCTCAAAATCTCAAGCGTTTTGAGAGTGCAAAACATTCTGAGATTGAAATTGATATTCAGAATCAAGATATTCCCACACCTACTCAACCAAATCATGCAACTACAAGTGGCACATGGTCAATATACAAATCAGACTCAAAATCAAAAGAAAAGTATACGAGAGACTTGAGATCTTCACCTATATTGTCAAAAATACTTGATTACAAGATTTGAGATTCGAAAGGTACGAAATATTATCTACTACTCATCATCTTGCTCACAAAAACTAAACATCAAAGGAGTCAAGAAATTGAGATCTATTTTTTTTATGAAGTAAAAGAGAAAAAAAGATTACTATATGTTTGCAATAGTAAGGCCAGACAAAAACTCTTATTCATATTTTTTAAATGCAATGGAGGCTTGTTGCAAAGCTTACAAAGCTATTCATGCAATTGGAAATTCAAGTCTTCAAAGAATGTAGGCGCGACTTCAAAAAGATCCAACATTACAAAGATCTCTATAGGCTCAACTGTACATGTCTCCCTACATGCTTTGAATACAACTGCTTGGCTAGAGCATTTTGTAGACATGCATAAAGAAAATTGCCAAATTTTTAACGTTTTCATTTGCTAGATAATTTTATAAATTTTCTAATGTACAAGAAGTTCACCAAAGAAAAACAAGTTGTCTATTTGAGTTACTCATATCTTTTCAGAATTTGGAAAAGAGATTTTGGTTTGACTGAGATGCAAGAAGGCATTTTCCTTACCAATGCTTCAAAAGATTGTTGAAAAATTATATGTGCCGAAGCCGATTGTGTGATTATATGATTTTTGTGATTATATCAAGACATCCAATGAGACAGAGTAGTGTGTACCTAGTAATAATGACATTAGCTTTCAGCATCAGTTTAAAATCATGTAATGAAACATGCATTATATTGTTATGGGACAAACAATTTCCAAATTTAGTTTCATGGTTACTTCTTGAAGGAGTTCATTTTTTGCCAATATGTCTTCTACTCAAATCAAGCTTGTTGCATTGTCTCCCTTAAAGTCAATGCTGAAAAAACAAAAAACACAGAGAGAACATCATGAGGTTGATCCATTTGACTCATTACAGTTTTTGAAATTGAGTATTCAAGCAACTTATCATTTTTTTGATGAGTTTGATCACGTGGATGGACTTTTTCATGGAACAAAAAATCAGTTTGCTCAATCTTGAAGACGCATCATCAACTGGAGAATTTCATTGGCCTTATAAATTAGGAGCTTCCATTACAATTGTTGAACCTTCAAATCTTTCCTATGATAATGATTTCTTGCAACTTGTGCAAGGTTAAAAACTATTGAAACTGAAAATAGTCATAGAGCTAAAAACTAAACTGGGGTCTCCCTTAAGCCTTAGTTTATCGTAGCTCTGTTTTCTTTCAAAGTTCTATTAGAGTATTGTTATTCGCGCTTACTGCTTATCAGAGAAAGTGCATTAGACTGAGTTTTCAGTTATTCAGAGATAGTTTAAAGTATAAGGTTTCGTCTCTGATTTGTATATGCTACTTACTGAATCAACTATTTTCTTATTGCGTTCAGTATCATGTCAGAATGTATGCTTCTCTGTAGTTATTTGTAATTGATAAATCTCTTATTATTCCGTCTGATGTGTTGAATGCTTTAACATTGCAATATTCAATACATCATTGTTTGGCTACGAAATCACTTTAGTGTTAATGATTTCAAAGTTAGTTGCTAAAAGATTGAACGTGACTTCTGTCATTATAGCTTTGTTGAATTATTGATAGGCGTAGTCATGCATTAGGAAAGAAGGCTCGTCCCGTTGTGCTCGATAGGTCGTTCACAGACTTCGACTTATTGAATTGACATTCATTCCCTCTTTCCAACAATCATATGAAGTGGAAAGGCTTCGTATGATGGCAAAGATAAGTTGATGCTTTTGCAAGCCTAGACCTACTACCTTCAATTGTCTGGCCATGAACTTCATCTTCTCTAGATGTGCTCCCACTTCGTCACCTTCTCCTAGTCTCATTCCACTCACCTGCCTGTGCAGTAATACGATGTTGAATATGCTCTTGCATTCATAGAGTGGCTTCAACATTATCCTTCTTGTCTTTTTGGATTGTGCTTGCTCTCCAAGCATTTCTCCAAGAGTTAGACAAATTGCCATATATGCCCATAGATGACACCCCAGAGACTTCACTCTTCTACGATCATCCCGAGTTTTCAACTCCAATGTGGGTAGGTTGGCCCCTACAACCTTTCTATAATTCTTCGATCGATCAATCCACCCATGTTAGACATCTTTTATCTTCTCTTCGATTGTCTCTCCTTCGTTGGGCATATGATTATTGATTATTTGAGTCTTTGAGACCTATGTGTGTCTTGCTAGCAATGATAAACATTAATCGTGAGGTGAAACAAGCGGATAGCCCTGAATCCTCAATACTTACGTGGGCCCATGACCTTTGATAACCTTATGATTATAGATTACCCAAAACAATAAACATAATCAATCCACTTAATTAGCACAAGACACAGATGAAGCGACAAATTGATAATGGCATAAGCTTTCCAAATAATATCGATGCCTACTGAATATTAACATTTATCCTCGTATAGAAAATCATGCCAAGAAAACTCAAATTGGCACATATTAACAGATTACGCTACATGAGTCACTACCCCTATCATTACAAAAAGCAAACCTAATATCAAGTACACTTCTTAGTTTTAAGTATCTTCCCTAATTAACAAGCATCTGTCATGGCCATGTGAGTTCTTGTAGTGAGACCAAAAACTGCCAAGTTTGGATTGCAAAATCCAACAAATGCCGAAAGGAGTTGGTAGTATAAATGGAATTTGCCACCCCTTTGCCTCGCTCATCCTCATGTGTGCCTCTATCCATGCCCATGTTCGCCTTCTAGTTGATGCACCTGAGGCAACAGAGGGCAGCCCAATTTTCAGCTTACCACGTGATTCTTTGTCACTAGCTCAGGCGCTAACTTAGAGCCCGTGCTACGCCACCCCTTTGCCTCGCTCATCCTCATGTGTGCCTCTATCCATGCCCCTGTTCGCCTTCTAAATGATGCACCTGAGGCAGCGGAGGGCAGCCCAATTTTCAGCTTACCACGTGATTCTTTGTCACTAGCTCAGGCGCTAACTTGGAGCCCGTGCTAGCAAGTGAGTTCTCCCCTTGCCTCGATGGGAAGACTAGTTGCATGATAAAGAGAGACATAGGTTGTAGGCTCTCCAAAGCTTGCATCCATGCCCAACTACAATGGCTAAATTCACATTAATGTGCAAGAATTGTGTGTGTGTGTGTGTGTATGTGTGAGAGAGAGAGAGAGAGAGAGAGAGAGAGAGAGAGAGAGAGAGAGAGAGAGAGAGAGAATATGGGTGTGGATTCTGCCTTTGTGCTAGATCCAGAGTGGAGGCCCAAACTGGGCAACACCTCCAACTCCTCGGATCAAATACCTGTCATTGATTTGGAACCCATTTGGATACACCATCCTACACGCATCCAGCAGGTAGTAGAACAAATCGGTGAAGCTTGCGAGAATTGGGGCTTTTTTCAGATCATAAACCATGGAATTCCCCTGCTGCTGTTTGATGAGCTGAAAGAATTAGCAGTGGAGTTTTTCAGGTTGCCAGTGAGCGAGAAGAGGCTAGTGGGTCGCAGCTTGCTGAATCCGCTGGGGTTCAGCGACATTGAGCTCACCAAGAACGTGAGGGATTGGAAAGAGATTTTTGACTTTGTTATAAGAGGGGTTTTAGAGGTTCCTGCAGAGTTTGAGGGCAATAGTGAGGCTGTTCATCAATTTCAGAACAAATGGCCTCTCAATCCCTCAGGACTACGGTCTGCTTTATTTCCACCTTCTCAGCTCACTTTGTTTTTGGGTGGCTGGTTTTCTAGCTCTGCAGCAAGATCATGGTGATAAGTAGTACTGCCGCCAGAAGTTGGAATGAAGAAAAGCTATTAAACGCTAACTTTTGAAAATTATGACTTCCTCAGCTCAATTGAGCAATTATTTAGAAGAATATGTCCTCCTCAGTTCGATTGTTATTTTTTTTGTGCAGGGATGCTTGCGAGAAATGGGCAGCAGCAGTCAGGATTCTGGCTCTCAAACTACTAGAACTAATCTCTTGCAGTCTTGGTCTGAGCCCCACACATTTTCATGATTTTTTTGTGGGTGACACAAGCTACATGCGCCTGAATTACTATTCCAAATGTGAGGCCCCAGATTTGGTGCTGGGAGTGGGCAGACACAAGGATTCGGGTGGTTTGACAGTGTTAATGCAGGATGAGGTTGAAGGCCTTGAAGTAAAAAGGAAGGATGGCGAATGGATCAGGATTTCACCTTGTGCTGGGGCCTTCGTAGTCAACCTTGGAGGTCTATTTCAGGTTGGATTATGCTTTTAAAATACACCTTCATCTTAATTTCCACTTCTTACATATAATTATTTTGATCTTACTATTGTCAATCCTAAATTTGCAGACTCATATGACATTTAGTGTAGTTCTTGTGGAACTCATTGTATTTTGAGTGTAAAGCTTCTTCTACGTTAATACTCCTAACTTCTAAAGGCTTAGATTGTGGACATGGTGCTCCATATACAAAATATATGTAACACTGCAAACTAAGATATATACCAAATAAATCATTCATCATGTTGGAGCATTAGTTAGTCCAAATTGCATGACCACAAACTCATGATGACAATACCTACTTAAGCAAATCTTGGGCACGCCATCCTAAAATATTGAGCTCCACTTAGGTACTCTATGATGTTGCAAGCTGGCTACTGCTTCATACAATTTCTATGCTTCTGCACATGTAGGTAGGTGGCCTCAGTTCTCTGGTCATTGAAGTTATTTAGTGGATTTATCCCACTAGAACCAATCCTCTTCATCATTTAAAACAATGACCTTTCCTTTCCTGCATCTTGCCATGATATCTAATGACTCTCTTAATTTATCATACTGCTCCATGGCTGTCATAGTTTCTGGGTTGTCTTACAATACTTCCCTCAAAAACCTCAAAATGAATTTATGCTATTCATTCCCAAATACTTAAAAATATAAAAATCCAAGTAAACCTTATTTGAGCTTGTGTGGAATTGTCTATCATGACAATTACAAAGTAGATTAGATAATTATTACCATATCTTTCTATTCACTAGCTATAAACACTATACTTTTCTCTTAATAAAATGAAAAACATCAATCATTTCATTTCAGCTAAGAGTGAAGTTTTTTTTTTCTCGAGGATTAGAAGAGGCTCATAATCATGTGAAGTTTTTTCTTCTGTTATGAATGATGGTGAGTACGCATGGAATGTAATTGTTGTTATAAACTTCATGATGGATTGTTTAAATAATATGATTTGTGACAATTGAGTATTTAGAAATTCATAGACAAAATGAAAGTTGCAAATTTACTCTATGTTGCAATATTAGGATTTTGTTAGAATTGAGAGTTTTGAAAGTTAATTAGTCTTGTTATACTTCTGTGCAATGGTGAATGTGTGTTTCTAGGTAACAATGAGGAAATCCGTAATACTAAACAATGATCACCTCATGGGTCTCAAGTTCTTATCATATTCTTGCAAACTCATGGGTACTATAGTGCAATTGAGTCTCTCTTGCATGTCTACGCTAGTTGTCTACTAACTATTATTGATTTTCTTGCTCTAGTCATTAACTTCAAATTTGTGTTTTCCACTTATAGTGTTTGCTACAAAGCACATGCTTTTACCTCTCAACTCTTCGTATGCTAACATTGATATCTTTGGGATATTGGCAGGTATGGAGTAATGACAAATTTTTGAGTGTTGAGCATCGAGTGGTGGTTAACAAGCACAAAGACAGGTTTTCAATCCCTCTATTTCTCAATCCTAATCACAACACAAGTGTAGCCCCAATTGAAGAGTTATTGGATGCAGAACATCCTCCAATGTATCATCCTATTAATTGGGGAAAATTTTATAGAAGAAGAAAAGCAGGAAATTTCCAAAATCTTGGTGTCGAAAACCTTCAAATTTCTCACTATTTAATTTCCCAGTCTACTTTTGTCACATCTGACTACACCTAATAGGCCAAGTTGAAAAACATGCACTACATACATCATATTATAGCCATTTGGAAAAATGTACATGTGATATAAAAATAAAAGTGTTATTGATGCCATGGCATTTTGGTACTACTATACTCCATTGCCCCCTTTGTTGGGCCCTAGTTTACTCTCTTGTCCTCCTTTTTCCTTTCATTAAATAGAATAATGTGGTCACCTTTTAGGAGCTTGAGATATTGTGATACTTGAAACTTTCTCTTTCTGACGTTCATGATGTAGATTTTTTTCTAACTGCGAAAGATGAGCAATATCTATGAACATGTAATGAAAATAATTCATCAGATTTTATGAGAATGGGGCTAACACTTACAATTTAAACAATAGCTACTCACTTTTTCAGTTTCAATAGTTTTATAAAAGAACTCAATTTGGTACCACAATACAAATTCAAAGAATGTTATGACATTCAAAAGCTGACTATAATGAAAACAATCACTCATCTCTCTCATTTTCTAACAACAATTGAATGATGTGTTCTTGAGGGAATTGTCTCCTTTCATATGGATCCAAAAGTTTGTCGTGAATGTCTTGCTCATATTTAAAAAAAAAAAAACAATCAGGGTTTTCAATCTTGTAGTAATCTAATGTTGGTAATATAACCAAGTATTACATAGTCTCTCTTAATGAAAACTATTTTTTAAAGATATTTTGGATATTTGTGAGCGCCAAAAAATAGGATTATATTTATTTGATTGCCCATCACAAAAATGGCACAAGAATTATATATATATATATCATAGTTGCACCCCCATTTCAGAATCATGGTTCAAAAACACAGTCAAAAATGCATTTCTGAATGCAATTTTGAAATGGGGGAGCGTTTTCAAAAAACTTTTTTTTTGGGGGGGGGCTTTTTGTGGGCAATATGGGTATCAAATTAAAGTTTTGATCAAAGGCATTGCATTTTTATAGATTGCTAGGTGTTTTGGTTATAATTGGGTTGGTCACGTTGAGGTCTAGTTTAGAGCAATTTTAGGGCAAAAATGTAATCTGTTTGTTTGTTTGGCACGATTTTGCTCCCAGAAACGCATTTCTGGGCAGCTATGATATATATATAAATATATATATATGTATATATGTATATATATATGTATATATGTATGTATATATATATGTATATATGTATGTATATATGTATATATATATATATATATATATATATATATATATATATATATATATATATATATATATATATATATATATATATATATATATATATATATATATATATATATATATATATATATATATATATATATATATATGTATATGTATATATGTATATATATATATATATATATGTATATATGTATATATATATATATATGTATATATGTATATATATGTATATATGTATATATATATATATATGTATATATGTATGTATATATGTATATATGTATATATATATATGTATATAGTTAAACTTGTGTACACTTTTGTATGCATGGGTGAGGGTCCCATGCATCCTCTTCCCCTCACCCATGCATACACTTTTTATAGCTAAAAAAGGTGGAGAGGAGGATGCATGTATGAAGAAAAAGATGCATGGCCCTCCTCTGCATGCATGCATGCAATGAGCCTGCTCTATATCTCTTCTATACCCTACCTATGTATCTCTTTCCTATACCCTGCTTTCCCCCCTCTCACCCAATTTGAATCTCTCTCTCTCTCTCTCTCTCTCTCTCTCTCTCTCTCTCTCTCTCTCTCTCTCTCTCTCTCTCTCTCTCTCTCTTTATCCATCCATCCTCCTCCATCGGGCCAATGCAAGCACAAAAGTGTCTTTTGTATCTTGTCTTTGCTATCGTTGACGATTTGTAACAGCAGAAGTGCGCTTGGTTTCCTTATCAATCGTGATTATTTTCTTATTGTTTTCAAATGGTTTATGTCGGTAGATGATTACTCAGTTGTAGTAGCTGGCAAACGAATGCGTGGCACTGCCTCTACATCCTCATCTCCACCTGGTACCCGAAGACGCGCCTCCACTACCACACTAACCACTCCATCAAAACCGCCACTTCTTCTTCCGTGCAACCCCCCACTCCAATCTCTGTTGTCGTTACCTCTCTTCCTGTTTCATCCACAACTGTTTCTATTCCATCCCTGTTTCCTTCGTTGATACCACTCCTATCTCTGTTCCATTATCCACTACTCTGTCCATCACTATCGCATCCTCCATCACTCCTGCCACCACCGTTGCTTCCATTGCATTCAATCCTTTTGATTCTCAATTGTCTCCAGACACTCTGGCGTGGATGCAAGTCATCAATTTTACACCCCCACGCCAGACACTTTTTGCTCCATCCTCACCTTCTTCCATACTCCACACCACCCTTCAGTTCCCCTCTGTTCCTCCCATCCTCTCGTTTGGACAAACTGTCCTCACCCCTATTTCCACAATTGCTTCTCAAACCCCACCTGCTTTGCCAACAAAGTTTGCCGAGGGCAACCAATCGTTGTCTGATGACGCATTTGTCCAAACAGTTTTTGTACCATCGCCAGATCGGGCTGATCCTACCGCCCCAGATGGCATCAAGTCCAATGAGAACCTGATAGAAGATGATGACGACGGTACTCCACAAGTCATCGAGGCCGATACCCCCTACCAATGTCAGTGTATTGCCTGCTCCCACAGACCTAACGACGACGTACCAGACTCTGGGGAAATACATCCTGGATGTAGTAGCAGCCAAAGTTATCTTGGAAAGCAGGGTACTACACCTGGCAACAAGCAACACATAGCTGCGAGCAGAACTCACCAAGCTGCAGCACGAGCTGATTTTGACTCAACAACATGAACAAGAAGGGCACTAGGAGATCGCCAAGTTGCAGCAGAAGGAGGAGGGCCTCAATAATTATATCCAAAGCCTCTCCAAAGCGCTGACAGAGGCCTCCACAAAGGTGTGGGAGCTTCAATCCGAAGCGTCTCAATGGCTTGCTCCCATCCAGATGCAACTAAACCTTTTGGAAGCAGAAAATACGCGCATGGGGATGGAGGTCAAAGCCCTACAAGATGAAAAGCTCGCCTGGTTAGCTCAACCTGCACCAGACTCAAGGCCGGTTCACGCACGATATCTGCCAACCGGGCCTTCCGAAGACCAAAGTCCGTGGAGGAGAAAATCGACGAATTCCTATAAAGTATCTCCACGAGTCATCAAGAGGCGGCTGGCAGATATCGTTTTCAGCTCAGACAATAAAGGACAAAGAACTGCAAGCATTACCCGCCCTCCACCCATAACCATAATGGCGTCAGCAATTGTTCGAAAGAGACTCTGCGACCATCAGGACCTACGTGACGAGTCCGCAACAATTACAGGTGAACGCGCACTTCCTGCCATGTACACGACGATCCAAATGGGCGGAATGCGGCACCCCTCTAGACAAGATCACACTGCAAAATTTTAATTGGCCGATCATACCATCAGAATATGGGTGGACTACAGATGTAGATGCCAGAAGGGCTCTCACCATGTTCGAAAATCAATATATCAACTGCCCTGATCCAACAGTCCGTGCGGCAGCCACTTACACCCGGGACTTAGAACATTTAATGGGCATTGAAACAAAATGGGATGATTTTCTTCTCTCAATATTCTTTGATCCTAATAAGGCGCTAGCTTCCGACAAAGTCGAAGATCAGCTGCCAGTCGCTCATGTATATTACCGAGTTGCATTCCTTGGAGATCCCTGACGCGTCGATTCCAAGCATGGGTCGATCAAGAATGGTTGACAAGAGTCCACAAGTCCTTCCACACGCCCAAGGACTCGAAGAAACTGGACCGTCTCAACTTCATGGAAGACGTTACGGGCTACCTGATCCACCAGAGGCGGGCAAAGAGGACGCTATACTAAACCGGCAGAGTGCCGAGGGACCGACACTACTTCAGGCCGTGGGTCCTGTTGGGGGTATTCCCAACAAAGTGTAAATAAATAAAATCGTCCAATAAAATGTGTTGCGAGGACATGGCATCCTGCGCGTATAAGCCTATGGCCCAATGAGCACGCAAGCCAAAGTGTAAATAAAATAAAATAGACTTGGGCCTTTGTAATTAAAATAAAACTTGAGGCCCAATGTCAATTTTAAACTTAGAGTTTACTTTTTAGAGTTGGGTCCAATTTTGGACTCACATGAATCTTGTGATTTTCAATGCACTTTTTGTGGACCCTTGGATCAAGTTGGGTCCAAGATGAATGGATAGGATCAATGTGAATATTAGCCAATAGGATTGAGGGGCAAGGGCCTTCTCCATTTTATAAAAAGGTACCATTTGTACACTATTGGAATGCTTAATAGAGAGGAGGAGACTGTACTATTTTGAGAGCTCAAGCATCCTCATATGCTAATCAATCTTGCTTATGCTATTGTTGTGATTGCTTGTTATTTCCATTTCTTTCATGCTTTTTGTTTGTGATTAGTTAAAGTTTCTCCATAAGCAATGACAATGAGCATTTGAGCTAACCTCCATCTCATCTCTCTCTCTCTCTCTTTCTCTCTTCTCTTCTGTCTTCCTCTTCTTGTGTATCCTTTCCTTTCACCCAAAAGCATGATGAATGTTAGTGTAGAGGAGTAGAGTTAAAGGAGGGTAGTGTTAGTGGTGAATAGAGTTAAGGGAGAAAGTAGGAAACTAACTAAAAATAGCATCTATGCATAGTTAGGTACCTATCCAGTGATCTAACCCTTGTTGACAGGCGGGAGGGCTATACTACGCAAGATCTTTGACCCTACATAGGCCTGCATGGCAACTTTCGAGCCCACCTGTATATCTCTCTCTAGGTCCACTCAAACCTACGTGGCAGAGCCCGGTTTGCTTGCCATACAAGCCTATGGTAGGCCTGTATGGCAACTTTCGAGCCCACCTATATCTCTCTCTCTAGGTCCACTCAAACCTACGTGGCAGAGCCCGGTTTGCTTGCCATACAAGCCTATGGTAGGCCTACATGCTTGCCACATGGCAAACCTCAAGCTTGCATGATTTGCCATGTGGCAGACCTATGTGGCTGCATGCCTACATGGCTTGCCACGTGGTAGCTTGCGAGCCTCACCTCTTTCTCTCTATGTCCTCTCAAGCCTATGTGGCAGAGCCTGGTTGGCTTGCCACACAAGCCTATGTGGCAACCTACAACATGCTTGCATGGCAGACATGAGGCCTATGCCATGCCTATGTGGTCTGCCATGCAAGCCTATGGTAGGCCTACATGGCTGCCATGTGTCAGCTTTTGAGCCCACCTCTCTATATCTCTCTATGGGTCCACTCAAGCCTATATGGTAGAGCTCTGTTGGCTTGCCGCACAAGCCTATAGTAGGTCGACATGGCTTGCCATGTGGCAAACCCCAAGCTTGCATGATTTGCCATGTGGCAGGCCTTTTTGGCTTGTCATGTGGCAACCTATGATAGGCTTGCTAGATAGTAGGCCTATGTGGCCTACTACATAGCCTATGGTAAGCCATGTGACAGGCCACACAAGCCTATGGTAGGCCTACGTGGCTTGCCACATGGACAGTTCCAAGCCTACATGGTTTTCCACGTGGCTTGCCATGTGACAACTTTCGACACCCAATTCTCTCTCTCTCTCTCTCTCTCTCTCTCTCTACGTCCACTGAGGCCTACGTGACAGAGCCTGGTTGGCTTGCCACGCAAGCCTATGTTAGAACTAAATGGTTTGCCATGAGGCAAACCCCAAGCTTGCATGACTTTCCATGGGGTTAGGCCTACATGGCTTGCCATGTGGCAGTATGTGACAGGCTTGGTAGATATCAGACCTATGACATGCCTATAATGGTCAGAACTTCAAACGGGTGGTGTCCACAGGTTCGTGGGCTCGACACGAATCCACTGGTTCATTCACAGCTCAATTTCATGCCGTTTGGCAAGGGGAATGCCACTAAATGGACTACTTTTGAACATTCATGGGAACTGGTCCAGTGTCGCCGAACGAAGTCCGTTTTTTTGGACCCTCTATTTCGTCCTATGCTGCACACCGAGATGAACCTGCAGGACTAAATTGGGCTCCAAACGATTCAGTACTCACACAAAAATGTGCGTCCAAACCAAAAACCCTATAAGCAATTCCTGGGATTCTAAGCCCGTCGAAATTGGTCGGATTCAGTAAAAAACGGTCAGAACTTCGGATTTTTTGAAGACTTGAATTTTTCCGAAGACTAGAATTTTTTCAAGACTCGAATTGTTGGAAAGACTTGAATTTTTTCGAAGACTTGAATTTTTCCAATGACTTGAATTTTTTCAAAGGATTGAATTTTTCCAAAGGATCGAAGGACAATTTGTACTGTCAAGTCAAATTTTTCAAAAGACTAGAATTTTTCAAAAGACTCAATTTCATCAAAAGGCTCGATTTTTTTCCCAAAGACTCGAATTTTTTAGAAGACTAGAATTTTTCCGAAGACTCAAATTTTTTTAAAGGCTCGAATTTTTCCAAAGACTTGAATTTTTCCAAAGACTCGAATGTTAGATATTCGAGATGCAAGATGTGCGAGATCGGCCATGATCGAAATCATCGGCCGCCACCTAGATCGGCCTCCATTGCCCGTCAACGATGGGCACTCTTTACTAGTATATATATATATATATATATATATATATATATATATATATGTATGTATATATGACCTTGGAATGTCCTTTTTTTTTCATATGGGTGTCAAACAACTCGTCTTTTGATGGGGGTTTGGATAGTAACTTTTGTAAATATTTCTATGTATCGTAGGAGCTTCCATATTCATGATTATATGTAGGTATTATTGATTCATTGATTCATAGGGATGGGCCTGTGCTCATCAAACTGTCATGACCGTGTTATGTGGAGGCCTTTTGGCAAAATGCCAGAGCTATGGATATCTGGACCCGGAACGCCCTATGCATTATGTCTACTGCTAATGCACTAATTAGACATCCTTGTCATTACACATTTGTGAGATGGTTTTGAGTGCAAGGATTTTTCTTTTTTCATTTGGATCAGCTTGGTTTTGAGAATAGGATGTGAAGATGAAATATCAAGAGCATCAGTCAAGCAATGTGATTCCATGCATGCACACATTGATATGCATATGCTCAGACTTGATTTTGCTTCATTTAAGTGTAGGACCTCCAGAGTACTTTTGAGCTAATTGATGTACCATAGGAATCAACCTGAAACCCGAGGGCATTCATAGCATCTGAAATTTTGGCATAAGCTCTTTGGTAGTCACCCTCTTGAAAAACTACCTCCATTTAAGATAATGGTCATTCACTTTTTCCATGTCTACAGATTACATTTTTTGGAATTACACCAGTAAAACAAATTGGGAAACTCCTTATATATGTTCGACGTATATAAAGGGTGTGCATTGGTCTTGTGTGAAAATTTATCATGAATCACTTGAACTTCAACAAGTTTGCCTTGAGGTTGTCGAGGCACTGACCTGCTTGCAAAAGAATCATTTTACATGTCAATGTGCTTAAAAGCATAAAACAACAGGGGGTGCAACGTGTGGACCATATGGATGGGTCTGTGGAAGTAATCCCTCATCTCCTACCAAATGTCTAGCAACTTCTGCCTCATGCAAAAACAAGAACATAAGATGTATTACAATCATTAGTTTTTGTCATTCAAATTTAAAAATTGAATAAAAATACATCATAGATAAGGGATTGCAATTGGACCTGGTCTCTTCTTAGCGAGATTTGGTCATTGCCTCTTCAATGTCGTCCATAGACTTGTATATGAGATTGAGAGTGCACCCATATTGGTCTACTAGGTGCAACACGTAGAATATAGGCCTCAACACCTCAATGAGCTCTAATGTTCATGCCCAAAACTCATCTCCAAACATAGTCATCTAAAAATGAGTTCCATCTTCACTATGACCTATGAACTGGTCGAATCCATGGCTGAATCCAAGGTTAGCCTCCATCCTCCTCAAATGGTATTGAACAGCCACCAATCGCTCGAGAACCATGAAGTAGTAGCCAAACCTAGTGGGTGCCGACTTCTTGAGATCTAAGGGTGAGAAACTACGAAAAAAGACTAGCACGCACATCTTTCTTATAACGAAACTGACCATGCACATGGCCTGAGCTGTGATATGCAAGACAAACACCCAATACAAATTTATTATGGGTCGAACAATGCAAGGAATGACAACCATTAACCCAACATAAAAGATACGAAAGAAGGCTAAGATAATATACCTCATGGATCCACGGAAGTGCTAAAATATCATGGACTAGCATATTGACAGAGTTTGCAGCACATGGTATCCACACAATGGAGGGGTGCTCGTGAATTAACAAGTCTCCTATCTGTTTACAGTTTATTTGTGACATTTTCTGTGACAACTTGAACCACGTGTTCGGCCCCAATTCTTGTATAGATGAGTTCACTACATCATAGATGTACTCTATATTGATAGTCGCACTTTCATGAGTTGCATCCACTCCTCGTAAAAAGATAGTGCCAAGAGGGCAAGAAACCATGATGTTCACGATGGATCTTTGACGAGTGTCAATCCATCCATTGGACAATATTGTTGTCGCGCAGCTCAACTACTAAAGACGACTAAGTGAAGATGGCCGACATATCGGAGTTGGACGAACTATCGGGTAGACCCAACCTGGACGACATATCGGGGAAGCCCGACTTATCGACCTCCTCACGCTCATCCTCTATACCGCGTAACCAACTTGACAATGACAGCAGCCACGATCTTCTCCTTGATGGCACAACGGCTCCACACTATCTCTTGTACACTCATTTGCATAAACATAAATAGCACATAGATCACTTTAACATGTACGCAATTGATCAATGATCAAGAACACGGATTATTGAATCCGATGAGACAAACATAGGAGATGATTTCATGCATTGATTCTCCTCTTCAAACGGATTGTCAGTAATAAGCTCATAGCTATTATTGTTTGTAGTTAGCTTTGTGAGCACGCGGTTTCACTCGTTATTGTATTGTGCTCACCTGCATCACTGACTTGTATTTCGTTACAATCAATCTGAATAAAGTGCTATCTAGTTCTGCATTCAGGTTCTGTCAGTATGTGCAATGCTTTCTGCTCTCTGTCTGACCCTTTGATTGCTTTGTCTGATTGTTTGCTCTTGCTTCCGCTATCACCTCTCACCTAGCTCCGACATCCTAGCAACTCTCTACAACATCAGAGATCTCACTTCCAAACTCCATTTGAGGAAAAAATTCTTCACTCCTAGAATGTTTGATGCAGATAGTGTTTCGAGCCATCTCAACACTTTCAAGAACCTCATGGAGTAGATGACTGCAATAGGATTAGTCATTGAAGATTCAGATGCAATAATGACTATATTATCGAGTCTCCTTGATGCCTATGAAACCTGAGTTATGGCTATTTCAACCTTGCTGGGGAAGTGTGAGAAGTTCCCTCTGTGCGTGCACTATTGGTAATAAGAGGCGAACACAATAATGAAGTTAAGTTTAGAGCTAGGTGCGCAGTGATAGCGGGAGCAAGAGTAGACAATCAGACAAAGCAATCACAGGGTTAGACAGAGAGCAGAAAGCATTGCAAATACTGACAGAATCTGAATGCAGAATTAGAAAACACTTTATTCAGATTGATTGTAACGAAATACAAGTCACTGATGCAGGTGAGCACAATACAATAGTAGACAAAATCGCGTGCTCACAAAGCTAACTACAAACTGTAAAAGCTATGAGCTTATTACTGACGATCCATCTGAAGAGGAGAATCAATGTGAAGTAGCACGAGAAACAGTGAGCGCTAAAAAATTGCTTTAGTTGATGATCGTTGATCTATATTATAATCACTTAGCAATTAGTTACTTAACTAGAATACAACTTATTGAGCATGTTAGATATGCTGACTCTATACATTGATGATTGCATGTCAGTGCCCAGTGCATTGGGAAGCACAAAATCTATCTACTTAATTTACTATGGTCCTCCTTTCCAACTGTCAATATTTGTACAAATTAGTGTGAAAAAAAGTTGGCAAAATTCGTAATTGCTCTGATTGCATGCTAGTCTTTTTTTCTAATTTGTGGTACTATACTTGCATGGATTGATGGAATGTAAATTTGGTGAGTGTTTCTGACATGGATAGATTTATAGTCGATTTGAGTGGTCATACGCATGTGCTTTGACAGTTGGGTCACAAAATCTGGGATATTGGTTGACAAATAATTCGGCAAAACTGTAGTTTACGTAAAAATTTCATAATGACGTTTTATGACTGATGTAGTGTGCTTTGCATGCTAGACTGACATTAGTTTAGTGACATTAGGAATCGAACATTATTTCGATTTTTCGATTTCAATTTTCTTTTTTTGTACTAACAGTATTTTTGTCAGAAATTTTTAAATTACGTAAAATGAGACAAAAATCGAGTTTTGCCAAAAAAAAATTGAAACTTCGGTCATTTTTTTTGTTATCTATGGAATGAGTTTAGATTAGTGAATTGACTACATTGAGTTTTTTCAGTTAAAGATAATCATAGTGTTTTCACTAAGGCTAAATTATTTCCCAATTATAGATTATTTAAAATTGATTGAAGAAACTGCAAAAAACATTGTTCTCTGGTACATGGAATTTGCCGACAGTTTTTACTGTATGACATTTTAACTTTTGGAGTAAGGGACGTCGAAGTTGAAAGTTAAGATTAATTTTTTTTTCTTTTTTGTTAATTTCAAATTTGGTTAAAATTTGAAATCGGTTACTTGTCTGATATATTTCTAATCGATATTGATCATTAGAAGTAGGTCATTGAACATTTGTGCAAGATACTCGTCAAAATTAATTTTGAAACGTTCAAACAATATGAGATGACCAAACAAAATGAGTGGTGACAGAACTCTTTATCCGGACAGGGAAATCTTGTTGGAAGAGTTACTAAAGCCAATTTTATTGGAAAATTTATAGTGGATAGGAATCGATCAAAAGTAAAAAAAAACTGGTTTCATTTCATGTTTGAATCCTATGGTGAATTGTATGCAAAAGGTCAGACTAGTATTGTTATTCATACTAGTGGATGATTTTTGTATATCGGTGATTCAACCCAGGTATAGGATAGAAATGAAAATTTTTAAATTTTTTTCTACAATAATTCACTTTTTTACATTTAGTAATGTCTTTACATTTTCTTAGTATCTTAGCTGTAATACATTTTTAGGGGACTGAAAATCCTAAGGGGGGAAGAAGGGTGGACATCAGAGGTAGTAAGTGTGTTTGAGAAATGTATTTTGCAGTTAGGATTTTGGTAATCCTTGGGAATAGTTGCTTAATACGGGGCTGGATAGAATTCATTTAGTTGAATTCTTAATTGATATCTTTGTAACCATTGAGTTTATCCGCAGTTTCAGATGTCAGTCGTGATATTAGAAGTGGAATCTAATACATGGATTACATTGGATTTGTTAGTTGACATAAACTTATCCCTAGAGTTGATGCTCTTGGATCAGTAGGGATTTGAAGCGTATCACTAATGAGAAAGGGTTGAAATGTAATGTTGAACCATGTTAATTCTTCTCCTTAAATCACAGGGTTAGGTATGGATCTGCTGTTGTATCCATCTGAAAGACATGCCAATCATTCAAATAAAGGAATTCTCCAGTTTTTGGGAACAAGAGATAATATCCTATATGGACTATAGGACAACTAGATGATCAATGGATCTCTAGAATATCATATAAGGCGGTTAAAGGTTTTTTGGAAGGAAGAGCTGGTGGAATGAGACATCAGTAATTTTGGAAAGGAAATTCTAGGACTATAAAGATCTGATTATCAATGGAATATTTTAGTACCTAGTCACAATATGGAAAAAAGTAGACCATTGATTAAATGTTGGGGTATTTTAAAAAAAAATTGAGGTTTAATCTAGATTCCAAATGGGTATCTCACTATTTTCCCATAAATCAGTTTTTTCCTTTTTTGATTAATCCTTTACTTCTTAGTAATTTCTTGAATATTAGACATCAAACTAGTTTATATTATTCTTTCCAGCATGAAGTTATTCTTCTAAAAGACTGTTATATCATATGAATTACTACTTGTATGAATAGACTTGGAATTCAGATAAATCCTACGGGGAGTGTGTTCAACTTCTTAAACCCAGGATATCTCTTTTGCATAAATGGATTTTAGAAAAATGATAGTTATTGTCACTCGGGTTGAAAATATTTGAAGGCAAATGATTCTAATAGAGTGAATCCTTTTCTGTGAAAGACACTTATTACTGACTTTTCATAAATTTAGATATCTTCATATATTATCTTTCCAGTTAATTTTTATAGAAATTGATAATTTTTTTTGAAAGGAGGGGTGAAGTTATGGGATAAAATTCTATCTGAGGATCTGTTGGTTGCATAGTTTTTGGAAGAGAACCAGTTATTGTATAAAGATGGGATTTTTTGGAAGTAATTTCGGGTAGATTCAAAGTAAGATACCAAATTGGAACTTTTCAAATAAGAGAAATTCTTAGGGATTGTGTAAAACATTTGGAAATAGAACTGGTTTGAAATTTGGATCATTATTTATAAGTAGTACAGTGAAATGTCAAAGGTTACTAATTCCATTTTGATTGGAATAGGAGTAAGTTTGATCAAAGTTTAAGTCTGGAATGTCTATATTAGATCAACCTAATCTTAGTTGAAGACTAGGATTAGGAAAGGGTTGATTGAGTGGAAGAAATTATGTTATTAGAAGTTGGAAAACTGGTGAGAGTGAATATGTTATTTGTCTTAGAGATTTTCCGGTTATGTTATTTACTCATGAGAAATAGAAATTCTTTTAGTAGTTGAGTTACAAGATTCTGAGTGAGATATGTGAGTAACATGTGCGGATTTTGGAAGAATCTGCCAGATAAAAACGTGTTTATATACTAGGTCATAGTGAGATTATTCACATATGTGCTATAAGAATCTATTGTGTATTCTTGGTTACTAGGGTTATTTGGTGCACTTAACCTAGTCGGTGAACATGAACATATGATCAAATATTGTTGAGACAAATACTTGCAAAGTTAACGGATCGTTCTGTGGAAGATTTATGGGTTAACTTATAAATAATTTGGATAAGGATCTAAATGTGGTGTTATACTAGTATAATTGAATTATGCACCTATACATTTAAATTTTTTGAATCATTGGCAATTAACTTAGTAATTGGTTACTCCTGGTTGAAGTTATTTGGTAAAATAATCAGTGTGAAAAGGATTCACCAAAGACTGATAGTTTTAGGTTATATTGCTTGTAAGATGCATGATCAATGAGTCATCATGATTTATCAGTTAAAATTATGTGCATTGAATATACAATATTCTTGGTATAGAGTATTCCTTTGTTAAGGAATAGACTCAGTTCATTAGTGATTGTATCTCAGAGAGCATAGCAAATCATAATGATTTCGAGAATAACAACTAAATTTGTATTCAGCAGGACTTTGGGTATCTAGATTTGATTATAGACGGTAATCTAAATTGGCAAAAATTTTGAGAGGACAAGCAATCACAGATGAGAGGTATGCATGTTATGCCAGTTACAAGTGAAAAATTCTTGTAATCATATTCGACTCTTGGAGTTCGAACCAACCAACGTCATGTGGCGTTTTGGAGGAGTGCTTTCACAGGTATGATCGACAATGGCATTGCCGAGTCAGGTGATAGCTGCATTGACACACACATCTGTAGCTTGGAAATTTCTCATTCAGAGAGAAATATAGACTTTTTTGTTTCTGCAAGTGCGAAGCGAGATGAACCTGCTCTTTCAACATGATTGTGTATCATGACCCTAGAGTTGCTAGGCATGCAATAATATACATTTACTGCACATGATTGTATGCAAATTGGTTTTCTCTTGCAATAAAAACACTCCAAAGTCCCATATCCATCAATAGACACTCCCAATGGTGGTCTACATTTCAGCTCGCCAGTCCAACATTGTGGATTTGGTGCACCAGACAATCCGGGTGATCCACATAGTCCATTTATACACTAAAAAATACCACCACAATGATTTTTTCTTATAGTGCCTAGAAAACTAACATGTATTGTCACTGGTTTTGTCCAACAATGACCATCATAACATTGCTCCATCCTAGTCATGGGAGATTTGCCACTTGCATGAAGCATAGGCAATTCAAATGCAATATTTCCATTGTAATTTGCAGGAAGCTCTTTCACTTTCTGTACTATGTTGCATTGCTTTAGTAATTTTCAAGGAACACTGCTATGAGAATTATTTTGCATAATTACATCGACAATACTATTCTCAATGTTTTCAACCTTTTTGTTATTTGTATCCTCAATGTCGCATAGATCAATAACAACTCTGTATTTGGTATTATTAGCGCCTTGTGAATCACATGAAATTGTCTTTGCCACATACACAGATGACAAGGTACTGTCTAAGATGTAGTAGCTCAATGAGCCAAAATCTTGCACATGGTCCTATGAGACCAAGTCATCTGAAGTGCCTTGAGTGGCCACCATTGCAAACAACTCGATTTTTGTGCATGGACAATCCATGCGTTTTGCCAAGATTGTTATATCCAACACGGCACGACCATCGGAGTTCGTAAGCTCAAGAAATTTCTCTCCAATACAATGGCAATAAACAACAAAGTCTTCCCCTGAAGCCATGTAACTTATATCCAAAATATAAACACAGTTACAACATATATGAATGATAATCTTTAGGTCATTTGTGGAGCACAAATGACTACTATAATATTAATCACAAAATTGCCCCTAACACAAAAATAAAAAGATGGAAATTCCCCAAATTTTGCACACGAATTTTCCACTAAATAAGAATTGAGTAGAGTACATTTTATTGACATCCCTGCATGAAACCAAAACTGGTCTATGTGGATAACACATTCGATGTCATCACTAGATTAAGTGGCAAAGTTCTCCATGTTTTCTGTTATTTCTATTATTTAATGTATGATAAGGCTTGGGCCGTGTTAGATGGTCAAGTCCCTATCCAAGTTTGATAGAATAGAAGAATAATAGTGATGAGTTATATTTGAGTACGATCACATCTAATGACATAGTAATGATTTAGATCAAGATGGATTTTGGATTAAAGTGGTGATATGTATAGAAAAAGTTCAAGAAGATCGCACATTTAGAAATGAAGGCAAAATCACTAGATTAAGTGGCAAAGTTTTCAGAATCACTAGACAAGTATGGAATTTTCAGTCAAAATGTAACTAAAAGCTAATTTCTCACATCCACTCTTCTTATCCATCGCATGCCTCTACTTTTATTTCCAATATTGTCTCATATTAATATTAGTTAATAAACGAGTGAAATTGAAAATGAAAAAATGGCTATTCCCACCTCCATAATAAACAACCTCAAGACTTTTACAGCTTAACGAGTATACGAGTTCAACCGAACTGAGTACATAATGAACTAGACTGAACATATATCAAATCCATCACAATATATCTATCTACAAAAAATATAATATATCTCAAACACAACCATCCTTTCAAATACCAAAACATCAGCTACATGTGCCACCAAGGACTCATTAAACTTGCATAAAAGTACCCTCCAAATTATGGTTTACAATCCATTTAACACAAAAACATAACTCCAAAAAGTTATCACCTGTACATCATAATAACATCCAAATATGAAACTCATATCTTATCAATGACATGCCAATCTAAATCTATCCAAAGTATCTAAACACAATTGAAGTTAACTTGAAAATGTAACTATTAGCAAAAGTAAAACCCAATACCCTTTTGCAACAAAACATAAAATTTTACCTTATTGAAGAAACTTATGTTGGATTTATTTCCTCTACTCTCCTAAATCCCATTTTTATCTGCCTTCATTCATGCTGCAATTTTACTTGCGTTGTCGTGTAGTCTGCATATTTACATGTAAATTCTCACAGACAAAGAAAAGACGAAAGAATCGCGACACTGTGTTTTTACACTGCCTTGGTGACAGACAAAAAAGGCGACATTGTCTTACAAAATGCCGAAGGTGCCCTAGAAAGCAAAGGCACCCTGTAAATCAATCCTGAGGCAATTCGTAAGTGTGACGCATTTTTCGCATCTTCACCAACGTTCACTTCAGCAAAGGCTGACGTCGCAACCTTTTCATGCTCACCCCATGCAGCTGCGCTAATAGATTGGACAACGACTGCAGCCACCCACGATCTCCTACAAACAACACATCCACTTTGTACTTTCTTCATCTGCACACCTGTAACATTGTGTATATATACATAATACCATTTGCGTATTCAGATTGATCAAGAGAGACAATTGATTGAGAGATTAAGATAAGCGTGTGTAAATCTAGCTTCAAAATCATTTGCACCACATAATTTGTCTAGCTATTCACAACAAATTATTCTTCTAGTGCTTTATTAATCAATGTTTAGCTACGTAATCAGAGTGACCGTGATTTCCACCACTAACGTTTTGTTCGTTCTGATAGGCGTAGTCATGCTTAGGAAAAGAGTCATATAGCTCATTTCACTGTGCACAAATACTTTTGGTTCGAGTTTCGTTTCTCGTTCGAGTTTCGCTTCTCATTCGTGTTCGTCTTTCTTTTCGAGCTATCTTTCGTTTCTCACACACGATTGATTCTCTCCTCCCTCTTTCTCCAACATGGTATCAGAGCCATTTTCATAGCCTAATAAACTTCCACAATACAAGACTCTACTAGCCGATAGAGTAATTGTTTTCTTGTTCTGTATTTCTGTGTCAGATTTTCATAATTAAGTCACTGATAGTTTCTCCTATAACTTAGACTAATTCTTCCACATGGATTCCCAAGGGAAAGCCAGTCCTATCATGGACAAGCTTGATGGAGCCAATTACCATCTGTGGAAATTTAAGATGAAAACTGTACTAATGGCTAAAGAATTGTATGATGTTGTTACAAGCGTAGAAGGGAAACCCAAAGACGATGCAACAATCGCCAAATGGAGGCTGAAGGATGGAAAAGCCTTCGCGCTGATCATCCTCAATATTACGGATACTCAAATCGGCTATGTATCCGAGGCTCAGACATCGAAAAAAGTCTGGAACATCTTGAGCACACTATACGAAGTGCAAGATATAGCTTCCAAGCTACATCTCAGGAAGAAATTTTAATCCCTCAAGATGATGAATGGTGATTTTTTGCAGAATCACATTAATCAATTCAAGAACCTGCTAAGGCAAATGGCCGCTGTCGGATCTGTCATAGACGATCAAGAAGCAGTAATGCAACTGCTTACAAGCTTGCCAAGCTCATCCGACAGCTGGGTGATGATCATCATGACTCATCCAGAATTGACTCTTTCGAGAGTCATTACCATGTTGTTGCAGGAAGACACGCAGAGAAACGAAGCCTCAAGTTCCTCAACTGATTCTCATGCCTTATACACCAAGAAGAGCACGACTAAGCAGAAGAAGAAGAAAGGCCCAAAGCAATCAAAGCCAGACCATAAACCAGCACAACATAAAGAACAGTTGAATCCGCAGACAAAGAAGGAGCTGTTCTACAGATACTACAAGCAAAACAACCACGAAATTCAAGACTGTTGGATACTGCAAGCGAAGAATAACAACAAGTGGCAAATGCAGGTGCAGAAGCTCCACAACCTATTCAAGAAGTAGATCATGATGTCTTCATGACGACCATCAAGGAGCATCCGACAACAGTTCTTGGTTCTTGGATTCCGGAGCCACTCAGCATATGACTAGCCTCATTGGCTGTTTCGAGTCCTATACACCTTACTTTACCCAAAAATATGTTCACCTTGGTGACAATAGCACACAAGCTATTAAAGGTGTAAGGCACTGTAAGATTGACCTTTGCAAATGGTCAGTCTAAGCTACTCTCTAAAGTCCTGTATGTACCAAATTTATCTACGAATCTACTCTCTGTAAGCATAATCACAGATCTAGGAACATAGAGTAGAATTTGAATGTGATCAATGCAAAGTAGTTGATAGGACAGGCAAGATCCTAGCACTCGAAAAGAGTCATGGATACTTGTATAAATTAAGTCATTTTTTTTCTGTCTCTAGTCAGGCTCTCAGTACTTCTATTCATGCAAATAAAGGTTTACTTTGGCATTATAGACTTGGTCATTTAAGTCATGTTGTTGTACAACAAATGTCTAGACAATCTATTGTTCTTGATCTCAACTATCCTCGTCAAGTTACATGTCTGTCAAGACTGTCTAGTTGGTAAACAGACTAGGAAACCATTTAAATCAAGCCATAAGCATATTGCTAGAGGATTGCTAGACGTTGTACATTCAAACATTATGTGGCCCGATGAAAAATCCTTCGTTGAAGAATGCCAAGTATTTTATAACTTTTATCGATGAATTTTCCAAAAGGACTATGGTGTACTTTATATAGAAGAAATTATGGACGTTGCAGCCCATTACCAGATAAGCGAAAGACTGTACAATGCAAGTGGGTACACAAGCTGAAGTATGGACCGAATGGAAATATTTTAAAGTTTAAAGCCAGACTTGTAGCGAAGGGATTTTCTTAGAGATATGGTATTGACTATGCTGAGACCTTCTCTCATGTCGTGAGACATTCATCCCTACTATAAGGGAAGCTCCTTAGATCCTGCTTACAAATCCTAAACATAAAGGATAACACATTGTGGAGAAACCGCCCCAACCAAGTAGAAGCATCCAATCAATCTCTAGAAGCCTCACCCCAAGTCAAGGACAAGAAGCATTAATGTAGAGTGAGAGCCTGGCAATGAATCAAGAACTATGATGAGGAGTAGAGCGAGTTTGGACCTCTTATATAGAGCCAAAAGCATCATGGGCACATGCCATGCATAGTCCTATGTTTCCTATACATAGATTCACCTAGAATAGAGTCCCTATGCATGGACCAACTATTTATAGAATTGTTATTGATAACTCTACGCATGCATACACTGTCTCATACCTTGTCTAAACTCCATTTAGTGTGTTCTGGGCCTCACAAGGATATTAGTTACTTTCGGGTCACGTCTAGTATGACGTGGCATAATAATAGCTT